>CAMRHE010000068.1:250000-850000 GCA_947044405.1 Leptodactylus fallax
GAGAGAGAGAGAGAGAGAGAGAGAAAGAAAGGACGCAAAGACACAGATGGAAAGACAGAGCAAGAGAGATTGATTAAGTAAGAGAAAGAGAAAAATGGAGAGACAAAGAAAGCAAGAAAATGAGATAGATGGATAAACAGAGAGAATAAGACGGAAAGACCAAGAGCAAGGAGAGAGAGAATGAGAGGTGAACAGAGAGCCAGATGAAAAGAGAAAGCGAGAGAGAGACAGAGACAGGTAAAAGAAAGAGAGCGGGACAGAGACGGGCAGGTGAGCTATACAGACAATAAGACAGAGCAGTGTGGCAGTGCCGGGCGAGTGTTGTGGTGTTGATGATGCCCCTGCTGGAGAGAGGTGGGAGTACAGGCCAGACTATCTGGATGTTCTATTAATAGACTCCAGTAATAATGGCAGTGGATATAATAATAGAAGATGAGACCGTATAATAAATAGCCTCCCCCTTTCCATCATCATCCTCATGTGGACATTTTGTTCCTATCCACCGCGCTGATGTGCAGCCTCTCCGCTAAATGTCTCATCGAGTGTCAACAACAGGACGCGGGCCGCCCATCCCAGGGGGATACAGGTCAGGATTCCTGGGCAAGGACAGGTCACATGATCGGAACAAGAGGATTCCTAATACTATCCCGGTGCCGCCGCTGTGTTTCCTCACCGTGCAGGATGACCGGGGACGTCCTTGTGAATTATTAAGTAGCTGCTTCTCCCGCAGAAGGAAATATCGGATTCCATCCAAGTAAAAGGTCACCTACTGCTGAAATACATAGGTATATACATGCAATCTGTACGTATAAGGCCCCATGATGGACCTACTGAAAAGTAGAGAGGAGATGTCGGCTCTCCAAATATTTTTCTTAGAAACCAGCGTTTTGTTGTTTCTCTGCATGGACGAATTGACAATTAGGTGTAAACATTCCCCTTGTCACTGTGGTGTGCACGGTCACAGTCAGGGGCTTGTCCTATGGACTCATGGATGACCATGCGAACCCTGGCCTTAAAGGGGCTTTCCAGGCTTATCAATTGATGACTTATTTTTAGAATAAGTCATCAACTGAAGATTGGCAGGGGTCCCCTGCTGATCAGCTGTTTGGGGCCCCTTCACTACTTACAAGGCACAGTGCTATACATTGTATAGTGGCTGTGCTAGGTATTACAGCTCAGGCTATTCACTTGAATGGGACTGAGCTGCATACAGGCCATGTGAATGATGAACGTGACGTCACATGGCCTGCAAAGCGGAAGTTTCAAACAACTGATCCATGGGAATCCAGGGTCCCGGACCCCCGCTGGTTCTCAATTGATGACCCATCCTAGGTCATCAATTGGCAAAACCCCTTAAAGGGGTGGTGCAGGATTAGAAAAACATGGCCGCTTTACTCCAAAAGCACTGCCACACCTGTCCACAGTTAGTGTATGGTACTGCAGCTCAATGGCGCTCAACTGTGATACCAGACACAACTCTTGGACAGGTGGGGCGCTGTTTTAGGAAGAGAGCAACCATGTTTTCCTAATCCCAGTAGATTTCCATAATGGTGTACGGGCAGGTGCCTGAATTATTAACACGCCGGAGCCTCTTGATCAATCAGGCACACCCTGTGTTCGTCAAGGACTTTATCAAAACTGGAATACGAAATGCCAGTCTTAATAAATCTGCCCCAATATGAGCCCCATCACTCTATTCACGTGGCGGTCACGTTCGCTGGGGTCCGGCGTTGTAGTCACTGGTAGTATATAAACCACATACACTATGAGCCAACTCATGGCCTCTGTAGCCGCAGTAATGGCCGCCCCAAGCACACAGCCCTCCCCGCAGCTCACTGCACATCCCGGCCCGTGGCTATCCTCGGTCTGGCAGGACAATAGATCACTCAGTTCTTTCTACCTTTTAGGCAATGGGGGGGATTAAGGCCGGCGTCGATAGTATTGAGCTGTATGGGATATAACTGGATCTATATCCTGCAGACTGGGCATAGTGCGTATACTGGAGACGAGGGCGCAGACATAAGCTCCATTCATCTTTTCGGGACTGCAGAAGATGGCCGGTCACTGTATCCACCTTCTCTTAGGCAGTCCTATAGAGATTAATGGAGCGGCAATGCATTTGGTCCCTGATCATGTGATTGGTGGGGGTCTCAGAGGTAGCCCTCCCCCTCCACCAATCAGAAACTGGGTGAAGCTGAAGGGTATAAATCTTGGGAAAAGGGAGCCCAATCCAAAACCCTCAACTACTAGCCAGACAGTCTGCAATGATGAATGCTTTGATTACAATGAGCACCTGTAATGCCTCCTCTGTCCTGTGGTGGCGCTGTAGGTAAATCAAACACTTACTGGCAGGTTCTTCCACAGATCAGAGCTGATCGCTGAGGTTACCAGCCCCGGGATAACCAGTGATCGGCTCACTTTCAGGGTCCTGTAACATAGGAGAGCCCTTACCATAATTTTAGCTAGAATTCCATCATCGCTCGACTCCATAGTCACCACCGCCTTATCGGTCTCGATTTCGCACAGGGCGTCTCCTGCGTTCACCATCTCACCTGCCGGAGAATGAACATATACAGATGAATATTAATGTAACTGCGTTCCTTAAAGCTACATGCACACAACCAATTTCGCAATCTCAGCGTTGTCCGTTTTTTTCACTCTTCCATTGATTTCAATGGGCGGCTCGGAATTATAAAAACGGATCTGAATAGGATACAATGTAAAAAAAGATGGGAACTGACATGGAACATGAATTGCAAAACCGTCACGTGCATGAAGCCTAAGGGAACTGTGCAGAATTAGAAAATCATGACTATTTTTCGCCAGAAACAGCGCCACCCCTGTCCTCAGGCTGCGTGAGGTATTACACTTCAGCTCCATTCATGTCAATTGAGATGGGCAGCAATTATAGACTCAACCCATGGACAGGTACAGCGCCATTTCTGGAAGAAAGCAGCCATGTTTTTCTAAGGATGGACGAAAAGACAGAGATATATCAGGATATGAAGACTGGCGTATCAAGCTTGGCTTTCATAGAGCGGGAGACACAAAAATGCCCAGTTGCAACATTTTTTTTTTTACCCCAGATACCTGGCATTAATGAAATCTGCATATTTATGAAATGCAACAATTTTGATGTAATTGCCATGCCTGGTCTTTGGAAAGCTGGGTGGCAAGTTCCAACTCTTACAAGTCCCACAATAGCTACTGCTGCGTATCTTGACCCCTTCATCATTTCTGCAGCTCCCGGTTTGGGGTCTTAAAGCAAAAACCTGAGTGCGATGGGTTAAAAAATGTAATTAGGGAAAAAAACAGTGACAAAACAAAAACATTCTGCTTGCTTTATGTTACGGCGCCCCCTGCTGGTGGTTCACAGCAACAACAGCAGAGCTGTCAGGTATCACTAGCAGATAAATATCCTGTTCATCTCCCAGACTAGGGCTCCGCATTGACAGCTGGCCAAGGTTTGGCGAGTACAGCGCCGTACATTGTATAGTGGCCATGCTTGGTATTGCAGGTCATTCACTTGAATGGGACTGAGCTGCAAACAGGCCATGTGAGCAATGAACGTGATGTTGCTGGCCTGTGACGTGGAAGCAGTGACCACTGAGTGCCGCTGCATCTGATCTGTGTGGGGGCTCAGGTCTTGGACACTTAATGATCCTAAGTTTAGGTCATCAGTATTCAATGCCCAGAAAGCCCCTTTAAAAAAAAAAAACCCTTTAAATGGGATGTACACAGGATAGGTGCAAACAGGCTGTCGTATTTTACCTGCACTGATACACTGTAGCAAACCATCAGGACAGGAGGCAGATTTGTAATGCTGATGTGTAAGGTAAGTCCCGAAAATCCCAAATGGATTTTTCATACTGATGACCTAACCATAGGATTCTATTCAAGTTATAGGATCGGCTCAGCAGCCCCATCCACTGTATAGTGGTGGTTCTGGGGAATTGCAGCGCCGCTCCTATTACTTGTATATTAGCTGCCCTATACGTGCCGTCCATCCACTAGCAGCGTCAGGTACCCGGAGGCTGTCGGGACAGTTCATCAGTGCGGGGTTCGGGTTTTCGGACCCCCGAGATCACATAAAACTCTATCTGACACCAAATTTCTGGGTTGATAATTCCCCCCCATATTTTATTTCCTTCCTAGACCTGAGTACGGACATATCTGCGTCTTCTCACCTTCCTTCTTCAGCCATTTCACAATGTTTCCTTCCTCCATGGTGGGAGACAGCGCCGGCATATAGACCTGAACAGATTGCGCCCCTGTAAGACAGATGGAAGTCATGAGAAACTGCAACGCTACCCTGCACCAGGAGGGGCAACAGAGCAATAGATCTACACAGTATACACACATCTATATACATAGGATTATACCCTTATTGGACCACCCCAGTCTGTGCAGCAAAGAGAATGGTACGCATTCATACATTTCCAGGAGGAGTAACAGAGGAACAATCTCAGTAGCCAATATTTTCAATACATATGTAGCTGCAATTCTGTCTTAAATAGAACCTTCCACCACCTCCTCCTCCTCTTTTCATCCTTTAATAGTCGCCGTTCCACTGATTCTGGCACAGTTGGAATTTTTTCTCTAGCCCCCACCATTCCTGAGCAGTCAGTGCTGTTAGTTTTGGTGCCCATTATCCTAACTAGACTCCCTAATGTCAAGTGGGTGGGTGTCAGGCAAGGGCAGACAAGGGGGTGTGTCTCAGAGTTACAATCAGAGGCAGGCTTTGTCAGAACTTATACTGTCTGCCTCTGATTGGAGCTCTGAGGCACACCCCCATGCCTTCTGTTGCCTGACACCACCCACTTGACATTAGGGAGTCTAGTTAGGATATCGGGCATCAAAACTAACCGTACTGATTGCTCAGGATCGGTGGGGGCTAGAGAGAAAATTCCAACTGTGCCAGAATCAGTGAAGCGGCGCCTATTAAAGGATGCAATGAGCTGGAGTTGGTGAAAGTTCCTCCTTAAAGGGATTTTCCAAGATTTATTCTAAAGAAAGCTCATCACTATGTGAACACTTGGGGGTCTTTTCACTGGAGACCAAGCACAGTGCCGCACATAGCATTGCAGCTCAGCCCCATTCACTTGAATGGGACTGAGCTGTTGTTGTACAATGTGATCAATGAACACAATGCCATCAGCACAGGGAAGAGGCCACATCTTCAGTTGATCGACAGGGTCCTGGGTGTTGGACCCCCCTGGATCATATACGGATAACCTATCCTAAAGATATATATACCCCTTTAAAGTAGGGGCAACAATGCCCCAGAAGAGCCTTATAGTCAGCTCTTATCCCCCAACTTAAAATGGCTGATAACAGAATAAAATAGCATCTACAGCACGGCAAATGGCTTTAACGGGAAGAACACCATAAAATCCCTTTACGTTACACGCCGCCATCGCCACGGAGCTGTCAGACCAAGATAACGGGATTGTTTCTTTCCCTGGCAGAGCGTGTAATTGGCGACAAATCCCTTGCGCGGTGCCCGCCCCCTATTGTTAAGCAGCCATGTGGCCGCACCGGCGCTGTGTAAAGCGTGCCAAGTGTTATACCTGCTCAGAGACGCAGCGCGGTAATGGGATTAGGGGGATTACATGTAACCGGTCTTAGCAGGTCAAAAGCACAGGATCTCCTCGCAGCGGCACATGCAGGGGAAGGAGAGTGCGCCGTATGACCTCTAACATGGTGTCACGTCACTCGCCTCCCCTCCTAATCCTACCGGACACTTGTCCTCCATGACTTTGACCCCAGGGCCATCGCTGGAGAGGTTTCTGTACAGTGTACAATAACACTTCAGCCCGGGGTATTCAGAGACTTGCCAGATTTTCAGCGCTGACGCATTTTATAGGCGCCACTTGAGAATTTTGCCGCCGCTCCGCCATTCTGTAACCTCACCTTGGCCTTAAAGGGGCTGTCCAGGGAGTTAAGATTACCTTAACGGATATGGCGACACTGGATGATGGACTCGGTAGTTCCAGGTCACGTGATCAGAATCAGTCCCGCCCCCCTCCCTCCTCCCCTGAACTCACAGGTACCTGTGCTATGGGGCGGCTGCGATCAAGGGAGGAGGGAAGGGGCGGAGAGACCCAGAAGGTCGGACCCAGGCCAGAACCTCGGGATCCATCATCCAATGTCAGTTAAGGTAACTCCCTGGACAGCCCCTTTAAATCTTGATCTCCCGTTCTTAGGATTGGTCATCCATATCAGACCGGTGGTGGTCCGACACCCTGCACCCCCACCAATCAGTGCTTGAAAGCAGCAGAGAGGGCTGAGTGACATCACGTTCATTGGTTTACAGCTCAGTCCCATTCAAGTGAATGGGGCTGAGCTGCAATATCAAGCACAACCACTGTACAACATATGGCGCTGTGCTTCTTGTAAAGCCGGGGTAGGCAACCTTCTGCACTTCAGCTGCTGTGGAATTACAAGCCCCAGCATGCCTACTCTCTCTGCTCCCATAGCAGTGAATGGAGCATACTGAGAGTTGTAGTTTCACAGCAGCTGGAGTGCTGATTGGTTGCTGACCCCTGTTGTAAAATCATCCTTGCATTAACCCCTTCATTGCCAGAAATCCTGGAATACCGGGACTAGCTTCCTTTACATGCCCGGCGCCTGTGTACTGAGCACTGTCCTGCGACCGGTCCTTTAGTATTCGCCAGTAACGTCTTTCGCCGCATTTTCATAATTACAACTATTTAACAGAGCCGAGCCCTGAAGAAGAGCCGCGGCGGACATCCATGAGCGGGAACGTCGAGCTTCAGGTGAATGAATGGCTGAACACGTCAGGTGGATACAGAAGGAGCCGCTGATGCTGCCGGTTACACTTTTCCGCGCTGTCAGTGCGAGTTTCGCTGCCAAAGACTGAAGGGACGACGGCGCCGACTTACGAAGAAAAAAAATATCTACAAAAAAACGGAAGATAAAAATTGGATTTAGATCCGCAACAAACAAACGTGGTGTGAACGGAGCCCATGTAGGGCAGAGTTTTGCAGGGCACAGGTGAGGTTCTGGCGCAGTGTGCAGGCTTCATGTATACAGATAAAGGTCTTGCTCGCTGACAGTGCGCTTGCTCCCCGGTTCTGGCGACCTACTGGGGGCTGACCTCATTAAATCACATTCCCCGCGGGTACAAGGTAAAGCGGAGACGGGAATGTCAGCGACGTAAACTGGTCAGGCTGTGCCATCTAGTGGCGAGAACGCGGTACTACAGGGAAATCGAGAAAAGCTGGCTCCTTCCAAATAGAGCGCCACTCCTGTCCACAGGTCGGGCGTGGCATGGCAGCTCAATGTGAGCAATATCAGGCACCTTTTTGTTAAACCCCTGCCATAAGGTATATACACCAGTTTTTTGGGGGGCCCGTTCAAGTCCATGGAAAAACACGGACACGTGAATGGACATATTGGGGGGAATTCATCACAGCCGCTGCGTCAGTTTTCTAGCATAGAGGGATGATTTTGTGTCGCAAATGTGCACCTCAAGTCCCGATCCGCGTCTGCCATATTGTGCTTATGTGGGCGGGCCAAGGCAGGGACGCCACAGCCCCACAGATTTATTATAACTCACGCCAGTTTTGTTGCCAGGCGTAGATTTCCATCTTGGTTCCGCGAGATCCGAGCCGCAGACTCTTCATAAATCTCCGGATTCCTGCGCCGGTCGAGATGTTTATTAACCCCTGCCCACCGTTGGCATTTTTCGATTTCCTTTTTTGACTCCCCGTCTTCCAAACCCCATAACTTTTTTATTTTTCCGTTCCACTTACTGCTTGCGGGACATTTATAATTCTGTATAATATCCTGGGAAGCTGGAAAAATGCTCAGAATGGGGTGGAATGTTTCGGTATGATTCCGGGGATACCAAATTTATATAGTTTTATTTACATTTTAACCCCTTAACAAAAATACAAAACTTTGCAAAAATTTTTTTTCTTAAAGTCGCCACATTCTGACACCTGTAACTTTTTTATATTTCCGTGTACGGGGATGTATAGGGTGTATTTTTTTGTAGTTATACATTTTGGGGAATGTCTATTGCTTTAATCAGTTTCGAACCTAATTTTTTTTTTATCAGAGGTGAAACAGCGGCGGGTCGGCCTTTGATTTTTTTTTTTTCCCACTACGGCGTTCACGTAGACCGGGCGTTTTTGGACACAGGGATGCCTAATGTGTATGTGTTTGACAGTTTTTTTTTAGTTTTATATGTATTCTAGGGAAAGTTGGGTGATTTGACCTGCAATCATTTGATTACAAGTCCCATTGACCGCAATGTAACTGTATTGCAGTCTATGGGAGATTCCCTACATGACTATTGAGACTGGTCATAGGAAGAGGGCGGCTCCCGCGATCTCGCCATGTGGGAGCAGGCCTGCAACATTAAAGGTAGGGCGGGTATTTTTTTTTTACTTTGGAGGTGGGCCGCGATTATAGTAAACTCTTATTGCCAGCATTAGCTGTGGGTGTCCGCTGTACAAAGCTGCAGAGTGGCTGCTGTCTTTAAAGAAGGGGTTAAGACTGACGTACGGTATGCCAGTGTTAATAAATCTGCCCCTTTAAAATCAATGTGTTCTCAAAACGGTCGTGTGATGGCGGGTTTTCAGTGTCGTGTGATGGCGGTTTTTCAGTGTCGTGTGATGTCGTATCAATAAGGCCTAAGGGTTCCAAAATTGAGAAAATAAAATAAATCTATCTATCTATCTATCCACACCTACATAATACATCTGCTCGAAGGCAAATTGTACAAAACAAGGAAAATTTCAGTCCTAAAAACACAGAGAATACCAGAAATGTCATAAATTGCAGCAAAAGATCACATAAAGTGACATTTACCAAAAGAGGTGATCACCGGGAAAATATTTCAACAACTACAAACCAGGAAATGTCAGTGAGGAGAGAGAAAGACACGTGTAGATGACAGGACATATTCCACAGCCCCAGATCAGAGCGGCCATGACACCCATGTTATGCTATGAGGTGGTGGACAGTGAGCCTCGTGTGGAAACTACGGACGATGACAGCATTATGTCTTTTTTATGTTAACTGTTCACTGGGTGGCGCCATTGTGCTACAGTACTTTTTCTGCAGAAAGAAGGGCAGCAATTTGTGTGCAGCTCGCTGTGGAGGCGACAAATAGCACCAGCAAATAGAACATTTCAGATATGACTCCCCCCTAAAATAAAGAAAAATTAGAGGGGTTTTCTATTACTGGCTTATGTTTAGTATAGCTAGGGGGCTATCGGGTACCCCTGCTGTTCAGCTGACTGAAATGACTGCATCACTTATCACTAGAGATGGATGAACCTCCCAAGATTGAATTCGTTTCAGGTCCGGGTGGCTTGGGGCCCTTGCGGTGTCCAGCGCACTCCTAATGACGTCATGCACCCAGGGTCACCGCTGAGGCCTGTGATTGGGCTTCAGTGGTCACATAGGCACGATGAGCATCATGACAGGCTTGTGATTAGGCCTCAGAGGAGACCGCGGGCACATGATGTTTCTGGAAAGACTGAGAGAAAGCACCGGATGCCACGAGGAGACCCAAAAAAGGTGACAGAAGGTGAGTATAAATATTTTTTATTTTTGACACCTCCCCTGGGTCTCCACCTATTATACTCTGGAGTATGAAGAGAGTATAATAATTTATCGCAATGCATGTCACGGTGGCCATTTTAGTTTGTCCAAGATGAATCCCCAATTGCGTGGTTTTGTTAAAATCCAAACAATTTGGAATATTTGGGTCCAAACAAGCTCAAAACGAAGCGGTCCTGCTGACCCAGCGTCTTCTCAAAGTGAAACTGCTCAACGTCTGTGATGTCACGAATCCCTTCCGCTGAAGCCGCTGATTGGCCTCAGTGGTCATGTGACTGCTGAGGCCAATCAGTGGGCTCAGGAAGAGACCCGTGATGACACAGGTAGTGACCTCTCATGCCCTTTGCTGAGGCCGCTGATTGGCCTCAGCAGTCACATGTGGCTGGGACTCCCGCACTGGACCGAGAGGATCAGACCACGCTGGGAGCCTCCGGAGCATCGGTGAAAGGTGAGTATAATTTTATTTTTTTTTTTACTTCCCCCAGCCTATTTAAATAATAAATTTAATGTCCGGTTTTGCCTGGACAACCCCTTTGAGCTAGGGTTACCCGGTGACGTGTCGCACAACAGCAAGTCTAAGACAAGTCGCACCGTTATAATCGTGCAACTTATGTGTGACTTTTTGTCTTGTGACAAGTTCCCATATAACCCTAACCTTATTATCTACCAGCTCTGGACATTGTGTAGGACTGAACGGCTATACCTCACGAACCTCCCGTAATATGAATGTGGTCGTACTGCCACGCGACAGGTGCAAGAAATCCATCAAATTTAGATTTCTTGGTACCGCTATATCACGCTAACTTGCACGTTCCAACATCACCACATCCACTTTAGTTACTTGCAAAGAAGGCAGCGCCATATTGTGTCACAGCCTAAATCTGACAGACAGCGATGTTACCTCCCGATAATGAAATTTCTCTGAAATATCGGTTAACAGCTGCAAAAATGGCGCAACACGCACCATAGTCTCACAAATTTTGGGTAGAGTTTACATCTACGTCAAAGGCTTCAGCACAGATCCGGCAAAGAAGGCTAAACAAAAAAGTCCTGCAAATCCAACTTTTTCATCCGGTGGTCAATGGAGACCCTCAGGCCCCATTTATGGCTGTTTTTTAATTCTTCTGAAGGATCCAGAACGGAAACACCGACACAAGAGTGAACCTAAAAAATTTGCATAGTGGTGGCACATCTTAGGGGCACAGCCCTGATTTGCACCTTGGTTGGTGTGACTGTCAAAAACCGCCCCACGAAAAAGTGCTGCAAGTCCGAATTTTTCATCCAACGGTGTCAGTTTAAAAAGAGCGGGCACCCGACGGATCTCATTACAGTCAATGGCGTCCGTCAGGCACCGCTGGTGTCCGCTGTTTTAGTGGTCCGTGTGTCCGTTGTTCTGGTCCTCCAATGGACCAGAACAACGGACACACAGGCACAAATGGGAACATATCTTAAGATGCAACATTTTTTTAACCCCGCACGCCAATTTTTAAGACAGTGAGTGAAGCAAAGCAGGAATCTGGCCAGGCACGCCCCAACCCATCAGATTTACCATAACCCACACCAGAAAACTGGCACACAGGACGCCCCAATATGCAACAGTAATTTTTCAGATACCTATTGCAACCAATCAAATTCCAGCTCTCATTTTCGCAGAAGTCTATAGCAACCAATCAGATTCCAGCTTTCACTACTCGGAGATCCATAGCAACCAATAAGAATCCAGCTTTCACTTTTTTAGAGGCCCACTGGAGAGTGAAAGCGACAACCTGATTGGTTGCTACGGGCAACTGCAGCACATTCCAGTCTCCTTGGTCCTAAGGATAGTCACGTGATACACGATAAGCTGTCCCAACGTGCCAGCAGCTGTACAGGGCTGTAGGGCTCTATCATACAAGTCATGCCACCTACTCGTGTGGAACTACAAGCCCCAGCAACACTCTGACAGCCACTACTTGCCATCACTGACAGCTCAGAGTGTGAGACCATTTCTAAGATGGCGCCGTCTTACCCCATTGCCTCTCAGTTGTATGAAGCAGCCTGATGCCACCACCTTGACCCCGGATCCTCAGACCCGCAACGAATGACCTGACGATTCCTTGGCAGCCAAGTCTCAAGGAGGCCGCCATCTTCCTGCAGCACCACCCGCAGGTCCCTGACAGGGGCTGCCCGCCACCGCGCCTGACAGAATATCATCTCCTAAAAATGGCTGCCGTTCACAAAGCGGCTCCCGCTGCCCTAGCACGGCGACTTGTGCCAATTCAATAAAAACCTGACACGTTTTGCGTTAAAAATTTCTCAAAGTTAGTTATTAAAGAAAAACAATTCCAATATAAAACACTAGGGGGCAAACTCAATATGATGTGTGTTATTTGAATGTGTCCCTGGCGCCGCACTGTCCGTTTAAGCGCCGCCGCCATTTTGTTGAAGCTCAAATGTAACATCTAGCCGATAAACCGTGCAGGAGGCTTTGGAGACTAATGTGAATGGTGTATGTGGAGGCTCTAGTGTGTGTTTTTTTGACGTTAGGTCGTCAATGTGCTGCTCCCAGATGCTGAGCTTTTGTATTTTGCAGCAGTGACTGTCTGATAATAGCACAGAATAGGTTAGAAGCAGCACAGACAGCCCTGGCATGTAATAGACTCTGCAAAAAGCACAAGACACTCAGCAAGCACAACAGCACAGGGGAGAGCAGGGCTCAGCACAATTCTGGGAGACATGTACTACTGCAATGGCGACAACTGCAACCAGACTGACAACGCCAAGGTACGGTATGACCGACGCTTCATGTATTTATGTGCTGTCCGTGCTATGGCGTGAAAAGCGACCGTTACAACGGGTAACATTGGTAACTGCATTGGCATTTGTGTTGTGATGAGAGATGGCCGTGTCGCTCTGCAATTCCTTCACTAATGTTAGTAAATGGAGTCTCCTTGTGACCGCCTAGTGTGCTGAGACTGCAAGTCCGAGTCGTAAAAAAGTTAAGCTGTGTACGGGTCATGTGACTCCATTCGCTATCATTAGGGAAGGAGTCGCAGCGCGACCAGGTGATATTCGGTCGTACAAGGAGTCGCCATGTAGCCTTATCCCTAAATACTAACTGTGACTAAATACCCTTCTCCAGTAGGTGGCGCTGCCTTGACTCTGGGTATGTTAGCTGTACGGTCTGGTAGGTTCTGCCCGCCAACCCGTCACAGCTAAAACGCCCTCTGCATTTTTTGTTACAGTAAGTTAATATACCTCCCCTAAACGCAACCTGAACCCCGTCTGGTTTGACATGGGGTGGTCTGTCACAGGAACTTTTGACATCAGGAGGCCCTTGCCAAGTATAGTATTTAGCCTCTACCCTTAAAGGGCTTGTCCATGATATTTTTATTTATGGCCTATTCTTAGGATAGACCATAAATATCTTATTGGTGGGGGCGAAAGCCAGAGGGGTAACTGAAAGCTCATGGGCCCCTATGCAAAATCTGTAATGGGGTCCCCACTTATCATGTTCTATCTATAATACTGGTGTCTTCTTATGTTGTAGAGAGCTCTTTTGACCCCCTCAAACTCTAGGGCCTGATAGCGTTCTGCACCCCCTATAGTTATACCCCTGGCGACCGCTGTTTGTGGCTGCGTCAGCTCCTCCGGCTATTCTATATTGGATACCGAGACTTCTGGCTCCTTATACTGTATAGTACGGAGACTGGACGCAGCTCTGAACAGCTGATCCATGTAGGGTCTGGCTATTGTCCTCACCATTCAGATATTTATGGCTTTTCCTAAGGAAGCAAAAAAAAAAAAAAAGAAAAATCTCAGACAACCCCTTTAAATTGGGGGAGGGTGGCAAGATACCCTTAAGATCAATGGGTGCACCCCCATACTCAGATAAGGGATAATGGGGGGAATTTATTAAGACTGATGTTTCCTACGCCAATCTTAATAAAGCTCCCAAGTGTCTCGTGGCGGGCCTGAATTCTTAAGAGGATCCGGTCTCTTCATAAATCAGGTACAAACCCATCAGCCAGAATGGAGATCTGTGTCAGCCAGGAACTGGCGTAGATTTCCTGTATAACTTACGCCAGAAAACTGGTTATGATAAATATGTCGGGCCAAGGCGTCCCTTCTCGCACTCTGTCCACTTTTGCAGAAAGTGGCAAGAAAGGAGCAGACTAAAGGAAGGGGAAGTAAGCGACATGCTCCACATTAAAGGAAATCTGTCAGGTCGATTTGGGGCACTAAGCCAACTACAGGTCCTTATAAACGGGGGTTTAGTGTCCCAAATCAGCCTGTTTTAAATCCATCCGAGCCCGCATTTAAAAAAAAAAAAAAAAAAAAATCTTTATACTTACCTAGAGATGAGTCTCTTCTGGTGCTCCCGGCACCTGCGCAGTTCTTCAATGAAGCGGAGGACGTACACCGCAGCTTCACTGCACAAGTGCCGGAGGTACGGAGCATGTGCGCCAAAGACGAGGTCTACTTCTCTGGCTTCAGTGAAGATCTGCGCCAGCGCGAGGAGTGCAGGGGGAGTATAAAACTGTTTTATTGCGGGCACTGATGGCTTTATAACAGTGATTAAGGACACTAAACCCCCAGTCCATAAGGGCCTGTGGCTGGTTTAGTGTCCCAAATCGCCAAAGTACAGAGGGATTAAAGGGGTTTTCCAGGGCTAAAATGTTGTTGCCCTAACCTATCCTTAGTATAGGTCATCAATATTGCATCAGCTAAAGTCCGACACCCGGGATCCAGCTTCACTGGCCGTTCGTTGTCTTGTTCGTTGGTGCCATGGCCTGATCACAGTGATTGGGCTGAGCTGCAATACCAAGCACAGCCACTATACAAGGTATGGCACTGTGTGTGGTATTCGGTGCGGAAGCTGCAGGCCTTGTCCCAACGCTGCGGTTTCTTCAAGCAGCTGGTTGGTGAGGAGCACCACCAATATTTTAGTCCTGGAATGCCCCTTTAACCAGAGCTAGTTGGTTACAACCATTGCTTCATGTTAAAGGGGTTACCCACTTTCTACAATTGATGGTCTGACATCTGGGACCACGTATATATCTCTGGCACCGAGGCAGCGGCACTGCTCACTTGCTGTAAAACTGCAGCGGCGAGTGTAGGTACTGCAGTTCCAGTGAAGTCTATGGCACAGTGCTGCAGTACCTACACTCGCCACTAGAGTCTGTACAGTCTGCTCTCGCTGCACTTCCTTGGTACCGGAGATCTGCAGGGGTCCCAGGTGTCAGATCCCGCAGATCTAATATTGATGGCCTATCCTAATAGGCAGTACTTGGATTGCCCAAGGCTCCAGCATACAGAACGGTCTGAAGTCCTTGTGCCAGTCCGCGCCTACGGTTTTGCCCGTCTGCATTAACCCATGGCGTGCATCAAATTTAGTAAAGTGTTGTTTTCCTTCTAGGAGAAAGGACACCCAAGAAACCTGATCCCGGAGCTGTGCAGGCAGTTTTATAACTTGGGATGGGTGACAGGAACCGGAGGCGGCGTCAGCATCAAATACGAGTAAGTTGTGAACGTCTTCACTTTTTTTTTTGATCATTAACCCATTCAGATCACTCACGATTGTACCCGTAATACAGGCCTAATTCCCTACCGTTTTGTGTATGCAGCTCCTATATGTTTTACTCTCTGCTCAGTAATATTTCTGCATTTTAATGGTTGCCCTTTCTCATTTTACCAGGGATGAAATTTACATTGCACCGTCTGGAGTCCAGAAGGAAAGGATTCAGGTACGGTAACCCCTAAACCTCAAGTTCACCGATCCAGTAACTTTTGCAAGAGCTGATCTTCACCTTATAATGGATGGTCAGTGTCCGACTGACCGATGAAACTGCTGGCAACCGTTCATTTGTTCTGCGGCGATGTCTACAGTGTTGTGCAAAAGTTTTAGGCAGTTGTGGGAATAATGCTCACAGTTAGAATGCTTTCAGAAATAGAAGGGTTAATAATTAGCCTAATCGGCAGGGACTCCACAGCAACGTTGAGCAGGACGCTGATTTTTTTTCCGCGTCCTGCTACGATCTCTGTCTCCCATTGAAAGCAATGGGAGGCAGATTCGGGTGGAATCTGCCATGGATTCAGGAGCGGAATCGGCTCCCAAATCTGTGGCAGATCCCTCCGGGTGATCCTACCCTCAAAAATTCCTATTCCTACTTCGGTCACTAGGGGGAGCTGAGTGTATATGGATTTATATAGCACCCATTGAGCTCAATAATAAGTCTGTCTGCAGTGAGCTCCCTCTTAAATAGCTCAGCTAATTGCGCCTTTGTCCTCATTTGCATATAACGCCGGCAGCGCATCCACTAGAGGACGGTTATAAATCTACCCAGCCGACGACATTAATACGTGGTGACAGGTTCAGTTTGACTGCGAAGCTTCCAGCCTTGTCATTTGCATAGACTCTTCTTTTGTTATGGTGATCAGCGTCACAATGGCGTCATCTCCGTCTGCGCAGAGCGATAACAGGAGGTGAAGAGATCCCCGGCAGCGGGGACATTCCTCCTCTGTCCTTCTCCCGTAAACAATACACCACCAGTTTATTGCATCTAAAGTGGCTATTTATCCTACCTGTGGCCACTAGAGGCAGAATATCACCGCAGCGTGCCCCATAATTCAGTCATTTGGTCTATGGGTCCCAATGTTATATAGGGTCAGCCCTAATCCTTTATAGTCTCATCACATGCAACACTATTAGCCCAACATATAGCTGTACTACAACTACCAGTGCAGTTTAGCTAGTTTCTGTATCATTTGGATGCCATGGTTTGCTGGGATTTGTTGTTCTGCAATGGCTATAGAAGGAGGCCAGGCACATTTGGTACCCCTTATTAAATTGGTTTACTGGTATTGATGGCCTTTCTTTTAGGATAGATCAAAACCTTGACCCCTTCCCTGTGCCGATAACCTCATGTTTATCACCACATGGTACAACAGCAGCTCAGTCCCATTCAAGTGAACAGGGCTGAGCTGCAATACCAAGCACAACCACTTTTCTGTAAAAAGCGCTGTGGGAAAAACCGCGATGCTTTTCTGCCGCAGTTTTTCCCACTGAGCTTTTTCGCCTTAGCCTAAAAGAGGTTTTCTATCTTAGAAAGTGATGGCCTGTCACTCTTTGATCAGTGATGGTCCAACCCCTGGGATCCTTAGGGGCGGCTGCGCTGGTGTAGCCCTGCACCCCCTTCATTGTTACCCCTCGCCCACTTGTTGTTCAGCTCTATTCAAGTGAATGGGCTGGCTGAGAATCCCTGCATAGCTGTGTGGGCGAGACACCACTGTGCAAAGGGGATACAGCAAAAGTCCGCTCTCCTTCTTTACTCACAGAGTTGAGGTTAGACCGCACCGATCATAAAGTGATGACATATCGTGGTATAAGATGGGAGTACCCCTTTAATTCTCTATTCTTTTGCAGCACCCTATATACACTGTGCACTAGTAATACTGATGATATGGGTCCGTACAGTAACATCTCTCATTCCCTCCCTACAGCCGGACGACTTGTTTATCTGCGATATCGATGAGCGGGACATCAGTTGCCCCCCGCCTTACAAGAACCTCAAGAAAAGTCAGTGCACCCCTCTGTTTATGAACGCTTACACCATGAGAGGTACGTGGCATGACAGATGACTAGATAAAGGTTTACAAAAATCACAGGCCTTTTAGGATCCGTTCACACAGAGGAATTTGGAGCTGGATTTGAGGTGGATTCGCCCTTAAAATTGGCTCCAAATTCCAGCCTGAATCTGCCTCCCATTGCTTTCAATGGCAGACAGGGGCGAGTACCTTACCTATTGTGTCTGGTGCTAGTCTGCGAATAAACCCAAAGCTCTGCTTCAGCTATCCGTCATGGGGTGCACAGGGCTCGACAGTGGAGAGGAAAAGTTCTGACCTCCGCCTTATATAACATCGGGGTCCAAATCCTATGGCCGCTACCACTGTCATGTGATCACCTTGTTCTTCCAGGTGCTGGAGCCGTCATCCACACTCACTCTAAGGCCGCCGTCCTGGCCACGCTGCTGTTTACAGGGAAGGAATTCCGGATCACACACCAGGAAATGATTAAAGGAATCAAGAAGTGCAGCAGCGGCGGATATTACAGGTAATGGCTCATCGCTTGTGTCTACCGTCCATAGGAACGCAGATTGTAAAGCTGAATTTATTAAGCTTGTCCATTCCCTAGATATGATGACTTGCTGGTGGTTCCCATCGTAGAGAACACTCCTGAAGAGAAAGACCTGAAGGATCGAATGGCGAGAGCCATGGAAGAGTATCCAGATTCCTGCGCTGTGCTGGTCCGTCGCCACGGAGTCTACGTCTGGGGAGATACTTGGGAGAAAGCAAAGACTATGTATGTAAATCTAGAAGTTATCTTAAAGGGATTATAATATTGATAACCTGTTCTTAGGATAGGTTCTTAAAGGAGTTGTCCAGGAATTACAGGTTTCGGTAAGAAGACTGGGGAAGGTGAAAAATAATTTAGAAAAAAACTCATACTCACCTGTCCCCGGGAATCCGGTGTCTCATGATGCCCCAAGGCTTGGTCCACTGAAGTCCTCGCGGCACGTAACCACTGAGGCCAATCACATACGTCATCTGTGACATCCTGGTTTCTTTCCTTAGGCCACTGATTGGCCTCTGTGGTCACATAAGATGAGGGCTTCCACCGGTACAAGCCCCGGGACGCCGCTGGACCGGACCGCAGTGGGGCACGGCGGATAACTAGGGACAGGTGAGTGTTTTTGTTTTGTTTTTTCACTTTCCTCTTCCTGCACCCCAGGGGTGCAGAGGAAGAAGTCGCTACTGGGTCCTGGAGGCTGAGAAGGCCCAGAGGCCCCATTACAGCATAGTAAGACTCTGGTATTATACATAGCGCATGGTAAATGGGGGACCCTGTTAAAGATTTTGCAACAAGCCCCAGGAACTTCTTATTACGCCTCAGTTAGGGGGCCCAGGCAATCAGCTGTGCAAAGCACCTGTGATTGCTGCTTCACAGACCATGTGATGTCAGGTCATTAGTCACATGGCCTGTTTTTGCAGCTCAGTCCCATTCAAAAGAATGGGGCTGAGCTGCAATACCAAGCACAGCCACTATACAATGTACGGCGCTGTGCTTGGTAAGTAGTGACAAGCAGGGGTGCCAGGTGTCAGGCCCCCACAGTCTGATACTAATTAAATATTCTAAGGATAGGTCATCAGTAATTGGGTCCCGGAAAACTCTGATCACCCCTTGGTAATAATCTAGGACATTAGCTGTGATGGGGAGGTCCGATATCCATTACCAGAACTGAGACCATCTACAAAAAGCATAATTTGCACTGGTGGGCATGGTGTGTATAGGGTCAGAATGGCCCACCAGAGTACCAGGGGATCCTCTAACACAGTCTGACCCATGTCCAGCCCCATTTAGACTTTGCACCAATTGCTTTTACTTATGGGATGATCATATGTACAGTACAGACCAAAAGTTTGGACACACCTTCTCATTCCAAGAGTTTTCTGTATTTTCATGACTATAAAAATTGTAGATTCACACTGAAGGCATCAAAACTATGAATTACCACATGTGGAATTATATACTTAACAAAAAAGTGTGAAACAACTGAAAATATGTCTTATATTCTAGGTTCTTCAAAGTAGCCACCTTTTGCTTTGATTACTGCTTTGAACACTCTTGGCATTCTCTTGATGAGCTTCAAGAGGTAGTCACCTGAAATGGTCTTCCAACAGTCTTGAAGGAGTTCCCAGAGATGCTTAGCACTTGTTGGCCCTTTTGCCTTCACTCTGCAGTCCAGCTCACCCCAAACCATCTGGATTGGGTTCAGGTCTGGAGACTGTGGAGGCCAGGTCATCTGGCGTAGCACCCCATCACTCTCCTTCTTGGTCACATAGCCCTTACACAGTCTGGAGGTGTGTTTGGGGTCATTGTCCTGTTGAAAAATAAATGATGGTCCAACTAAACGCAAACCGGATGGAATAGCATGCCTCTGCAAGATGCTGTGGTAACCATGCTGGTTCAGTATTCCTTCAATTTTGAATAAATCCCCAACAGTGTCACCAGCAAAGCACCCCCACACCATCACACCTCCTCCTCCATGCTTCACGGGGGGAACCAGGCATGTAGAGCCCATTCGTTCACCTTTTCTGCGTCGCACAAAGACACGGTGGTTGGAACAAAAGATCTCAAATTTGGACTCATCAGACCAAAGCACAGATTTCCACAGGTCTAATGTCCATTCCTCGTGTTCTTTAGCCCAAACAAGTCTCTTGTGCTTGTTGCCTGTCCTTAGCAGTGGTTTCTTAGCAGCTATTTTACCATGAAGGCCTGCTGCACACAGTCTCCTCTTAGCAGTTGTTGTAGAGATGTGTCTGCTGCTAGAACTCTGTGTGGCATTGACCTGGTCTCTAATCTGAGCTGCTGTTAACCTGCGATTTCTGAGGCTGGTGACTCGGATGAACTTATCCTCCGCAGCAGAGGTGACTCTTGGTCTTCCTTTCCTGGGGCAGTCCTCATGTGAGCCAGTTTCTTTGTAGCACTTGATGGTTTTGGCCACTGCACTTGGGGACACTTTCAAAGTTTTCCCAATTTTTCGGACTGACTGACCTTCATTTCTTAAAGTAATGATGGCCACTCGTTTTTCTTTACTTAGCTGCTTTTTTCTTGCCATAATACAAATTCTAACACTCCATTCAGTAGGACTATCAGCTGTGTATCCACCTGACTTCTGAACAACACAACTGATGGTCCTAACCCCATTTATAAGGCAAGAAATCCCACTTATTAAACCTGACAGGGCACACCTGTGAAGTGAAAACCATTTCAGGTGACTACCTCTGAAGCTCATCAAGAGAATGCCAAGAGTGTGCAAAGCAGTAATGAAAGCAAAAGGTGGCTACTTTGAAGAACCTACAATATAAGACATATTTTCAGTTGTTTCACACTTTTTTGTTAAGTATATAATTCCACATGTGCTAATTCATAGTTTTGATGCCTTCAGTGTGAATCTACAACTTTTATAGTCATGAAAATACAGAAAACTCTTGGAATGAGAAGGTGTGTCCAAACTTTTGGTCTGTACTGTAGATGAAAGGTGGACTCAAAGTCCTTCTGTCCGGTGGGCGCAAGGATCCCAAGTCCGATGTGGAACACTCACATTGAAATTAGTGGACACCATAGTGATGTCACGCAGATTGGAGATGCTGGGGGTCCCGGTAGCACCATCTCCATCTTCTTTTGCACAGTGGTTGTCCATCACATCGGTGTGCTCACATTATATACATTAGGGACAATGCAGCCATATCCCGTACATCGTAACTAGTCATGTGACCCTTCTACATAGCAGGTGGACCCCCTGTAACCATCACTTCTGTGTCCCCCAGGTGCGAGTGCTACGATTACCTCTTCGACATTGCAGTGCAGATGAAACAACTTGGCCTGGACCCCTCTGCTCTTCCTGCAGAAGAAAGCGGAATAGTGTGAACTGTCCCGAAGGATGACACAGCACAAGAGCCCCAGAACTGTCACATCAGTAACCCTGCAGCGCCCCCCACAACCTTCATCTCTCACTGTGATTTTATTTGTAGTCTCTCAATGTCCAGAACTTGGCCTTGCTTGTCTGAATCCATTTCTTCGTAACAACCTCCGGTATCATCAATTGTAGCATCCTGAGATATGGGCAGTGATGTTTTTAATAAACCTTAAAGAGATCTCTCTGATGGTGCCGGCTCTATGGAAATGCCACCTATTCCTTTAAAGGGGTTTTCTGGCCCCAAATAGCATAGGTCATCAGTATGTGGTATGTGGGGGTCTGACACCCTGACCCTGCACCGATCAGCTGTTGCAGCAGCCTCTGGGAGCGTGTGCAAGTGCCAGGTACACGGTATAGCGGTGACTCAAGGGAATTTCGGTGCCGATCCTATTACTTAAATAGGAGCGGTGCTGCACGCTCTGCCCATCCACTAGTAGCGTCTGCTACAACAGCTGATCTGTGCGGGTTCCTGGTGTAAGACGCTCACAGATCACATACTGATGACCTATCTTGTGGATAGTATGAAAACTGGATTTGAGGCTGGAAAACCCCTTTAACAGTGCATATACCGTTGCAAGAAAAAGTAAGTGAACCCTTTGGAATTATTTGGATTTCTGCATTAGTCTAGTTATCTAGGTCACAACTATAGACAGACACAAAATCTAACTAAACTAATATAATGCAGGCTTTTCTTCTTTATTTGCATTGGGGTACTGCAGCTCTGCGCCTATTACTTGTATAGGAGCTGAACTGCTTCCGGCCTTGTCCTGGCACAAAGAAGCAGCCAGGTCAGCTGATTGGTGCAGGGTCTGGGTGTCAGACCCCCTCTGATCTGATACTGATAACCTATACTGTGAGTCGGTCATCAGTATAACAAAAATATCTGGTGGCTGAAAAACCATTTTAATAAAGGCACACACAGCCTGGTTATGGACAATTTTCACAAACTATGTTGTAGAACCAGCTGAAGCTATAAAATAATTTGGATAACCATCAAACCACATTTTATGAGAAATCCAGGTCATTCCAAAAAGTTTTTTTGGCAACTCTAGAAGTGTTATGTTATAGCAAACCAGAAAAGGGGGCTCTGTGATCGCAGTGCAGGGGGAGTGGGGGTGCAATGTCTGTCCTAATAGATTGCCTGTCAGTATTATATGACTGGCCTTGTCATGCTCCTTAGCGGGACAGCAAAATAAAGCATCTCTGCCAATTTAACAATCCGAACAGTAAAGAAAAAGTGTTATTTAAAAAAAATTCCAAAAACACCTGCAAAATTAGTATTTTGTCACCCAACCCCTCCCAAAAATGAATAAAGCATAATAAGAAGTCCCCAGTTACCCAAAATGGTGCTGAAAACTACATTTCATCCCCAAAAAAATAAAAATAATCCGCTGTGTGGATACTATGATCAAAAAGTAAAAAAAAATTATAGCTGTAGAAAGCTGCCTCACAAGTTTTATTATTTTATTTTTTTAATTTTTAATAAAAGGGTTTTTATTGTGCAAAATCTGTAAAACATAAACTATACCTATTTGGTATCGCCGTAATTGAACTGAGCTTTAGAATAAAGTTAAAAGGCGCAAAATTGAAAACACTAAAAACAATGGTGGAATTGCTGTTTTCTTTTCCTTCCTTCCACAGAAAGGGTTAATAAAGTTATTTAATATGTTTTATGTATCACAAAACGATGCCATTGAAAAACACAACGTGTCCCACAAAAAAAAAAAAAAACAAGCCCTCCTATGGCTTCGGCAATGGAAAAATTTTAAAGTTTGTGTTTTGGAAGGTGACAATTAAAAAGTAAAAAAAAAAAAAATGCTTGGGCCTAAAGGGCTTTTTGGGGCACTAAACCACACACAGGTCCTTATGAACCTGTGGATTAGTGTCCTAAATAACCCTGTCCATGGCCAGGATTTAAAAAAAAAAATTATACTAACCCAGCTCCCATACTCCTGATGCCAGGGCAGCTCTTCACTGAAGACTGAGTAGTACATTCAGCTTCAGTGCGCATGCGCCAGACCTTGGACGCATGCGCAGTGAAGCCAATGTGTACTTCCCCAGTGGTCTTAGGCAGAGAATGATAAATTCACCCTGTCCTGGTGGGCATCCTAGGAAGAAGGGGTCATAGGCATCTGCCCACTTTGCCAACCCTCTGTACTGACCTTGCAGGGTCACTGGGTGACGACCATTTTTGATTTCTCTGTGTATTTCTGTATATCTCGCATGTTCACCCCATATATTCCAGGATGTATTGAAAAATACGTCTCATACAATTAATATCCTGTATTGACCCAGTGACTAATATTGTGCAATCCTGGGCTGTTGTGTTATTTGGACACTTGTGTTGTTTTTGTTCTCTCATTGTGTGCTTAGCAGTTTATACGAGACTACGCCATGACCTTAGCAGATGCGTTTTGTAGATTTATAGCTTAAAAATATTATGTTTTACCTTTTCTAGATGTACATTTTTGGTTTTATGGTTATGTATTTTTTTTTAGAATTTATTATTATTATTATTATTATTATTATTACTATAAGATAAATACATTATATGAATTGTTTTACTTTATAATATTTCTAATCTCTGTTCAGACACTCAGGATTTTTAGTGCAGACTTTACACTGAAAATGTAAATTCTACCAGTCTGCTATAGAGTTATGAAAATTTACAACAAAATCCGAAGGAATTTTATGGATTTGCCAAGGATTTAAAGGGTTTGGTCAGGATAAACAAATTTTAAAACTAAGCTGGGGAGGTTAAAAAAAAAAAAAAAAAAAAAAAAAGAACCCATACTCACCTGTCTCCGGTGTTCGGGTATGTCCCAGCGCAGTTCAGTCCTGTAATTTTTTTTTCAGCAGATGTCCCCGCCACACATGACCACTGAGGCCAATCAGCGGCCTCAGCGAAGGACAAAGAATGTCCTCGGGCCCTTTGCTGAGGCCACTGATTGGCAACAGTGGCCATGTGATTGCTGAGGCCAATCATTGGTTTAAGGAAAGGGACCCAGGACGTCACCATCGGTGAGGACTTCCGCCGCACAGAAACGTAGGCATAGCAGGACTGAACTGCACTGGGAGGACACCAGAGCACCAGGGACAGGTGAGTATTTTCTTTTTTTTTTGCCTCATCTGGCCTAATTAAAAAAAATATATATATCTCCTGGAAAACCTCTTTATGGACTAATCTGAACATATCTTTAGATGTATGTGATGTTGGCAGCCATTACTGTAGTTTGCAGATATAAGGATGCATGTGATATAGGGGCATCTCCTATATAGTAATAAGGTAAGTACTTAAAGGGGTTGACCCAGGTTAAAGAAACAACCGAAAAAAACATGTCTGCTTCCTGCCTGAGACCGCACCAAACGTGTCCAAAGGTTGTGTTGTGTCTCAGCTCCATAAAAGTTACTGCTAAGCTGCAATACCAGACACAACCCCTGACTGGTGTCCAAGGACCATACATTTTTATTTATTTATTTATTTTTTAAATTAACATAACCTTACAAGGCATTGGTTTTTTTGCGGGCGGAGTTGTGTGTTAAATGCTACCATGTTGGGGTACATACAGTGTAATGTATAACTTTTATTAACTTTATGGTTTTTTTCGGGGGGGGGGATGGAGACAGGTAACTGCAATTTTGACAGGTTTTTTTTTTCCAGTCATTTATCATGCAGTATAGATCATATGGTAAATTGATTCTGAACATACAGATTAAATTAAATAATGGGATATTACAATTGAGGTTGTTATCGATGCAGAGATACCAAATATGTAGGTTTTTTTTTTATTATTTTTAGATGTAAAAAGTTTTTTGTATTAAAAAACACACTTTTTTATATTTTTTAAAAAACTTTATTGATTAAAAAAAAAAAAATGTTAGTTCCACTATGGGTCTTCACCATGCCATCGTTTGATCGCTTCTATAATTGTGTGCATTATAACTGACAGGTATCCTATTAGGCCCTGCCTGTGATATACTGTACTGTGTTGCGCCCTGCAGGGCCTAATAGAAGTTAGGCCCTGGTTGCCATAGAAACGCATTAGCAGGATCATGATGTTGGGGTGCAGACAAGATGGCAGAAGAGGCTGCTTCGAGTCCACTGCAGCATCTAATAGGTTTAACAGCAAGGATCGGAGATAGTAGCTGGGTGTCGGATGGGATGTTACAGCTGGCAACTGCTGGTGATGGCACAGATTAGGCTCCTAAAACCGTACTTTAATGTCTGGTTCTTTTTCCAAAACCCATAAATGTATGACGCTGGTGGGAAAGGGTTAATGGAACATATAGTATAGAATGTATATATATAGAGAGATGGATGCTTAGTGATAAGCATAAGGGGGCGGGTCATGGCACATAGATTGCCTCTGGGGTGTCATGCACCTCCCCCTCTGACAACGGTGTGAAGCCACATACACATGACCGTAGTGATTTTTACGTGTCCGCATTGTATTAGTATATCATCTACAATCACGGATCCCATACACGTGTGAGTCTGTGTCGCATATAGAGACCGGTATAAGACCTGCTCCGTACTTTGCAGATGGCCCAAACACTGATCTGTATAAACTGGGGATGTGTGTATGGGGCCATAGAAATAAATGGGTCCGTATACTATCCCCAATTCCTGATGATATACTGAAAACAACTACAGTCGTGGACATGGGGCCTATGGCGAGGAGCAGGAACACATCCTAAAATAAAAACTATACTTGCTCCTTCTCTTTTTGGGATACTTCCTTGGTTTTCCCCGCCAACCCCAATGTCTAAGCCCCTGGTGTCAGGAGTTCAGAGTTCACTTTGCACAGTTCACCTGAATGTGATGATCTGCTGGAAAGTTCCCATAAGAAATGTTTATTTCGGAGGCTGCTTGGCCCTCTCTCAAGTTTATGGTGGCCCAAAGTTTTACAAGTTTTGGCACGGACTCTGCTCATCTATAAATTATTACCAACCTGTCACCTCCACCCAACAATACAAACTGGAGCTCGGCTGAGGCTGTAATCTGTCAGACAATGTCAACACGGCAGGGAACATTGACAGGTGAGTGAGGAGACGGCTGCCACATCCTGACACAACCGATTTCAACATAGGCCAAGGGTAGCACCCTTAAAGGGAACCTACCTGTATGACTCCAACAAATTGTGAAAGTAACCTGGTAAGGGCAGAGGCGTGTCAAGAAGCTCCTGGACCCCAATTACCTTGTGTCACTTATTAGGGTGGCTTCCTTAGTAGTCCTTAAAGGGATTTTCCCATGAACATGACCATATTTAAATGTGTAGACAGTTAAAAATTTTAATTTTTACGAATATAATTAACAATAAGTCACCATTTTAGTGACAATCTTTTTGTCTTGATCGGTTGCCAATGGAGACGACCATGAATGCAGGAACTTTCTATGGTCTGGGACTTGTCAGACACCCAGCCTTATTGTGGACAGAAGATTATTAGGCAGGGAACTACATGTATGAGAAGATAACTCGGCTACAATAAGAGCATCATGGCTGGTTATCAAGAGGACACTACATGTATGAGAAGATAACCCGACCACAATAAGGACATCATGGCTGGTTATCAGGAGGACACTACATGTATGAGAAAATAACCCGACCACAATAAGGACATCATGGCTGGTTATCAGGAGGACACTACATGTATGAGAAGATAACCCGACCACAATAAGGACATCATGGCTGGTTATCAGGACACTACATGTATGAGAAGATAACCCGACCACAATAAGGAGATCATGGCTGGTTACCAGGAGGACACTACATGTATGAGAAGATAACCCGACCACAATAAGGATATCATGGCTGGTTATCAGGAGGACACTACATGTATGAGAAGATAACCCGACCACAATAAGGACATCATGGCTGGTTATCAGGAGGACACTACATGTATGAGAAGATAACCCGACCACAATAAGGACATCATGGCTGGTTATCAGGAGGGACACTACATGTATGAGAAGATAACCCGACCACAATAAGGACATCATGGCTGGGTTTCTGACAAGTCCCAGACCATAGACCATCACTTTTTCTAGATTTTTTATTGTATTTTCTGTCCATGATTATGGGGGCGGCCATCTTGCCTGAGCTTCTCCTCTGCTCTGTTAACAGCATTTAGTGATCTGTCATGGCCATAGACAACAATAGTCTGGTGCCGATTCATTGAGGTCTATGAGAGAGTTTTCTATACATGCTCTGTGCATGGAGATAAGCTGTGACATCATCTATTGTCAGCAGTGATGTAATGATAGCTCAGTGGTGTTATCTATAGAGGTGTTATCTTCTATTGTAATCATTTTTGTGATGTAAATGAGATGACTGCTGCAAAGAAAACTCCTACAGAATTGGCAAATGTTAGTCTATTATTAAGCTTTGTGACCAGAGTGATAATTGCAGCAATATAGTCTTTTTTTTGAAACTATAGATGGTGACATGGAAAAAAAAAAAAAGTATTGTTTAGGTCTGTATTACATATGCACAGTAACTACCTGGAGAGAGAGATTTCCTGTACAGGTTACTGACATGCTGTGACAACTGCTGAATGAACAGGGCTCGGGGGCCTGGGGTGCACATTAGTAATACAGCTTAACCAATGCAGGGAAGATTCCCTGGATAACCCCTTTAAGATCTCTGCTTTCAGACAGTGAACGTCTGTCCAGGCCATGTTGATGATCACACAGGTGCAGGGCTTGGGACAAGTCATAACCATTCTGTAGTTGTAATGGACCCTGTATCACATCCCCAGGGCAGTTTCTAATTCTCCAGAAGTTCCATTGAAGCTTCCAAGCAAGCAGAGTATAAAGGGATTGACCCAACGTGTAATATTACGCAATATATGACACAATCGTCATTGCAAAACCGTATCCCCTGGCATCCTCCAGCGGCCATAGCCAACAATAATACGTCTTCTTACAGCAAATGTTTCACATACTCAAGACTAACACCCTGACCCGATTGCAAAACCCGCAGCCCCTCAGACACATGGATAGCGTCCGGGACACGACTGCTCCAAAATTTGCACAAGAGCACAAACATTTGCATAGGCTAATGTCATCTGGCCCCGGATGGAGAGGAAACAAGTAACTCCAACAATTACCCTTCGTAAAAACGTGTTTATTATAGTAACAAAAACTTCCTGATCCGCACGTCCCTCCGAGGCATCGAACATATCCTGCTGCAGAGGGCACAATGCAAATGGCTTCAAGTGGGATCGGCTGCCAAGTATGGGAGAAGAGAAAAACTCCACCGAATGGGAGCTGGTTGTGATTTATGTAAAATGAGGGAACTCGGAGTCAGTGGTGGACATAGAAGAGAAGGGGCCCCATGACCGAGAGACACCTGGGCCCCCTGTATGATGCCAGGCCTTGCCCCAGAGGACAGAAGGGCCTGGCGTTTGTTTCCCCTCCACCTCCATTGTATGACCCTTGGCCCATTCCTCATTACTAGCAGGTTCCCTAATAGTAAAGCCCCAGGCACACAGAGGAATCCGGACTGGAGATTCCCATCTGATCATCTGCCAGATTTCCCTGCCCAAACCGGAGACCCATCATAGTGATCTATAACACTAAGAGTCCCCGGCTCTGTCCCATATTGTATATGAAAGGGATCAACAACCTTTCGCACACCAGCTGCTGTGGAACTACAACTTCCAGCATGCTCCATTCACTTCTAGGGGTAGTAGAACAAGTAGGCGTGCTGGGACCTGTAGTTCCACAACAGCTGTTGCCGACCTCTAGTATACGGTATAGGAAAGGGGAGCCATTACCAGGACGCAGGGAGTCCAGATCTCCAGACTGAGTTCGGACAAGGAAATCTGGCAGAGGTACGGACCGAATTTTCCAGTCCAGATTCATCCATGTGCGTGGGCAAGGTCCCAACTCTCCAAGGGCCCCATAGCCGTTGTATAGTCTGCCTCTATGCTATGTACACCATGTATGTCCTACGTATAGACAGTACCTGAGATGGAATTTTATTGATTTTACAATGCAAAGCGGCAAATCCGTAGCAAATTCTATGGCAAAATCCCTAAGTAACACAGGCAGATTTTTTGGCTACAGATTTTTTTGCAGTTTTGCAATAAATTTATAGTGGGAAAAGTCCAACCTCACCCTCAGGGTTTTGTTTCGGGTTTGCGTGGCTCAGATTCCTGATTTGTTTCAGGTCGAATAAGTTTGGATAGACCTGGAAGTGAAATTATTCTACTCAGGGGTCTCTTTTACACCTCCCCTGGCCCTCCACCTAGTATACTCTGTAGTATAATAATTTACCATAATGCATATCGCAGCGACCATTTTAGTCCCAAAACAAAAAAAAAAAACAATTTGGGGTATTCAAGTCGAACCCGACTCGTTCGAAGCAGTTCAGTGATAGGTCATTACTGTGTTCGGTGCAGTTCCAACAGTCAGGACCCCCACCGATCGAAGCTGCCACAGTATTAGGGTGAGCCCTGCAACATTTCCATTACTTACCAAGTACTGTGCTTTGTATAGAGGCTGTAGTTGATATTGCACTCGAATGGGACTGAGCTGCTGCTGTACCATGTGACTGATGAACACAAGAATACTCATGAGTGCCACAAGCTGGTTGGCGGGGGTACTAGGTGTCAAACTCCCACCAATCCCATATGGATGACCCATCCTAAGGATAGTTTGTCATGAATAAGTCCTAGAAACCCCCTTTAAGTCACTTCTCTGCCCATTCTGGTATGGCCAGAGGCTAAGCTTTCCCTTTTTGTCAGACCCATTAGCGGACACATTTTTTTCAAAATTTTCAATAGTTTCAATTTTTACTAATTTTATTTTTTTATTAATTTATCAATATTTTTTTTTTTTACAATAATATGGATATTAATTAGAATACAGTAAAACATGTATTACTCATGTAGAGAAATGGTGCAACTGCAAATAGCCACCAGCAGGGGGCAGAATAGCACTGGTTTACCCGCCAGTTTTTATTTTTCTCAAAGATTTATTATGTCAGCCCTTTCCTGGAAGATGAGGAACGTTAAGAGACAGGATTTAGCATTTACAAACAGCAGCATTGTGCTCGGTGCAGATCCTATCGGGATTATTTATAATGATGCTCACTAGAGGGTTATTTTTTTCGTACTCCGTCTAGCAAATATGTACTTTGGGATTTGCATAAATATGACTGTTGTAAATTACGGGAAATTAAATTTACAGGGCTTCTGCTCCTTCGTTTTCCAACCTCTCACCTGTAGAGGTAAAATTTTTAAAATCGCGTCTTAAAGGTGTCCTCTGCTTTCCTTTAGTTAGAAGGGTCCCTTAAGAATGTAAGATGACCCTCAGTGATCAGCTGCAGCTTTTAGGAAGTGCTCAATTACCCGAAATCTTCTCAGCTATACTGCCATGGACTGCAGAGACTCTGCACAGAATCAGTCTCCTTCCCCTATGACAGCTGACAATGTAGCCCCTTCTTACTTCCCGGTAGTAGGAGTCTATACCAACATGTACTGCAGAGACTCTGCACAGAATCAGTCTCCTTCCCCCTCTGACAGCTAACAATATAGCCCCTTACTTCCCAGTAGTAGGAGACTTCTCAGCTATACTGCCATGTACAGCAGTGACTGCACAGAATCAGTCTCCTGCCCCCCCCTTACAGCTGACAATATAGCCCCTTACTTCCCGGTCGTAGGAGACTTCTCAGCTATAACGCCATGTACAGCAGTGACTGCACAGAATCAGTCTCCTTCCCCCTCTGACAGCTAACAATATAGCCCCTTCTTACTTCCCCTGCAGTAGGAGTCTTCTCAGCTATACCACCATGTACAGCAAAGACTCTGCACAGAATCAGTTTCCTTCCCTCTCTGACAGCTGACAATATAGTCCCTTCTTACTTCCCCCCCAAAAAATAAAAAAAGCCGAACCCCAGTTTTTTCACATTTAGCCTATCATAAAAATTTGGTTAAAAAGTGATCAAAGCAATAGACATAACCCAAATTGGTATAAATAAAAATCACATCTGACCCTGCAAAAAAAAAATCCCCTATGCATTCCGTTATATGGAAATATAAAAAAGTTACAGGTGCCAGAACATGGCAACTGCAAGAAATTTTTTTTGCAAAGTTTTGGATCTTTTTTAAGGAGTTAAAACATAAAAAACTATATACATTTGGTATCTCTGTAATCATACCAACCCATAGAATACAGGTGACATATCACTTTGGCTGCACAGTGAACGCCGTAAAAACAAAGCCCGTAAGAAAGTCGCACAAACACAGTTTTTCTCCAATTCCACCCCATTCTGAATTTCTTTCCAGCTTCCCAGAGTATCATGCAGAATATTGAATGGTACCATTAAAAAGTACAATTTGTTCTGCAAAAATTAAGCCCTCATACAGCTGTCAAAAAAGTTTTAAAAAAAGTTATGACTTTTGGTAGGCGGGGAGTCAAAAACAAAAATCAAAAAATTCCTGCCGTGGGAAGGGGTTAATGGTGGGACTAGCCCTAAGAAGGGGAATTTCATAAGCGTCATGTGTTCTTCATAATTTTATACACCCCAAAGTAAATGGCCCTGAGTGTAATGATCCAAAAATTCTTCTATTGTATTCAAACTATTTCCTCCCTTCAGTACTTTGCATACAGCTTAGAAATATCTAATGGAACAATGAAGCGCTACTGTGCGATTGTCTGCACTAATAGGATTTTAACAAATTCTAAGAATCCCTTGGAGGAAGGACAGGTGGGAGGCTACACTATCTTTACACCTGTATACCTAAATTTGTTATGGTCCAAATGCACCTGAAATGAAAAATGAAGCAACTTGTAATAGGCCTTAGTTAAAAAATGTCCCATCATTCTGTATATACAGCTCCTATACAGACCTATGTGTCACCATGGTTACAGACTACAAAGCCTGATCCTGTAGTCATCCTCTTTTCTACCACTCCTCTGCATCATGCTAATCTACCAAATGTATCTTCTCAAAAAGTAGAGAAAAGAAGGAACAGAGCTGTGGGTCAGACTACGCAGAATTTGTTTGTAGTCTGTTACCATAGAGACGTATAGGTTTGTATAGGAGCTGTAGACATAAAATGGGGGGAAACTTTTAAACGTTTAAAAAGTTTTTAAGATCATTCTTAAAAACTGTAGAGACTGTATCGATGAACCTATTATCTATCTATACAAGAACAGGTACCTGTCTAAGGCTAGGTTCACATCTGAATCGGATTTCTTTTCATCTGAACGGGGTTGTTTCAGCACATGGGTTCCTTCTCATTCAGATGAACAGGACAGTCACAGAAATTTCTGCCACAAAACTAGGTATCACTAGAATTGGAGAATTGGAGGGTGTTTAGTGATGGCTGAGCATGCCCACTACTGCCCCATAGAACTCTATGAGAGTTCACATCTGAATCGGATTTCTTTTCATCTGAACGGGGTTGTTTCAGCACATGGGTTCCTTCTCATTCAGATGAACAGGACAGTCACAGAAATTTCTGCCACAAAACTAGGTATCACTAGAATTGGAGAATTGGAGGGTGTTTAGTGATGGCTGAGCATGCCCACTACTGCCCCATAGAACTCTATGAGATATATGGAGTGGGCATGCTCAACTGTACCCATATATACAATATAGCTGTGTTCTTGATTTCTGATTGTAGATTTTTTAAATTCTATTTTCTGTACATGATTATAGAGGCAGCCATCTTGTCTGAGTTTCTTTTCTGCTCTGTTAACAGCATTTAGTGATCTGCTTTACAGCACAGTCATGGCCATAGCAGCAATAGTCTGGAGCCGACTCATTGGGAGAGTTTTCTAGACATGTTCTGTGCAGGGAGGGGGAGGAGATAAACTGTGACATCATCTATTGTCAGTAGTGATGTAATGATGGATCAGTGGTGTTATTTATAGAGGTGTTATCTTCTGTTGACTGTGATGTAAATGAGGTGACTGCTGCAAAGAAAACTCCCTACAGAATTGGCAAATGTCAGTCTATTATTAGGCTTAGGGGGCGTTCACACTTCCGTTGCAGGGTCCGTTGGGTTTCCGCCCAGTTTTATACTAAAACCAGCGGAGAGAAAAGTCGATTTTAGGTGGAATCTGCGGCACAGATGTGAATACAAATTTAATGTGTCCATTTTTAGCATCATTTAGTGTCGGTTATTGTCCATTTTTTTGCTTTTTTTACCGGATTTATGACGCATCTGTTAGTGTCCATTGTTAACGTTTTAATAACGGATGCGAGCAAAGGACACTACTAACGGTAGTGTGAACGCACCCTTAGTGGTCAGTAAAAATTGCAGGATATAATACTTATAAGTATATAGATGGTGACATGGAAAATATAAAACAAAAATATTAAAAAATTCTTTAAAAAAATATGTTTTGTATAATATAAAAATTTGGTTAATTAATTTTGTGGCCACCCATTCCCTTTAAGTAAAGTCATTGCACTGGTTGTGCTGGTTGCGCTGGATCTTCATCTATAGGTGACTATGTCTTATCCACTCCACGTGTCAGTCTCTTATCTCGCTGACATTTCCTCGTCTCTTTCCCTCCCAGGTCGCAGAACGATTGTCACTTTTATCTTTAGTAAATATCACTTTATATTTTGTTATGTTAAAATAATTGAATCTTCCTGTGATATCTCCCATATATCTCCATATAGCCATTGTGTATAGGGCAGGCGACTTCCTGGTACAGAGAATGCCCCCAAAATCACAAATGTCACACTTATCAGGTCTGTTCAGTTTTTTACCAGTTCCTAGGAAAGCTGGGTGACATATGACATACATGTTGTATATACAGTCATGACTTACTAAGACTATTGCACGAGATGCTGCCGCCCATGAATCCTATCCTATATGTGTGATGTCCCCTTATATTGCTATGTAGTGTGTTGTGTTTACTTGTTGTTCATGTTGTGTAATTCCTATTACATAATACTAATGATAATAATTGGGCACAATACACATTACATAACACCGTGACCTTATTTCTCGCTCTCTCTCTCTCTCTCTCTCTCTCTCTTATATATATATATATATATATATATATATATATATATATATATTACCTCCAAACTGTCCCAGATTCAGTGGGACAGTCCTGGATTCCGGGTCTTGTCCCGGTCGGTAGGAGGAATGTCCCGGCCTCAACTCATCTGTGTCTGGAGAGAGACATTAAACTGGAGGGGGGGGGTAGCTGGAGGGGGACATTAATATTCTTCTCTAGTTGCCCTCAGTTTAATGTCAACCTCTAGTTGCCTCCAATTTAAACTGGGGCACCAGGAGAGGGACTTTATACTGTGGCGGCATATAGGGTGACTGTAGGAGCATTATACTGTGGGGGGGGGGCACAAAGAGAAATGGTTGGGCCCTACAATCAGCCATGTCATCAGAATGGAAAGGATTCAAAAGCCCCATAGACGTGAATGCAACATAGAATACACTAGGATGTCACCCGACTGCATTCGTGGTAAAATCACCCCCAACTTGGACGCACACTTGGTCGTGTGCATAGGCCTTTGTGCTCCCATTAGTGCCCTACACAGTACAATGTTCCTCTAAATGTCTAAACACAGCATAATGCCCCCTCAGTGCCCCCACACACAGTATAATGCCCCCTTAGTGCCCCCACACAGTATTATATCCCTAGATGAACCTACACAGTATAATGGCCATGCCCACTTAGTACCCCCACCCACAGTGTAATGTCTCCTTAGTGCCCCCCACACAGTATAATGCCCCCTTAGTGCCCCCACACACAGTATAATGCCCCCTTAGTGCCCCCACACACAGTATAATGCCCCCTTAGTGCCCCCACACAGTATTATATCCCTAGGTGAACCTACACAGTATAATGGCCATGCCCACTTAGTACCCCCACCCACAGTGTAATGTCCCCTTAGTGCCCCTATACATTATAACAGCACAGATATGGCATGTACTGTATGGGGCTTGCTATGGATTACAAAATTCTCATTCTCTTGCAGTGTACAATATTCTATTACAGATTTTCATTGACGTATAGTCTATTTTTATACGTATACGTATCCCAGACTTATAGTCTATTTTTGCCCCCCACTAGATGGACATGAGTATTCTTAACACATCGCCACCTAGTGTCATCCCCCCCAGCGCATTGCCTTGTATATAGCTAGATGATGGCTCTGTATAGCCGCAGTGATACCGTCTCGCTGTTTATTAGTATAGCGATGTGTGACACATGGCATTGGAATTGTCACTGACTGCCAGAAACATCAGAATACACATCCCCTGGTCACAAAGTGATACAGGCCAAGGCGACAGGTGCGGAGCAGCCAAAACTGTGCTGTTATCCTAAGGATATACAGGAGTCCTGTCCATATACAGTACATGTATACATGTTCAAAGGAACAAGAAAGATTTCCAGGGCAGTAAAAAATGTAAAGACAAAGATGCAAATACTGTACATAAGTACACAGACTGTACACACATATATACACACATACACAGACTGTACACATATACACAGACTGTACACATATACAGTCATATGAAAAAGTTTGGGCACCCCATTAATCTTAATCATTTTTAGTTCTAAATATTTGGGTGTTTGCAACAGCCATTTCAATTTGATATATCTAATAACTGATGGACACAGTAATATTTCAGGATTGAAATGAGGTTTATTGTACTAACAGAAAATGTGCAATATACATTAAACCAAAATTTGACCGGTGCAAAAGTATGGGCACCTCAACAGAAAAGTGACATTAATATTTAGTAGATCCTCCTTTGCAAAAATAACAGCCTCTAGTCGCCCTGTAGCTTTAATCAGTTCCTGGATCCTGGATGAAGGTATTTTGACCATTCCTCTTTACAAAACAATCCAGTCAGTTAAGTTTGATGGTCGCCGAGCATGGACAGCCCGCTACAAATTATCCCAAAGATGTTCAATGATATTCAGGTCTGGGGACTGGGATGGCCATTCCAGAACATTGTAATTGTTCCTCTGCATGAATGCCTGAGTAGATTTGGAGCTGTGTTTTGGATCATTGTCTTGCTGAAATATCCACCCCGGCGTAACTCAAATCGTCACTGATTCTTGTACATATCCAAGAATCTGCTGATACTGAGTTGAATCCATGCGACCCTCAACTTAACAAGATTCCCGGTGCCGGCATTGGCCACACAGCCCCAAAGCATGATGGAACCTCCACCAAATTTACAGTGGGTAGCAAGTGTTTTTCTTGGAATGCTGTGTTTTGGACGCCATGCATAACGCCTTTTGTATGACCAAACAACCAATCTTGTTCATCAGTCCACAGGACCTCTCCAAAATGAAGCTGGCTTGTCCAAATGTGCTTTTGCATACCTCAGGCGACCTGTTTGTGGCGTGCTTTCAGAAACGGCTTCTTCGCATCACTCTCCCAACAGCTTCTCCTTGTGCAAAGTGTGCTGTATTGTTGACCAATGCACAGTGACACCACTGCAGCAAGATGATGCTGCAGCCTTTGGAGGTGGCTGTGGATTGTCCTTGACTGTTCTCACCACTCTCTCTGCCTTTCTGATATTTTTCTTGGCCTGCCAATCTGGGCTTAACAAGAACTGTCCCTGTGGTCTCCATCCTACTATGTTCCTCACAGTGGAAACTGACAGGTTAAATCTCTGAGACAACTTTGTATCCTCCCCTGAACAACTATGTTGAACAATCTTTGTTTCAGATCATTTGAGAGTTGTTTTGAGGAGCCCATGATGCACTCTCAGAGGAGATTCAAATAGGAGAACAACGCAATGGCCACCTTAAATACCCTCATGATTGGATACACCTGGCTATGAAGTTCAAAGCCAGTGAGGTTACAAAACCAATTTGGCTCAGTAAGTCAGTAAAAAAAGGTGGGGTACAAATCAAAAAATGATAAGGGTCCCAAAGCACCGGCAAATTTTGGAATGCAATGCACATTCTGTTAGACAAAAACCCATCAACCGAAATATACTGTGCCACAGTTATTAGATATATAAATTGAAATGGCTGTTGCAAACACCCAAAATAGAACAAAAAGATAAGATTATAGGGGTGCCAAACTTTCATATGACTGTATATACACACATACTATACACATACACAGACTGTACACACATATATATACACATACACAGACTGTACACACATATATACACACATACTATATACATACACAGACTGTACACACATATATACACACATACTATACACATGCACAGACTGTACATACAGTATATATATATACACACATACTATATACATACACAGACTGTACACACATATATACACACATACTATACACATGCACAGACTGTGCATACAGTATATATATATACACACATACTATATACATACACAGACTGTACACACATATATACACACATACTATACACATACACAGACTGTACATACATATATACACATACACAGACTGTACATACATATATACACACATACTATATACATACACAGACTGTACACACATATATACACACATACTATACACATGCACAGACTGTGCATACAGTATATATATATATACACATATTCTATATACATACACAGACTGTACACACATATATACACACATACTATATACACATGCACAGACTGTACACACATATATACACACATACTATACACATGCACAGACTGTACATACAGTATATATATATACACACATACTATATACATGCACAGACTGTACACACATATATACACTCACATACTGTATACATACACAGACTGTACACACATATATACACACGTACTATACACATAAACAGACTGCACACACATATGTACACATATATACATACACCAGCACTATTCATTTACGGGAAGTGGTTTATAACACTTTAAGTACATTGACCAATGCAAAGTGACGTACTAGTGCCCCCTCTGGCACTCAGCACCTGGGGCACAAGCCTCTCTTGCCCCCCAGCTACTCCCCTGCACACTGTACACACATGTGATGCACCACTGGAGTGGAGCCTGCAGGATTATTGCAGCATTACACAATATCGCTCTCCTCTATGTGCTATTACTCATCCTAAGACACCTCACCCGACGTGCGCCCCATAGACTGTTATTACACGTCTCACAGCGCTCATTACTTTACCTTGAAAACTCAATTAGTGGAGAATTTCGCTAATCCTCCGACTCTCAAATAAAGCCGCACAAAGAGAAAATGGAGCCTGGGACGGTAATTTTGCAGAACTCTGAAAGCCTCTGCAAACAGACAGAGACATTACATGTGAATTACCTGGATGGATTAGCTGAGAGGCAAACAATTAGTCAGAGAGAGAAGAGAGGAACCGGCGGCCTCATGGGAAGCGCAGGCGCACAGCCCAGTAGTTCACCAGGTACCGGCCTAGTGTTTATGCTCTATGGTATAGAGTCTATACTGATACAAAGCTCCAAAACCACTTCATGGACAATGGATTTACATGATAACATGCTTTCTGCCTGCAGCCACCACTAGGGGGAGCTAACTGCATAGTGGGGTTTTTGCACTAAGCTCCCAAAGCTCCCAGAAGACCTATAGAAGTCAATGGAGCACTAGTGTGCTGAAATGCTTCTTTTTCCACTTTATCTGACTCCTTTCCTCCTCCCCTGCTGCCACACACCCTGAATTCATTGATAAATCTGTCTTGAAACAGCAGACAAACTGAGGAATCAGGTTACATGATGTCTATAGAAGTCTATGGAGAGGGGATATGGGAGGAGCAGGCAGTTCCTGTGTGCTGCTGCTACTCTGGTCTGTGCAGGTCTATGTCTACGGCTCGGTAGCTGACTATATGCACAAGCACAAGGGCAAATGAAGAAGAGTTGGCCCCTCCAGCTTTCCGCCAGTGGACTTTCATGCACCGCAGGTTCTGGGGGCTGATCAGCTGCGGAATCCACAGCAAGGTCGATCAGGATCTCTACCTGCCATTGAAAACATTCCGCCATGTGAACATACCCTAACCTTCAAATTTGGGCTGCAGAAATAACAGTCAAACTGGCCCATCAAAAGGCCACTGCGTCCTTCAGTGGGTCCAGTTTAATTTTTTGGTTGTCTCCATAGGAGTCCATGGAGGCATAACCCCACAAAAAAAAAAAAAAAAAACATTCCTTGGTGACCCTTTTGCTTCCGAGTGTTAATGCGAATATAAAATACCAAGAAGGACTTTTTGCACCTCCCATGTACAAAAAGTTCCTGATAGGCCCATTGGCTAACTAAGAAACTGTCCCTCCATATACATAAAGGCAAAAGGGCAACGTAAGTGAGACTGAAAAAAATTCCACCTACTGTAGGTAAAATTCCCAATAAAGTTGTGGTTGACTCCGGGGGATTTCACATAGCAATTTTTTCTCTAAATAATAGTGGTAATGGGTAACTCCAAGAGGGAACTTCCCTTTCACACTAAGTAACTTTTTCCTATATGTTTCATATCATATTTAACCCCTTCCAGCCGCAGCCATTTTTAATTTTTGTTTTTTACTCCCCAAAAAACATTTTTTATCTGAGACAGATTATACTGGGAAATCTGCAAAAAATTTCAGAAAAAAAAACATATTTGCACCATTATGTTATGGGTTTTGTTTTTACAGCCACTTTGACATGTTGCCTGTATTCTGCAGGAGGGTACCATCGCAGCGATACCAAATTTATATAGTTTTTGTGTCAAGCCCTTCCATTTTGGCCTGAAATGTTCCATCAACTTCCTATTTTTTTTGGATTGGAAAAGTGAAATTCTTATCACTGGATTCCTACGCCAAAGATCAGGGAAAAAATGGCGCCACCTACTACACCGTCTAAAGCCAGCCATATACACGTGAACGATAGTTATTGACTCCATCATAAACATGATCATCTAGCCAAGTAACATTTTTGGTTATCTATTGGAAAGCAAATCCAAAAAAGCTTGATCAAGAGATCGTCTCAGGTCTTGGTTAATTGGAAGATCCCATTAGGAACAGAGGGGGGTGGTATCTACCAAGATCGATCTGAGCCATTAGCTCCTGTGATCGCTGAGGATCCTTTGCCACGGAGCTGTCATGGCCGTATTGCCATTTTCAGTTGTGAGGTTGTGCAACGTGTGGTTTGGACCTGGGCCATGAAAAAGCTCCATTTATATAGCCAAGGAACACAGTGTACAATACACAGCGATATATAAGCAAACAGGAGAGTGTACATAAGAGCCACTGGAGGCGTTGGCTTTACGTTAACTTCTTATAGGTTATACTATAGTCATGTAACCCTTTCAAGGCCTGTTCACTGGAAATCTGTTGAAAAAGTTGAGTAGTTTACTGTTTTTGTTCCATTTTTGGAGCAATTTTATGTATTTTGTTATAGGTTCATTCCAGGGTATTCCTAAATGGATTTTTCATATGGATGACCTATCCACAATAGGGGTCCAACACCCGGACCCCGCACAGATCAGATGTTTCAGCAGCCTCCAGATGCAGTGGCGGGGGAGCGCACTGCCCAGTGACCATTCTCCTGAGTGGTGGGGGTTTCAATGATCGAACCCCACCGATCTCCAAGATGATCCCTATTCTGATCCCAATTCACTAACATGATTAACATTAGGTTTTTAGAATTTTGAAATTTATTTTAAATTTATTTATTAGATCAAGAGCCTCCTACAATACCAAATATCGAGGCTTTTTGTAGTGCCGTCCCCAGTCCCCTCCATGGCCCCTTATACCCCGCACATGGGTGAAGCCACTTCTGCTTGTACACAATAACAACATTTAATTACGGCTTTAATTTACAATCCACTAACTAGGAGATGTCCCTCGGATGGGCTTTATCGGCCGCCCGTTGCCGCACGGGTCTAATTATATTAATACCATCTGTCACTGTTTGATATGGACTTAGCGTTTCAATATGTGAGCTCAATAACAGCCCTTTGTCTTAAAAGGTGCAGGGCTTGGTGACAATCCGAGGAATACATTTATTTAGTGGATCGATAGAACACCAGAACTTATCGTAACCGGGTCCTCATTTATTTTTTTTAATATCTAACTATGCTTTTTTAATTGTTACGGCCTGTCAAACTAAATAGGTTTTTTATGAATTTTCTCCTGTGTATAGTCAGCGGGTTTGGCTCCAGTCCAGATGGGCTTCAATGTCGAGGTAACCCTATAACCTCTGAAAATCAGAGATGGACTCAAAATTCAGTAAGGTGTCCTGGTTCTTGGCCCCAAAAATAGTTATGGTCATGTTTTGTTTGATAGAATTTTAAATCGCGAAATATAAATCTTTAAATCTAAATCTCTAAATTTTTAAATCTAAATCTTGAAATCCTGACCACAAAAATGAAGTTTTGGGGGAACTTTTTCTTATTTTTGGAAATCCTTGGGTTATAAATTTTCTGTCCAGAAACTGATGCAGTAAGTCAAGTTTTTGTTAGGTTTATCTTGATTCTTGAAGTAAGAATTGGTTAGCGTCAAGATTTTCGCAGAATTATTCTGATCTTGTCAAATTTTTGTACGGTTATTCTTGGTTTCTTGTTAAGTTTTTGGTAAACTTATCTTGGTTCTTGACCCTAGAAAGTGTTGTCAAGTATTTTTTCTAAATGGATTCTGTCAAGTATTTTTTTTCTGCAAGTTTTTGGTAGAGTTGCACTGATTTTTGGATCCAGAAATGGTTATGGTCAGGCTTTTAGTTATGGTCAAGCTTTTTCAACCCGAAGTATTTTTGGAGTCTTGATTCTCAATGATCTATTAGTCAACCCCTATAATAAATATGGTCTTGTTCTGTTTGGTAGAATTACTCTAAATCCTGACTACAAAAATGGTGACGGTTTTGGGAAATTTTTCTTATTCTTGGAAATGGTTAGGTTATAAATTTTCTGTCCAGAATCAGATATAACAGCTTAAATTTTTGTTAGGTTTATCTTGATTCTTCACCTAGAAAATGGTTAGCATCAAGTTTTTTTGTCCTGATCCTTAGCCCTCAAAATTATTATTATTATTGTAAAGTTCTTGCCCTTAGAAATGGTTCTTGTCAATTTTTTGTATGGTTTTCCTTGGTTTCTTGTTCTTCTTGCTGAATATGGTTATTTTCCAGTTTTTGGTAAAATGATCATTGAGTTAAGAAATAAGTTTTATCAAGTTTTTGTTTTTGTAAATGAATTCTGTCACGTATTTTTTCTGTTTTTGGCAGAATCATTATGATTTTTGGACCCAAAAATCGGTATGGTCAGGCAATTGGTTATGGTCTAGCTTTTTCATCCTAGGTATTTTTGTAGTCCTGATTCACGATGACATATTTGTCGAGTTACCCTCATTATTAACCCCTGAAATAGTTACGGTCAAATTATTTTTGTAGAATTTCTAGATCTGCACCAGAGATGTTCCAATTTTTGGCTATATGTTTTTTTGTCCCAGTTTACATCTCCATAAACAGCAATAGTAGGTCAAGTTTTTGGAAGGATCCTCGTGATTTCTTTCCCCATAAATGGTTATGGTCGAGTGTTTTTGCAGACTTGTTCTGATTTTCTATGGATTAGTCTTGCTATTTTGCTGAACTCCGCTGGTACATTACAGTGATTAGAGTCAATTAGTTTGATTGAGTTTAATAAGTTTATTATTGCCAGTGGTGAAGTATTCACTGTCATCATATTATTCATCAAAAACATGACTAAAGTTTCTCCATGTCTTCCAGCACACAGCCCAGGCCTCCGGGGATGTAACTCATCAGTCACAATATCAATTCATTGTAGGTCCAAACTTACTTTGTAGCATTTTAAAGGGACTCTCTGTGGCTATGCAAAAGGGTCTGCTTGTCTCCGGTGCTACCTTTGATCATAGGTTGTGCCTGTTATTTTAGGAACAGAAAAACAAAAATAATAGTAGTGCCAGATCGATCACTTTATGGACTCCATAGCCACGTGAAGGTCTCCATTGACTAAAAAGCCACATGATGGACTCCATTGACTACAAAGTCACATGATGGACTCCATTGACTGTAACAGCATCTGACAGACCGGATTGACAATAATGGGCTCTATTTGACTTACAGCATGGTGGCTGTCAATGTAATGGAGGGTCCCAGTACAACCTGACTCTGATGCAGATGTGCAAACCTAAGGTTAGGGACCGGAATGTAGGATCAAAGTCAAGGGCCAAGTCAAAGATCAAAAAACTAAAAAAAAAACTAGAGAACACTGGAGAGCAGCAAGGACAAACTTGTTATTTTATTACTGAAATGTAGGGAGGGCTTTGGTAAATGACTGTCTAGGATTGACTAGTCCCTTGGTGTGGTGTGGAGGCAAGAGTACATGAGGGGTGAGGATGACACCTTGATGTGACCCAATTGTTCTGGCAATCGAACCAAAGTGCCCATAAACCCTGTACAATGGATCCCAATGGACCCCCCTGACTTATAATGGTCAAGGATCCATTGGGATGGTCAACATTTTGGCAGTAAGACTACTGTTGCATGCTTTATACTACTCTTGCTGTCAAATGTGACAAAAGACCCAACAAAACCTCCGACAGAACCAACGCTTATACGTGCCGATGTAACTTTACCACCAAGGAGACCTAACTACTCTTCACAAGGGTGAAAAAGGAGAGGCCAATTTCATCACCTCCACCTATTTCAACAATGATATCATGGGCAAAACTTTATAATAGCAACTACCATGGTGATCTCATGAAAAAGGCTGTCGTGTTTATGTGCCAACATGATGGGCACTCTTACCCACCCAGCCGGTTTGGTAAGTCATGAATAACTCTCAAGATTACAAAATGCTCATCCAAGTTTATAAGGTTTTTAGAATACAATGAATAAGTGTGAATGGATTAACCATCCTTTATATGTGTCAAGAAATAAAGTAGCTGAAGAGTCATCCAATCACGATTATGTAAATGAGAATGTTCTAGTACTGAGAGGTTTGTCTTCAACAGATCAAGTCATCTATATTACCCTAGTATCGTACTAAAATCCAGACAGGAATGATGTCAAAATTGATGGTTCAGATTTCCGTTCGATGTGTTCATGATTGTATTTTTGCATCTATCCATCATTACATAGGGTTCTTCATCCTTCCGAGCAACCTTCTCTATTGAGTTGGGTCTTCTAAAATATGTCTAGAAAAAGATGATGGTTCTCGATAATAGTGCTCTTGGGTCATCCAACCTTCAACTACAAGGTTCAGTTTGATTTACCCAAGATCAGTGGACAGTCATGGTGGAAAACAGTCTACGTTGGACTGAGGTTCCTTGGACTCACCATCTGAAATGATTCTGAGGACCACCCACCATCAATACACAACATGTGCTTGTGATGGCTCCAAAGACAGCTCAACATGGGGTTGTTTTCTTCTGGGACTTTTGGGCTTTGTTGAACACTTTTTGGACCCATTGGAGGATCTTCTGGTACTCTGGTGGACTAGTCCTCCTGTGCAAGACATTTAACATTTTACAGCGAGAAGACTAATGTTGACTATACACGTTAGAAAGCGTTGGCTTTCTTTCCCAACCCCTTCCATATACAATCACATTTGGCTTGGCTCGTACTAGTCAAGCACCGCAAGACACGTCTGGGGATGGCTTATCTTTGTGAAAATAAAAGGACATGTCCATATCCAACTGCCCTATCCTTGTCTCCCGTTACATCTGCTGTGATCGATAATGTCCTGTTATTTTAATATCGTTTTAACAGAAGAGCCCCCGAGTAGGCCATTTCCCCATTTGCCCTTCCCATAATCCAGCCCTGAAGATACCTTTGAGCCAGTCCTTGTAGGTTTTTTGGGGTCTAATGATAGGGGGACCCTCTAGGTACGTGAGGCACAAACAATCCCTGCTCTATTTTGCCTAGGTATGGGTTGTGGTAACTATACCAGGAATGGGTGTAGAGTCAATGACCTGGGCCCCAATGGTATATTCCAGGAATATTCCAGCAACTTTAATTTAGCTCCCATCCACTGGATAGGCAAAAACTACTAGATTGGTGGTGGTCTGTCTCCTGGGAACCCTACTGATCATGAGAACATGCTGGCTATACATGCATGGCCACTCCATTCAATTCTTTGGGACTGTTAAAGACTGCTGAGCACAGTGCTATCACCGACACCCATAGAGAAGGAATGGTGCACCATGCTGGTACATGCTTGACTGGATGCACCATTCAGACAGGGGAACAGGACTCAGTCCCAGTAGTCAGACCCCCACTGATCAGACAGTACTAGCATTGTTTGCCTATGTACTTGGATTGAGTCACAATATAGTCCCATACAGTCACGTAGCAGCCACCTGCGTCCTCGGGTGTAGGACAAACACCTTCTTCTTTTTGGAAAGAGATGACAACCTGGATTCTCATTAAATATTTGCTTCTTCCTCTGTGTTTGTCAGCCATGAGTCTTACGTTGGTGCTTCACAAAGTCAACAGTTTTTGAAAGAAACATGAGCAGACGGCATGCTATATCCTGGGGCTTTCCGTATCTCGTATGGCTGCTGCCCTGTAAGAAAACAGAGTGAAGTACAGACAGAGATTCTGCTTTATTTAGTAAAAATGTTTACTAGACTGTCCTTAAAGAGGACCTTTCACCACCTCCACCAACTCCAACTCTTTGTATTTTTAATAGCTGCCCCTCCACTGATTCCAGCACAGTTGGAATTTTTTTCTCTAGCCCCCACCATTCCTGAACAATCAGTGCTGTTAGTTTCAGCACCTAATATGCTAATTAGGCTCCCTACTGTCAGGTAGGCGGTCCTAGACTATCTGCTTCTTGAGCCAAATTAGCATATTGGGTGCTGAAACTAACAGCATTGATTGCTCAGGAATGGTGGGGACTAGAGAAGAAATTCCAACTGTACTGGAATCAGTGGAGCGCCACCTATTGAAGGTGCAAATAATTGGAGTTGGTGCAGGTGGTGAAATCAGAAATGGAAATTCAGATATGTTCTGTAACTGTACATTGTAAGACTTTGTTCAGACTGTGCTCTCTTATGCATGCATGGTTACAGTATGGTTTCTACATAGTACACATATATAATGTCATATATTTTCCAATACCTGCAAATGCTGGTGTGTAGCTGGGGTGGGGGGTGTACCAGGCAGGGACAATCATCGATCGAGTTGTTTATTACGGGTCTTGTGTATAACTTGAACATCTCTATCAATCCTTGAAACCTGATACAATTATTACTATTTTGATATTTTCCTCTGCTGGCTTCTTCTTCATACAGAATCCAAGATCAGAGCCAGCGCGGATCTTTCCATCAGATAATTCTGTGATCAATAAACTGAATAAATGAACTTTACCCACCAAACCCTTTGGCCTTATAAAGAGATTTAAAGGAAACCGTCACTGGAACAGAGTAACCTAGAGGGCGCTATTGCACCCAATAAGTAGTCACCAAACTGCCCATGAAGGTGATATATAATAATTTGCCGTATATATATTTATGTAAGCAACTGAGAACATGATACTCCCTGCACCCCTAAAGAGTCCTGCTTAGAGGATGGGGTGAATATTTTATAGAAATATTTTGGGCCTCAGAACATAAAGGGAATGTGTCACCACAATATGATCTAATTTTTAATCAAGTTTTTATGTTAAACATATTTTCTAAAAATTTTGGGCATATTTATTCAAAAAGTACTATATCCTGCAATTTTAACTCTTAAGCCTAATAATAGACTACCACTCGTCTGTATTAAACAATGTTTTCCCCTTGTTAATCGCTGCCTCCATTGTTGAGATATCACCTTTTTTTTTGTCAGCATGCCAAATCAGATTTTTATATTTATGTTTTTTAAGAATTTTTGATGATTTTATTTTTAATTTTTATGTCACTTTCTATATTTAAAAGAAATACAATACCCTGCAATTTTCTCTCTGGCTACTAAGCCTAATGATAGACTGACATTTGCCAATTCTGCAGAGGTTTTCTTTGCAGCAGTCACCTCATTTACATCACAGACAGGATTACAATAGACGATAACACCTCTATAGATAACACCACTGACCCATCAATACATCCACTACTGACAATAGATAATGTCACAGCTTATCTCCTGCCCCTCTTTGCACAGAGCATGTCTAGAAAACTCTCCCACAGACCTCAATGAGTCAGTTCCAACTATTGCTGTCTATGGCCATGACTGTGCTGTAAAGCAGATCACTAAATGCTGTTCCTTAAAAAAAAAAAGTGTCGGTAATTTCTTATTACCCTAGCATAACACATATGGCCGGCTCTATGTGTTTACACTCAATCTCTACAAGTATATCTAAAGATTTTGTAGGTCACAGTCAGATTGTCTTGTAATTGGCTGATACATTGTTGTGTCTATGCCTTGTCTGTATGTAGTGCCAGGTCACATAAATCATAGGCCGATCCTGTCAGCAATGGATTTATTATTGCACAATTACAGGGAGTTTTTAATATGGATGTCAAAACAACAAGAAAAAAAATCCATGACAAAAAGTTAAAAGGTATGTATACTTTTGCAACCAATTGCAGCCCCTTCACCGATTTCAGTGCAGTTGGAATTTTTTTTCTAGCCCCCACCATACCTGAGCAATCAGGGCAGTTAGTTTTGGTGCATGATATGCTTACTAGACTCCCTAAGGTCAAGTGGGTGGTGACAGTCAAGAGCAGACAAGGGGGCATGAGTCATAGCTCCAATCAGAGGCAGATACTGTCAGGGCTCAGAATCACACCCCCATCCCAGACACCACCCACTTGGTATTAGGGAGTCTAGTTTGCATATCAGGAACCAAAACTAACTACATTGATTGCTCAGGAATGACGGGGGCTAGAGTAAAAATTCCAACTGTGCTGGAATCGATGAAGCAATGCAAAGTTAGTTAGTGGAGGTGGTAAAAGGCTCGCTTTAGTTGTTACAAAGCAACTTAAAATAATCAAACACTGCAAAATCTGCATTAACAATATCCTCCGTTGTCTACAGCTCCAATGCAGATCAATTTGTCTCCATGGTTACAGACTACAAGCAGACTTTGTGTGTAGTCTGACCCCGCTATCATGTGTTTTGTGGCCCATTGGTCCACATAGGAGCTGTAAAAATGGGTGGACATGTCTTTTAAAGTCTTCTTAAGATGACCTTATACATTCAGTAGTTGTGGTATGAACACTTGCTTGGGTGAAATCTGTTCATCCCAACTCCACCATAAGTATGCACACTCGGCCTATCGTCCATATTGATGTAAGAGAGGGGAGGAGAATAAGATGTCCTATGGAAACAACAGATTGGACATGTTGCAATTCAGGATACCTGGTCCCTTTTCCCCCCAATTTCTGCCCTTGGGTTATGGCCGTAAAGCCACCCTACTCATTAGACCATTGGTCGATCTGAAGATTTTGGACGACTTTTATCTATTGTGTATGGTGATATCCCATCATGCAACTTTGTTTTCAAAAAATTCTCCTGCCATGAAGATCTTCTCCTTAACAGAACTCTCTGTCAACCATAATGGCCAACCAAGAGTAAACACGGCCAAACATTAGCCAAACCCACCACGATGAACATCTAATGTGTAAGGGGTATCCTGACATTCCCATAATGGCAAATTTTGGGGGAAAGAAGGATCGGGCATGTTTGATATGTTCCTGAGCGTGATAACAATTGTTGCATGTTACATTTTTGGAGAAAATTTTTACCTACGAAGACCATCTCTTCTTAGAATTGACGACAAGGGAAATGAAGTAGAAGACGAAGTTCAAGATTCTAAAGAATTACCTGGATCCGATCTTGTTCTCTAGATCTCGACCTTATCCTGTGACCTCGAGATTGGAAGATGTTTGGCAAGCTATGGGGGGGGGGGTCTTATAAAAACACCTTGAGACACGTAAAAATGTAAATAAGTTTTGCCATATATGAGTAATATACTTTAGGCGTGTGTGTTGTGTTACTACATCTCACGTCTACTCACTAATTTTTCTAGTGTTCACGTGTTTCACAATACTCGTCTAGTGACTAATTTACAGTCCTACCCACATGAAGCAATATGGAAACGACTTCCTTATGAAATGCCTGACACATTTTTTTGTTTTCAAAAATACACCCCAGCCAGTGATTTGCATGGCAAGCTTGAAGACTGGTGGGCGTCAAAGAGTCTACAGGTGATGTATCTACGAGGGCCAGGTCTGGAGTCCCAACCCAGATGATACATTGTGTCAGTGACTAGACACTGCCAATAAGGATGGACAAAGGGGCTTGAATGGTGACAACCACTTATCTGAGCCAAGAATTTTTTCATAGCAGTTGTCACTACTCGTAGCCGGTTAAACAAAGTCTATAACTGAGCAGTTCCTCACCAGGTAAAGAGATCTTAAAATCTGTGGAAGTCGATGGAGTCAATGACCAGAGAACTCAAAAATGGCTGGCTATGGTTGCAACTTTTTGTCCCAGGTCATAACAAGATGATAAGTTCTAGAGAACAAACTGCTACTGTAGTAAGTGTAGTACTGAAATACTCTGCAAACTAAGAGACCATGACCAATGTTCTAGAGACGGGCAAACCCCCAAGATTTGTTTCTTTTTGGGTTTCGAGTAGCTAGAAGTTTGGATAGAACTGTAAGTGAAATTATTATACTCTGAGGTCTCTTCAGACCCAAAAGTATAATAGGTGGAGGCCCAGTGGAGGTGCCGGCACTCTCACTTGGCCTCCTCGATGATGTCATGTGCCCTGCGGTCACTGCTGAGACCTGTGATTGGGCCTCAGTGATGACATGATCATGCCGAGTGTCATGACTTCATGCCCATGTCACCACTGTGGCCCAATCACAGGCCTCACTGGTGATCCTGGGCATGTGACATCACCAGGAGAGCCCTGGATGCCACGAGGAGGTGAAGGAAGGTGAGTATAACTGTTTTTTTTTATTTTTGTCACCTCCCCTGGGCCTCCACAATACATATTGCAGCACCCATTTTAGTTCGTGCGGGACAAATCCCCAATTGTTCAGTTTAGTTAAAAACCAAACAATTTGGGATATTCGGGTTGAGTTCGGTTCGCCCATCTTGACCAATGACAAGTCTGTTGTAAGAAGTTGGGGACCGATGGCCTGCAGAGGCGTAACATGAAGCTCCTGGCCCTCAATGCATAATCTGTACCAAGCCTCCCAACTCTTCATATGAGGAAGAGACACCTTATAGGCCCGCTAAGGCTCCTGGATCTAGGTGCGACCACAGCCTCTGCACCCCCCTCAGGTTGCGCCCCTGCCGGCCTGTGGTTGTCTCTACAGAAGCCTATGGGGTTAGGGAAACATCTGAGCAAGGTTCAGTGATGGGACTTGTTTGGTTAGAATAACCCTTTAAGGATTGTATGTCCCTAAGGTGGGCCACTAACTAAACCGCTCATCATAGAGATTCAGACAGGATACATATGGTGTCCAAATAGCAAACCCTAATCCTACCCCAAACTAGTATCTAAGCTATGTAACTTTGTATAGACGATGAATACAGCGATAAATCTGAAAATTCATTTTATTAATAAACAATACAATACAAATTAGACATTTTTTTTCATAATCACATCAGCTACAACAAAGTGTGAAAACTGCCCAGCGAGTCCGGAGAGTGCCCATCAACTCACTTTTAGAGTGAGTCCTAATTCACTATTATTAAGCCCACCCCATCACCCAGGAACACCCCTAAAAACTTTTTTTTTTTTTAAATGCAGATGTGTATCATCTATATCTATCTACACCCATCTGCGGGCGCTGTTACCGATTTTGCACTGGTGCCCCATGATTGTTCTATAATGATCGGGACCCTTAGTGGGTACGGCTCTAGGCCAGTTGTGCCTTGAGACGAAGGAGTGACGTAGGACAGGCTGGTTTTGTACAATTTCTTAGAACCTCATTTATAAGACTTGGCCCCTTCTAGGTAGTGTCTCCTCAGTCTGTCTCCCACAAAATTGAACAGTGGTGGGGACAAGTGGCCATCAAGCCCTTCAGTTTCAAGTCTCATGTAGGGAGTGGTTGCAAAGAACGTCTCCCACTCTGGAGGACCTGTCCTGTTATTCATTACAGAAACAACCCATTGATATGAATGGACACAGTGTAATGCTTTATTTCCCCTGTGGTGGTGCTGAAGAGCAACTGAACATCACTAGATGGTCAACGATCACTAGAAGTCCCAGCATAGGGCCTATTGTCAAACAAACTGCACAAACTGTCCACTACGACCTTGCAGACTCCTTTAGTGCTGTAGAATCTCTCAGTGTGACCCTTGAAGACCCTTGATGTATCCCTTGTAACCCAGGAAGCAGTCATAAGTCAGCCACGTTTCGGCACTGTGCAGATAACAAGTGTAGGGACATGTAACAGAACTTTTTAGTTTCACAGATCAGATAATAATTGAGCAACCTTCCAGTTAGGTCTCAGTCAATAATTTATAGATTTTGCGGTAAGAAATGAGAGTCTGTCTTCTGTCTATTCGATGGTTCTGTCTAGTATCATATTCATCAGATTTTTATAAAACAACATTTTTATTGTGACCGCTTCAAGGGGTGGTACAGGATTAGAAACACATGGCTACTTTCTCCTAGAAACCGTCCCACACCTGTCAATGGCTTGTGTCTGGTATTTTAGCTCAGCTCTATTGAGGTGAATGAGGTTGAGCTGCAATACCACAAACAACCTGTGGACATCCATGGCACTGTTTTAAAAATAAACCACAATGTCTTTCTAATACTGGACAACCCCTTTAACAACACTCTTTAAATCAGCACCTCCACCAACTCCATCTCTTTGCATCCTTCAATAGATTTCTTTTCACTGATTCTGGCACAGTTGGAATTTTTTCTCTAGCCCCCATCGTTCCTGAGTAATCAGTGTGTTAGTTTAGCACTCAATATACTAATTAGGCTCTCTACTGCAAGATGGGCGGTCCTATGCTGGAGCAGATAGTCTGGGACCCACCCACCTAACAGTAGGGAGCCTAATTAGCCAATTGGGTGCTGAGACTAACTTCACTGATTGCTCAGGAATGGTGGGGGCTAGAGAAAAAATTCCAACAACGCCGGAATCAGTAGAGCGGCTCCAATTGAAGCATGCAAAGGGTTGGTGTTGGTGGTGAAAGGTCCTTTTTAAAGTTTATTCCAATCTTAAAAGCTGACCTCTAGGACACCCAGATGATTCTGAAAAATGATTTCGGTGGAGCTTTGTGGCCACTTTACTGTTTGACCCAGCACTGCAGATGGCTGCAGCACAATCTCCATTAACGTGAATGGGTCTGACTGCAGTTCCCTGCACTGCCAGATAGCAGCAGTGGCAATGCCAGTTTTTGTCCCCTATTTATCCACAGGATAAGTGGAGGACCCTCACGTTTATAAAGTGATGACATGGTCCTCTTCCATAGAACCATAGATATAGTACAACTTAAAGGTCCCTATAGATAAGAGGATGCCTGGGGCTGTTGTAGAATTTTTACAACAGCGCCCCTGCTGGCAAAACAAAGCAGAACAACCTAATAGAGTTCTGTTGCTTCCTCAAGCATAGACTTTTAGGCAGGGGTAGACCTATTTTCAGGAATCCTTCTAACACGATTGTCAGTTACAAAGGCAGGAAGTCCTAGAACTCAAAAATATGCTCCAAAAAAGGGAATCGATCACTGAGTTTAGATGATGCTGCTAAAAATTACCCCTGCTTTGCCCCAATGGCCATGTCTAGACATAGCCCTCAGTTGTAGCTAATATGGCCGGGATACAATTCTTATATTAGACCAAGATTCAGGACAGGACAGATAAATGACACAAACCCAAAAATTTCCCAGGAATTTACCAGTGACCTTAGACATAAAACTAATAATGCCCAAAAATAGCAGCCGCCACCTCTGCCCGGTAACAGGTAAAGTAAGAAGATTCACAGTCATCTAACCATAGGTGCATTGAATTAGGATTAGGACGTAGCTACATTTTTGGTCTACGTTACAACCAGATATTTTTGGCAAAAATGCGAGAGGTAAAGTGGCCATGTTGCCCGAAGCAGCCAATCAGAGTTTAGTTTTTATTTAGGACCACCCCTTTCATCTGCCTTATTGGTTATGTGGTTGCCCTAGGGGGAAATCTTCCCTCTCTATGGGTCAGAAAACTGGCAGACTCGGCATGACCAGGTATTACATGGTGGACCATTTATTGAATGAGCGTCATGTAATAATATGACATGAACGTGGAAGATAAAAGCTGATCTCTGATTGGTTGCCGCCATTTTTTCCTCAAGCGCTTGCTCCCTACAACATGTAACAATCCGTGTAACATATCTACCTCTGCTACTATCACCTACATAACACAGAGAATTTTTTTTTACATATAAATCAATATTTCAAAAAGTTTGTTGATACGTATCATATACGTATAGCGACGGCATATCACATGACCCATTAGACCCCTAGGCGTCACATTGGTATGTACGACATGTCACATGGGACACCTTTGAAACATGATTTGTAAAAATTGATTGGTAAATTCAAAATAAAAAAAATCTTCGTCCCAAAGACCCCTTTAAATTTGATGTTAAAGGGATATTACAGTTCCAGCAAAAAAAAAAAAATTAAAAATTTTTGAAAAATTCTACAGATTTCTAATATGCCTTGTGAATCAATTCCTACTGGGTTTTAAGATCTCTGTTTACTGTCAGTAAATGGACACCTTTCATTACAACACGGAGCTCTTACATCTGTATTGTAGCGAGCTGTGCACCTGTGTGACAGTCACATGACCAGGTCTGTCTGTATTAATTCCTGGGCCTTCTGCGGTGTGAATTTTTTTGGGTTGCACTTGCTATGCATAGCTGAGGATGGCTGCAGAAGCGATAGGCCAAAGATATGTTGGAGGAAGACATTGCAGTGAACAGGAGAAGTCATCATGGAGGTCTGGGCTGAATGGAGAAGAAAAGGAAGGAGAATGAGTCCAGAGAAAATATCACCTGTGAGCCACTAAATGAGCCCTTACACAGCAGGATACAGTCAGCATTGACTGGATACTGTGTGTGTGTATAGTGGCAAAGCCTTTTGGCAAGGGGAATAGTAACGCCCAGTAGTCAATGCTAGCACAGAAGGTGGTGACGGCGGCTATAGAATATGACATGGTGCCGGTTAGGAAGGAGGAGACCCAAGTTTTGCCAATATGGTTTCCATTCCTTGACAGAGATCTTTAAATCCTACGGCTTAACACACAAAGTATGGTAGAACATTCTAGAACTTTCCAGTATACAATCTATCAGCTGTATTAGCTGGAGCCAGAATAACCCTTTAAGATGCAGCTGCCTTCAATGACATTACAAAATCTGCAAAAAAAACTTTACAAAGTGTATATACAAAGTGGAACCAAGACAATTATCAAGAATAATCCAGCGTTCCCGATCTCACATTATTCTATCCAATTCACTGTATAAATCTCCCAAGAGCTACCAATGCAATGCAGTGAAATCCTATAAGAGATCGCAAGTCACAGAAAACGTTGTACATAATCATTCTCCGGCGTGTAGAGAAGTCATGGGCGCCAAGTCCGTCATCCCCGCCTCTTCTTGAGCCTCCCATATAAATAAATTAGTCAGTGTTCGCAGCCTTCTAGTAGTCGACTTCAGCTGTCGTTCTCCTTCCATCCCCGTGCGTTCTTCCCAAACTTATAGACCAGACGCCTCCCATCGACACGTTCCAAGATCTCTCTTTTGTAGTAATATCTGAAAAGGAAACGGAAAATTGTAATGATTATGGGGGCGGCCATGTTGCCTGAGCTTCTCCTCTACTCTGTTAACAGCATTTAGTGACCTGCTTTACAGCAGTCTGATGGCCATAGGCGGCAATAGACTGGAGCTGACTCATTGAGGTCTATGGGAGAGTTTTCTTGACATGCTCAGTGCAGGGAGGGGGAGGAGATAAGCTGTGACATCATCTATTGTCAGTAGTGATGTAATGATGGGTCAGTAGTGTTATCTATAGAGGTGTTATCTTCTATTGTAATACAGTCTGTGATGTACATGTGGTGACTGCTGCAAAAAAAACAAACTACAGAATTGGCAAGTGTTAGACTGTTGTTAGGCTTAATGGTCAGAGTGAAAATTGGAGGTGAATATAGAAATCAAAGGAGAAGGAGAGGAGATAGCAGATGCAAGACATGTCTCTGTGGTATGTGTGCCCTTGATGGATGGGGGTTAGTCAAAAACAAGAGTATTTTTCAGGTGCTTCATCATGGTCATGACTCTTGCAGGGCCTGGCATGGAATTTTCGCAGCTAATTCCCCTCGAGTTAATGGAAAAACTATGTTGATGAACAGGATTGTGTTGCTGCTATTGTGAAATAAAAGTAAGGTTGCAACAAAGGCTACTGCAACTGCAGAATAGATACCAGGATGTTTACTATATAATGTGAGGAATAGATAACAAGGGATTGTCCAGAATTAGAAAACATGGCTGCTTTCTTCTTCCCAGGAAGTGACATCACATCTGTTGGTCACATGACCATGGTGCAGCTGAATCCCATGATGTCACTTCCTGAAGGTGGCCATGTTTTCTAATTCCGTATTACCCCTTTAAAGTTGGCCATATATTAGATAATGTTGGTTTGATGTTCTTGATTCTCTCTCGATGGCACATATCAGGGGACATAAGGGTCACATATTTACCAACTGTGTAGTCGTCCACCCCTGGACACATGCCCAGCCCACTAGGGCCACTAAATTGGGTGTGGAGTTGCTACCAACGCCCCCTTTTTGGGTAGAGTCTGAACAAATTTGCTGGGACTGTTGCCTAAAACTAAGCAAATATGGAACACTATGGAGATAGGGCCCCACTACCACATAAGAAGACACCGTTATTATAAATGACCCCTGGTAGATGAGGGCCCTATTACAGATACCTAATCTACCTAAGGTCGGCCCCGTGTGATGCCCGTATTCATGTTACCTCATAGCCCGGCTCAGCTTCTCGTAGGTCATGCTGCTGTTGTTCTTCTTCTTTCCCCATAGCTGTGCCACTGCCTCAGACTTCAGGAATCGGAACACCCCCTCGGAGCGATCTTCCCATCTTATCAGGCCAGGGTTCTTTTCAGGTGTAAGCAGGATGTCCCGAATAAATTCCCACAGATGCGTCCCGCGCGGGTCTGTACAGAGAAGGTCATGGTCAATGACATCCTGATATCTGTTTGTCCTGGAGCCATAGTAACATAGCGGATAATTTTGGACAAAGACATGAGTCCATCAAACCTATAAACCTACCATGTTGATCCAGAGGAAGGCAAAATAACCCCATGAGGTGGACACCAAAGCAAAAAAATTCCTTCCCAACTCCATATATACCAATTGGACTCAATCCCTGGATCAATATCCTATCCCAAAAATTTCCATAACTTGTGATATTTTTACTTTCCAGAAAGTCAACCAGAACCTTGTTGAACGTGTACACGTTATCACCACATCGGGTGGCACTGAGATCCATAGTTTCACCGCTCTTACTGTAAAGAATCCCGTCTATGACTTTATGTAGAGGATGGCCCCTTGTCGTGGCTACAGACCTTGGTATATAGAGATCATTGGAGAGACCTCTGTACTGTCCATTCATATATCTGTACATTGTAGTTCGGTCGCCCCTTAGAATCTTTTTTCCCGTTTACGACCCCTATGTCTTAGCCATAGAGAAAACCAGCTACAAAGAGTGTCTCTCACTCTGGAGGACCTGACACGTCCAGGCATCACATGTACAGTACATGGATTTGAATGGTAACTGTGTAATGCTCCATTTCTCCTGTGGTGGTGCTGTAGGGAAATTAAAGGGGTTGTCCAACACCCATGGATACTGATGATCAGATCAATCCCTTTAAAAAGTTGCATATTACAGCTGAGGTGCGATCAATTTTGGTTTACAAAAATAGTTCATCTCATTGTAGTTTTTGTGACATCTCTATGATCTTTAATCTCCCAGACACAAAGTCCTCCAGGCAGGAAGTGATTTGTTGCCGTTAAACACATGTAAAAAAAAAGTACATAATCTTGAAGAAATTCAGAACCTTCTTAGCGCTCCTGTAGACCTGGAGGGCCCCCCTTCTGGCTGTTTACATCCCATCAAACATTACAGGGGAAGTTGTCTCATAAATCATTGCCCAAATATTGGCAAGAAGCAACTCCCCCGAAGCGTCAGACTCACAGAGTCACATTACTGTCAAACAAGCCTCCTAAAGTGGAAGCTAAACAACTGGGATTGTGCCAAATTTTTTGTGACAATCCCAAAAAGAGGAGGAGTTTGTATGTTTCTGGGCAGGTTGGGTGGTCACGTAGGTGGGGCTTAAATGCACTGATTTTTACCAACCAAAATTTGGTATGTATGAGATTACCATTGATCGATGTCTTCAGTTGATCCATAGGATAGATCATCAATTTCTAAATCCTAGAAAACCCTTTTAAGTTTTCCTGCAGCACCCCCACAGGCGAAATAAGGCATTACAATTAAAAAAACAAAAATGACAATCAGTGGTTTTACATTGACTTGTAAAAAAATTTTTGGGAATCGATCCCAGCACCTGCGGACATACCATGAAATACAGTAGCCCAGCCTTCCTGAGTCTATATCTATCACAGATCATGCCAAAATTCTGAACATGGAGCGAAGAGGAAATATCTGTATCCAAGTTTTACCTAAATACTTGTACAAGACGTTGTGACACCGGCATCAACGCTGCCAAATACTTTCAAGGGACACATTACTGCTGCTCCACAACCTCAACGCAACCAGTACCAGGGTGAGTCGGAACAAAGTCCCTGGTACCCTAAGCCCCTCCCAATAATATAGCCACGGCCAAATATAGCACAAGCTCCATACCAGATCAATATCTGTGACCATCACATGTACCGTACAGTGCTCTCTGTAGTTTATGGTTGGAGTTGTTATTTGGTGACTGTATGTTGGCATTTGTTTGTACACTGTATTGTGGTATTATTTGTGCACTGTATGGTGATATTATACAAGCCACATATGTTGGTATTATTTGTAAACTGTATGGTGGTTTTGTTTGAGCATGATGGTGGCACTATTTCAGTAATATGTGCTGGTATTATTTTTATCACTGTATGGTGGTGTTGTTTGTTACTGTATGGTGCTATTATTTGTGCACTGTATGGTGGTGTTGTTTGAGAACTGTATGGTAGTATTATATTTGCACGGTATGGTGGTATTGCTTGTGCAATGAATGGTGGTATTATTCGAACACTGTATGGTATTATTATTTATGTACTGTATTGTGGTATTATTTGTGCACTGTATGGTGATATTATATAAGCCACATATGTTGGTATTATTTGTAAACTGTATGGTGGTTTTGTTTGAGCACGATGGTGGCACTATTTCAGTAATATGTGCTGGTATTATTTGGTCACTGTATGATGCCATTATTTGATCGCTGTATGGTGGTGTTGTTTGTTACTGTATGGTGCTATTATTTGTGCACTGTATGGTGGTGTTTGAGAACTGTATGGTGGAATTATATTTGCACAGTATGGTGGTATTGCTTGTGCAATGAATGGTGGTATTATTCGAGCACTGTATGGTATTATTATTTATGTACTCTATGGTGGTATTATTTATGCACTGTTTGGTGGTATTGTATATGCACTGTATGGTAGTTTTATTTGTGCACTGTATGGTGGTATTATTTTTTGCATGGTATGGTGGTATGGCTTGTGCAATGAATGGTTGTATTATTTGAGTGGTAGTTGTGCATTGTATGGCGGTATTATTTAAGCTCTGTATGGTGGTATTATGTGAGCTCTGTATCTTGGCATTATTTGTATACTGTATGGTGGTGCAACTTCTTTGGTACAGTATATTATTTTTGTAGTGCGTAATAGTGGTGACACTGTATGATATGCAGTTTATTGGCTAATACATTGGACTGTTTGCGTGCACCATACTGTATGGTTAGTTATACATTATATGACTATATAGCAGGTACTGCACATGGGCACATCCAAATCCAGCCCCCACTGCATAAGATATAACCCTGCCTGGACCCTGAGTAGCCCCTCTTAAGGCACAGACCTGTTGCACTGTACACTAAGACTGGTCCGCAACTTTTCCTTGTGCGAAAGTCTCCTCCTAGTGTCTCCTATGGGTCTTAGTTACTGTATTGGCACCGCTACATATCATTTAGGGGATTGCCTTATAAGTAATTTCCTACTGTACTGGTATCCTCAGAATCAATATGGAGACTCTCTTAGCCATCCATTTGACTAATGTCCCAATGAGGTGCAATACCAGATATGAACAGGAGTGGCGCTCCTATAACTATACATCTCTTGTTTCAAAGCTACATCACACACAAAGGTCATAGAAAAGATGAACTAACAATCCAGCACTAATAGAATAGCCGTGAAATTCACGGGAATACTATGTTTAACTTCCTCAGATGAGTCACGCCATAACCCGGTGCACGGTGTGTGACGACTAATGCCGTCCAACCTGTTACAGTTTATCAGAATTCTCCTGTTTACAGTAGCCTCTAGGTTATCTGCCCAGATTATTGCCCCGGGACAGGAAATATCTTAGAAAAAAGTTGAAAGAATGCTGCTGTATGGAGCAGGGTGCAAGGTTCAGTTCAGCTGGCGGTGGCTTCCCGTTCCCCGTCAGCTGCCCAATTCCCAATAACCTACCCGGCCTAAATGATTGGCAGGTGAACAATCACTTACTGTGTTTCTTGGTGCTGCTGGCTCTCTGGGGATGGTCCTGAGATTTCTTCACGTCAGATTCTGTATAGGCTGTGCAAACAAAAAACAGTATTGTTGTCCTGCGGGTTGTTGTGTGCCAGCAATGGTGTAATACCCAATGATGAAATTTTTCATATAGAAGACAAAGGGTCATTTCAGGTGTGTGGCAATAAAGTGCACGAAACCCGGACGGTTCTCACACACCCCCAGGGGGCAAAACACCATTATTGTTCCAGGTCTCAACTGTTTCTTTAAAGGGAATGTCATCGGAAAATGGCCTACTGTCTAAATCCAATTGTTATGTTAATTTTTTAAGGATTTTTGGTGATTTTTTAAAATATTTAAAATCCTAAAATCCTTAATTTTTTAAGGATTTTTGGTGATTTTTTAAAATATTAAAAAAGTCCTAAAATCTTGTAGTTTTCACTTTGACTACAAAGCCGTATCGTAGTCTGACACTTCCTGTTCTGTAGAGATCACTTCTCAGCAGTCATTTCATCATCACAGGGAGGATTACGATGACAGATATCATCTATAGATAGATAACTCAGGATCCATCGTTCACAATAGGTGATGTCATAGCTCACTTCTTCCCCCTCCCTGCATAGTGGCCTCTGTAAAGGTCATAGAGCATGTCCACAAAACTCTCCCATAGAAGTCAATGGGGATGATATATCAAGATCACACCGGTCTTGATAATCCCTGTACTGACCAAATTTCTGACAAGGTTCTAAATCATAAATCTGGATCTGGACAGTAATAAGGTGCTATTAATGCAAACCAAGGGCTCATTGGCGAAGGGGGCAAACAGCCCTTGGGTCAGTTGGGGCAATTATAAGTGTTGGTTTGGGGCCCATGATCTTTAACTTGAGTTAAAACAGGTGATCATATAAAGACATCAGCTCATTGGGACCCGGTCGGCTTCTTGTAGGGTCAACCATTAAAAGCTCACTTGCCAATAGTCCCAATTATATTGTGAAAATCTTGGAATCTAGACATTTTGGGTGTATTCTCAGGTGGTTTGGGGTGGGGGTATCGTTCAATGTTGACCCTTTAAAGTGGCCATCTATCTAATGGGCTTGTCTGGTTCCCGAGAGTGACTCTCCATTCTGGCACATAGAGGGGCTCACAGCGGAGAACACCCCTCTGCCCCTGTGGACATCTACCTCCAACCCTCTGGAGACCGCTATGCTTCAAAAAGTTACAGGGGAACGTGGAAGTGGATGAATAGGAACAATATGGATGGAGACAATTCAAAACATTTTTTTAGGAGCCTGAGCATGGAGAAACACTGTGTATATAGTGCCAGAAGGCCGCTCCTACTCGGTGTCATGATATACTAATGTAATGATATATAGGCCAAAAAGTTATTACCTGTATTATAATGATTAGTTGTAGTCGCCGACAACTGGGTCCGGCAGAATGCTTTACTGTCATATAAGTCTAGAAGACAAAATGGAGTCAAATTTGTCATTTTAAAGGTCAAAATAAAGCTGGTCATAAATGCAAAGAGTCTCATTAATGCAAACTGTTTTTAATATTCTTTTGCGTTTCCATGGTAACAGACTACAAACCACCCTGCGTAGTCCGATCCTGTAGTCGTCTTACCCTCTAGCTCTTCTTTTTTCTCTGCAAATCTACCAAAATTGTGTCAATACATGTAAGAGACAGATGGAAAGGAGTATGACTGCAGGATCAGACTACATAGGATTTGGTTGTAGTCTGTTACCATGGAGATACAAAACCATATCAGATTTTTATTGAATGTTATTTGCCAAGTTGTTTTAGATTTTTATTGTTAAAAAATTGGAACCATAACCGGACACTAATATTTCTTGGCCATACTAAGTACATGTGGGATTATGAGGAGTCCTGGTTTATCTCACAATGTGATGATGTCATCGGTACTTTCTAAATCTGTCCAGCACCGCTTCCCCTTCCTCATTTCGTACTAAACACTACCCTGTACTTTGTGTAATGGTTGTACTGGGTACTGCAGGGGACAATGAAGGGCGCGAAGGGTTTGTCAGAGTACCACACAGGATGAATGCTCCGCAGCTCACTTACCATCATAGCTGGTCTCATATAAAAATGTTTCCTCCTTCCAGGGAGCAATCGGCGCAGGATCTAGGACAGACATCATTGATCTTAGTGACAGCTATTAAGTAAATATGACAACAGTAAAATTGCATGAGGAATTTTCATTTTGGCCCCAAAACTCCCCTTTAAGGTGTCATTGTAGACCATTTTGAGATTTAAGGGGCTAGACAACCTCTTTAAGGGGTTGCTAACCTTTCAACAAACTTTGCATAAATCATTAGTACACACTGATATGAGCAACTTTGTAATATATCTTATTAGAGAAAAATGCTTCTCTCTCCACTTATCGGAATCTTTTCCTGGTTCCTCCTAAACTGATATTCACTCTGAAATCTCAGCTGAACCTATCTTACTAGAGCAAGACAGACTGCAGTTCACAGTGGTATCAGATTACAAAGAAGACTATAGTGAAGGGAGAAGTAAAAGAGACAGAGACTCCTGGAGCAAAGTTTCTATCTCACCCCAAGAGCTTTATTCACATCAATACTGCTGAGTACTTCTCTATAATGTCTTATATGATGCTTCTGATGATTGAGGATGTGAGAGAGTTATGGAGAAAATTATCCTCCACTTTCTGTTGCAGTGTATGGGAGACTCAGGGAGAACTGAAAATAAGAGATAGAGCCTGTAGAGAAAAACTGCAGAAAAATGCAAAATGTAAGAAAATAATAGAACAATATAAACAATACCTGCTTGCTCTGTTTTAATGAAAAGGGACTGGAGAACCTGGCCTCCATATTGACCTATGAGAGAGAAAAGAGAAGTCTGAGCCAATGACAGATTGTAATGTGTGTAGGGAACTGCCATTTCTACTAGTATATAATGTATCTGGCTTCTTTGCCCCTGCAGTTTGGCTTCAGAGACCCCAGGCATTTAGTGCAAGTTTTGTTTTGTAAATACAGTGAGTCAGACACATGTGAGGCAGAGCTGCTGGGGGGAGAGATGTGAGCAGAGCTGCTGAGACAGACATGTTATGTCTGGGGGAGTCTAAGAGCCACTTGTTCCTCTTTACTTCACAGTATATAGTTAGGTATGTGTTACCCCCTATATACTCACAGGACCTAGCTAGTAACCGTAGTTAGGGATCCTATATATATATATAGTTCAGGGCAGTGATAGGTTAGGCTTCCGAAGGCCAACTAGCTAGTTAGAGGCCCGGTGGCACTAGTAGTTTAGCTGGCAGGTTAAGGACTCAGTGTTAGGGTAGTCAGGCCTGCATCTACTGCCGTCACCGTCGCCCTGTTTGCTGCCTGTGAAGAATCTCACCATCATCATCATCTCCTGATCGGCTGTCTGTCATCTCCTGGAAGAATCCGAGGATCCACAGTCATCCACAGGGGCCCCTGCATCTCTTCTGTTGCCTGGAGGTATTGTGCACTGGACTCTTGCTATATATCTATATATATACCCGGGTATATAACCTAAGACGGTTGAGGACTTGCTGGTTGTTGTAGTATTGCTGTGTTCTGAGTATATTGTATGTATGTATTATTACCCTGTTGATTCTTATAAAGCTACTGTTATAACCTTATGTGGTATCTGTATGTATTCTTCAGACTGTGAGATTAGTACAGTGATCCTTGTTAAGGCTACTAACTGTACTTCATGGGTAAGTCCCAGGAGGAGATCCTCCCTGTAATACAGAGGCTCTATCCTGGGTGGAGGCACTGATATATTTCATATATGTTCCCACTCTTCCCTTCAGCGAAGGCTTCAGGTCCCATTATACACACAGGTCAGCGCCAGAGTCTGTTGCGGGAGGGATAATACTCATACCCCCCCCCCCCCCAAATAGGGCTACATTTGGAGGCACTGCTGAGATTTAGAAGTGGGAATAGTCATTGATATGGAGAAGCGATATAGCTCAGAGGGGAACCTCCCACTAGCTACTACATGGGATTACCGACCGCCTGTTCCTCCCCTGGTTCAGGTAAAGGAAGAACCCCGCTCAGCCAGTTACCCCCCCCAGTATGGCCGTCGCTAGCAGTTCCTCTAGTGACAGTGCTATTAGCACTTTAGCCAGGCTGACTGAAATGTTAGCTCAGGGCCTGCAGGCCACTCACTACAAGAAACTAAAAGTATTCTCTGGTAATGTCCCAGTACCACAAGGGGAGGAAAACTTTGAGATATGGAAAGAACATACTCTCCAATGCCTGAAGGAATGGTCTTGCTCTGAAGAAGGCAAGCGGCAGCGTATCAGTGAAAGTTTGCGGTCTCCTGCTGCAGAATTGATCCGCTTGTACAGAGACTCTCATGAAGGAGTGAGTGCATTGGACTATATACAAGTACTGTCTGATCACTTTGAGCCATACTATGACCTTGCCCAGATGGTTGCTGATTACCGAATGGTTCGTCAAAAAGAAGGGGAAAATGTCTCTACTTTTATTAACCGTTTACAGCTACTTCTTTCACGTCTGGTGTACCACGCAGCTATATCTACTTCAGAGGTAGACGCTATGAGAACCAGTCAGTTGGTGAGAGGGTTACAACCTCATCATCCTCTTGCTCAAGTACTCAAGGTCTTACTATCTGATAGAGTCCTTCCATTTCCTGACTTAATGAAGTTAGTGAAGAAACAAGAAGCTGACATTAGTTTTAGTACCCCTAAGAAAGCGAAAAGCATCTCTAAAGAAGATGTTGTTCCTAATTCAAACAAGGACAAACCAGCGGAGCGGTCAGAACTTAGACAGTCCGCCACTCCACCCACTGCCACTCAATGGAGGAAGGATGCTAGAACCTGTTATAAATGTGGTCAGACGGGCCATAGTGCCAGACAGTGTACGGAGGACAGTGAGGGATTGAGACACAGTGCTGTCTTCTCTATTCAGAATCAAAGACACCGAAGGAAGGCGGGCCGAGTAAATACCAGAGGCGCTATCGCGGGCTCCAGGTCCGTTGTCAAAGTCACTGTCAATGGTCATGCCGCTCCTGCCCTGTTTGATACAGGATCTCAAGTGACCCTGATTTATCGCTCGTTCTACCAAAAGTATCTGAGGGATATACCTCTTCAGTCTACGGGACAAATGAAATTGTGGGGGGCTTAATTCAGGATCATATCCTGTAGATGGCAGCCTACAAGTAGTTATAGCTGTCCCTGAATTAGAAGATCAGAGTGTCGCTCCCATGAAGATTACGGCTCTTGTCTGTCCTGATACAGGGGATTCTTGTGCAGCTCCTGTGATACTTGGCACTAATTGTCCCGCAGTGCATTATGCTTTTCAGAAGTTTCTTGGAAGAGATTGGAACCCTGCAGCTCAGCCGGTGAATATATCTTCTGATCTTAGAGAACTCTGTGATGCCCTGTCTACTGGCTATCGACATGGAATGGTATATCATATCGGTGAGAGAACCGTGGAAGTTCCTGCCGGCGGGGAGAGAGTTCTGAGAGTAGCCTCCAGCATTGCTCCCGATTTGCTTGAAGGGGGGAGTTATGTCCTTATGGAAACCCCTGAAGAAATGATTAACCAGAATGGCTGGATGGTGATCCCAGAGAGAAAGGACTGGAGAAATAAAGTGGAGTTATCTACCTGTGTGACAGTGAGGAACTGTTCACCGCATCCGATTGTAATTGGACCATACCAGAATGTGGCCCACTGCTACCCTGTGCTTGGAGTAAATCCATACGCTGAAGTGTGCAGGATTCAAATCCGAGATGCAATCCCTAATCTCAATCTTGACTTGAGTGATCCACATTTACCAGAGGCCTGGAATCAGCGACTGACACAGAAGTTGTCTGAATTATCGGAAGTGTTCTCCATGGATGATATGGATGTAGGTTGTGCTAAAAGTGCTCAACACACTTTCCGATTGACCGATTCTACTCCCTTCCGGGAACGACCACGGAGAGTTGCTCCAAAGGATGTTGATGAGTTAAGACAGACTCTACAGCAAATGAAAGGTCAGGGGATCATTGTGGACAGTAAGAGCCCCTATGCCTCACCTATTGTGGTGGTAAGAAAAAAATCTGGAGCAATTCGCCTATGTGTGGATTACAGAACTCTGAACCGGAGAACCTTACCTGATCAGTATACACTGCCGAGAATTGAAGAAGCTCTGGAAGCTCTGAATGGAAACTGTTGGTTCACAGTGCTGGACCTAAGATCGGGATACTATCAAGTCCCAATGGCACCTGAGGATCAGGAAAAGACAGCCTTCATATGCCCCTTGGGTTTCTTTCAGTTCACTCGTATGCCGCAAGGTACAAAAGGTGCGCCAGCAACGTTCCAAAGGTTGATGGAAAGAGTGTTAGGTGATTTAGTGCCCCGGGAATGCCTTGTATATCTTGATGACATTATTGTGTTTGGAAAGACGCTGGAAGAACATGAAGAACGACTCATGAGAGTACTCCATCGCTTAAAAGAAGAGGGGCTGAAGTTGTCGGCTGACAAATGCAAATTTTGTAGATCTTCGGTCACTTATGTAGGTCATATTGTTTCTGCTGAAGGAGTTGCTACCGATCCTGGTAAGATTGAAGCTGTGGTGAATTGGCCCCGACCGCAAAATATTACGGAGTTGCAATCTTTCTTGGGGTTTTGTGGATTCTATCGACGATTTGTGGAAGGATATTCAAAAATTGCTCGAGCCCTCCTCGACCTGTTGAAGAGTGATGCAGGAGATCCGGGAAAGAAGAAAGGGTCTTCCAAAAGCCTTTTTGGCGATAGGTGGACTGCGGATTGTGAAGAAGCATTTAAGTTGTTGAAGAAGAAATTGACAGAAGCTCCCGTTCTGGCTTATGCTGATGCACAGAAGCCATATGTGCTACATGTAGATGCCAGCTTTGAAGGATTAGGTGGCGTGCTGCACCAAGAATACTCGGCCGGGTTACGGCCCATAGCTTTCATAAGTCGAAGTCTTTCTCCCAGCGAGAAAAATTATCCAGTACATAAATTGGAGTTTTTGGCGCTCAAGTGGGCCATTGTTGATAAATTACATGACTATTTATACGGAGCCACGTTTGAAGTAAGAACAGACAACAATCCACTGACATACGTTTTGTCAACCGCTAAACTCGATGCTACAGGACATCGCTGGTTGGCAGCTTTATCCAACTACCAATTCACACTCAAGTATAAATCGGGGCCTAAGAACATTGGGGCAGATGCTCTATCAAGACGGCCTGGATTACCTAGTCCGGAAGTAGTGGATGAATGGGAAGAAGTGCCAAGTCCTGGAGTAGGAGCTTTGTGTGCCATGGCTGCTGTAGTTGAAGACCGAGTAGCCTTTTCTGAAACTCGGCTTATTGACTCTATTGGGGGAGGTCCCGAAGCTGTACCAGACATGTTTGCCTACCCTGCCGCTTTAGGATCCTTTGAGAGTTGTTCTATATCTTCAAAGCGAATGATCTGGAGTCAAAAGACTGATCCTTTAATTGGACCTCTTTATCAAGCAGTGAGTTCTCAAGACAGAGAAATGTTAAAGACATCCCTACCCTCTGAATGCAGTCAACTTCTACGAGATTGGGAGAAGTTTGAAATAGACAATGGCCTACTTTATCGTGTGGTGCTGTATCATGATCACCCTGGAAGGCGCCAACTAGTTATTCCAAGCTGCTTTCAGAAGATGATTTTCCGAAGTCTGCATGATTATCATGGTCATTTGGGACCTGAGAAGACTTATGGCCTAATACAAGACCGATTCTACTGGCCCAAAATGAGAGATACCGTGACTCGTCTGTGTAGGTGCTGTCGCAGATGTTTGCAGAGGAAGACTGTCCCGGTTCGAGCGGCCTTCATGGGACACTTGAAGAGTTCGGGCCCCATGGATCTTGTCTGCATAGACTTCCTTTGTATTGACAACGACTCCAGAGGATTTGGAAATGTATTGGTGGTGACTGATCACTTCACACGATATGCTCAAGCCTTTCCGACTAAGGATCAAAAAGCAGTCACTGTTGCAAGAGTGCTTTGGGAAAAGTATTTTATCCATTATGGCTTACCACACCGGTTGCATTCTGATCAAGGCCGGGATTTTGAGAGTAACCTGATCAAAGAGTTACTTCAGTTGTTGAACATCCGCAAAAGTCGGACGACGCCTTACCATCCAGAGGGAGATGCCCTTCCTGAAAGATTTAACAGGACTTTACTTGATATGCTTGGTACCTTACGAATTGAGGATAAGCGATCCTGGAGTAGAAAAGTGGAGGCTATGGTGCATGCCTATAATAGTACAAGGCACGAGAGCACAGGATATTCACCATACTTTCTGATGTTTGGAAGAGAGCCTAGGCTACCTATTGACATCTTGTTGGGAGTCTCTACCGATGGTATCAGTCATCGAGATCATTACCGATACGTGGCACGTTTGAAAGAAACGCTTAAGAGTGCTTATCAGCTGGCTGAGGAAAATGCGGCCAAAGTGAATGAAGGAAATAAAAGGAGATTTGATCTTCGAGTAAGATACCGAGAATTGAACCCTGGGGACCATGTTCTGCTACGGAATTTGGGAGCATCTGCAAAACATAAGCTGGCTGATCGATGGCGGAGTGAACTCTTTACAGTGGTAGATCGGTTGCCTGGAATACCAGTCTACAAGATAAAAGGACGGGACGGGAGGATCAGGACTTGGCATAGAAATCATTTGTTGCCTGTACCTCAGATTGATGGTATGGATATCTCCAATGATGGCTCGGCCTGCGATTCTCCACAGTCCTTAGCCGATATTCCACCTGACCTTCCTGAAACTCCTGAGAGTGATTGGACTGTGGCTCCTGAAGTTCCTAGATCACCAGTATCTTCTCCTTCAGGGAGACCTATGAACCCTCAAACTCCAGAATTCGTACCTAGATCTGTGTCTACAGATGAGCAGGGATCTAGCTCTCCTACGCCACCAGCACCATCCCCTCCCATGGCAGACAACCCTAGTTTAGGGCCTGGACATGCTAGTTTACCTCAGAGAGAGGTACGGAGAGGAGAGAGAATTAGACACCCTCCACCTATGCTGACATATGATAGTTTGGGGGACCCCAGATTTACTACTCAGCCTCATTTATACCATGCTTGGGTGGGTGCAGTGTCCACTTTGGTCAATATGTTACCAATTTTCGCTCCTGCTGGCATGTATACCTATTAACCTGTTGTGACTCTGTAAATGCAAAAGCAACCATATTGATATTGTCATTGGTAATGTTGACTGTATACTATGACTTTGTATGTCTTTGACGTGACGTAAAGATTTCACCAGAGGGAGAGTGTAGGGAACTGCCATTTCTACTAGTATATAATGTATCTGGCTTCTTTGCCCCTGCAGTTTGGCTTCAGAGACCCCAGGCATTTAGTGCAAGTTTTGTTTTGTAAATACAGTGAGTCAGACACATGTGAGGCAGAGCTGCTGGGGGGAGAGATGTGAGCAGAGCTGCTGAGACAGACATGTTATGTCTGGGGGAGTCTAAGAGCCACTTGTTCCTCTTTACTTCACAGTATATAGTTAGGTATGTGTTACCCCCTATATACTCACAGGACCTAGCTAGTAACCGTAGTTAGGGATCCATATATATATATAGTTCAGGGCAGTGATAGGTTAGGCTTCCGAAGGCCAACTAGCTAGTTAGAGGCCCGGTGGCACTAGTAGTTTAGCTGGCAGGTTAAGGACTCAGTGTTAGGGTAGTCAGGCCTGCATCTACTGCCGTCACCGTCGCCCTGTTTGCTGCCTGTGAAGAATCTCACCATCATCATCATCTCCTGATCGGCTGTCTGTCATCTCCTGGAAGAATCCGAGGATCCACAGTCATCCACAGGGGCCCCTGCATCTCTTCTGTTGCCTGGAGGTATTGTGCACTGGACTCTTGCTATATATCTATATATATACCCGGGTATATAACCTAAGACGGTTGAGGACTTGCTGGTTGTTGTAGTACTGCTGTGTTCTGAGTATATTTTATGTATGTATTATTACCCTGTTGATTCTTATAAAGCTACTGTTATAACCTTATGTGGTATCTGTATGTATTCTTCAGACTGTGAGATTAGTACAGTGATCCTTGTTAAGGCTACTAACTGTACTTCATGGGTAAGTCCCAGGAAGAGATCCTCCCTGTAATACAGAGGCTCTATCCTGGGTGGAGGCACTGATATATTTCATATATGTTCCCACTCTTCCCTTCAGCGAAGGCTTCAGGTCCCATTATACACACAGGTCAGCGCCAGAGTCTGTTGCGGGAGGGATAATACTCATACCCCCCCCCCCAAATAGGGCTACATGTGTAATGACTGGTCACTGACTGAAAGGCTTAAAGGGGTCCTCCAGCCTTATGTACAGAAACCCTAACCCTAAGAATATACAGTCTATACATTCATTACATTTACACTCTACTACATTTTACCTACACTGAAACATTGTAACAAAGTTCCAGGACTGGAGAGAGATTCATGCTCATAAAACCTGCAACATATATGCTAAGTGTGAATTCACCCTTAGGGGGTTTTTTAGCCTCTTGAACTTCTGAAGTATCTTTCAATAGACAAGAATGTTCCCATAATAAGCAGAAGTCTTGAAAACATCCGGAAATCAAACACAAATTATATTAGGAAGTTTTAGAAATTTTCATTATTAGTCATTAACCCCTTCCCGCTGTAGCATTTTTTATTTTTATTTTTTTATTTTACTTTTCTCCACCTTCCAAAAGCCACAACTTTTATATGTTTCCATTCACAGAGCTGTATGAGGGCTTATTTTTTGTGGGACAGATTGTACTTTATAATGGTACCAACTAATATTCCATTTGGTGTACGGGGAAAAAATCAGAATGGAGTAGATTTAGAAAAACAACTTCTTTTGCGCCATTTTCTTATGGGTTTTGTTTTTCCGTTGTACACTATACAGCCAAAAGGACAGTAGCCTATATTCTGTGGATCGGTAGGATTACGGCGATACCAAATTTATGTATATTATATTTTAACATCAAAATTTCAGAACTTTGAAAAATTAAAAAAAATTTTTGAGTTGCTATATGCTACACCCGGGACTTTTTTTTTACAATTCCGTTTATGGCACTGTATAAGGTGGCTTTTTTTTTTCCAGGGCAAGTTGTATTTTTATTTGTACAATTTTGGGGCTTCTCTGACATTTTATCACTTTTTATTCAATTTTTTGGAAGAGGCGAAACACCAAAAAAAATAGTTTTGGCCATTTTGGATTTCTTTCCCCGCTACAGTACTGAAGAAATAATTTTATATGTTTACGATCTGGGAATTTTTGGATGCAGAGGGTAACTAATGTGTATGTCTATTTTTAGATGGGATCTACAGAAAGAGTAATATTATATATTTTATATTTTTTCATTTTTTTTACTTTTATTTTCAGACTGCCTAGGGGGTCTGATCACCAGTACAATATATTGCAATACTAATGCATTGCAGAATATTGAAAGATCCATTGACTATGGCCTATGGCAGCCTATATTAGAAGTATAGTCAAGATAGGCCTGGGGGCCTTCAGTGGGCTCCTGATGGAAATGGATCGCTGCCCCTGGATCTCACTCTATGGAATGGCGATCTGGAAAAACATGGCGGCGCTCATGATCAGATACCTTGTTCACATGTAACTGAGGCATCTCAAAGGTAATGTTTGCAATTAGAAAGATCTCTAATCAAGGGGATTTCTACTGGAAGGGGTTAATTCTTTTATTGATGCAAGGGCCCGTAATGATAAGTTGATCACAGGTTGTACCACTATTGGAACCCCTAGTGATCAGCTGTAATCTGTTGGAGTACCTATCACAAGTGCTCAATTTTCCTGCAGCACCCCAACAGGGGAAGTGAAGTATTACAGTTCTCAATTAAATCAATAGGCTGCTGTGTAATCCATTATTTGTATTGGGTCCTCCAGAGTGAGACATCCTATTTGTAGCCACTGATTGCTCTAGATGATAGGTGAAGGTGGACCCAAACCAGACACCCCCTCTAAACTTTACTTAAAGAATGATGGACAACCCCTTATCAGTTACCCCCATATCAGATGGCCACGATATACATAGCACATAAGCCATATAGTGATAGAAATCTCATGTCATGGAGGATCTCTCAGACGTGAGCTGCTTGCTCTGGCACCTTGCACGCCAGTATTTGTTATGTTACATACTGCCAAGGAGGAAGTTTTACAGGACAGCGTAGGAGCAATGCCAAGACACAAGACAGCGCTGAGTGGATAAGGAAATGAAGACTATCCAGGCAATAATACAAGACATTGGCTCTTAGTTTGTTTAATTATATGATTATAGTGCTAGAAAATTAATTGCTCTATTGAAGAGATAGACATCCCAAAATTACAGGTAGAAGAACCAGGGAATTATTATTTTTTAGGCTGTGTCTTTCTCTATGATAAAGTGTCTTTATTTTATCAGTTAATATTAAAAAACAGTCTAAAAACATCCTACTGTTTAATGTATGCAGCTCTTATGCAGACCTATGTGTTTCCATAGCTACAGATGGCTACTGTCAACTGCCCTTCCAGGGGCATAGCTACCAGAGGTGCTATAAAGCCCTAGACCCTAAGAAGGCCACTGCTACTATTCTAAATGGCACAAGGTAGATAGGGGCCCCGTGACAGAATTTGCACTAGGGCCCAGGGGCTTCAAGTTATGCCTTTGTTCCTTTCCATCTGTCTTCCATGCCTTTGTAACTTACATTTTATAGGTTATTAAGTAGGGAGGGAGTATGACTGCAAGATCAGACTACACAGGGTTTGTTTGTAGTCTGTTACCATGGAGACACACAGGACTATTATTAATCAAGACTACTTGATACTATTAATCAACATCCTACTGTTTTGTGTATACAGCTCTATGTGTTTCCATAGCTACAGATGACTCCGTCAGCTATAGGGGGCAGCAGTAGCAGTTTCTATTGAGATCTGGACCCTGAGGGAACCCCAAAGGTCCCCCCAGCCACATAAAATATGCCACTAATCTAAACGGCATGGTAGGTAGGGTCCCCATTACAGATTTTGCATTGGGGCACAGAAGCTTAAAGTTCTGCCTCTGTAAATCCCTTCTATCTGTCTCGGTAACATAAATATTATAGGCTAGTAAGTAGGAACTGCAGGATCAGACTACACAGGGTTTGTTTGTAGTCTGTAACCATGGAGACACAATATCATAGGAGCTTTAAATACAAAACAGTTACATATTTTTAAACTTGCAAAGACTACTCACAATGTTGATTTTTTTATTTTTTATGGGAACACTTTGTAAAAGTGTACATTGCCTTTAATTCACAAAAAAAAATTTAAAAGCAAGAAAGTTGAACCATTATACAGTAGGAATTAGACCAAAAAAATGGAATTGAAGCGTCAAGCATAGGGATATGGCAACTTGTAGAACCTATGTGAAGTTGGGGGCTGACTTTGGAATGTTGCGAGAAGTATATGGCTAGTCCCATTATATGCATATATCTTACAATATTATCCAAATTTTTACCTGGCCACTTGAGATTCTGTACATTACTGTACAAGATGTGTCCGACTGAGCCTGCGGCTTGTGTGAAGTCCTGCAGGGTCATGCTGCATAGATGCTCCCCATTGATGTCGAACTCCTGGAAAGGGATACAATTGGCATCCAACTGATTGGTGTCCACGAACTGCTGCAGCCACTCCCAGACCTGAAACTTAGTCCAGTACTGAGGATGTATGTCATGCCACTGACCCGTGAAGAACCCTGCAGACAGCCAAAAGGCAGAACATGTCATGCACTACACAAGTACATGGACATTTGGCACGGGTTGGAGATTTTATAGAAGCAGCTGGCACCATAAAAATGGAAAACATTCAACTTTGTTTGTTAAGGGAGTAAAACTTAGTTTATTAATTGGTTCCTGCCGGATAGACACTTGTCAGTTTTCCTCATCTGATGTACAAGTGTTTTTCCATTGTAATTTGAATACAATGACTAGGTAATAGCTTTGCATTGTTGACACTTAAAGGGGATGTTCCTATTCTAACGACAGCATTAAGGAGACCTTAACTCCCTATTAAAAGTAATTTCTGCTCTGGAGGACTCAGCATGACCATATACTATATAGTTTTGCATTCATTTAAATTGACCAGGTGTAATGCCCCATTCGTCCTTTAGTGGCCACTGCAGGAAAAGTGTGCAATCACCTGCAACTTCTCTTAACAGGTTGTTCTTGATGGATTTGACCATCAGTATATATCACACTAGTTATTGCTTCTGCAAGTATCCAATCGAAGGTACACGGAATTGGTTGTGATAGCTAGCATCTTTAGTGGACTCAGAGCTGCCTGTGGCCACCACTAGGGGTACACTGCTTGTGGATATATATGACCTGTTGAAGGACCTACACTGATGAGGTCACATGACCATATCTGTGCAGGTCCTTAAGCCAGGGGGAAGAGCAGGAATGTTTCACATAGAGCATAAACTGCTGAATTTGGTCTGATCTAGATCTGTATTTAGAGACTCAAGTCTTACACCTTTGGATTTGGAGAATGAGGTCTGTATTTGCTTATATTGGTTCAGGGGTCTGATTTTGGGACTGTTATTATTCCTGGGTTTATATTTATTATGGGGACTGAATTTAGTGGTCTGGGGTCAAATTGTATTGATGCTGGTTATGACTGCAGAAGCGTGGGGATAAGATGTATCAGCAGCAAGTTCTAGGAGAAGTCATCATTGTGGTCTGGGCCAGATGGAGAAGAAAAGGAAAGAGAACAACTCCGATTTGAGAAGACTTATAGAGATTTATAGAGGCCCCATTGACAACTGGGTGTTATTATTCCTCTTGTCAATAGGATGAGTCTTATAATGTTAGAGACCTCTGGACACTGTCAGCATGGAGGTGTGCAGCCATTTGAGAAGAGGAATGGTAAAAACTCAGTTGTCAATGCTAGCACAGAAAGCTGATGTTAACTATAGACATGGCATGCAGGATGGAGGTGTGGTAGGTAGAGGAGGGCCTAAGTTTGAGGAACATTCCAGGGCCTATGTTGTTTCTATTCCCCCATTTTGGGGTATTGATGTTGCAAAACTACAACTCCCAGCATGCCCTGACAGCTGCAAGCTAGGAGTCATGATCTGGTAACACAGGTTAGAGATGAGTGCTCAAGGCTAGGTTTTTCTTACCATCACACGTGGGGTAGGGAGCAGTCCAGACAGGTTGATGGGAGTGTGAGTTGGCACTTGGATTAATATTCATAATGTTGCTTCCTTGTAAAATCATGATCTGCAGAAGAAGAGGAAGAGGTAATATTTGACAGTTCATGAAATATTTCACAACATTTTGGTGCAAAAATCATTGAACGTCCTAAAATATTGTGTCTAATCTATTCAGCTGCAATACCAGGCGCAGCCTATGTACAAGAGTGGCGCTTTTGGAGAAAAAGGCAATGACCTGATTTCTTAAGTCACTTGAACCACTTTCTAACTATAGACATAAGTAAATAAGTAAAATACTTTCACTTTCTATAGAAACAGAGGTGACGGTTCACAATCCACCTGAAGCTTATGTTTCACTAGTAAGTCACGTGCGCTAGGGATCGGTTTACAGCCTCAAGATAAGCAGTAAATGTGACTTGTGGGGTAGGAAATAAGCAATAGAGTTCCAGTAACTGTCAGCCTGGGGGATAAACAGAGGGAGTGAGACATACAAGTGCTGATGAATGGTAGCGCGCTGCCACAAGGTATGCTGGGAGTTGTAGTATTGCTTAAGGAAAGGTTGGAGATCTCCGCTTTGGGCTATGCTCACACTGTCTAACTATCTTTTTAGAATTTCCACCAGTTTCACAATATTTCCATTGGATTTCCCCCATTCAGTTGAAAATCCCATTCACGTATGTTGTGTTTAAAAATGCCACCGAATCCCAAGTATGTGAGGCTGACCTGTGTCTTAAAGGGGTCAGTCACCAAACTCAACATATCACCCCAACGTCGCAGATAGATACGTTAGGGTCACCTGAAACATACAGTGTTTTCCCCTCGTGAATCGCTGCCCCCATTCCAGAGATATCCCGGTTTTTGCAATATGCAAATGAGCTCTTTGAAGCAACAAGGACGCCGCCATTGCCTTAAAGAGGTAAGTGTCATCGGCGATATCTCAGCAATAGAAGCAGCGATTCACAAGGGGAAAACACCGTTTGATTCAGGTGACCCTAACCTATCTATCTGCAGGCTGAGGTGACATGCTAGGTTCTGGTGACAGACTCCCTTTAATGGAAAAACAAAGGTGTGCTCAGCTAGCGATTGCACCGAGGTCCTAGTGCCCAAGGAAGTCCTTAAAGGGGTATACCCATGAACATAATCATATCTATATTTGGAGAAAAGTAAAAGTTAAACATTTTTGCAAATATAAGTAGTTAAAAATTCTGCAGAGTTTTAAAGATTTTCTCTAACCATCTTAGCGGTGACAGTCTGTTTTCCTGATCGGTTGCCAATGGATACGACCACAAATGCAGAAACTTCTATGGTTTGGGACTTGTCAGGAACCCAGTCATGATTTTCTTTTTGTAGCTGGGTTATCAGGCAGGGACACTACATGTATCAGAAGATATCCCAGCCACAGTAAGGACGTCATGGCTGATTTTCTGAGCTTAGAAAGGTCCTGTATTCATGGTCGTATCCATTGGCAACCGATCAAGACAACAACTTGTGACCACAAGATATTTAGAGAAAATCTTTAAAACTCTGCAAAAAGTTTAATTACTTATATTTGCAAAAATGTTTAATTTTTAATTATCTACAAATTTAAAAATGGTTATGTTCGTGGGAATACCCCTTTAAGGCTCCTCTGTCACATATAAATGACACATGAGAAGTGAGGGCACTGATACAAATTTTGCATTAGGACCCAGGAGCTTCACCTCTGGACATAGTGGGGGGGGGGGGAGGTGATTAAAAAAAATGCTGCCAAGTCTGTCTTATAGTAGTTCAGACCCTGAGGGTCCAGGAGGCTCCTCAAAATTTGTAGACCCTGAGGATCCCAGAACAGTTGGCGTATCTTCTTGGTTTCAGCAAAATCTCCCAGAACCCCCCATAAAATGCTAGTGCAAGGTATCGGGATGCTCCGTCATCAGATGTCACATTCAGGAATCACTAATGCGTCGCATCTGTGTCAAGGGGGCATGCCTTGCACAAAAAAGGGTGTGGTTTGGAAAAAGGGGGTATGTTTATGCCCAATTGGCGATCCGTCCTTTCAGATTTCCCAGGTACCGGCTCCTAAAAGTCGTGAACAGACCTAAAAGGCATCATCAGACTCAGCCCCACTATCATATTCAGCAATCACCCCTGCATTGTGTCAAGGAGGCGTATCCTGTACAAAAAAGGAGTGGTTTCCAAAAAATGGGTGTGTTTATGCACAATTGGCGAGATCCCCAAGTCACCAGTTCCTAAAAGTTGGCTGTTTCCCAAGACCATGGTGAAATTTCTTTCCCTTGTAGCACAGACCTGCGCTATTATGTCCCATGTTATACCCCAGGAAGCTGAGATTTGGGGAGCTGTTTGATAGGAGATATCTTATTATGGTATCTGCAGGAGGCAAGCTAGGAGAACGCAGATTCCAGGGTTCATGGTGATTTGGGTAAACATGCTTATCAAGATTAGGGTGGTGGAGACATTGGGCCCTCAGGGGCCGAGATACCCCGGGAGCCCTGGATACTTCATGTAACTTCCTGATGGGGGCATCTATGGTGGTAACCCGAACCCACTGTATTCATAGCAATCCTATAAGTCAACCTTAAGAGTCACATCGGACTCCAAGTTGCCAAGCAACACGTTTCACGAGCTTTATACAATAGCAGCCGCCCTGCCCCATCTATATAAATCATACAATACTTGACATGGGACATAGTCATAAGTCCTAACATAGCATACGCCGCACTGTCACATCACTAAGCCTCTCATGTTCCCGCTGACAACCAATCCAGGACAATAATAACCATCGTCTACTGTGTCTGATATCCACCCGACCCCAAACAATGCCGCCATTGTTGTCAGGGAACCTGTTTATGATGAGGATGACGGACGCTGAATACCCGGAGTTTATGAGCTTAAGAGGAAGAATGCAATACACAAAAGACGTCAAAACATGTAACCGAAAGATTGAGGGCCTCATGCAAAATCTGTAACGGCGCCCCCCACGTAGCACGTGGCGGATACAAAAATCAAAGTAAACATAAAAGCTGGGTTACATATGAAGACATAGAAGCCTTAAAGGCAAGTTTCCCACCATATATTGCTAGGATAGGTCATCACTTTATGATCGGTGGGGGTCCAACTACAGGGAACCCACCAAAATTGGAGACCTCGCACAACACAATAGTTGCAGAAAATCCAAAGTCACACGCAACTTTATCACCATAGACTCCAATGGAAGACATGCGCGACTGCAACTCGCACGTGACATCACAGATCTAAAAAAGGTCACAACACCAAGCTGTACACCAACATTTTTAGTCGCATGACTTGCCTGCTACTTGCTGTCCAAAAACACATTGCTGTGTAGCCCTAGTCTTATCATGATGTGTGCAGAATGTTCAGTGTATCTTATGAGATGCAGTTTCAGGCAGATCACCCAGACATTTTTGGTCACGTGACTTGTCTGTGACTTATTGTCCCAAAAAATTCATCATGTAGCCTTAGCCCAACTCAGAGGCTTATCATGCTGTGTGCAGAATCTACAGTGTATCCTATGAGATTCAGCTTCATGTTAACCCTGGCTGACAATGCAATCTCAATGACAAATTCAGCTCTGCTACATCTTCATGTCTGGTTGGATAAGAGCACATTGTGTGATGATGAAGCAATGCCAGGTACATGTCACTGGAGCCCTGCAGGTGTATTTAGGTATTTCTGTTGCACGCAGCTATTGTTAAGCTTGTCAGTGGAAGGCCGGGCGCTGACAAGATGAACCCCACCGTGAGGAATACGTTAATTCACTGTTGGCAGGGTGACTGTTATCTTGTGAATGGTGCTCAGGCTGCATTACCCCACCGTACAGTTTGTGTTGGCAGCCTGCACCGCCCGGTGCACCTGTTCTGCAGCTCTGATACTATCTCATAGGAGCTTTGATTTGCAGCAGAATAAACACACAGTACAAAGAATGGCATCTGCCCGAACAACCCGGCTCACTGCAGATTATCTCCCAGTAACGTCTACCATTAACCCCTTCCAGTTCGCCGAATCAAGATGAAATGTTTGCTGCTTATTTTAACACAAGAGATCATAAAATCTCAATAGTTGCGTGCAAAGTATGAGCTGGCTGCCCATGTACGATCACTATCCAGTTAAAGAGGTCCTCTCACCACCTCCAACAAGTCCAGCTATTCAATAGCCTCTGCTCCACTGATTCTGGCACAGTTGGAATTTTTTCTCTAGCCCCCACCATTCCTGAACAATCAGTGCTGTTAGTTTTGGTGCCTGATATGCTACTTAGGCTCTGGACTGTCAGGAGGGCAAAAGCAGACAAGGGGTGTGATTCTGAGCTCTGACACTGGCTTTCTCTGATTGGAGCTCTGAATCACGCCCCAGCCTGACACCGCCCACCCAAAATTACAGAGCTCAATTAGCATATCAGGCACCAAAACTACCATCAATGATTGCTCAGGAATGGTGGAGGCTAGAGAGAAAATTCCAAGTGTGCTGGAATCAGGCGAGCGGAACCTTATTAACAGATGCTAAGAACTGGTGGAGGTGTTGAAAGATCCTCTTTAATACATCAACTTTGCAATCATATGGGGTTCTATTTGTCCACAATGTGTTCTATGACACAAAATGAATTTAGTGGTGATAGAATTAATTTTGTTGACACAGAATTTACATTTGTGATCACAGAATCCTTCTGGTGGTCACATAAATAAGTTTTGGGTGCAAGGAAGAAATCATTTTTGTGCACACAAAACCAGTTTGTTTTTCACAGAATGCACAAATGTCACACAATATTCGTTTTGCCACACCTTTCTTTTTCATGACCACAGAATCACAAAATAAATCTTTACATTTAGTAAAAAAACCGAAGCAATTAGGGAGCTATAGGTTTACATTGTGAACAGGAATCAACCAACTAGTTTTGTGACATAGAATATTATTTTGTCACACACGATTGTTTTTGCATTTTGTAAAGCCACGGAATACACTTTTGTGTAACAAAATAAAATTCTGTGCCACAAATTAAATTTTTGTGAGCAAAAAATTGATTCTGTAAATGTGCTTTTTGTGCAGGACAAAATAAATTACATGAGTGCATAAATTGTGTATTTTTGTGTCTACAGAATGTATTTTTGTACTACTTTTTGTGATTATGACATTTTTGCTGTATTCTGCACTGTGAACAAAAGGTGTCCCAAACAAACAAGGATAAAGGGCCCCCAATTTTTGCATGGCAGATGGCGGTATATGTTTGCAGAGATGGATCAGGGGCACCAGGGTCAGCCATTTTAACCCCTGATGGTCTCCTGCAGTCACCAATTGCCTTAGCAGGATCACTTTACAGTTCTGTCTTCTGTGACCTCCATTTCTTACTTTCGGTTGTGTTTTCCAGCTGCTTGGCACTCTACAATAACCTCTCCGCTGAGAGCACAGGACTTGTGGTCATTGACTGTAAGCCAATACCAGTCAAAAGATATTCCTGGAAATATCCATTATAATATGGGTAACGTAAAACTAGTAACAAAGGCGGACATTGTATACAAGCCCAGAGATAACACACCGTCGATCAGATCCGGTGTAATAAACAGGATTATTTACTAATGAATATCCAAGTAGAGCCGGCCATACACATAAAGATCAGCTGAACCTGCCAACATTGGCAGGGATGCCAACTCTTCATTGACAGCAGAGGTCGGGCAGAGCAGGATCAGGCAGTTGGAAAACAACATATCCAATCTTGTTCTCCCCTGCTACCTGCTTGTGGTAGGTTTCTCCTTGTCAGTGCTTATAAACAGGAGGCAGGGGGAGCAGTGTGACACTGCATCTCATGGGATACACTGGAATTAGTGCCCACAGCACTCACAGACATTCTAAACAAGTGGTGTGAGTCAGAAGAAGCAACGTGAAGGTACACCTCATAGGATACACTGGAATTAATGCCTACAGCACTCACAGATTTTATAGACAGGTGGTGTGAGTCAAGAGGAGCAATGTGAAGGTGCATCTCATAGGATGCACTGAAGATTCTTCTCACAGCAAACTCAGATAGTATAGAGAGCCAATGTGCTTTGGGCAGAGCAGTGTGAATTTGCATCACATAGGATACACTGAAGATTCTGCACACAGCAAACTCAGATAGTATGGAGAGCCAATGTGAGTTGGGCAGAGCAGTGTGAAGTTGCATCACATAGGATACACTGAAGAGTCTTTACACAGCAAACACAGATAGTATAGACATGCAGTGTGAGTCGAACAGAGCTGTATGAAGCTTCATCACATAGGATACACTGGAGATTCTGCACACAGCACACACAGTTTTATACATCTGCAGTTAATCATTGTATGCACTTTCTTATTATATCACTGCCCTTGTTCTCTTGGATAAGGCAGAAATGATATCTTCGACAGATATACAGGGAACAAGGAGGGTGGAGCATGGTGGGAAGGGGAGGGGTTTCAGAGCAGCCGGGCAAGATTGACAGGTGATGATGTAATCCTGTACTTTACAGGAAACCATCCACAGAGCAGAGGGGAGACTGACAATCTGCCTACACAGAGAAACACGCCCTGGACTGGTAGTCATGACCCAGGGTTAAAAATGTATGAAACAAATTACACTGCTGGAACATTGGCGATGAATTATCAAACAAAAATTTCAAGGCATGCTTCACACTAGTGTTCGGCTCTCCATTGCTCGGGTCCGCATGGGGACCCAAAAGACGGAGAGCTTATCCGCTTAAAAAGTGGTTACCCGGGGACACCCCTGGACCTCATAAACTATGATAGGGTCCGCCGGGTGTCAGTCTGCGGCATCTCCTACCAAGACTCCAACGCAGATGTGCATCTAGCCTTAGTTTCCCCTGTGGTGGCACTGCAGACTTGCCCCATGGTCCCCCAGTGGATTACATCTTGTCATTCAGGTCCTAACAGGAACATTTTTTATGGCCTTGGCTGGCAATAGGCAGGTCAGGGGTCCTCATGCCATGTCATACCAAGGATGGCCGCAGCACAATTTTTTTTTCAACACCTGATGAAGACATCTGCAATACTTCTCTGCAATATTCTTAACGGCTTCATTGTGGAATTTTCCTTCATGATAAAGGAGCAGCCAATACAAAAATCATTAAGAAACTTTAGTCAGAACTTGGCCTGACTCCAAGGTGATGGAATAACTCTAAGCCACCTTGAGTTGTCAGGGCTCAGTGTAGCCTGATATAACCCCAGATACACGTCTATCCTATCTAAGATGTGTCTATGGCTCCGTGTATACACAAGCTATGAGTAAGAGGTCATGATATGTGAGAGAAGTGTCAATCTAGGATACATGGAGTATATATACATGTCGTTGAGGACAGGGAGTCTATGCAGGACTCTTTAGGTGCCCATACACTTTCAATAGCTTGGGAAAACACAGGTTCAAATGACAGCTATTTCTCCTAATTGCCTTCCCCTACACATGCACACTCAGCTAAGCTAAGGCTAGGCTAATGTGTATGGGGGCCTTTATGGTCTATCATCGGGTTAACAAACTACCCATGCCCAACGGTGGGAAACAGATTGGTTTGCATCTCTCCTCCACCCAATACAACCGTTCAGCTACCCCGTGCCTGTATCTCAGTTACCTAGCCAAGTTGGAAGAGTGGCTTGTTGGTCACCCCCTGGCAAACAGTTCCCGTATAGATGTAGCTACATAGGGGAAGTTGAGTATAAGCCAAATTGCACAGGAGTGAAGAGTGCAGGATCCATAGAAAACGTGACCATCCTTGATCTTGACTCCACCATTTTCTTCTCCTGGCTTACACTCATTTCACACCTTCTGGAACATGTAGTTCGGCAGACACCACTGCTGTATTATATCGACTGGGAGTGCAGTTCTTCCCATGTCAGAGGCAGTACCAGACTTATAGGGGGTCCTAAGGTTGCAGTCATGCTTATGTCCTAGTGACCATGATGCTAGTAGTCTAATTTTGTACCGTGTTAGCCATAGAAAGTAGTGGAAGAGTGAAGAAATCAGGCGATACCTTTTAGAGGCTAACTGAGTATATTTGATAGTGAGCTTTCGAGAGTACTAGCTCTCTTCTTCAGACATTGTGTTATACAAGAAACTGAAAATTCACAGACTTTTTATACACACACAAGACATGGATCTTCAAAGGATCTTAGAATAACAAAATGCAATATAAGTAGAGAAGTTATTTACAACAGGTCAGGAAATAAACAATCTGGAAAACATGTGGGGTGTGACAGAAGGATCAGTAATTCTTGCTGTTATCTGTTTGCAATCAGGAGGTGATTTGTGACCCTCACAGGTCATACATAGTGTGACATGAAACTGACATGAATATTAAGTCCAAATTGCAGAGTTTGAAATGTTTGCATTAACTTATATTCCCATTCCTTTCTCTCCCTCTGCGTCTTAAAATGTCCCATTAAAACCACAACCAGAAAATCTTCAATAGAGTGGTCTTCTCCGGAGAAATGTGCGGCCACTGGGAGATCTGTTCTGCTGTTATTAAGGGTGAATCTGTGTGAGTTCACTATGTATGAACTGTGAGGGTCACAAATCACCACCTGATCAAGAATTACTGATCCCTCCGTCGCACCCCACAAGTTTTCCAGACTATTTATTTCTTGACCTGTTGTAAATAACTTCTATACTTCTATTGCATTTTGTTATTCTAAGATCCTTTGAAGATCCATGTCTTGTGTGTGTATAAAGAGTGTGTGAATTTTCAGTTTCTTGTATAACACAATGTCTGAAAGAGAGAGTTAGTACTCTCGAAAGCTTACTATCAAATATACTCAGTTAGCCTCTAAAAGGTATCGCCTGATTTCTTCACTCTTCCACTAGTGACCATGAGAGTTAAAGACCCTGTGCTGCCTACGAGGGGTGCCGCCTTAGGCAGGAGCCTTTTACTTTTTTGCTTTAAGAACCTAAATGCTTCAAGCTATGCATCTTCCAAGATAGGAAGACAAAGAACCAAACAAGGAACCGCCAAACCTGCTGTGTTACTGAGAAGAGTCTCATAGGGGCCAAAGGGGACTACACCTTCAGTGGTGGCCTTCCTTGCCTCTATGTCATGTAACCTTGCTATACAGTATGACATCCCCAATAACGTGACTTTTTGCAATCACCTGAGATCTTCTAACCCCCATCTATACTACAATAAGAAACTGGAGAAGTGCCGGGTCTCTGCCAAGAAACTCGTCAAAAATGTTGTGTACAATGGGAGGACACCCCGCTAAAGCGCAATGTAAACAGCTAAACCCATTGCAAACATAGCGCAATGGCATGTAAATTGCTGCTCCAAGTGCACATTGCTTCCTCGGGTGACTCGTCTGAGGGCGATAAGATCAATTTGTAGAAGAAGTTCAGTAGAGTTAACATTACGTGACACGCACGGTAACCAGTAGTGTTCCTGGGAAATATCTTCACCTAATACGAGAATTCCATTCTGAAGAAACTTGAGATGAAGTTTTCTCACAATCTGATGGCTTTGTTTTAGGCTACGTGTACACCTGCATTCAGTTTTTTTGGGGGGGAATCATCGCACAAGGTTTAGGAGTAACAAAGTTTACAATGCTCAGGGGTCGAATGTCCCACCAAAGGACCAGAGGATGTTCCTGGGAGGTCCTGGTTCAACTAGAACAGGCCTAGAAGACAACCTATTGGAATAGACTTTGAAGTCCATCTCTTGCTCCAAGGGGCTATGTTATCACTGGTTCTAAGGAACCCAATGACCATATTATCTTCCTGTCGAGAAATAAGAGGGGCACATAGGCTTTTACTCCAGTAACCTGCCCTCCATACATGACAACCAATGACCGCTCTCTTCCCTAGAAGACAGGATATAGCAATAGGGGACAGCTTTGGGGCTTCTTATGCACTAGCTTGTGGAATTTTCATGATAATTCAAGTAATATCAAACAAAAATATTCTGTACAAAACTTCTTAAAATTTCAAAGGGAAAATCTGGATCAAATAGACCACAAGCTTATTCAGATAATCTAAATACTACCCAAAAAGCGTAAATTTAATGGGGTTCTCCAGTGGGGAAATATTTTTTTATTTACAGCTCAGAATGGATTAAAAACCATTCCCATTCTGACGCTTACTGGGTTTCCCTCTAGTCTCCACTTCCTGGTTATATTTAGGAGATGACTTTTTGGTCAAACATTGGCCGTAGTGTTGACCCCACCTTAGCCAGTGACCGAGCGCTCATGAATGTAGAGAATAAAGTAGAGACCAGCATGGACCCAAAGCAATGGTGTATCAGTAAGGTGAGTGTTGCTTTTTTAGTTTTTTTTTTTTTTTTTTAAACCTATTTTGACCCATATGTAAAAACATTTTTGCCAGAAGACCCTTTAAGGTCCTCGGCCCTAATTCAAAATCAGTACCAGGCCTCCATCGATCCATGTGCCCCTTACAGTCCAGTGGTGTCTGCCTCTGCTATAGCTACATCCCTGCCTGTCAAGGTGAATTTTTTGGCAGCCAGTCGTATGAGAATGTCTCAGAAGAAGCCAAATACAAGTTCTACAGGATTTCTTCACCCCTTTCTAGCAATGAAGCTGGTATCGATTCCATCTACACAATGAACCTTCTCTCTACTCTATTCCATACCATTGCATAACTAACATTTGTCACGCAGTTCAATCCTCAGTTTCACAGAACAGCCCAAATACATTCTGCCCAGTGTTGGACTGGTCCACCAGAGCACCAGAGGATCCTCCGATAGACCCAGGCTCTAACACAATACCGATCCAGCAGAAGACACCCAAATTTGAAGGGTTCAATGATCTGTTTACTAAGGGTTGTTGGAGGATGAGTCCCATAATCATTTTATCTGGTGGGCCCAAGAAACCTATAATAGACAGCGGTGACACCAGACACCATGAGCACCAGTAACAATTCCCATATTATGGCCCTCTACCGGAAACGCTTACTCAAAAAAACAAACTTATTAACTTCACCATAAAAATACCGTAGAATATAAAACTTAAAAAATATGTGAACCATGATGACAATATACAGTAACTTAAATTAATACAACCAGTACAAAGGTAGCGCCGAGGAACTGGCTTTATTTTACCACGTTTTATAATGAACAGCACCATAAAACCCCGCGCAGCGCATTTACATACTATATATGGATGTTTTACTACAACATAACATTACAATTGTTTCTTTTTTCTACTGTATAGTTTTACTATAGCTGAAGAAGGGGTTAAAAGTTTTACAGCCCTGTGAGCCAATATATATATTTATATGTGACCCTAACCTTACAATAGATTGCATGAATTAGTATAGTGTGTACATGAGGAGTAATACTATATCTGGCCATTGTATGACTTGCAGCCTGTATTTTTAGCAGTTTTCCCCTCTTCAGACTCTCTAATTCTCAGTTCTCCCTGAGCTGGTGGGTAGAGACGATCTGCTATGATGTCTCTAATACACTACACTCATACAGTAGAAGCGACTCTGCTCCATGACTCACTCTCAGCACATCATAAATTACATTATAGAGAAGTACTGGCCTCTTTTGATCTGAATAAAGCACTTGGGATGAGACAGAAACTTTCTATTAGCTACAGCAGCCTCTGTCTATTCCTCCAGTCCTCCCTTTCCATAGACTTCTGTGTAATCTGAAATTTATATGAGCTTCAGTCAATCTTGCTTTAGCTTGATAGATTTCATAGTTCTCCCTGAGATTGTGGGTAGAAGCTAGCTACTCTGAGGTCTCTAATACGGTACATTCAGACAGTAGAGGAGAATCTACTCCATAACTCATACTCTCAGTAGGTCATAAAGCATATTACAGAGAAATACTGACCTGTAATGAAGTGAGTAAAGCACTTGGAGTGAGATAGGAACTTCCTATTTGCTCCTGCATGCCTCCATTACCCCCCTCTCTCTGCATAGACTTCTGTGTCATCTGATACCTATATGAGCTGTGGTCCATCTTACCCTGGCATGGCAGATTCTGTAGAGATTCCATTGTGAATCTACAATCCCTGCTTGTCAAAAAAGTTTGTGAACAAGTTGATTCCAAGGTTTTTCTCTTCTGGAATCCCCAGCGATCAGCTGTGATGTATAGAAAACCTGACAGTAAGGGCCGGTTCACATCTGCATTCAGTTTCCGTTCAGGGGGTCCCCAAGTGGTTTATACGCATAAAAAAGCGGTTTACCTAAGGAAACCTGCGGACCCCATAGACTATAATGGGGTCCGTGTGGTTGCCACTCGGTTTCCACACGAAACATGCGGAAACATGCAGAGAGGAAAGTGCTGCTTAGGTAAACCGCTTTTCTATGCGTATAGGTTTCCGTTCGGGGGTCCCCAAGTGGACTCCCCAAAGAGAATACCAAACACAGTTGTGAATAAGCCCTAAGTGTTCATTGTTCCTACAGTGCCTCTGCAGGGGAAATGAAGAATTACACCATGTCCATTCAATCAATGGGTTTTCTGTGTAATATAGGACAGGACTGGTCCTCCAGAGCAAGAGACAATCTATGTAACCGCGTTTCTCTGTGGTCAAGAGATGAGGATGACCAAAGACCCCGATTAACGAAGAATTCTTATCTATCCTAGACATTCCATAAAATCACAGCAACTACCAAAAAACTTCAATGTTAAGGGTCATGCACACGACTGAGGCCAAGGCTGTTCCGATGGGGGATCCAATGCTCCGTTCCGCTCCAATGATTATAGAACAGGTCCTATTGTGCTCTGTGGCATCGGAATGGAACAGAACAGAGCCCCCCATTGAAGTTTATGGTGGACAAAATGAACTTGGATGACAGTCGGATTTCATCTGAGTGTCATCCAAGTGCATTCTGTTATGAAATAGGTCCCCCAAATCTTAGTCTAAAAGTTAAAGACTCTTCAAGCGTTCCTCCATGCATTCAAAAATGGCCATCAGTCACTGACTAAGACCTCCAATGGACTCCTAAGCACAAAAGCCTAAGCATTTTAATCGATAAATGACAAGTTATAGTGAAACTTCCCCCTAAAATCCTACACACCAACTGCTCCGCTCCCCCTGCTCTATAACATGCTGAACGGTCACTCTGCAATGTGACAGGTTCCCTTTAAGATTTGTCTATAGTAAGCAATTGGCACCGTATCATGCCACCCAATTAGCTTGGATACGCCAGACAAAAGGTAGGGGAATTTTTTGAGGGTAACTTAGGTTCCCACATTACTAGAGAGTGTTACGTCCTCCGTACAACTTCCTGTCTGGCTGCGGCTAAAACAAGACTATTACAACATCGTTGCGTCTTGTCACATTCCCTGTTTTCATTCAATAGACCCGAATTCTGCCCCTCATATTCCACTAGATCTTTCCACATTGCACAGATCACAACTCGCCGCTTCCTCCAGGAATCCCCCGCTACATGTGCTGCATGTGATGTCACTGCCATATACACATCATGTGGGTCAATGACCCGAGGTTTCATACCCTCTGCTCTCTGGAGGGGGGAGCCTGAAGGGCTCTGTGGATAGAATTTTTGAAGAATTTTTCATTGAATTTAGCCCGTTGCATGATGAAGGTTTTTTGCAATTTTGGGAACTTTCAAGACTCTCTTTTTAAGGAGAGTCTAACAAGTGACATACAAAGAGACCCCAGAGTATAACAATTTCACGTCCGGTATTATGTGACCCGAAATTAATATTTGGGACGAACCCTACAATGAAACAAAAAGACTATTCTGAGGTTTCGCCCATGTCTATTGATAACTACCCACAATACGAGTTATACACAATTCACACCTTTGGATCTGTCGCAAAGCATGCTGGGTAGTGACGTTCCTCGGCCCCGGTGCAGACATTGTGTATCAGGGCTATTGTTGTCGGGTTCACTCCTCCTACCTTAATCCGACTATCACAATTCTACTTAATGGTGAAACCTGAGGATTAATCAGTAACACCGAGCAAACACTCCGCTCTCTAAAAAGAACATTCACACCTAAAGATGAGGTCACAGACTTGGAAGACGTTCGCCTGCCCTGCTACTGTAAACAATAGTGCCGAAACTCTATAAACCCTAATAACCTATAAAACAGGTCATAAAAGTACCCCAGTGGAAAACCTACACGATGTAATCCTATAATGAAGATAGGAGGAGAAGTGACGAATTGGATCTGAGTGTGAATGTCTATGTCTGTAAGTATGCAGGTGAGGATAGGGTAATATAGGGTGAGGATAGGGTAATATAGGGTGAGGATAGGGTAATATAGGGTGAGGATAGGGTTAAATAAGGTGAGGATGGTCATAAGGTCAGGTCAACACATCCTAAAAAACCAAAGCAGGGAATAAGCTACAATCAAGCAGTCACTGTGTACATACATTACATTACTTATCTTGTACTGATCCTGAATTACATCCTGTATTATACTCCAGAGCTGCGCTCACTATTCTGCTGGTGCAGTCACTGTGTACATACATTACATTACTTATCCTGTACTGATCCTGAGTTACATCCTGTATTATACTCCAGAGCTGCGCTCACTATTCTGCTGGTACAGTCACTGTGTACATACATTACATTACTTATCTTGTACTGATCCTGAGTTACATTCTGTATTATACTCCAGAGCTGCACTCACTATTCTGCTGGTACAGTCACTGTGTACATACATTACATTACTTATCTTGTACTGATCCTGAGTTACATTCTGTATTATACTCCAGAGCTGCACTCACTATTCTGCTGGTGCAGTCACTGTGTACATACATTACATTACTTATCCTGTACTGATCCTGAGTTACATCCTGTATTATACTCCAGAGCTGCGCTCACTATTCTGCTGGTGCAGTCACTGTGTACATACATTACATTACTTATCCTGTACTGATCCTGAGTTACATCATGTATTATACTCCAGAGCTTCACTCACTATTCTGCTGGTACAGTCACTGTGTACATACATTACTTATCTTGTACTGATCCTGAGTTACATTCTGTATTATACTCCAGAGCTGCACTCACTATTCTGCTGGTACAGTCACTGTGTACATACATTACATTACTTATCTTGTACTGATCCTGAGTTACATCCTGTATTATACTCCGGAGCTGCAGTCACTATTCTGTTGGTACAGTCACTGTGTACATACATTACATTACTTATCCTGTACTGATCCTGAGTTACATCCTGTATTATACTCCAGAGCTGCACTCACTATTCTGCTGGTACAGTCACTGTGTACATACATTACATTACTTATCCTGTACTGATCCTGAGTTACATCCTGTATTATACTCCAGAGCTGCGCTCACTATTCTGCTGGTACAGTCACTGTGCACATACATTACATTACTTATCCTGTACTGATCCTGAGTTACATCCTGTATTATACTCCAGAGCTGAGCTCACTATTCTGCTGGTGCAGTCACTGTGTACATACATTACATTACTTATCCTGTACTGATCCTGAGTTACATCCTGTATTATACTCCAGAGCTGCACTCACTATTCTGCTGGTGCAGTCACTGTGTACATACATTACATTACTTATCCTGTACTGATCCTGAGTTACATCCTGTATTATACTCCAGAGCTGCACTCACTATTCTGCTGGTACAGTCACTGTGTACATACATTACATTACTTATCCTGTACTGATCCTGAGTTACATCCTGTATTATACTCCAGAGCTGCGCTCACTATTCTGCTGGTGCAGTCACTGTGTACATACATTACATTACTTATCCTGTACTGATCCTGAGTTACATCCTGTATTATACTCCAGAGCTGCGCTCACTATTCTGCTAGTGCAGTCACTGTGTACATACATTACATTACTTATCCTGTACTGATCCTGAGCTGTTGTGACCCTCAAAAAGTTACTGAAACCTGATGGAAAAGTAGCCAAACCTGTGACGCACTGCTGAAGTCAGTGGTGTTGCCATCACTCGGGTCTTTTGCACATTGCTCTTTGGGTCACCAGATATCTTCTGACTTTACCAACACCCTGGTTGCCATTAAAAAGTAAAAACTAGAGAAAAACAACAACCACAAAATGGGTTGGTCAGCCATTGAGAGAGCCTGGGTTGTCAGACTGGGAACCTCTCAAGTAACACTACCCTACTAGTTCTGTAGAAGCCGTGGAGTCTTAGACTTTACTCCATATATAATGCAACACTTGTGTTGACTTTTTGGTTATTTGGAGAGTAAATATAACATGAGCCAAAAACAGTCAAGTCTAAAAGTGGTTGATCTTATGTTTCTTAGGAATACAACCACCGCTTCCCTAGAAATGTGCTGGTGATGTTTCTTCCAAGTCTATCAGAGGTCTGAGGTCTGGGGATCCTGCCAAGGCATAAGGCCTAGGCTGAAAATAAAGAGTAGAGAACCAAAAACAAACAAAGTCCAGTGGGAGGACCGGCCCGACATGTGTCCTCCTACCTGAACCAAGGCCAAGTCTGGAAGGTTCAATTCCCAGTCAGTGTCGGACTGAGATTCTCCAACAACCCTTAGGGAACAGACCATAGTAGCCTTCCAATTTGGGTGTCTTCTTCTGGACCATTATTGGGTTAGATCCTGGGCCCACTGCAGGATCCTGGTGCTTTGGTGGGCCAGTCCAACAGTGTTCCCAAAATATCAAGAGGTTTCTTCATCAAAGCTGACCAAAGGGAAGAAAATAACTGAGGGTACAAAATAAAACTAAGAATATCTCAAAAAATCTATCAAAATCAAAACTGCTTGTGGCACCAATTGGTTGCTATGAGTAACCATAGGGTTTCACTTTAAATCACAATATGCCATCCAAATAGGATACAGGGGTACAGGGATGCGAGTGACACCTTGGCCTTGGTGCCTGAGCAAGCCCAAAAAGACCCATAATATAAATGGCATATAGCATACCTGCCAACTTTCAGGGGACTGAAAGTGAGAAAAAAATCTACAGAAAATAAGCCACACCTCTAAATCCCCATGCCCCCTTTGGACCTGCTCAATCCCACCCTGTCCCTTTGTGCCCCCACACAGTATAATTCCCCTTTAGTGCCCTGGAAACAGTATAATGCCCCCTTAGTGCCCTCATACAGCGGTCCCCACACAATATAATGCCCCCTTGTGGCCCCCAAACAATATCATGCTCCCTTGTGGCTCCACACAGTGTAATGCCCCGCAGTGGCCCCCAGTATAATGGCCTCCCACAGTATATCTTCCCCCCACACTTTGTGGCCGCACACAGTAGACTGTCTCCCTTGTAGCCACCATAATATAATGCCCCCTCCTTCTGGACCCACATAGTATAATGCTCCCTCCTTCTGGACCCCACATAGTATAATACCCCCTCATTGTGACCCCACATTATAATGCTCTCTCATTGTGGCCCCCATACTGTAATGTTTCCACCTTGTGATCCCCAGTATTATACAAAGATTAAACTTTTTGTGCTACTTATGTCGGAGATACCTAGTTATGTCAGGTCTTATAGGATAGGGTCAAGTATTCTTAGAAAAACATTGCAGCATTCCACTAAAAACAGTGCCACCTCTTTTCTCAGGATGTCTATGGTATTACAGCTCAGTCCCATTCACTTCAATTCAGCTGAATTGCAATACCACACACAGCCATAGACCAGCGTGGCGCTGTTTCTAGAAGAAAGTAGCCATGTTTTACTAACCCTGTATAACCCCTTACCCCATTACCGTGCTGTGTCACATCTGAGTATACCTTTAAGTCTGAGTGTAGCTTTATTTAGTCTGGTATCATTGTTTATATAGGTGTTATACTTCACCTCTAATCTCACCATATTTGCTTTTAGTTTTCTGAGCCCAAGTTACTCCCCAGTTATCAGCGTCTACGTTATCTACTTTTCTTTGTAATGATTTCAGCTCTGAAGCATGAATCTCATAATCTGGCAACTATCTCAAGTACTTTGAGGACCGGGAGGTCTCCACTGAGTCATATGGACAGAAATTAAAAAATAGTCGCATGCTGTAAACATGGCTGCTTTCTTCTAAAATAGCGCCACACCTGTCCACAGGCTGTTTGTGGTATTGCAACTCGGCCCATTCACTTCAAAACATACAACCCATGCACAAACATCTTTTTGACCAAAAGTGATCCTGCTTTTCCAATTCTGTACAACCCCTTTGATATTACACCACATAGAAAAATATATCATGCGCTGACTATATTGCACAACCGCTCCGCACTGCGTATGACTATGTAGCAGAGCCGAGTCTGCTGTTTTGTTTTCCATGACATGCAGTTTTTTCAACATGACTCAACTCATTCTGATATCACTTTGTGTTACTTGTGGCTTTACTACTGCAATATCTTAAAGGGATATACACTTATAATAATCCCACCCCCTCGCCCAACTGAGATCATTGTGGGGTCCTACATCTGATCCCTTATGATCATCTAGTTATGGAAGAAATCAGTATGAAGGAGACCATTAGACAAGTATGAGATCAGGGGTTACAGGGGAAGATAAGGGCAAGCTAGATGAGTCATGAAAGAGTTAAAGGATGGTTCCTCAAATCGGGGGGGCCACCCCTAGACTCCACTTTTTGTACCCCAAAGATGGGGCAACATGTAGTCAATGTAATAGCCCTAGAGATTGTGGAATCACAAAAGGCAGAAGGTTTTGTTTTCCCATCAACACCATCATTTAGGATGGTGGTTTTAGGGTACTGCTATGGTGGTTTTAGTGTACTGTGTGTATCCCTGTTAGGGAAGAACTATATTACATACACAGACAGTAATGGATTGAAACATATAAGTATTCCAATACTTTATAATAAAAAAAAAACCTAAATTGTAACATAAAAGTCCCCACATGGGACAAAAAAAATGTAAAATTTGATGCACAAAAATAAAAAAAAAATGTTTTTTTTTTTATTTTTTATTCAATTCAATTCAAATGTATTAAAGTCAAAACAGACAATAAATAATTTTGAAGTCTAGAGACGGAAAAAATGTCAGAATTAAATTTTTTGGTTCATGTCAAGGAGAAAAAAATGTCAGAATTAATTTTGTTTAGTTTACGTCAAGAAGAATAATGTCAGAATTCAATTTTTTTTTTGGTTAATGTCAAGGAGTAAAAAATGTCAGAATTAAAATTTTTGGTATACATCAAGGAGAAAAAAAAAGTCATATTTAAATTTTTTGGTACATGTTAAGGAGAAAAATATCAGAATTTTTTTAGGTTCAATCAGATAAAAAAAAATTTCAACAGTAAGTTAATTTTTTTTTTAAAATGGTAGGAATTATGATACAGTTTGCCTACATTTGTACAGGTTTGGTATGTTTGGACAAGGAGAAAAAAAAAAATCAGCAGCTTTTCCCTTACAAAAAAAAAAAAAAATCAAATGATTGTCAATGTAAGGATCTATCTTAAAAAAAATAAATACATTTTTTATTAAATTTTAAATTGTATTTTAAAAGAAAAAAAAGTATAAAGTAATAAATTAATAAAAAAAACTAATAATAATATCGAAAACCAGATAACATCACAAATTACTAAAATAAGATAAAATATATATAAAAATTTTTTAAAAAGTAGACAAATAATAGTTAAAAAGTTTTGTTTTTTATTTTTTTTTATCATAGCATCTAGTCGCCAGTCACTGCATGTACAACTAATGGCTGACACTTTATAGTTTGGGGCGGGGGGGCAGGTGTCTGAATGAGCTGGAATTCTGCTACTAAAAAATTTTTATACCCCCTTCACCTTTACCAAAATTGTCATCCAACCCTGAGTGCTCTATTGTGCTGTATGTGGTAACAATGTATCAGTGAGAGTGCACTTTTTGGAACTTTTTGTGCACGGGGTGTATGGTTGGGAAGGTATCCTACTAGATGCCGGTTTAAGGGGTTTTCTAGTTTGTTAGCCAAGAAAACCACAGCTTATCCTACTCATTTCATTAAGTACTGCTGGTCCTCCGGAGCTGAACTTCATGTCATATGGTTCATAGAGTAGAATGCCCATCAGGGAATGACATCAATGTGACCTGATAGGATTTACTAACCAGACACAGGATAGAGGTGAGGGTCCGATCATTGGGCAACCGATCACAGTGCCTGAGTGCCCCATGTGATAGAAGCAGTGGTGGGCATGCTCAGCCAATGTTCCATTCACTTCTATTGGAAAGACAAACATCACTATCCCGAAAATCCCATAGAAGTGAATGGAGCTTTGGCTCAGCATGTGGCACTCAAGGACCCCCATGCCCGTACCCCAGTGATCCGACACTTACTCCCTATTCTGTGGATACAGCATATACGTGTTATTAGCGGGGAACCCCTTTAATTGAACACAATTTTTAGTTGAAGTAGCACTACAAGTCCCAATATCCTTTTAAAAGGATTCTAAAAACTGGAAAACCTCTAAAATGATAGAGATTGTAATATAGATTTTGCAGAGATGGAGGAGAGCTGGGTTTGTCGTGTATCATTGTTCAGTTTGTCATCTTGTATAACTTATGGTTGGATATGAACAGGACTGCAGGTAAACCTGATGCCTTATCGTAGGTTATCGCAGTAGCAAAGATATACTCATTGCCTTAACTGACAAATTCAGCTCTGCTACTTCTGTGTGTATATAGATATATAGATGATAGATAGATAGATAGATAGATAGATAGATAGATAGATAGATAGATAGATAGGAGATAGATAGATAGATAGATAGATAGATAGATAGATATGAGATAGATAATTAGATAGATAGATAGATAGATAGATAGATAGATAGGAGATAGATAGATAGATATGAGATAGATAGATAATTAGATAGATAGATTGATAGATAGATATGAGATAGATAGATAATTAGAAAGATAGATAGATATGAGATAGATAGATAGATAGATATGAGATAGATAGATAGATAATTAGATAGATAGATAGATAGATATGAGATAGATAATTAGATAGATAGATATGAGATAGATAGATAGATAGATAGATGGATAGTAGATAGATAGATAGATAGATAGATAGATAATTAGATAGATAGATAGATAGATAGATAATTAGATAGATAGATAGATAGATAGATAGATAGATAGATAGATAGATAGATAGATAGATAGATAGATAGATAGATAGATATTTTATCATACACATACAAACATGCCGATCGATGTAGCAGTACTGAGTTTGTAATTTGTCAAACTTAGTCTAACATCACAATGCATTATCTCTGGCTTTACGTAGGACTGCAAGTAAACCTAAAACATCCCTTTTAAGTAAAAAAAAAAAATCACCACGGAAACCTAACGTCTTAAATAACCAATTCACATGTAGCAGTAATGTGTTTGCCGTTTACCACAACTCAGTAATACGACAATCTGTTATCTGTGGCTTTATACTGATCTGGTGGCAAACCTACCAGTTTACCAAATCAGCTCCAATATATTGAATGACAAACTCATCTTCACTACTCCAGTGTACGTATACGTATGTAGCAGTGCTGGGTCGGACATAACTTATGGTGTGATCACCATTACGGTAAACTTCACTATCCTAAATGCTATCAGTGAGGCTGACATGGCAGCGACAGCGTCCGCACTGCTACATCTCCATAGTAGAGTTGATTCTTGAGAGGGGCACTTACCTGCCGGCAGGTGTGTATTGAGTGTCATCCACAGATAGCCCAGGCACAGCCACACCTGTCACAGGCAGGAGATAAGGCCAGATAGCATAGCACCACACACGCACACACGTACACTAACACACAGACACAGTTCGCATTGTTAAATATTTGTGCCAGACGCGCAGCAGAGAGGAGTCGGCAGCCAATCAGGGTTTTTCCCAGTGTCACTTCCTTTTATATATCACTCGGTCACAGAATAAAACACAATCACAACCATGTGCGTTTGGCACCTAAAAGTGACACAAACTGGTTTGACTGGTGTCTGGGCGAAGTAACTGTGCAAGAGACGGGGGAGCGGGCAGGCGGGGGGCGACGTGGGTGGGGGAAGCGTGAAATTCGGGTTAATTTATGATTCACACCTGTATGAAAGATTCTTTTATACGTAGAGGTACGGTACTGTTCACACTCACGCACATATCGGTGACCTGCCAGTGACTACTGGGACAGTGACTAGGGTTCGTGACAAGCCGGGTTTGTTACATATTTTTTCAAAATCTTGGGTTCGACCAAACTTGAGATTTTTGGAGTTCGTCACCCACAAACCACTATTATACCAGGAGAGGTGCAGCGCCCTTGGGGTGTCCGGCCCTCCCCTGCGCTCATCTACCAGCCTCTTCCAGCCTCCTGGATGACGTCACAGACCTCATAAGTCATGGAGGGGCCCACATCATGAGCTTTCAGCGTTATGACATCAGAGCGGTTCAAGCCCGATGCAAAACGACACTGTACAAGATGCTACCTCCAGCCACCACTAGTTGGAGCACACTGCATACTGACTCATACCGCTGCCACTGAGATCTACGCTAGCTCTAGCTGTATGCAATTAGCTCCCCCTAGTGGCTGCTTCTATGGACAGAATTTTATCATTTATCAAAGTCAGATGAACAAAGCTATACAGATATATCATGAAATGAATCAGAATACAATTTTGGACCTATAAAGGAATAGTAACCCCCACCAGGAGGCGCTCACAGCATACAGTTGTACCTTGCCCTTTGAGTTCAATACTAGCTGCATAAATTCATACACAGTAGCTCCCCCTAGTGGCTGCTGGTGGCCAGAACTTTTTCATTTATCAAAGTCAGATATACCATGACATGAATCAAAATGTAATTTTGGACCTAAAATTCAATTTCAGCCATACTTTTTTAGTAGGTGTAGGTCACAAAATAGATTAATATAGATTTATACTTGCTATATAAATGTATATGCAGTTAGCTCCCCCTAGTGGTCCCAGCTGCAGCCACAGTTTTATCATTTATCAGATCAGAAAAGGGCATCAGCAGAGAATTTATTACTTTCAGCCACCACTAGGGGAGCTGTCTGTATACAGATATATAGCGCTGCCGTTGAATTAACCATTAGTTGTGTGGATCCACATAGTGTTACCCCTCCTAGTGGTGGCTGCCGGCGCTTCATTTCAGTCCATCACACCATAATCTTATTGGAATTGCTGACAAGTTATTTATGTGTTAATAAGACAGGCTGTTTTGAACCTTTAATCAATTTATAGAATGAAAATGTAGTCAATATTTGTAACCTGCTTACTGACAGTTTCCACATAAAAACAAACACGAAACACAGAAAAAAACAAAAACAAAAGAGAAAATAGATATTAGATACTGTAAATATACATGACATAAAAAGAATATAGAATAGAGATACATACATAGTTACAGAGTAGATGAGGCTGCATGAAGACACAGGTACATCAAGTTCAACCATAACCCTGAAGTGTTGATCCAGAGGAAGGTGAAAAACCCCATGGGGCTGATCAGCCAATTGCCCCATGTCAGGGGAAAAAAAATCCCTCCCGACTACAACTGGCAATCAGTATAAAACCCTGGATCAACTTGTCCTTAACAAAATCCAGAACAGACAGATAAATAGATAGATAGATAGATAGATATGAGAAGAAGAAGATAGATAGATAGATAGATAGATAGATAGATAGATGATATTCCCTTTACATGTCTTAAAGCACAGTCAACAGGACAGCACCTATTCCTCCTGGCCCTGATATACACGCATGCTCAGCTCGACCAGGTTGTATATCTGTAGTCACCTCTGCTCAGTTTATCTCCCCTAAAGGACTTCATGGCCATCACATTTGAGGTTTCTTCCCTCTGACGGGAAGAGTCAGACGGGCCCTATACAAATAAGTTAGTCGACCTCCAGAGGTTGGTGGTTTGGTCTCCTTCCTTTCTCTTATGTGTATGAGTTCTCCATAGAATCCATCTTATTCTGGTTGCCCCATCCTGAATGCCGCAGCTCTCCTGCATTTCCTCGGTGGGTATGAACACAGCTGTACAGGCGATGTCGTATAGGCTGGTTTGCCTGTATTTACAATAGAGATAATAAGAATCATCCCCTTTAAGACTTTCCACCCTGTGTATAATGTTGACACCTCGTGAAACAATCTGTTTTGCCAGCACTGAACATTTAGGTCATGCAGAGGGATGTGCCCCGACACCCAGGAGTGTATGTGAAAACTAGCTGAGACAAATATGTACACAATATCTGGTGTCCACTGAAGACGTGCAGTATCGGAGCGAGATGTGAGATAACCCCCATATCACCCCATATCATAAGCTGCAGATGTCTGGGCGCCCTGCCCCTGTTCACACACATCATTTACCGGGATAAGGCTTAATGGAGAATTACTGGAAGCGAAAATGAACTAGTATCAACAAAGGTGGCAAGAGCCGGCGAACCGGACAGAAACGCACATCACACTGGAGGGAATTGGTGAGAAGTTCTTCTACGTGAGCTGGGACATCAACTCTCATCATTGTCTCCATGTGCACTACATAGTCATAAGATAAGGTTGGATGAAGACAGAAGTCCACCAAGTCCAACCTATAAACCTACCAAGTTCTTCCAGCGGAAGGCAAAAGTACCCCAAGAGTTGGACGCCATTTGTCCCATCAGAGGAAAAAGTTCCTTCCCAACTCCAAATATTGGGCTAAATCCCTGGATCAACATCCTATTCCAAAAATTTCTACCCCCTCCTAACCTGTGTTATTCCCCTACAAGGACAGTTGTGTAATGTTTTATTCCCCTGTGGGGGCACTGTACGGAATTTGAACCTGAAGTACACAACCCCTTTAAAAAGAACTTGTGAAGTAAATTTGGGAAACTTAACCAAACCACCGGTGGTGATGGGCAAAACTCCAAAGATTTGTTTTGCAAATATTCGTGCAGGTTGCTCCAAGTTTCAATACTGATGTTTGATCCAAATTCATAATGTTGGTGTGTCCCACGTCACCATTGAGGCCCAATCACCAGCTTGAGCATTGACAATGAGCGTGTGATGTCAAAGAAGAGCCCATGGGTGAAGACTGGACATTGGGAAAGACGAGACACCCAGGAAAGTTGGGTATCAACTTTTTTAATTTGTACCCTGGGCCTCCGCTTATGGAAGAGGCCCCAGAGTATATGGGTGACAATCAATCCTAAAGTCAGCCAAACCTAAAGTTTTTTAAAATTTTGTAACGAATCCACCTTGTTATAAACTGGTTTGCTCATGTCTATCCATTAGCAGGTTAGTATGGAAAGGTGGTCCAAAATATCCCTACCAAAACTATTCCCAGGCTTAAAAACAAAAACGACAACTACTCCTGGTGCATGTGCAGTTTTGTAATGAAGTTGATACAGTACGTTTCTGCTTCACGTGGACTGGACGATGACATCACAGAATGGGATATATGAGCAGATCATCTGTTATCACCTGGTAATAAACACAATAATGGGTTAAATAAGAAATTAATTAAAAATATTAACAGGATTGATGGTTATTATGTTGTTATTCAATGGAGACAGAACAGCCCGAGGCTAAATATCGAATGGAGTAATAAAGAGACAAGAGACAATACTAAAACCAATTTAGGTCAACGGGAACAAACATGTGAGTCGTGAATCACTCAGGTCGCAGAGGTCAGAAAGTATATGTAAAATAATGACATTGACACCTAGGTGTGACATCATCAGAGGACGAACACCAGGATTGTTTTGCGTCTGCACCATCTAGTAGTACGTTGGGCCTTATTTGGAGGAATTTGTGGAGGTATACACATGTATCACCTCAGGTATCAGAGGACCCCGTGCACCAAGAATATCTTCCCCCACCATTACTCCACCTCTACCAGCCTGACCTACTGACACCTGACAGTAAGGGTTCAGGCAGCTTGCGCCAATTTCTGCACCTTCTCGTGGTGCCACAGAAATCTGGATCCGTCTGACCAGGCCATGTTTCTCCACCACGCAGTGATACAATTTTTGTCCTTCTGCTCCCAGGACTCTTGTCTTTATGTGTCCCTCAGACAGTAATGGCGCTCGCACTGGTCCTCTGCCATTATAGTCTAGGGACGGCGCATTGTACGTTTGGACACCAGTAATGCTTTTTTCTGCCTGTTCATCTTGACGTCCTCCTCTGATCCTTTCCATCCACAGGATCGCCCTTTGCTAGAGGTTTTTCCTCAATCACACCATTCTCGACATACTCTCCACACCGCTGCACCAGAAAACCCCACAAGATGGCGGTGTATGAAATCCTGGCCCCGCCTAGTCTAACTCCAATGACCAGGCCTCGCACCTAGTTGCTCTGATCTCTGGATTGTGGAATTTCCCATCTTATACACAGGAACGCGCCAATAGTGAAAGGTCAGGGGTCTCTATTAAAGGGGCCAGTCAGTGTATATTCCTTTAAAGTCCAATAAAAACACACTTGGGCAGATATATGAGAGTATCTATTAGAAAATCTGCCCTTGTCGCCCATAGCAACCAATCACAAGACAGCGTTCATTTTTCAAGAGCGCTATTAGAAAATAAAGTTGCGCTATGATTGGTTGCTATGGGCGACAAAGAGACCTTCCATTTTAGACACTTTGATAAATCGCCCCCATTAAAGTGAACCTGTCACTGTGAAAATATAGTGCAATGGCGAGTTCCGACGGATATGTAGCATTCTCGCCAAATCTCCCAGGGAAAAGAGGTTGACCTCCCGGCATCTCAGAAGAATGGCCAAATCTCCAGGACATAACATATGTAGAGGATATGGGCACTTTATGTGCTGGCCACATCACAAAAAGGGGCATGGCCATCACAAAAGGGGGGGTGTTATGTCCATAAAGGTGTTTAGACCCCCCAAAAGTGGCGTGGTCAAGTGTAAACCTTTCACCGCACATACCTTACCTCCTGGACATCAACAAGTTGATGGCAAGTAAGTATATAGGTTCTCACAGGGCCGTAGGTAGCAGTTGCTATCAGGCCACGGACCCTGAGGGGGCCCCAAAGGTCCTTCTGCCACGTAAAAAATACCGCTATTCTAAATGGTACAAGGTAGGTAGGAGCCACATTATAGATTTTGTACTGGGGCCCAGGAATTTCAAGCTACGCCTCTGTTCTCACCACCAAGTAGCAAAACCTTGGACCAACCATGCATGGGCTCCCTGTCTTCAAGGGCCCCATGGCAGTCGGGTGATTGCCCTTAGGCTATGTACACCCAAGTACTATTAATATCCTAGCCCTGGACTCTGGATTTCCCAGCTGGTTTTGCTTTGTACCTGAGAAGAGGAATTATTGGGGGAGTTCCTCTTTAAATACTTTCTACAGGAGATCCTGCTCCATTATTGACTTCCTCCTGGCAGATATTCTCGACATCATGAAACTTCCGTCGTGCGGATGACGCTGCTAATTGCAGAAGTTTTAACACCCATTATAAAAAATTGAGCAGGATGGCGTGGCGGCACAGGAATGTGCCCAGTCATCTTACCGTATTCTCTACCCAAGTTAGACGGGCATGCAGGGTGAAGATCCAGATGGCTGTGCTATTCCTGTGCCTAAGTACCGTGGCATAGTGACTTGATGGCGCCCCCTAGCCCCCAGGGCACATAACCCACCAGGTTACCTTTGTCTAAATCTAGACAAAAACAAGCAAGTCCATGACCAAGTCCAAGTCCAATTGACCCCACAGCAAAAATTTGAGTCTCTGTTCAGAATTCTCCTGCAAACGGATTTAGGCTGAGTTCACACGTTGCTTTTTCTAATTGCAGTAATGAGTAGCCCGTGTGACTATCTTCATATGTGACTATTCATTTCACCTGTCAGCAAATGTAATTGAAACCTTCTGGTTTACAGGCCTATATAACCTGTTAATCGAAACTGCAATAAGAAAAGCATGCAGTTATTGATTTTGAAAAAAAAGCACCATGTGAACACAGCCTAACAGATTACAATTTCATTCAACATTGCAGTAAGATGTGACCTAATCGTTATCTGAGCTCCCATAATGCACTGCTCTCTGGTTACAGAAAACCAGCAGAATTCTGAATGCAGCTCTGGATGTAAGGTCATAAAGAGCAGGCGCTATTCACCCGTCCTCCTGAAAGGGACACGTGGCAGCACTAGAAACTCCTTGCAGGGTGATCCCAGGGTTATCCTCATCCTTAGAAGAAACTTTGCAATGTTCTTATCAGAGAGAAATGCTACTTTATGCTCTTACGTTGTTTCGCTGCTAAACTGACTTTCACTCTGAAAATCTCTGCTATAAGCATCTCAAGACGGACTGCAAGTCACGTGATTCATGTCTGAAAAGGATAGGGGAGGACTGAGCAGCAAGTGCAGGAGATGCCTCCCAACTGTCAGATTCAGTGGAACTGTCCAGGTGCTTTCTTGCTGTCACTGACAGCAAGTATCTCATTGTTTCAACTCATTTGCATCTGGAGCATGCAGATTAATTGAGTACACTGGTAAAACAGGGAGCCTTCATTCTCTGCTTCGCCAATGAGCCCCTGTCTCTGCTGCCGGCAGCTTGGAAGCAGACAGGAGAGGGGTAATATATATATATATATATATATATATATATATATATACATATTTATATATACTGTGGGAGGTATGAAGAAGAAATCCAGGTTTTGACTAATGCTGGATCTGAATAGAAGCTTTCTATCACAACCAAAGCTCTTTATTCACATCAGCACAAGTCAGTCTTTCTCCATATATGTCCTGCCTGTTATAGAGCAGATTCTTCTCTCCTTACTGTGCACAGTGTATGGCGGGTAGTCTACACCCCAGCTCAGAGGGAACTGCAAACTAGATAGATTTGAGCGGTTGGGAAAACTGCAAAAAAATTCTGAGTCTTATAATGGCCAGATATAGCGTTACTCCTTATGTATACACAAAGTTTATAGAAAAGTTCAGTGCAGTTTAAATCTTAGGACAGGGCCACTCTAAAGTTTTTTTTCAATTTTTCTGCCACTCATGCCACTTTGGGGTCCAAGTAGGAGAGGAGAGGTCAGAGATGGGTGACAGTAGCCCAATGATTTTAGTATGATTTACCCCAGGTATTTGAGCTTTGCTTGTAGAGGACAATGTCTGCGTAGTATAGCGGAGGAAATACAAATATACCGTATTATCTGTGCGCTATCATTGTATTGTTCTTCATTATAGACACAATGTACACGGGCACCCTGAGAGGTCACTTTCTTTCCATCATGATGTGCTCTGCAGCCCCCAAAGCTATAATTATACCCCCTCCATTAATGACTCCACCCTGAAGCCGCTGATGTCTTCTCATTGCATCTGTATTCTGTATTATTGTAGCTTTTCTCTACTTAATTGCAAAGTGAAATAGCGCCACCTAGTGTAGAACAAGAGGAATTACAACAAACATCTAAAGATGGAGAATAGATGGAGGAAGAAAACTGTCTCTTTAGAGCCCCCTTTTAGGGGAGCATTGACCTAAAGACTCCCTATAAGTCGGCAAGGACTATAGGAAGGAATATTAATATAAAGGGATCCCTAGTGATTTCCTGGAGTCCTATAATCACCATTTTATTTCAGTTTAGTCCTGACATTGTTCCGTGACTGGAACCAAACAGTCAGGGGCCTATGGAGCAGGACAGTCAAAGGGAGAGGGTAATATTGGCCATTACCTACTGGAATAATCCAATAGGTAGCAGTCAATTGCAAGCCACCACCCTGTTTCACATGGGGACAGTGCCCGGGGCAAATATCTGCCAGGTAAGGGGCCCAAATCTAGTTAAAGGTTTCCTTTAACCCTTTAAGGACACAGATAATTTGTACGTTAATGTTTGGGGACTTCTTTCATATTTTGGGGGTCCATTGAAAAAAACCCCACAATTCTATCATATGTTTTTGCATTTGGTTTTTACAACGTTCACTTTTTATTACTACTTTTTGGGGGAATCGACGTGACCAAAATACATTATTATGCGCATTACGGTATATATTTTTTTATAACGTTCACAGTACAGAATAAATAACACTATTTTTGGATAGTTGGGGCTTATACGCACATGGGGATACCTAACATGAAGGATACCTGCAAATTTGCAGGTTAATCCGCCGGAGTATCTTCCGACTCCAGCATCTAGTCCCAGGCCTTGGCTGTGTAACAGTTGAGTACCAGGAGTAATGCCCCTTTGCCCGCGGCATTACAACTGAGCTGAGCGTTCAACGCAATGTAAAAGTACAGTGAAGAGACGGAAGGGGTTAAAGTGCACCACATCACCTGCTTATTAAGGTGCTGTCTTTTGCCTTGCTCTTGATCCTATGGATTTTACCTTGACCTCAGCCTTGTCCCTGGATTATGCTCCCTTGGTCCCTGTTGTTCTACTCCTGATTTTGACCCCTGGCTATTTCCTGACTTTTGTCTCATTTTCTGGCCTGTCCCATCCTGGGTACTTTTCTGGTGATGACCCCCAGTATTTGTATGTTTTTTAGTATGGGAGGAAACCTGAGTATCTGGGAAACCCACACGAACATGGGGATAACATTTTAGCTCCATGCAGAATTCGACCTGGACCGATTGGAACCTGGAACGAGGACCCCAACGCTGCAAGACCATGACGGAGGATGGCCATAAAACCATGATGGATGATGCCCATAACATCAGCATGGATGATTCCCATAAAACCATTATGGCCATAAGACCATGATTGAGGATGGCCATAAGACCATGATGGATGATGATCACAGTGATGAAGATTCTTGAAGATGAAGATTCATGATTAGATCATCAAGACTTAGGTTGATGAGAATGAAGACATGGTTGTGGAGGAAGATGGTGAGGATGATGAAGATGATGAGGATGATATTTGCTGTGAGAAGACAAGAGAAGACGTTTTAAGTAGATTCTAAGAAGAAAAGGAAATAACCATGAACTCACCACTACTTCCAGGATTCTCTCTTTCTGGCTAGTGGAATGGGCTGGAGAGCCGAGTGTGCTTGATATTTGTGATGTCTCCATCTGTCTCTGATGTATGAGAAGGCCCAGAAGATCTGCTGGCCTTCAGGTGCTATGGGATGTTTCTGAACTTCTCTTTCTGGTGGGAAATGTCTCACAGAAATAGAGTAATCCGGGATCCATGATGGGAGCCTGGAATAGGGAAATACAATGGGGCTAAGGGAATCATCTCCACCACCTCATGGCCACCCAGTGGACATTTTGCAACAGGTAGACTCCCAGTAAGAACCAGCCAACAGCTGTATCATACAAATCCTCAGCCATCAAATGGGAAGAAAGCATTATTGGTGGAAAATATGGATACCAGGACAGCAGAGCATAATGGGCGCTATGTCCTGGTATCTTTCAGAAATAGCACCACCCCAATCTATAGGTTGTATCTGGTATTGCAACTCAGCTTTATGGAAGTGAATGAGGATATTTTTCTAATTCTGTTAAATCCCTTTAATCGGAGATGAATAACATGTCATTATATCAGGGGCCAACAGGAGGGGCTGATATATAACAAGGAACCTTGTTAACATATGATAACATATGAAAGGTCAGGAATGGCTAGCCACTGCACTCCAGCACAGATGTGGACACTTTTTACCACTTTCATTGCCATCTGTTGGCGCTATCTGAGGCCAAGAACACCTAAATAGGATTTAGAAACAATAATAGTAATCTCAATATCTGTGCTCCCCCCTCTCCTACTTGCATCCCTTGTTCCTTTCAGTGCAGCACTGCTCCCTGCCGTCACTTTAAGGTTACCATGCCTACCAGTCAAGCTCTGGCTGGGTCTGCTCAGCCAGTCCCAGCTTTAAGACACAGACCCATACAGAGTTCTGCCTCATCGTCCAATCCAGAGATGAGGCGGGGTATTTAAGCTTTCCTTTGTCTGTCTTTCTCAGCCTGTGATTTCTTTAGTTTTCTGGCTCTGTGTTCTCAGAATTTATCCTGTTTTCTGCTGATTCTATATTTCTGATTTTAGCTTACTCTCCTGGTTATCTGATTTCTTCTTGATTTGACTTTATCCATGAACTCTTAGTCTCGCTTGGACCCTGGTATTCTTCTGGCGTTATTTTGGATCTTGTTATTATTCTCCTGGTTTTAGTCCTTGGCTTGTGTATTACTCCCTTGCCACAATAGTCTTGGTTCTTAGTTGGCAAGTGCACATTTTTTCTGGTACCTTGTTCTTAGTTTTCAACCTGGGTCCCGAAGCAACGAAGTCCATCTTGCCTTGCGGTGGGCTCTGATGAATACTTTGGGTATCCTTAGACTCTTTGAGCCAGAGCGGTGTTGGATTATTGGATTATAGGTAGCTTGTTTTACTTGTTCCGCTGCATATTGGAAATTGCTTAGAGAGCAATTCCATAGCAAAGAGGCTGAGGAGTCTCCAGATATCCATGTCGGTGAAGCAAGCTGGTGGATTCTTAGGCGATGGTACACATAGACATCTGATGCTGCTCACCGATGCGGTATACAGGCATAGTATGGGTCGCCATTGTTTCATATGATCCCAGTCCTGAGATTTTGCCCAGTTTGCGCCAGGTCTGGTGCCTATTATTGAAATGACAAGACATGATATATGCTCAGCAGTTATATAATCCATCCATCATAGCTCCTGGGAATGTAACATATCGCTCAATACAGGATATAGCGCAGGCTGCTAGTATATACCTGATGTACAGATTTCATGTTCAGATTGTGGCTGACATGCTGCTTTTTGCATCATCTTGTTTTAGGGTGTAGCCGAGTGTGTCCAGGTTGTAGGTGAGGTGTGTTATCTGTAGATCTCGCTTTAGGGAGTTATTTTGTGCATGTATCTTGTTATAGTACTGATTTATACACTGTATATACCCATAGTACATATTACATAGACAAAAGCTTTAGGGCATGTATGTGTAAGCCCCACCCATTTTGAGGTCCATTTTGTGGGATAATCCCACTATAAAAATGGACATTTTATAGGTTATTCCCATCTCCCTTTCTCATAAGGCTAGGTTCACATCTGCTCACGGGTCTCTGTTGTTCAGATCCGCTAGGAGACCTGAACGATGGAGAACCGGGCCGCTAAAACAGGAGTTACCCGCAGACACCCATGGACCCCATAGACTATAATGGTGACCGCCAGGTGTCCGACATTTTTATATTGTTGTAGGGGCAGTTACAGTGATTTTGCTGCCAAAAAAGTCAACTTTTATTCCATATGCGAATTAGCTGATCGGGGTAAACGCAGTGTAGCCGGATCTGCCGGGGCACCTGTTTTTACCTGTGGTTGACACCCTGTGCTCATCACTTAACATGAAGATTGACAGGTCCCGATTTCAGGTGCTATGACCAATGTGATGCACTTCACTACTACACCACCATGTGTTATAGCGCCACCTAGTGTGAACTGCAACCATCAAGCGTTTGGTGCCGCTGTCATGTGATGAAATAAAAGTGAGCGCCGCTGTGTGCCAAGCTATGGGACCTGCCATGATGCGACTCCCCTGCTGACGCAGCAGTCACATGATCCGCGGGTGTAACAGAAGGAGTTACTGGGTCGTGTAGTATAGTTTAGGTGGCGTTCCTCCTGTAACTGGGGCTTATGTATCAGCTGTTAAAATGCCCTCCAAAAGTCTATTACAACCTCATGGGGGGAGCGCAAAGTATAAAAAAATAAAAAGACAACAAAAGAATAAAATATAAAGTTGGGATCACTGCATTAATAGAATATATTTTCTGCGTTTCCTGGTTACGACATACGGATCCTGCCGCTCCACACCTGTCAGCGAGCGATTGCACAATTAATGAGAAATTTGCATTTCTTGTAAAAGTCAAGAAGTCAAAATTGTCCCTGAGGTGTAGTCATGGCGTATACTGGCGGAATGTCTCATAGACGCGCACAGCTACATAGAGGTTAATAATAATCATCTGAGTCTGTCTATAGGAGCCACTAGGGGGGCGCTCAGGAGCTTACCGCATACTGTTCATACATTGAACTCTATAATAGTACAGTATATGGTAAGTCCGGAGCTCCCTCTAATGGTGACTAAAGGCAGTCAACACGTTATTTTTGATATCTATGTCTATGCAGGAGACTTGGAGCTCTGTATAATAAATAACAGCGCTTATTACGTTTCCGCACCTCCCTTGGTTTGGACTGAACTTAAGCAAAACTGGTAGGCGAACCTTGCAAATATTCACTAAACAAGGTTCGCCATTTCTAATTCCGACTCCACAGCTCTGGCTATGGATCTGTTATTACAATAATGACACCCAGCAGAGGGGAGATTGTGTACCATACCGTAAAATAAAGGCCCGGTATTTTATCCTCCATCTTTTGGGGCTGAGATGGCTATCATGCTGGGGGATGAGGTATATCTTGGCATGGCCGCCGTTCTCTGCATGTTTGGCCCACGTTTACTGAAGCAATTAAGAATTTCTAGGAATCATTACCAATTGTGAAGGAATTCGCTGCCAGAGATAATATTGTTGTTCATAAGCCGCCTGTTTACTCACTGGGTACTGACTAAGAAAAAGCAGTCTGACTTCAGCGCTGCTCATACAACTGCAATTTGTTACAGTGTATCAGTAAAGGTAAGCTGGAAGTTCTGGAAGGGTGTATCTTTAACTTCATTGGACTCTATCTATGTCATTCTTCTCCCTATCTATCTATCTATCTATCTATCTATCTATCTATCTATCTATCTATCTATCATCTTTCTTTCTTTCTTATTTTAATGTCTGGTAGGCCCCCCGAAGGGATGACCCCACAGAGTCACAAAGGTTGACCTCATGGGTAAATTCCCCATGCTCGCGGGAATGCTCCCGCATCTACAGGGCTATCTCTCATGTTACAGGTCACATGGACACTTTACACGTCCTGATAAAGGCATTTATTGCCGCTTCACAAAAAAAAAATCAGTCTGTGTTAGCGGACTGCCTCTCGCAGTGTAAGTAGGACGGCCAAAAGGCACTTTGGGCCCAATCTAACTCCTCCATTGTGAAGGATCAGCGACGTCTTGAGCAATCCTTTCAACAGAAGTCAGGATTACCTGGGAATTGTATGTCAGACAGATACCTGTGGGCGAAGAAACATTCCAGATGTGAGATTACACAACGACTCCACCTCTCAGGCTTCCCTTACTCCGAGAGACACGTCCTCTGCTGTCAGATAGCTGCGCAATGAGTGGCCGCTAATGAAAGGGTTAATTAATGGTACGTCACCTTTATTCTAATGGTCAGGAATAGTTATTGGAATGGTGGGCCAGGTGGTGGGAATATAAAGAAGCCTATTCACACCACGTGGTTAAGAACCATTCCATTTTTGGAACTTTTTGGGGGTATTTTTCCCCATTGACTTCCTGTACCCCACTGATATTCCCATACAATTCCCTTCCCCATAGGATTCTATGAAAATCTCAAAGCAAAATGAAATAGTTGTAACCTACAAAAAGTAGGATCAACCACAAAATCACAAAAATTTGCATGCAAGAAATCATCATGGCCTTAAAGGGGTTGTCAGAGACCCAGGTAGAACGGATACGAACGGTCATCAGTATCTGATCAGTGTCCGGTCCAACACCTGGACCCCACCTCAATCATCTGATTCAGCTTCCAAAAGTTGTATACAAGGTATACGGCCGGAAGCAGCTCTCTCTATTCTTGTGATGGCTCCGTATACTATATACAGCTCCTTCGGACCCTGACCAATCTGATACTGATGCCCTATCCCGTGGACAGTCTTGGACAACCCCTTTAATGGTCCATTCTATTATTACCATCATATCACATCAAGGATGACTGTAATGGAGGGGAAAGAGTTAAAAACACACTCCAATATGGATTCCATCCTGTATCATGACTTTTAATGCCTTTTAGATTTAAAGGGGTTGTCTAGGGTTAGAAAAACATAGTTTAATTCCAAAACTGCGCCATATTAGTCTACAGGATGTATGTGGTATTGCAGCTCAGCACTAGTCACATCAATGGAGCTGATCTGCAATACCAGATACAACCAATGGACAAGTGTGGCGCTGTTTCTATGTCTCCATGTTTTTCTAATCCTATACAATGACTTTAGCTTTTTTTTAACACCTTCCTTTCCGCAGGTCTCCAATCTGTGATTATCCCGTGGTTGTGAAACTACAGTTCTCAACGTCCTTACATGGTCATGCTGGGAGTTGTAGTTTCATATCAATTAGAGAAGGATGGTTGGCCGTGGACCATACTGGTCCTGGTATGAGTCTGCGTTGAGTAGTATCATGAGTAGTCATCGTGTTCGTCACACGATGGGAGTGTACCTAAACTTGAAGAACAGACCTAACCTGTTCACACGCTCACAATCGGCCGAGTCTTCATCACTTTCTATCTATCGGAAGATTTGACTAGACACAGTTGTGTTTTCTTCAGGCTGTCTGGAAACTTTACGGAACTCTATAAGGTAAGAATTTGGGTACCTAACCCTACCAGACCAGACAAAGAAATAGACATTACTGAGAGATGCCCCCTAATGGTCAGTAAGGATGGTCATTGAGCAATATTCATCCAAATTCCCTGTTTTCAACCATTTGAGGCTTAGGTGAGGCTAAAGGTAGTGGACTTGGAAATAGTGGCAGGAAGTCCAAAAACATGTCTGCCCCCACATGATCTCTGCTTTACTCCATATATGTCAAGTTCTGAAACTCACCAGAGACATAAAAGTTATATATATATATATATATATATATATATATACACAGCTGGATGATGGTTGTGTCAAAGATTAGGATTTAGATATTGTGGGCTCAAAGTTTTGGGCCCCTTTAAAAAAAAAACATCATGGATTCCGATGAAATTATAGATATTGTATTGTTATATGAGAAAAATAGATAGATAGATAGATAGATAGATAGATAGATAGATCACGGCCAGCGGCCAGAAGACAGTTGTCTGTAATGGGCCTTATCCACATGTTAGAGATTAATTTTCTGGTCCTTTAGGGTCTGACTGCTGGGTCCTCAAGTCCCCTGTGTGAATTAGAGTAGTAGTGCCCTTGTTTGCCATCGCTCCATTTACTTCTACAGTGCTGTGTCATTTCCATAGAAGTTGATGGAGCGGTGCCTTGTGCATGCGCACTACTTTGACGGTCCAGAACAACAGACAGGCAATGCTACTGCTCATTAACCCCTTGCCAACTCTCCATTGGCTTTATGCGCCAGGCGTCGTTCCGCAAGCCCCACCTTGCAGAGTAGCAGCTGAGTGGGGCACCAGGCCTTAGTATTTGGGGGTTGGGGGCTTGGAGCAGATTTATGAAAACGCTCTGTTGCCCTTACCAACCAATCACAGTGCAGCTTTCATTTTTCAAGAGCAGAATACAGAATGAAAGCTGCTCCGTGATTGGTTGCTATGGGTTTTTCAAAGAGGGTTTTTCACAAATCTCTCCCATTTTGTCCATTTTTCTGTCAGAATTGCCCCCAGTTTTCGATGTGTGACCTCTGATGTGTTGTGCGGTATAACTCCTCATAGGTCAGGACAGTCTCTATGCATGGGGCTAGTAGAAGCATGTCCCCGGCTGTCAGGGCTCTCCGCATTAGTCTGGGTGCTGTCGGTTTTGCATGTTATTACCACACAAAGCTGCGAATTATGTTGTCACTTCATAAAACCAAATAATTACCATGTGTGGGTGATATATAGATATATACGTATACACGGGAGATAACAGGAAGTCCGGAAAGAAAACCGGCAAAGGGATTTTCCTACTTTATCAATTAGATTTATTAAGGGGATTTATCAAGACTGGCATTTAGTATGTCAGTCTTTGTAAATTGCTGCACCACCTGAGGAGGCGCCTTGTGGAGGTTCCACTCTGTTTGGACTGAAAGTGGCGCACGTATTAATATTGTTAGGCTTAGTTTAGCGACTTGTGCTTAGTGGTAAGTCGTGCAACATGGACTGACTGACTGAATGGTAAATGTGTCCTGGGCTGGCGCTTATACACGGCAACAAATGTGAGAGCAATGGGGCATATTTATGGAGACTGATGTATTCAATGCCAGTCTTCATATCCCCAGAGCTGGTGGAAGAGCCACCTAATTTATGGATATATAGATGCTCGATAATAGATAGATATTTAATAGATAAATACATACGTGACTGATAGTAAATAGATAGATACATAGTAGATAAATAAATAGATAGATAGATAAACAGATAGATATCAAATAGATAGCGGATAGATAGATAGATAGATAGATAGATAGATAGATAGATAAATAGTAGATAGATAGATAGATAGATAGATAGCGGATAGATAAATAGATAGGTATTTAATAGATAACTAGATAGATAGATAAATAGTAGATAGATAGATAGCGGATAGATAAATAGATATCAGATAGATAGAAGGATATTTAATAGATAACTAGATACTGTAGATGGATAGATAGATAGAGAGTAAATAGATAGATAAATAGTAGATAGATAGATAGATATTTAATAGACAACTAGATAGATAGATGGATGGATAGATAGATAGATAGATAGCGGATAGATAAATTGATATTTAATAGATAACTAGATAGAAAGATAGATAGATGATAGATAGATAGATAGATAGATAGATAGATAGATAGATAGATGATAGATAAATAGATATCAGATAGTAGATAGATAGCGGATAGATAGATATTTAATAGATAACTAGATAGATAGATAGAACTATTGCTCTCCTCTGACTTCTCTTCACCCGAGATCTCTTTGCTCCACTTATCAATGATCTCTTTGTGTTTCTCTTCTTCACCTGTAGATGTTATTATTGTTCTTCTTAGTACTTTTCCATAGAATGATTTCACTAATATTCACAAACCATCCATGAGTTCCTCCTCTCATATCTGATGGTGGAACACTCCTGTATTACAAAGGATTAACCCTTTATACATGACTATGATATATAATATACTTCCCTGCAAGGGCTGACTATGGTGAGCAGAAATCTTCACCTGATCCTTGGGAGACTTCAAGGGGCCCTCTTGATGAGACATTCCCTTTAAAGGGGACCCTCCACCAACTATAGTCCTTTTCATTCTTTCAATAGAGGCTGCTCCACTGATTCCAGCATAGTTGGAATTTTTTTCTCTAGCCCTCACGATTCCTGAGTAATCATTTCTTTTAGTTTCAGCACTCAATATGCTAACCAGGTTCTCCACTCTCAGGTGGGCGGTCCTGAGCTGGAGCAGATAGTCAGAGACTGCCCACCAAACAGTTTGGAGCCTAATTGTGCTGAAAATAACAGAAATGATTGCTCAGCAACAGTAAGCCCTAGAGAAAAAAATTCCAACTGTGTCAGAATCAGTGAAGTGGTGTCTAGTAAAGGGTGCAAAGAGTTGGAGTTGGTGGAGGTGGTGAAAAGTCCCCTTTAAGGAATTGCTATTTATGCCATCTATTCATATATATATTAGTTTAGGTTCACCACAAGATTCTGCATTATTTTGACTATCCACACACCCACAACATTGTACACTGACTGACACCATACCACACCCAAAGCTGTAGTATTATCACGAGAATCATCACACCACATTATTACACCGGACTATTGTATGATGAGAATGTTTTCACTCCTCTGAAAGAAAGACAGATCAATCTAGATATGACAATAGCATGACAGGGAGAACAAATGAACAATGAATGTATACAGAATAGTGAGAAAGCCAACAGAACGTGCCATAGCGACAACATACACACTCTATATTATAGGGAGTCCTTAAGATGGGTCATCAATATATTGATTGATGGGGGTCCGAGAATTGGGAGCCTTCACGTGAGTGCTGAAGCCTTTTCACTGAATATTAACCACAGCGCCATACATATAGTCATATAGTAGAGGCAGTGCTTGGTATTGCAGCTCAGCCTGATGAATGTGACGTCATCGGCACAAGAGGGGTTCGTGGTGTCAGACCCTCACTGATCACATAATGATAGATTATATACTGTATATATATATATATATATATATGTCCTGGATAACCTCTTTAACTAAATGCTATGTAAATCCACATATAAGGAGCGCCACCTAATGGCTACTATAGTCAGAAGAATATTTTGGCTGCATTCCTGCCCTCTGGGCCCCTGTTTTGTGCACCTACAGACTGGGCCATAGAGGAAATGTTTTGTATCCGTCCTGCAATACACTTTAGATTAGTTACATTAATGTATCAATTACATCCCGTCATGGAGCGTCTCAAACCTAATTAAACCAGATTAAAACCGCACAATCCTAATGACCTTTGAGTAGGCGGGAATAACAATACTCTCTTTGAAAGCGTAACCTAATATCAGGCGCTGTTTATTTTATGATCTGTATGTAAGATGTATATAATGTATCAGGAGGGTAGCATACGCTTTTACAAAGTAACTCTAATTTTGCTCATATCTAGAAAAAAAAATGTTTGAACTTGTTGCTGACATGCTGCTCATTGCACTCATAGTCATGTTTTTATCCCCCCCTCACAGAATCTTGTTGCTCTTCTTCCAGGTATGCCATTCCTCTAGTCAGCTACAGTATTCTGGCTCTATCTACAGCCACAACTATCCTGTGTGTCCTGTGGTCTTAAAGTACATGTGCCTGCCACTCTGCACAGTGTACTAGCACTACTGCTGTCTATAGCATCACATGTGTGTTAACTAAGAGACAATGAGGCAAATTTGTCGCTATACATTTGCTACATTGTCTCAACATCTAACACATAAGATGACATAGACAGTCAAAACGGTAATTCCAGGACAATGTGCTTGTTGTGTCTAGGACACACAGGATAGTTGTGGCTGCAGTATTTAGTATGGGCCTCAACATTGTATCCCAACAGACAATGTATCAGCTTCCTTGAGCTTCTTTTGATGCCAGGAGGCAGTTAGCTTTTTCTTTCTTATACCAGATTATTTTACCGGACCAGAGCATTACAAGAGCATTCTGCAGACTCTGATCCAGCAAGAAATTCTGGAAGATTTGAGCTCTTAAGCCTGCAGAATAGTGAGTGCAGCTCTGGAGTATAATACAGGATATAACACAGGATCAGTACAGGATAAGTAATGTAATGTATGTACACAGTGACTGTACCAGCAGAATAGTGAGTGCAGCTCTGGAGTATAATACAGGATGTAACTCAGGATCAGTACAGGATAAGTAATGTAATGTGTATACATAGTGACTGTACCAGCAGAATAGTGAGCGCAGCTCTGGAGTATAATACAGGATGTAAATCAGGATCAGTACAGGATAAGTAATGTAATGTATGTACACAGTGACTGTACCAGCAGAATAGTGAGCGCAGCTCTGGAGTATAATACAGGATGTAACTCAGGATCAGTACAGGATAAGTAATGTAATGTATGTACATAGTGACTGTACCAGCAGAATAGTGAGTGCAGCTCTGGAGTATAATACAGGATGTAACTCAGGATCAGTACAGGATAAGTAATGTAATGTATGTACACAGTGACTGCACCAGCAGAATAGTGAGCGCAGCTCTGGAGTATAATACATGATGTAACTCAGGATCAGTACAGGATAAGTAATGTAATGTATATACACAGTGACTGCACCAGCAGAATAGTGAGTGCAGCTCTGGAGTATAATACAGGATGTAACTCAGGATCAGTACAGGGTAAGTAATGTAATGTATATACACAGTGACTGTACCAGCAGAATAGTGAGTGCAGCTCTGGAGTATAATACATGATGTAACTCAGGATCAGTACAGGATAAGTAATGTAATGTATGTACACAGTGACTGTACCAGCAGAACAGTGAGTGCAGCTCTGGAGTATAATACAGGATCAGTACAGGATAAGTAATGTAATGTATGTACACAGTGACTGTACCAGCAGAATAGTGAGTGCAGCTCTGGAGTATAATACAGGATCAGTACAGGATAGGTAACGCAATGTGTGTACATAGAGACTCCCAATATAAAATCTGTACCAGAGTTAAAACATTATATACTATTTTCAATACTGCTCACACCTGTGATATGCATAAAAGTGTGATCCATTTAGGGTATCCATTTAGTGTTGGACTGGCCCACTAGAGTATCAGACTATCCTGCGGTGGCCCCAGGCTCTAACACAATAATGGTCCAGCAGAAGACACCCAAATTTGATGGGTACTATGGGCTGTGTTCTAGGAGTTGTTGGAGGATAGGCCCCCTGAAAAAAAATTTTTGGTGGACCCAAGAAACCTCAGTCCAACATTGGATCCATAGCCAAAATAGATTGTCAAAGTGGAGAAGCCCTTTAAGGGATATGTTTTTGAATATGTATTAGAAGGATAATTTTTTGATCTTTACTCATTGGCTCGCTTTCAGATACCTTGAACATTGTATCTATGATAACAGATCAGCGCGTGTTTTACAGACTGTTTTATGGTAAATAGTCCACTCCTGACTTGTACATTAGACAGCGTTCCTCTGTACTCGGCCGATAATCCTCCCAGCGGTTGAGACTTTGTGACAATGTTTTTAATCCTGATAGAAAAAACATCTTCTCAGTGGGCGGCGGCGGCGTGTGCGCTGATACAGGGCGGGTGACACATGATGTGGGGACAATACAATGTTTGTGTTCTACATGTTAATATCAATCATTCAGAAGGATCAACGTCTAATTGTGGCGTCATCTTACCCCAAATACACCCTTGTTTACCGGCTCATCGGAATCTCACCCTGAACATAGCCAAGGAAATTTAAAGGGGATCTCCACCAAAAGTTATATTTTTAGAAAAATATGGTTAATAGGTTTACATACTATAGCTGATCAAAATTTACACTGAAAATAGGGAAATTCACCCATATACACGTAAACACGTAGACCTCAACTATGAGACACAAAATGAGAAAATATATCCAGAAAAACATTGTCTGATTTTTAAAGAATTTATTTGCAAATTATGGTGGAAAATAAGTATTTGGTCAATAACAAAAGTTCATCTCAATACTTTGTTCTATATCCTTTGTTGGCAATGACAGAGGTCAAACGTTTTCTGTAAGTCTTCACAAAGTTGGCACACACTGTTGCTGGTATGTCGGCCCATTCCTCCATGCAGATCTCCTCTAGAGCAGGGATGTTTTGGGGCTATCGCTGGGCAACACGGACTTTCATCTCCCTCCAAAGGTTTTCTATGGGGTTGAGATCTGGAGACTGGCTAGGCCACTCCAGGACATTGAAATGCTTCTTACAAAGCCGCTCCTTCGTTGCCCTGGCGGTGTGCTTGGGATCATTGTCATGCTGAAAGACCCAGCCACGTTTCATCTTCAATGCCCTTGCTGATGGAAGGAGGTTTGCACTCACAATCTCACGATGCATGGCCCCATTCATTCTGTCATGTACACGGATCAGTCGTCCTGGTCCCTTTGCAGAGAAACAGCCCCAAAGCATGATGTTGACCCCCCATGCTTCACAGTAGGTCTGGTGTTCTTTGGATGCAACTCAGCATTCACTCTCCTCCAAACACCACGAGTTGTGTTTCTACCAAACAGTTCTACTTTGGTTTCATCTGACCATATGACATTCTCCCAATACTCTTCTGGAACATCCAAATGCTCTCTAGCAAACCTCAGACGGGCCCGGATATGTACTGGCTTAAGCAGGGGGACACGTCTGGCACTGCAGGATCTGAGTCCCTGGCGGCGTAGTGTGTTACTGACGGTAGCCTTTGTTACGTTAGTCCCAGCTTTCTGCAGGTCACTCACTAGGTCCCCCCGTGTGGTTCTGGGATTTTTGCTCACCGTTCTTGTGATCATTGTGACCCCACGGGGTGAGATCTTGCGTGGAGCCCCTGATGGAGGGAGATTATTAGTGGTCTTGAATGTCTTCCATTTTCTAATTATTGCTCCCACAGGTGATTTCTTCACACCAAGCTGCTTGCCTATTGCAGATTCAGTCTTCCCAGCCTGGTGCAGGGCTACAATTTTGTTTCTGGTCCTTCCACAGCTCTTTGGTCTTCACCATAGTGGAGTTTGGAGTGTGACTGTTTGAGGTTGTGGACAGGAGTCTTTTATACTGATAACAATGTCAGACAGGAGCCATTACTACAGGTAATGAGTGGAGGACAGAGGAGCCTCTTACAGAAGAAGTTACAGGTCTGTGAGAGCCAGAAATCTTGCTTGTTTGTAGGTGACCAAATACTTATTTTCCACCATAATTTGCAAATAAATTCTTTAAAAATCAGACAATGTAATTTTCTGGATATGTTTTCTCATTTTGTCTCTCATAGTTGAGGTCTACCTATGATGACAATTACAGGCCGGCCTCATCTTTTTACGTGGGAGAACTTGCACAATTGGTGGCTGACTAAATACTTTTTTCCCCACTATAGTAGACTAAGTCTTCTGAGCCTAGACTTCCTGTCATGTGACCTCAACTCTTCTGAGTGTTTCCTTTTGAGTCACATGACATGCAAAGCCCTCTATTAAAATTACCATGGCAACCAGACACGACAAATTAGTAAATGTCATTATTTTTACAAGTTTCTGTCTGTCAAAAAAAGGCTTTTTAAAGGGATTGTACGAGATTAAAAACATGACTGTTTTCTTCCAGAAACAGCGCCACTCCTGCCCACAGGTGATGTCTGGTATTGCAGATTAGCTCTAATTAATGTGAATGGGGTTGAGCTGCGATACCACATACAAATAGAGATAGATGACCTGCTTCTGCACGAGACAGGCTCGACTCGAATATATTTTTACGAAACCGAACAATTGTGAATTTGTCTCGAAGGAACTAAAATCGCTGCTGCAACATGCAATGTAAATTATTATATTCTGCGGTCTCTTCAGACCCCAGAGTATAATAGGAGGAGGCTCAGGGGAGGTGACACAAATAAAAAACATTTATACTCACCTTCCATCACCTCTTTTGGCCCTCCTCGAGGCATCTAGTACTCTCTCTCAGTCTCCTGGGTGACGTCACCGCTGAAGCTCGTGATGTCATCGCCGTGGCCCAATCAGGGGCGGTGTAAAAAATAAAAAAACATTTATAGTCGCCTACCCTCACCTCTTTTGGGCCTCCTCGTGGCGTTCTGGTGACATCATGCGCCCGTGGTCACTGCTGAGGCCTGTGATTGGGCCAAGGCAATGACATCACAGGTTTCAGCGATGACGTCACCGAGGAGACCAATAGAGAGTGCTGGATGCCTCGAGGAGGCCCAAAAGAGGTGAGGGAAAGTAAGTATAAATGTTTTTTAGTTTTTACACCTCCCCTGGGCCTCCACCTATTATACTTTTGGGTCTGATGAGACCCCAGACTATAATGATGTCACTTCTGGTTCTAACCAAACTTATTCGACCTGAAAGAAATCAGAGTCCCCGAGCCACCCAAAACTAAAACGAATCTTGGGAGGTTTGCCCATCTCTACCTACAACTTGTAGAGAGGTGTGCCAATGTTTTTGGAAGAAAGCGTCTATGTTTTTATAATCCTTTACACCTCATTTACCTAAAACTACCTTAAAATTGCACCGTGGGAATTTGGTGCATATTTTCGGTGCTGTTTCTGAATGCCAAATCCGCAATAATCTGCAAGTAGATTTGGTTTTCAAAAATTCTGCCTCGAAAACAGAGGATGCAGCAGATTTTCACACTTTTCTACACATGGGGTAAAATCCACATGCAGCTGATTTATTGGTGACCTGCAAAAGCAGCTGTATGTGCACACCTGGCCTGGTGCGGTTCCTGAAAATAAAGCAGACTTTTTTTTATAATCCTTTTGTACAACTTCACAGAAGATGCCTCGCTGTATTATTTAGCACAGTTTTGGAGATCTTACTGTTAGATAATACGCCTTCATATTTACTTATGGTGGGTGATGTCAGTGTTGACTCTTCTGCACCTGCAGACGATAATTTACTGTCACTGGCACTAAAACCTGTCAACCTAGTATTAAAATATAACTCCAGTAAAGGTTTATTTATACCTGCTGGTTTTGTGGTATTGTTTTATCTGTATACGGTAAGTTTTTGGGCTCCCCCTAGTGGTGACCATATAGATCTGTATGCAGTAAACTTTTGAGCTCCTCCTAGTGGTGGCTGTATATATCTGTATGCAGTAAGCTCCTGAGATTCCCCTAGTGGTGGCTTTATAGATCTGTATGCAGTAAGCTCCTGAGCTCCCCCTAGTGGTGGCTGTATAAATCTGTATGTGGTAAGCTCCTGGTGGATGTATGGATCTGTATGCGGTAAGCTCCTGAGCTACCCCTAGTGGTGGCTGCAGACATCTGTGATTTTCATGAATTAGAGATTGATCTTATGAGAGACTGAAAGGTTGCCATTAACCTGTTGTTTGCCCCGACAGGTGATGATAGACTCCTCTACACACAACCTTGTTATGCCCTCATATGCTGAAGCCCATTTTTCATGGACAGACCTATTCTGCACTGACCTGTACCCCACATACAGAGATCCGTCACCAGGTAAGAGGCCTCCTTTATATATCCTTCCCATCATAATGGGGCCTAATCTTATATATGATATTTGTATATGTGTCCTCCATATTATATGATATAGCAGAGATTGTAATGTGATGTTGTCGTAAGTGGACCTGACATGTTCTGTATAGTTGGAGGTGACTGTCAGAGTCCTCATGACCCATGAAATCCAATTACGACACTGATGTAGCAGTGAACGAGATGGCATCTGGGACTGGGTAGTGTAGACCTTGGACAATGTCACTAAACATGACCATCATGGACTGGGGCACACAACCATGGGGAACCTAGGACAAGGCTACTAACTCCTAGTGAACACCTGGGACTAGTGCACTAACCAAGTGAACACCTGAGTCAGTATCTTTACACCAATGGTCACAATAGGAGACAAACCCCTAGAGAGGAGCCCCATGGGCAATGGGCTGAGCCAATGGCCACAGTCAACTGGAACTAGAATGCTAACCTTTAGAAAGCAGAGACTGATGCACCAGGGCACTGAACACTGTGTGGGGACCAATACAGGGGGCAATATACTTTGTGTGGGCCAATAAGGGGCCCTTATACTGTGTGAGGGCTAATTAAGGGGCAATATACCATTTGGGGGCCAATAAAGAGGGCAATATACTGCACGGGGGGTCAGTAAAGGGAGCGTTATACCATGTGGGGGCCAGTAAAGGAGGCATTATACAGTATGTGGCCTGGTCTTTCCTAGTTACATCCTTGGGTTTCTGGGCCCCAATACAAAATCTTCTATAGGGCCCCAAGCTATTACAGTACTGGTCTGGTCATATGGCCCCCTCCGGCTGCAGGACCCGAGTACAGCCTTAATCCAGCCTAATTTGGTAACGGTTTTACATAGATTTTCTTTTCAGACGCTTTTCTTGGGCTCGTATCGATGACTTACAGATATTCCTGGGCCGGTCCTCCCAGACATGTGTCAGCAGAGTCGGCCATGTTATTTTTAGATTTGCGTACGTGTTGATATCATATAGGGGTTAATTATATGTTCTCTGAAGTCAGGCCTATTGTCTGAGATCCATGCGGTGATATGGCAGCTGGCGTCATGCTATAACCATGGGATCTTGGCCCACGGCCCAGGTCAGATTAGTCAGGTAGCCAGTTTTTGGATCATGAAACCTATGACTAAGCTGACGGCGGCCGATCACCCTGCACCCCATCATGGCCGCTGCCCCATCATTAATGGAAATGCCCGTCATTCCTCCATTATTATTAGACGCTGCTGGTAATTACGGTCACGGTTCATGCGTCACGCTGCGCTCCCCGGTTATGTGTTGGCTTGTTAAAGTAGTTCGCACCTTATTGATTTATTTATGGCAACACTGAAGGCTACATGTAAAAGAAATTAAGACATTCAGTATGGGCTGTGGGAAGAGGCGTCCAAAAATATTAACCTTTTGGGACACCTTCATCAGGCCTGGCCTTAAAGGGAGTCTGTCAGGTCCAAAATTCTTCCCAAACCAATAATGGTGCAATGTAGGAGCCTTTTAATAGGAGCAGAAACTTACCTCTATGACCACAAAGCGATGAAGCAACGCACAGCTAATCCTCTATTTATGGATATTAGTTTGCAAGTGCACTGGGGGCGGAGCCTGTTTTACTAGATTTGCTTACAGAAAGCCGTGACACAATGTCAGTGACAGCTATAAGGGCTACAAATCCAGTGGACATTTAGAGCACCTGTGGCTGTTTGTAGGTCCACTCCAGTAGGTCCTCCTCAGCAAAAAAAACACCCAATTTTGGATGTTTTTTTGCTGCGGTGTGCATGAGTTACTCCAAAAGGGGCCCACTGAGGCTCTGTTGGCCAAGGGCCCACACAAACCTGGAGCCGGCCCTGACTCTTACGCTAGGTCACACTAGTGCCGTGATCTCCATTGTTTGGGTCCGCTGGGGGACCTGTGTGACGGAGAGCTGGACCGCTAAAACAGTGACTACCCACGGACACCTGCAGGCCCCATTGACTATAATCGGGTCTACCATTTTAAGACTTAAAGCAGCGGAGAGAAAAGTCCTCTGTGTGATTTCTGTGACGGACGGAGATAACAGCGCAGATGTGAACCCAGCCTTACTGGTCATTTACATGTACTTGCTCATATCCGTATGACGTCAGGGGGTAGAAATGATAGAAATATGATCTATATACAGTATATTATACCCCTGAAGTGTATCATACATTTATAATATACCCCAAAGGTCCCTTATATCCTGCCAGATCCTTTACATAATCCCTTTGACAGAGTTTCTGCGGCACTTTACTCTCTGCTGTGTCATATCTTTTGGAGATCGGGGCTGAGCTAGTGTTCTCTGTTACAGGAGATCTGTAGAAATAAATATCTCCTTCCCATCATTATCACATCAGTAATTGCGGTCCTGTAATTGGCATCAAAGTCTCTCTGTATTACTCATCTTATTGCCTGTACTTGTAAACTTATATCTGGGCTCGGGGTTTTCCCTTATACCGAATAGGCAAATGAGCAGGGCAGGCCCAAGCAGGCTGCTGCGAGGCTCCGACATAGCAGTGATGAGTGAGCGCAGGGGAATTTCTGTATTACTGAATTCAGAAGATCCTCAGGCCTGGAATATGACACCCTGCTAGAAAAGGCCCACAGAGTGAAACCAGGGCCTAAAGCCAATTATTTACTACAGGGGTCTATTAAAGGGAATGCGTCGCCAATTTTTTTTAATTCAATTATTAAAACCAGATAGTCAAATCGATCACCTATTTCTAATCTGTTTTTATTTTCTGATTGTAGATTTTTTTATTCTATTTCCTATACATGATTATGGGGGCGGCCATGAGCTTCTGCTCTGTTAACAACATTTAGTGATCTGCTTTACCGCACAGTCTTGACCACAGGCAGCAATAGTCTGGAACAGACTCATTGAGATCTATGGGAGAGTTTTCTAGACATGCTCTGTGTAGGGAGGGGAAGTAGATAAGCTGTGACATCATCTATTGTCAGTAGTGATGTAATGATGTGTTACCTATTAGAGGTGTTATCTATTGTAATACTGTCTGTGATGTAAATGAGGTGACTGCTGCAAAGAAAATCCCTACAGAATTGGCAAGTGTCCGTCTGTTATTAGGCTTAGTAGCCAGTGTGAAAATTGCAGGATAGAGTATTTCTTTTAAATATAGATAGTGATATGGAAATTAGAAATAAAATCATCAAAAGATTTTAAAAAACTTTTTGGCATATTGACAATAACAGGGATATCTCAGCAACGGATTCACAAGGGGAAAATATTGTTTAAATCAGACGACCCTAGCCTATCTATCTATCTATCTATCTATCTATCTATCTATCTATACTGTCTACATTTACTATGGTGTCTGGTCACCGGTATCATGTCCTGTGTCTCCTTCTCACCAGATGTCCTTTCTCAGTGGTCATCCATACCTCCAGAACATTGGACCAAGCACCATGTGTGTGAATGGCTTCAGTACTGCTGTGACAACCACAAGCTGGACGCCTCCTGTATCCCCTTCTCCCACTTCAACGTGAGCGGCCTGGAGCTCTGCAACATGAGCAAAGAAGACTTCACCGAGGCAGCCGGAGCCTGCGGCCATTACCTCTACAGTCTACTGCAAGAAATCCGAACACATGGTAAGATGGACGTTACATAGAAGAAAGGAGGCGACGTAATCTTGTGTCCAACGTCAAAATACAGCAACGGTTGCGCATGCACGCTGAAGATCCATTCAAAGTCTATGAGACCAGCAAAGATAGGCGAGCGTGAACCCTGAGGGGGCCCCAAAGTTCCCCACCACATAAAATATACCACTATTCTCAATGGGACATGGCAGTTAGGGACCCCATCACAGATTTTGCACTGGGGCCTAGGAGCTTCATGTTACACCTCTGTGTGGGTGGTAGAGGAGACCAGACAGTGTTAGGTACACATAATCCTGTATGACCAGCTTCTCATATGTTCTCTTTATGTTTCATGCCACCAGGGATTCCATTACTTACTGGTACAGAAGAAAGGCCGCCATCACACAGCGCTGACCGTAAGTAACACAACTGGTTTGGAGTTCTGGGACATATATCTTTGCATTTTACATGTTCCTAGACTATGAGAACCAGTATGTCAGGTCCTTATTGTCATTTAGATAGGACCTATCATTATTCCTGTCATAGTATATGCCCCATGAAATCACAACATTTTTAATTAGAACTCCGGTTCCTCTGTTACTCCTATTGGAAATAAAATGGCAACTGGATGTTACCCTTCCACATGTCAATAGGATGTGTCCCTGCACTGTCTGGCATTGGAAAAGGAGGATGGTAACACCAATTTCTTAATTTATTAATACATTTCCCAGAGGAAGAATAGAGGAACTGCCCACTGTAGACTGCTGGGAAATGTCTTGGCCCATCGGTGTCTTCAGTATTATGGATTTATTATTATGTTTGTTTCAGGGGATGATAAAGTTTATGTAAAATCAGAACCGGTGAAAAGACACAGAACTCCAAACCAGCATCGAACGGGTAAGGCTGTGAGAGACTGCTGTATGTCCCCCCCCCCTTAAATATCAGATTGGTGGGGGTCTGACTCCTGACACTCCCTTGGTCAGTTCACTGCAGATTCATGGACCCTGGTGCATCAGTTCAGCTTGGGCTCCCTGTGCAACTTTGTCTCGCAACCATCAGCTGTGTCCCATTTGTACATTTCAGCAGCATTTACATTTCCCTTTCCTTCTCTATCCGGCCCAGACTACCATGACAACTTCTTCACAACACATCTGTGCTCACAAGCTTCCCATCATTCCCATCCCCTGTCGGTGCCCCTCCACATAGAAATCATGCCACAATCTTCCCCATAGAATCTCTCCTTGACTATAGGCTGCTGACCAACTTCTCCTTTCTGACAGTAGAAGGCTGTGTATCATAAATCACTCCAGTGCACCAGAGGGCAGGGGGAATAAATTTACAATGCACAGACTGCCGGCCATCAAAGAGAATCAGAAAGAAGATCAAAGACGTTTTTTCCAGTCCTAGTGTGGTGTGGGAGACCTTTGGGCCTCCCTGGCTTCTGGGCCCAGTTGCAGCTGTGACCACTGCGACCCCTATAGTTATGCCTGTGCTTATAGGCTATAAATGAGGGTGAAGGTTCAGCTCTGTAGGACACATCCACAAGATGACATTCGGTCACTGATATCTGATCATGTTTCACATGTAATGACGCAATCCCATGGGAGTGACAGGGTGGGGGTTCTCTTATTGTGATTGACTGCCAGGGAGAATTTAGCGAGGGAACCCTTTGAGTGCCCAAGACCTAGCCCAATAAGAACTAATATGACCATAAAAGTCAATGGAGACCTGAAGAAGCTCATCCATACATGGAGGTTGTATGTTCTTGCTTTATTCATTTGCTCTTCTTCCATGTTCCAGGCATGCAGAGTTCTCATTTATGGGAATTCCTCCGAGATCTTCTCTTGTCACCTCAGGAAAATGATGGCATCTTAGATTGGGAGGATCAGGAGCAGGGAATTTTCCGTGTGGTGAAGTCTGAGGCTCTGGCACGCATGTGGGGTCAAAGGAAGCGCAACGACAGAATGAATTACGAGAAGCTCAGCAGGGCTTTGAGGTGGGTACTGGCCATGAGTAGTCCATAATTCTCATAGGTTAGACTTGATGGACTTGTGCCTTCATCCAACCTCATCTACCTATGTTTGTCAGGTCTTTGAACCCCCAAACCTCCGACCACCCCAGTAGTATGGTATGATTGCATTGACATAGTGGTGCGCAAACTGTGCAATCACCATCAGAAGGTTTCACAATGTGCACCAGCCAACTGTGGTCTAACATCTAACAAAAACGTTGGTCTAAGGTTCCTTGGGCCCACCAGATAAAAAAATTCTACCTACCCTCCAACAACCTCTAAGAAATAGATCAACAGTGACTCTGTTGGGTCACTCCGACACCTTCTGACCGTACATATTTAGCAAATTTTCTAGATTCTTACTGGTCTGAATCAATCTGGTGCACTTCAACATTCTATCTCCATCCACCATCATGGTTGGCCAACAAGACCATCTTCTGACACATGGCCGCCTTCTGTAGACCATTGTCTTTCTATATTAGAAGAGACTCTACTAGATCCTCCATCCTTGACATGTCCGTAATTTCTTCGCAGGCATTACTACAAGACCGGGATCCTAGAGCGGGTAGATAGGCGGCTGGTCTACAAGTTTGGCAGGAATGCCTACGGCTGGCACCGTCCTGTGACGTACTAAGCGATCCATCCACGGGCCGCTCAGGGACAATTCTTGTAGATTCTATGAATCAACCTTCACCAGCAGAGGATGGAGAGTCTATTTGTGTAAAATGTGAACTTATAACAAGATCTGAATCGAGAAGTGAGTCAATCAGTATTAACCCTATAATCCCTGGAACACCAATATACAGGGTACAAAAACAACAACCTAAATTTGGGGTCACTCACTAAATTCATGATGGGAAGACTCTGACACTAATGTGTCTCTGGGGGCAATTGTATATATGCCTATAGTGCTGCAAGAAAAGTATTTGCCCCCTTGTATACTAGAAATGTTTTAAAACAACTCCCAACCAAACAACTCCCCAATCTGGTTGGTATGGTCAACCATTGGGACCCCTGAATGTGTTACTCCAGGCATATTGGTAGAGTTTTGTGAATTCAGGCCCCGTCACAGCCTCGCTATTTTGACACAAGTTTGACTAGGCAATGCAAGATGTCCATACTGAATTTACATCGCAGGGACATGTTGGTAAAGACTGGCCTGGGACTTACACACCACCCATCAAGAAGACCACACCTCCAAGATTACAAAAACATGGCTGCCTTTTTATTACTTATCGAAACAGGGTCACAGCTGTCCTTAGGTTGGTATCAAGGGTGTAGCTTAAGGCTCAAGGATCTTAGTATAAAAGCTTACCATGGGCCCTTCTGCATGACCAACCCTCCCCATCAGCCACAGCTTCCTAACCGTACATTTTAACAGCATTTACATTTCTCTTCCCATCTTTATCTGGCCCAGACCACCATGACGACTTTTCCCCAACATGTCTGCCCACACAAGCTTCCCATTATTCCCATCCCTAGTTGGTACCCTCCACAAAATCCCTCCACAGCCTCCCCTACAGAATCCCTCCTTGTCTACATGCTGCTGACCAACTGCTATTCTTGCCATTAAAGCGTTAGTGTTCTCCTTTCTGACAGTGGAAGGTTGTGTATCATAAATCTTCTCACTCCACCAGAGGGCAGGGGGAATACATTTATGATACAAATACTGACAGCTATCAAAGGTAATCAGAAAGGAGATCAAAGTGTGGTGAAGGTGACCTGTGGGCCCACCTGGCTTCTGGGCCTGGTCTCTATGACCACTGCGACCCCTATAGTTATGTCAGTGTCTGGTACTGCTGGGCGTCCTCCTTTCAATCCCACATTACTGTGAGTGCCTAACTATAGACCTGACTGAAGCTGGAGCAGAGTGTACTAAATACTGCCCCTATATCAAACATTATCTGATATACAGTACAGACCAAAAGTTTGGACACACCTTTTCATTCCAAGAGTTTTCTGTATTTTCATGACTATAAAAATTGTAGATTCACACGGAAGGCATCAAAACTATGAATTAACACATGTGGAATTATATACTTAACAAAAAAGTGTGAAACAACTGAAAATATGTCTTATATTCTAGGTTCTTCAAAGTAGCCACTTTTTGCTTTGATTACTGCTTTGAACACTCTTGGCATTCTCTTGATGAGCTTCAAGAGGTAGTCACCTGAAATGGTCTTCCAACAGTCTTGAAGGAGTTTCCAGAGATGCTTAGCACTTGTTGGCCCTTTTTCCTTCACTCTGCGGTCCAGCTCACCCCAAACCATCTGGATTGGGTTCAGGTCTGGTGACTGTGGAGGCCAGGTCATCTGGCGTAGCACCCCATCACTCTCCTTCTTGGTCAAATAGCCCTTACACAGTCTGGAGGTGTGTTTGGGGTCATTGTCCTGTTGAAAAATAAATGATGGTCCAACTAAACGCAAACCGGATGGAATAGCATGCCGCTGCAAGATGCTGTGGTAACCATGCTGGTTCAGTATTCCTTCAATTTTGAATAAATCCCCAACAGTGTCACCAGCAAAGCCCCCCCACACCATCACACCTCCTCCTCCATGCTTCACGGTGGGAACCAGGCATGTAGAGTCCATTCGTTCACCTTTTCTGCGTCGCACAAAGACACGGTGGTTGGAACCAAAGATCTCAAATTTGGACTCATCAGACCAAAGCACAGATTTCCACAGGTCTAATGTCCATTCCTCGTGTTCTTTAGCCCAAACAAGTCACTTCTGCTTGTTGCCTGTCCTTAGCAGTGGTTTCCTAGCAGCTATTTTACCATGAAGGCCTGCTGCACACAGTCTCCTCTTAACATTTGTTGTAGAGATGTGTCTGCTGCTAGAACTCTGTGTGGCATTGACCTGGTCTCTAATCTGAGCTGCTGTTAACCTGCGATTTCTGAGGCTGGTGACTCGGATGAACTTATCCTCCGCAGCAGAGGTGACTCTTGGTCTTCCTTTCCTGGGGCGGTCCTCATGTGAGCCAGTTTCTCTGTAGCGCTTAATGGCTTTGGCTACTGCACTTGGGGACACTTTCAAAGTCTTCCCAATTTTTCGAACTGACTGACCTTCATTTCTTAAAGTAATGATGGCCACTCGTTTTTCTTTACTTAGCTGCTTTTTTCTTGCCATAATACAAATTCTAACACTCCATTCAGTAGGACTATCAGCTGTGTATCCACCTGACTTCTGAACAACACAACTGATGGTCCCAACCCCATTTATAAGGCAAGAAATCCCACTTATTAAACCTGACAGGGCACACCTGTGAAGTGAAAACCATTTCAGATGACTACCTCTTGAAGCTCATCAAGAGAATGCCAAGAGTGTGCAAAGCAGTAATGAAAGCAAAAGGTGGCTACTTTGAAGAACCTAGAATATAAGACATATTTTCAGTTTTTTCACACTTTTTTGTTAAGTATATAATTCCACATGTGTTAATTCATAGTTTTGCTGCCTTCAGTGTGAATCTACAATTTTTATAGTCATGAAAATACAGAAAACTTTTGGAATGAGAAGGTGTGTCCAAACTTTTGGTCTGTACTGTATGTATATAGCATACACATTCCATCCATGTTAAAAACTTCTGCTGGCTATCTTCCTTTCCCTGGCATTAAAGGAGCTTTATGAGACTTAGGATAGGTCATCAATATGTGATTGGTGGGGGTCCGATACTTGGGACCACCCTATCAGCAGGCTGCAGAGGCCACAGCACTCGGGTGAGCACTGTGGCCTCTTCACTGAATGCCAATCATAGCGCAGAACATATTGTAGTGGCTGTGCTTGGTATTACAGCTCAGCCCTGTTGACTTGAATGGGACTGAGCTGCTTCTGTAATATGTCACTAATGAATGTGATGTCATTGGCACAGGGAAAATAATGCAGCGCCTCTTCAAGCCTCCTGCTTCATCCAGTCTCCATTGTTTGAGATGTACAAAGGAGAACTCTTTTTGTAACCCCCTTAAAGGGGTATTAGCAGTAATTTGCAGCTATCCCCTGTCTGAATGGAGCCATAAGTCGAGCATGGACTGCCAGTCGCTCCATTCACATGGTGGTACTAAGGACTCCTGTTCCATTCAGTAGCGCTCCCAAAAATGTGGAAACACCCATTTTAATGCAAATATGTACAGGCTCCTCCTCTTCAGGGTCCTGTTTGCAAGAAATTGCAGGAAACGGGACAGTACGAAGATCTTTTATTCCTGCTTCATAAGTGTAAATGACTGTATGTAAAAATGTGAATATAAAGTTGTCAATTCTATTTTTATGCAAAACCAAATAAATATTATTTAACAACCGGGAGACTAATTCTTGGGTTCGCACTTTTATCGTCCCATATATAATACGGCTGAAAAAAAATCTTCTATTTCTCATAGCTGAGGGTTTGTTACAGTTGTGTCCAGTGCAAAAATCTCTCCTATCCTGATAGTTTGGTATATAGTCAATAGATCAGTCTGGAGTCCAGAGCTCAGAGGATTGCCTGGGATGGAACAAACCCTCAGCTGTGAACAGAACTAAGTCAGCAAGGTTTTCAGCCAGGTACAGATGGGCAAAATACACATGATTTGTTTTGGGAATATTCACAAGGTTCGCCCTTTTCAGATACTCACATCCTCTCACCTCTCCTGGGCTCCCTTGACTGGCACTCCATTGTGGTCTATTTCAGTCATCTTCCGGCCTTCAGGATGACATCATGGACCTGAGGCCTGTGACTGCCAAGACCAGTGCTTAGGCCACAGCAGTCACTTGGGGCATGATGACATCCCCCAGGGCCCATGACATCACCCAGGAGGCTGGAAGACAACCGAAAAGGACTGCAAGCGAGCCCAGGAGAGGTGAGTAAATGGGAGTATCAGTATTTATTATTCCTCCGCACCTCCCCTTGGCCTCCGCTTATAATACTCTGGGGTTGGCCCATCGTCCAGTACCATGATGAGAGTGTAAGTTGAGGGGGTGTAGAGTGTGCGGTTTCAGCCAGGCCCAGGAAGCCCAATAGGGGTCTCTTCCTAACACAAGCAGACCACTACTATAGACGACACATTTTGTTTAGGGGCCCTAGTATAGATTTTGCACTGGGGCCCAGGATCTTTATGTTACGCCTCTGCCCAGCACCGAACTACTTCCTGTCATAGCATTTTCCGCTGGCTATCGCTAAAGGGAGCTCAATGCACAAGAGATTTTTACAGTTCCAGTTGTGATCTGTAGTAATTGTGTAACATGGAGTGTGAACCTCGCAACGTTAGAAACCAGGATAAAAACCGGGTTGTTGGCGTGTACATGTTGGTTGGCGTGCAGTTCATTGGCACGTAAGGAACCCCTTGTTGTACTAGGAGGTGAGCCAAGAACAGCTGGGGTGAGGGGTCAGCCCCAACATCACCGTGACTCATTCCGTGAGAGGGAGAGGGAGGCTCCCCTTACACCGGTTAGGCGACTGAAAACAAATAGAAAGCGGTTTAATTGCAATGACGTTTTACTAAAAAAATCTCGCACCTTCACCTTGGTTGTCATTACCGTGTCCCGCGCGTGCATGTTATGACTGTATACACTATATCCACATACATACAAGGGTTTGGTACCTGTAGTTCTGTACTACATACGCTCTGTGCGCCAGTGTATGTGTGTGGATATACTGTATACTATTGAGAGCTGTAAAAAACTCTTGTGCGTTGAGCTCCCCCTAGCGGATGATTGAGGCAGATGTTATGACAGGAAGTATACAGGCTCAGTACATACAGCACGAGGCCTAGTTTTGGTTTGTGTGCTATCGGTTATTACGGATCGGTAATAGTGAATAGCACACGGAGCCATTCATTGCTATAGCCAGATCTGTGTGGGGTCTGTAGGACTGTGCTGCAAAAAATAGAGCAGGTCCTATTCCTGTCAGTTTTTGCGACTCAATCTGTTTGCACATGACTGTGGCTGTGTGTATGAAGCCTTACTCACAATATAATGCTGAGGATGGTGTGTGTATTGTCAGGGCCAGTGCCTAGGGCGGCGCCCTGTGAGGTGGTGGTACTAGCTGCTATCCTGCCTCTCAGCCATACATAGGGAGCGCCGTGTCGCCTACAGCAGGTATAGTCACATTTCCTCTTATAGAACAGTTGGATGACAAACTCAGCTCTGCTACACCTCTAACTTTATTCCAGACCTGATAAAATAGACGTCATATCTATAATGAATGTTGTGTACAAGAAGCGAAGAAGCATAAAAGATGTTCCATCAGAGTAAAACATACAAAAATCCTTTTGTCTAAATCCGGTAGATAGAACTAGCTGAGGCTGTGGGGCAGACTGGGACATGTTGTTCTACAGGAGATGATGACATGATCTTTGGTTCAATAGCATGAAATATTTTCTTTGGTATAGCAAGGGTTAAGTTTGTCGGCTTTTGGGGTTTTCGTCCTGAGATCATCGTCACGGTCCCTATTTCCTACTGGGACAGAATCGGGTGTAACTGTGCAGCGGCTCCTGGGGAGAGAAAAGACAGGCTTTAGTGTATGGTCATTAACCCCTTAAGGATGTGGGGTAGTTTGGACACTGAAGGGGTGGTAAAGAGGAGGCCGGTGAAGGTGAAGGCTTCGGTTCACCAGAAGTCCTGTGCTGCATGTGATTGACCTCAGCGATGGCTGAAAAGGACCTGGTGACGTCACTCTTTTTTTATGTGGGGCAAGTTGTAGTTTTTATTGTTACTATTTTCTGGCCTATGCAACTTTTTGATCACTTTTTACTGCTTTATTTGGAGCGAGGTGAAGAGACCATTAATTTGCATATTTGGTACTTACTTTTTACGGTGTTCACTGTATGGTACAAATAACATTATTTTTGGATTTATGGGACTTAAACACACATGGCGATACCTAATATGTTTCTTTGTTTTTTACATTATTTTTTAAATGTTTTTTTTTTTAACTTTTTTTTAATTTATTTTTTATTTTTTGCTGTTCCATAAGAAACCTGGTGGACTCCACTTTGACCAATTCCTTGTCAGGTGGATCTCCTAACTGAAGGATGATCACCAGGTTTCCTGCTGCAGACTCTTGCAATAAGAAGGTTCAAGTTCCCAACAGCGCTCCCACAGGACAAATAAAGCATGACACAGTCCTTTGTTACAAAGGTCCCCTGACAATAAGATGAACACAAAGTGTCCACCTGCTGGGACACCCAGTGACCGGCTGTAATCTGTGTGGAAACCTGGTAGTAAGAGTTGAGTTTCCCTGCAGCACCACCACTGGAGGAATGAGGTATTACACTGTGTCCATACACATTGATAGGCTGTTTGTGTAATGTAGGATAGGACAGGTCCTCCAGAGTGAGGGACAGTCTTTATGACTGCTCTATACTCTGGTGAGGAGATGAAAATCCTGAATTGAGGACCCCTTTTAATAGGTCAGAATTCTCTAATAGGGTGTATAAAATCGGTTTTCTAAACCTGATAATCCCTTTAAGGTTTTTAGAGGTTTTTCACACAGCTATTACATTAATATTGTTTCAGTGGCTTCTACCTTCTTTTCACAGCCCTTGTTGTGCTTTTTCAGCAGAGTTTGGATACGGGCACCGTAGTCCGGGTCCACATCTCGGAAATTTTTCACCTTAAAAAAAAAAGAAGAAGATTTTTATAAGATTCAACTAGGATCTGCAGTCATAGAATAATCTGATATAAGGCAAGCTGAGAGGAGGGATGACTGCAGATAAACCTCCCCTTTAAATTTTGTCAGTACTGTAGCAATACAGAACCGTACGAGACAGACAGTTGTCCTGAGAGGACAGATTTCCTAACCTCTGAGTTTTATACCAGGATTATCAGACAGGATGTCCCAAGCAACCAGCCCACTGCGAATTACTTGAATCGTTTCAATTTAAAGAGAATGACTGGAAAGTGACCTATTTTTTTATGTTAAACATATTTTAAAAAATTTTTTGAAATTGGTTTTATTTTCCATGTCACTATCTATATTTAAAAAAGTACTATGTCCTGCAACTTTCACTCTGGCTACTAAGCCTAATGATAAACTAACACTTCCTTTGCTGCATTTACCTCATTGACATCACAGACAGGATTACAATAGAAGATAACACCTCTATAGATAACACCACTGATCACCATTACATCCCTGCTGACAATAGATGATGTCACAGCTTATCTACGCCACCTCTTCCCTGTACAGAGCATGTCTAGAAAAACTCCCCAATCAGCTCCTGACTATTGCTGCCTATGGCCATGACTGTGCTGTAAAGCAGATCACTAAATGCTGTTAACCGAGCAGGGGAGAAGCTCAGGCAAGATGGCTGCCCCCATAATCATGGACATAAAATAGAATAAAAAAATATCAATCAGAGCCCAATTTTAGAGAGCTCACAATTCCCTACAGTGACAGTCAGATATTACACTTTCCTGTAGCCATCACTAGGGGGAGCTCAGCTGAGCACTGCGTATATGGATCTCTCTATTCACTTCAATGGAATTCGAAAAACAGCCAAGAAAGTATTCTCCGCTGTTACAGAACTCCCATAAAAGTAAATTCACATCCACCTCTTTAGTCACAGCGACCACTTACATCATATTTTATCTAAGATGGAAATCCCCTTTAAGTCATGTCCTGGTCACTTACTGCTCTTTCTTGAATGAAGATCTGAGCGTCCTTCAAGTGTAGAGCGATATTTTCACACAGTCTCTGGCGTTCGGCTTCACTCAGCGTTTCCTTGTAGAAAGTTCTCACCTGAAATCAAGCATTGATGATGTCACTGATGATGTCATCACGTTCACCTAATCCTTCACTAGATGTAATTTTACATATATGGCTGATAGTTACAGCTTAGTGGCCTCTTCTGACCTTGCCCCTCACCTGAGACACATTGTCATCATTGCTGCTATCATGGCGGGCAATGTCACCAGAGATGTAGAAAGCTTTTTCATTGTGCTTGTGATCATGCCGAGGTGAACTGAAGCTGTTGGGGTAATAATTTGGGGCCGTACCTAGAGGACAAGGTAAAAACATTGTAAAGGTAAGTCATCGGGGAAGGTAGATATGGCTACAAATGTATAGATAGTATATGCCTAGCAGTATATGACACCATAAGTTTTCTAGGCCTGCAAGTTACTATTAAGCTCTGCTTGTGGCAGGACTTAATAGTAACAGCAATTTTACCATAGACTGCAATACTATAGTAGCGCAGTCTATGGTATAAGCAATACATGATCCCTTGGGTTGGGGGGGGGCTAAAAATAAGATAAAAAAATATATTTAAAAATATAAAAAAACAAAAAACAAATAAGAAGTAAAAACTCAAATCATCCCCTTTCCTTATTTTACAAATAAAAAAAAAATAAATAAATAAAAATATCACACAATCCAAAATATATCAAAATGTGAAAGTATTTATCTCGTATGATGAATGCCACAATGGGAAAGAAAGTCAAAATGCCAAAACTTTTTTTTTTTTTTTTTTTTTTTGCTGCTTTGGCTCTCAATAAAATTTAATAAATAAATAATAATAATAATAATAATAATAATAATAATAATAATAAAATTTAATAAATAATAATAAAAACTGATCAAAGTGTCATATTTTACGGTGTCCGCTGTAAAACAAAAACCTACAAGAAATTTGTGCAACTAAATTTTTTTTTCCAATTCCACCCCATTCAAAAAATGTTTCCAGCTCGGCGGTACATTGTATGGAATATTACATGGTGCCATTAGGAACTAAACTCTATCCTACAAAAAACAAGACCCGATAATAATGGGAAAATAAAAATAAAAAGTTTGGGCTTTTGGAAGGTAAGTAAAAAACAAAAAACAGAAATTGATTGTGGCTGGAAGGGGTTAAAAATCTTGTGTTATAGACCATGACCGGGAACAGATTACTGAGACTCAGGATATTGACGAAGGTTTATCACGGCAACATCAGAGGGAGCGCAGCATGTGACATGTATGACTAGCGCTCTTCTGTAGTCAAAGAATAGGAGAAATCTGCTGACTGTTACCCAACACGAAAAATGAGGACAGAAGGAGAAACAAGGGGGCCGGAGGGCGTAGAAGAACAACTGGCCAGCCTTATACAGGGGCATAAGCAGAGAGCTAGGGATCAGGGGCAGCATACAGAATCTCTGCCCTGACTGCAGGCAAGTCTCCGTATGACTACAATAGACTCTAGTAACCCCATAAATCTTGTTCCGACATTCCTCTGTTATTCCTCCTAAATATTTAAGAATAAATTGACATTTGGTTGCTACCATCTGCCGTGTTAAAGGGGCACAATCTGGCCCTGGCAGCTCTGATTGGGCAGTATCAGGCTATGTAGGGACAGACCGCAAACTGGTAACACCCAGCTGTCCATTTTTTCATAAATTTCCAGGAGGAATAACAGAGGAACGGCACATAAGAACCTCCAGAGTTATTATTTCAAGGGGAAAACAAGTATTTAATTTAATAATAACAATTAATAATTTAATTACTGAAACAGACATGTTAGGGGAAATTACATCTTATAGGGTGTTACTTTTTACGACCATGTAATCCTGTACATAGGCCAGCGAATCCCAGTTGGTGTTGTTTTTTTGGTAAAAGAACAAAAAACTTGGGGTAATTCATGCGTTTGAAAGCAGAAACTATAAATGGCCGCTATATGTATTTCTACCACTAGGTGGCGCTTAGACTATTGTATTGGAAACCTCTGAATGATTTGGTGATGGATAAGTTCACAGCACACCATGTGGTCAGACAAGGTACTGCAATGGTTAAAGTTTCTAAGCCCTAGTGCAAAAACTGTACCCCATTGCGTCCCATGTATACATCTACTTTACCAAGGTGAGGGTGCGACGTTTACTTCTGCATCCCTATATACAGTATACACCACTCGATTAGACCCATATTTGTAGGACATACACCCATCACTATGGCCGCTGCCCCCTTACTTGGAGCACTAAAGATGCACATAGGCCCATCCTGCTGATAGTTGGAGACGTGGGCAGCCCTTCGGGGGCAGTTGACTGGTATATGTAAGTAGTTGGCACCAAGACGATGTCTGTGAGTATCCGGGTAGGAGAAGAGGCGTCCCTGTAAGATATAGACATAGAATATGGTTACAGTCACGTCAAGGAGTAGTTTTATGCCAACCATAGATTCTGCCACCAGGGCAGAATGGGGCAGGGGGCTATGGTATTATTAGGACCCTGTCTCCAAAATCCACCCCCAGTGTTATCTGTCTACTACAGTGGGGAAAAAAAAGTTTTTGTTCAGCCACCAATTGTGCAAGTTCTCCCACTTAAAAAGATGAGGCCGGCCTGTAATTGTCATCATAGGTAGACCTCAACTATGAGAGACAAAATGAGAAAACAAATCCAGAAAATCACATTGTCCGATTTTTAAAAAATTTATTTGCAAATTATGGTGGAAAATAAGTATTTGGTCAATAACAAAAGTTCATCTCAATACTTTGTTCTATCTCCTTTGTTGGCAATGACAGAGGTCAAACGTTTTCTGTAAGTCTTCACAAGGTTGGCACACACTGTTGCTGGTATGTCGGCCCATTCCTCCATGCAGATCTCCTCTAGAGCAGGGATGTTTTGGGGCTGTCGCTGGGCAACACGGACTTTCATCTCCCTCCAAAGGTTTTCTATGGGGTTGAGATCTGGAGACTGGCTAGGCCACTCCAGGACCTTGAAATGCTTCTTACGAAGCCGCTCCTTCGTTGCCCTGGTGGTGTGCTTGGGATCATTCTCATGCTGAAAGACCCAGCCACGTTTCATCTTCAATGCCCTTGCTGATGGAAGGAGGTTTGCACTCAAAATCTCACGATACATGGCCCCATTCATTCCTTCATGTACACGGATCAGTCGTCCTGGTCCCTTTGCAGAGAAACAGCCCCATACATGATGTTGCCCCCCCCATGCTTCACAGTAGGTCTGGTGTTCTTTGGATGCAACTCAGCATTCACTCTCCTCCAAACACGACGAGTTGTGTTTCTACCAAACAGTTCTACTTTGGTTTCATCTGACCATATGACATTCTCCCAATACTCTTCTGGAACATCCAAATGCTCTCTAGCAAACTTCAGACGGGCCCGGATATGTACTGGCTTAAGCAGGGGGACACGTCTGGCACTGCAGGATCTGAGTCCCTGGCGGCGTAGTGTGTTACTGACGGTAGCCTTTGTTACGTTAGTCCCAGCTTTCTGCAGGTCACTCACTAGGTCCCCCGGGGGCTGGGTTTTGCTGCACCGTCTTGGGTCATTTTGCCGGGGGGGGGGGGGGCACCCCTGATGGAGGGAGATTATCAGCCCCCTTGTGTGTCTTCCATTTTCTAATTATTGCTCCCACAGGTGATTTCTTCACACCAAGCTGCTTGCCTATTGCACATTCAGTCTTCCCAGCCTGGTGCAGGGCTACAGTTTTGTTTCTGGTCCTTCCACAGCTCTTTGGTCTTCACCATAGTGGAGTTTGGAGTGTGACTATTTGAGGTTGTGGACAGGGGTCTTTTATACTGATAACAATGTCAGACAGGAGCCATTACTACAGGTAATGAGTGGAGGACAGAGGAGCCTCTTACAGAAGAAGTTACAGGTCTGTGAGAGACAGAAATCTTGCTTGTTTGTAGGTGACCAAATACTTCTTTTCCACCATAATTTGCAAATAAATTCTTAAAAAAATCAGACAATGTGATTTTCTAGATTTGTTTTCTCATTTTGTCTCTCATAGTTGAGGTCTACCTATGATGACAATTACAGGCCGGCCTCATCTTTTTACGTGGGAGAACTTGCACAATTGGTGGCTGACTGAATACTTTTTTTCCCCACTATACGTCTATGGCTGCCCAAATCTCCCACCACTATGTCACTTAGAAGTGGCCTGTGGTAGCGGTAGAATTTTACATGTACCTGTAAATACATGCATGGCTGCAACTAGTCCTCCTGTAAACAAGGGGGCAGCATTATAGTGGGGGGACCAGTAAGGGAGCAGTGGGGGATCAGTGAGGTGACTATGACTTTTGTTTCTCTTCATCTCTCATCCAGACAATCCCTTTAAGGATGTAGCAATTGTTTAACTTTTTATTGCCACATTCTCAAAGTCATATTTTTTTTATTTCTCTGCAGCATCTGATGGGTTAAATGTCTGAGATCAGAGTTGGCAGTTGCAGGTGTCTGCTGTATGTTACAGCCTCTGACAACCCCGCTCCATAGTAGTACGGAGAACAGCAGGAAGGTGTCAATGATATCTGCTCATAAATAGAGGGTATGTAAACATGCAACTATGTGCTCTGACACTAGATGGCGATATCACACTATCGCTGGGTAAAGGATTATTTCGCTGCTATAATCACATACGTTATATGGATGGTGCGTGTCCCTTGACATGCTGCAGTGCACTACATGACCACTAGGTGGCTCCATATAATCACATATGATATTTGCACCATTGATAGATGTCGCAGCCACTTGTCTCACCTGCAGCATTTTATCAGGGCTGGGCTCGATCCCAGGGGGCATGTTGCTGGGGTCAAATGCGATCTGCTCTATTTCTGCAAAGTAATTTTCAGGGTTCCTGTTGAGCACCAGCTTACCCACAGGGATGAGGGGGTAATCCTTATGAGGCCAGACCTGAGGAATACAAAGACCGATACAATATGGTAAATCCTAAATCTACACATCATTCTAGACTTCCATGTCCAACAGGAAATTATCTATTTTAAGTAAGATTGTCTTTGATTTAAGAGTTTGCACAAATTCAGAAAAAATGTCTGTTTTACTCCAGAAACAGCGCCACACCTGCATGCTGGTAGTGTTTGGTATTGCAGTTTAGCGCCATTGAAGTGGAGTGTTGTGGTGCTGTGTTTGGAAGAAAGTAGCCATGTTTTTCTAATCTTAGAAGTCACGTTCCAGCCATACTCTGCAGGGACATCTTGGTAAAGCATTTACAGTGACATCTGCTATTTTTTTGGATGGAGGTAAATAAAATTTAATATGGGTGCACTGAGGGGGCATTATTGTGAGGGACACTAAAGGGGCATTATATTATATATGTGGAGGTACTAAGGGTGCATTGTACTGTGTGGAGGCTGCAGGGGAGCATTATACTGTGTGATGGGCACCAAGGAGGTAATAGAGTATGTGGGAACACTAAGGGGGCCTTATACTGTTTGATGGCACAAAGGGGGCATTATACTGTGTGTGGGCCACTGAGGGGACATTATACTGTGTGTGGGCCACTGAGGGGACATTATACTGTGTGTGGGCCACTGAGGGGACATTATACTGTGTGTGGGCCACTGAAGGGACATTATACTGCGTGTGGGCCATTGAGGGGGCATTATACTGTGTGTGGGCCACTGAAGGGGCATTATACTGTGTGTGGGCCACTGAGGGGGCATTATACTGTGTGTGGGCCACTGAGGGGGCATTATACTGTGTGTGGGCCACTGAGGGGGCATTATACTGTGTGTGGGCCACTGAGGGGGGCATTATACTGTGTGATGGGCTACTGAGGGGGCATTATACTGTGTGTGGTCCACTGAGGGGGCATTATACTGTGTGTGGGCCACTAAGGGGGCATTATACTGTGTGTGGGCCACTGAAGGGGCATTATACTGTGTGTGGGCCACTGAGGGGGCATTATACTGTGTGTGGGCCACTGAGGGGGCATTATACTGTGTGTGGGCCACTGAGGGGGCATTATACTGTGTGTGGGCCACTGAGGGGGCATTATACTGTGTGTGGGCCACTGAGGGGACATTATACTGTGTGTCGGGCACTGAGGGGACATTATACTGTGTGATGGGCTACTGAGGGGGCATTATACTGTGTGTGGTCCACTAAGGGGGCATTATACTGTGTGTGGGCCACTGAGGGGGCATTATACTGTGTGTGGGCCACTGAGGGGGCATTATATGTGTGTGGGCCACTGGGGTACTGTGTGATGGGCTACTGAGGGGGCATTTTACTGTGTGTGGTCCACTGAGGGGGCATTATACTGTGTGTGGGCCACTAAGGGGGCATAAAGGAGAATAAAGTGTGTTGGAACACCAAGGAGGCATTGTACTATGTGGAGGCACTTAGGGGAAATTATAATGTGCGATGGGGAATTAAGGGGGCATTAAAGTGGTTTAAAGGGCATTCAAAGGGCACTATACTGTATGTAGACACTATTGGAGCATTTTACTGTGCAGGGGCACTAAGGGTGAATTATATGGGGTGAAGGGGCACTAAGGGGGTACTATGCAGGTGTGTAGGGAACTCAGAGGGAATTATACTTTGTGGAGACACTAATGGAGGATTATATTGTGGGGGCACTAAGGAGGAATTATTTTGTGTGAGGGACAGTATGAGAGCATTTTATCGTTTAAGGGACACTAAGGGGGCATTATACTTTATGGGAGTACTAATGGGGCATTAAACTCTGTGGGGGACACTAAGGGATCATTATACTGTGGGGGAACTATTGGGGCATTATATTTCGGGGGTATTATATCAAGTGAGGGGCACTAAGAGGGATATTATATTTTGTGGGAGCACTAAGGGGACATTTTACTGTGTGAGGTCACTAAGGAGGCCACTAAGGGGACATAGTCAAAGTTTTGGGACAATTACTGTGTGGCACACAAAGAGGGCACTATGAAAGTATGTGATTGGACGCAGTTAGAGGCGGAGCTTGATATCCCATATGCAAAGTAGGAACTTGTTATTAGAAATCTGCACCCCACCCCTGCCATAGAGCATAGTGCTGGTGAATGTGAGGTAGTACAACTGACCCCCATGGCGAAATCATTAAATCCCTGCATGGTTCAGATTATTACGGATTAAGATTTAATATAAACCCTTTACTTGGATCAATAACAGGCCGATCCCTGACAACGCATGTTGGCAGCCGACCATGACTGGAGGTTTCATAACCAGAAAAACTACAAGTCAATAACCCCATCAGTGTCATACATAACACTCCACTATCTGAAGGATCTCAACTGAATTACTGGGACTGAATCTAATTACCAATTATGAAAAGACTGACACATCGAGGTGAGACGTGTTCACATCTGTGCAATCTGGTTTAATGATGTCACTAATGTTGTACTTGGAAATTTTAGAAACAAGCCCTGAATTATTCAGGAACCTATTGACAAGTTCACATGAAAATGACCCTCCACCCTGCTAAAAAAAAAATTGACTACACATTAAGAAGAACCTTTCATCTCCTCCACCAATTCGACCTCTTTTCATCCATTAATTGGCGCTGCTTCACTGATTTCGGCGCAATTGGAATTTTTTTCTCTAGCCCCCACCATTCCTGAGCAATTAGTACAGTTAGTTTTGGTGCCTGATGTGATAACTAGACTCCCTAATGCCAAGTGGGTGATGAAACAGGAACAGGCAAGGGGGTGTGATTCAAAGCTCTCATACTGTATACCTCTGACCGGAGTTTTGATTCATGCCCCCTTGCCGGCTCCTGCCTAACACCACCCACTTGGCATTAGGGAGTCTAGTCAGTAGATCAGGCACCAAAACTAACAGCACTGATTAGTCAGGAATGGTGGGGGCTAGAGAAAAAATTCCAACTGAGCCAGAATCAGTGAAGTGGAGACTATTAAAGAGGTGGAGGTGGTGAAAGTTCCTTTTTAAGGATGTATAGTGTACTAATATGGTGTCTTGCGTGCTGCTGACATCACTTCCATTGCTTTGTGCTTCTGACTTACTCTGGAGTTCTGACTGTAAGTCACAGACACTCCCCCGAGTCATCAAAATAAATCAATCGGCCATCTATGTAATGCAGTGGTCTCCAATCTATACCAAACTACAACTCCCAGCATTCTCTAAAATTCATCAAAGCTTTACTGTAAGTAGGGGACCACTGATGTAATGGGTAGACCCTCTGGGTCCTCCACAGAAATGGTGGGCAACCTCTAGATGTTATAAAACTACAACTCCCAGCATTCTGGATCCTCCACAGCAATGGCGGAAAAGGAGGGCATGTTGGGAGTTCAAGTTGTATGGATAGGTGTCATCTAACAGGTGTCAGGTAGATGTGTCCCCCATGTCCCCCAACATATAAAATCAGGTCCTCTATGGCAGTGGTTCCCAACATGTCACGATCCATCTGCAGCAAAACTACAACTCCAAGCATATTCCAACAGCTGTAGGTTAGGAGTTGTAATCTCCAGAGCCACAGGTTGGGGTCCACTAGACATTCAGCCTATGGGCAACCAAGTTATGGTGGGCCCCCTATCAGCATGACTGCCATGGGCTCCATCAAGCTCCGTGGGCCCTTCCCCATAGCTGTGTCTGGTCTGCCCTGTTGTTTTGTACAGTAACACGTACCCCTCCCCTATATACTGTGCACCTACCAGCAGTTTATAATATGGGTCATGTTACTAATCTGGAATGATATTTTAGGATGTCACTGCTGATATCCCGTTACCGGATTATGCGCCTGTTCACACAGTCTGACTGCACAACAGGGAGATTATACCGCCACGTTACACAATCTGTGCCGCCTTAGATGTTACAAAACACTGATCCCTGCATTAGGTGCCCAAAGATGACAGAATAATAATAATAATAATTATAATATGCAATCAGATTATAATCCCCATTAATATTATTATTATTATGACTCAGGTTCTTAGAAGCGCTCACATCTGCAAATACTTAAAGGACAAGTCTATATATAAATAGAAGATCTACATAAAAAGTAGAGTAAATACATTCTATCTTATCCTAGACTGAGTCTGTAATATACTCTAGAGCTGCAATTACAATTCTGCTGAGTCAGACCGTCAATGGAAACAGTCAACAGGCATTTTTACTGACATTGCCTTAAACCTTACCCCATAGCTGAACCCCTATAAGAAGGAACAGGCTGTTATTATTAATATGTCATTATTAACTCTGATGGTTGATGACAGCGCCGACCCCATGTTCAGCACCAGCTGGGAGTATAATACTCAGGATCGACACAGGATAAGTAATGTAATGTATGTACACAGTGACTGCACCAGCAGAATAGTGAGTGCAGCTCTGGAGTATAATACAGGATGTAACTCAGGATCAGTACAGGATAAGTAATGTAATGTATGTACACAGTGACTGTACCAGCAGAATAGTGAGTGCAGCTCTGGAGTATAATACAGGATGTAACTCAGGATCAGTACAGGATAAGTAATGTAATGTATGTACACAGTGACTGCACCAGCAGAATAGTGAGTGCAGCTCTGGAGTATAATACAGGATGTAACTCAGGATCAGTACAGGATAAGTAATGTAATGTATGTACACAGTGACTGCACCAGCAGAATAGTGAGTGCAGCTCTGGAGTATAATACAGGATGTAACTCAGGATCAGTACAGGATAAGTAATGTAATGTATGTACACAGTGACTGCACCAGCAGAATAGTGAGCGCAGCTCTGGAGTATAATACAGGATGTAACTCAGGATCAATACAGGATAAGTAATGTAATGTATGTACACAGTGACTGTACCAGCAGAATAGTGAGCGCAGCTCTGGAGTATAATACAGGATGTAACTCAGGATCAGTACAGGATAAGTAATGTAATGTATGTACACAGTGACTGCACCAGCAGAATAGTGAGCGCAGCTCTGGAGTATAATACAGGATGTAACTCAGGATCAATACAGGATAAGTAATGTAATGTATGTACACAGTGACTGCACCAGCAGAATAGTGAGCGCAGCTCTGGAGTATAATACAGGATGTAACTCAGGATCAAATTGGAGGAACCAGATTCACGTACCTTGGTGAGGTCAAATGGATTGAAGGTACAAGTCTCGGCCTGCTTGAATGTCATGACCTGGATGTACATGGTCCACGATGGGAAGTCCTTCTTAGCAATGGCCTGGAATAGATCTCGGATTGCATAATCGGGGTCTTGGACCACCAGCCGGTCTGCGTCTTCTACTGACAGATTCTTGATGCCTTGATTAGACTGCAGGAAATAAGACATTTTTTACCCCATATTTGGACCCATGAGATGCCTTATCACTGCAATACATGGGAACCAATGAAGATCAACCAGGGTGCAAATTTTTTTTTGCAGCAGGGAGTACAGAAATAGATGAGGGATTGAGAATGTTGGAACAGGAGCAGCGGGGATAGATAAGTAAGTATGACTTATTTTATTATTTTAACCCATTCTGAACTGAATTCAGAAACATTTTGGAGGGGGTTAGATAATCCCTTTAAGATTTGTAGTGCTATTATCAGGACAGAAGTATGGTACTCAAGGTCAGTGCCAGGAAATTTGAACCATCAACCTGTTTGTCATGGAACTCAGAAATCCGTCCCCAATATACACATGAATATAGGATATCCATAGGATACCCACCTTATAGTGGAATTTGCAGTACACGGCTTCTCCTTTGGCATTGACAAGTTTGAAGGTGTGAGATCCGTATCCATTCATGAATCTGTATCCATCGGGAATGCCGCGATCACTGAACAGAAATGTCACCTTGGTATGGAGAAAGAAGCAGTAACAAGTGGTTAGAATAAAAGAAAATTCTTAAAAGATGTGTTCATAGTTGCGGCCTTAAATTTTTCAAATGCATCTACTGTAAAAAAAAAAAAAAAAAAAAAAAAAAACGTTACAAAAATTTTCAATTGCTTTGTGTATACAGCTCCTATACACATCTATGTGTCTCCATGGTTACAGACTACAAAAAAGCTCAATGTAGTCTGATTCTATAGTCATGTGTAAATTCCTTCACGCTGCATCCTTCTTTGAGTGGGGAAACACACGACTACATACTTGCAAAGAGTCCAAAGCAAATTTTGGTAAATATGTGACTGCAGGATCAGACTATGCAGGGTGTATTTGTAGTCTGTAACCATGGAGACACATAGAGATGCATAGGAGCTGTATATGACTAAGAAAGAGTTATAAATTAGTAATACTGTATATTTCTAAGTTTTGCAAATTTAGATATCAGAATAATTTATGGATTAGAAAGATATAAGTGGCAATGACGGTTGGGGCTACAAGCGGGGTTGGACTCAACAACAAATTATGTGATCTCTGGTGTAAAAGATAAGCTGACGCTGGGTGTGGTATGTGGAACCCTGCCAGCCTGATGACATTTAAGGATACACTTGTGAGCGTTGGTATTAGCAGGAAACACACTATTATAAGGCTCAGTTCACACTCACATTTGTAAAACTATAACGGATACTGGTGAAGACAGTCTCATAGATTTGAGTGATATCCTTCACTCGAAAAGTTCTCTGAAAATATACTGATAATAGGGAGTCGCAATGGTGGGGCCCTCCGCAATTATCTGGTGTAAAATTCAGCAGTAAATGTGCAATTCTCCTGCGGTGCCTCCGCAGGACAAAAGAAGTATTACACAATCAATGACCTCCAGATTGGACGGTGCTTTTTGTAGTGTCTCTCTGCTCTGACAGGAGAATCTGAACGAGGGACGAACCTCCGCCCCCTGTATTAACTCAGAATTACGTAAAACTGAAGGTACTTCACAATCTCATCATCTTCAGGTAGATCTGACTTCATAATTCCCATACACTACTTGCTGGTTCAGTGTCTGAGCAGAGCATGTCCTACTGTGTTACAGTCTACTCGGTGGAGCCTTGCACCAAGTACATATACAATATGGCAGTTTCCTGAGATAAATTTCAACATTGAGCCAGGCATCACAGTCTGTGGGCCAGGCTACATGGGTGTGTCTGTCAGCACAATGTTGACGGATTCCAAGTAGCTACCAGAAGAATTTAGAATGCAACGCTCACTGTGCTTAGCTGCCATAGATGTGAATGGATTGACAGGTTGTATGCTCGCCACCACTCCATCTAATCTCCTCCTAGCCGCTGTGTATACAGCTAAGGGAGCTGCTATGATGCAGCAATCATGTGATCCACCAGCATCCAGGAACTGCTCCTATAGCACCCAAATCATGTACCCAAAAAACAAAAAAATGTGTCCAGTCATGAACCAGGGAAAATGGCCCAGCTGGTGTTAGTTTAGTCAATGTTCCCATTACTTTCCCTATATGATAACACACTCACCTGATGCAGTGACTCTGGCCGCAGGCTCCAGAAGTCCCAAACCATGTCAGGGTCCTTCAGATGCGACTGTGGGTTCCTTTTCTGACTGTGTATGAAGGATGGAAACTGCACAGAACACAGCATTAGTTTATACCAAGATACTGTTTCATTTCAGTAGAATATATGCTCTGCAGATCCGAGGGGGCTGGACATGACATACAAGCACCGCCCCCGCAGACCCTGCAGTAAGCATAAAACCATGAATCAATGAGATATGAAGGAAGGGGCTGCTCTTTTCTAGACTCAGTGCCCCTCTTTGACTGTGACTGGTATTGCAGCGAAACCCCAATCAATTGAACCCCAAGGCAGAATTGATTGATGTATATTGCTTAGTAGTCAAGAGCATTTAATATCAGGTTTAATTTACCAAAATGGGATCCCGGATGAAGAATATCGGGGTGTTGTTGCCAGCCAGATCCCAAATTCCTTCATCTGTGTAGAACTTGATTGCAAATCCTCGTGGGTCACGAATGGTGTCAGCAGATCCGGCTTCTCCAGCTTTTGGGTGCAAAGAGAACAGGACGTTTGGTTTATGAAGGAGGAATAGGATCATAAAACCAGACTCACATGGGGCATTATTTTATTAACTGCAGGGGTTGTCCCCCTTGTACAGTGCCCTCTTCAGCTCAGATGCCCCATCAATTAACTACTATTGGCCCGCAGCAGGAAACGGGCTAATAAAAAAGGCAATAATGTAAATGACCACATTTATTCATTGTAAAGGACCCCATTTATTAATTCTATATGCCTTAAAGTAACTTTTTCAGGTCCCCCACCTGATGGCAGCATATGATAGAACGGAAGACGCTGAGTCCGGAGATATATAGTTTTCTATCATTTCATTCAATATTTCCATGTATAATGCCAGAAAGCCTGTGAGTTCTAACCCCGCCGACACACAGTAATTCAAAGCTTCTTCAGTTTATATACAGACAGTGCAGCCAATCATTGTGTGTGGGCGGGGCTAGCAGGACTCACAAGTTTTTGTAGGAGTCCTTATAGCATTTGAGTTGTTTTTGAAATGAAAATACTAAATAAACCGTAGAAATCTATATATCCCCAAGCTCAGCATCTCTCCCTCTATCACATGCTGGTCTCAGATAGGAGAATTGAAAGGGCCACTTTAATAGGATATATGGAAAGGATGTTCAGCTCCTTTAAAAGCAGGTTCTAGGAGTGAAGTTTTTGCCAATTTTTTGCAGTCTCCAATGGTTGAAAACAGTAGAGCAAAAATATTCTACAGTAGACAGAATGGGATTGACCACAAGGTCATTGTAATGCAATGTAATGGACTTACCAACAGTAGAAAACCTGATCCCAATATCTGTTTTCTTCCCAATGGCCTCAAACACTTTGGCTTTGGTGTACTGGGTGATGTCATGGGTGACTTCAAAATATCCAAAAGCTCCTGCAGTAAGAAGAAAGAACACAGTAGTGAGAATTAGGGCACATCAAGTACTACAAACCCAAGTCTGAGTCTGGATCTGTAGAGTAGTAGTGGTAACTAGCTAGTAGCATCTCTTACTATATGTCCCTTTGTCTTGGTTAGGAATCGAAGGGGTCTATGGCATTATCCTGCCAATGTGCAGGTGGAGGAACTAGAAGTACCAGCAATCCCAGACTACCAACCAACCTGTTAAATCATATCAGATTTCCAAACCTTAAAACTCAATTGTAGGAAACAGTTCAGTCTCATTAACTGAGAGAAAGAGAAGCTGCAGCTGCATTCCCCTCCTCTCCCCTCCTCTCCATCCCCTATTCTTCCCTCCCTTCACCTCATCTCCATCCCCCCTCTTCTCTCCTCCATCTCCTTCCTGTCTCTTCCATTATCCTCTTCTCAATTCCCTTCCTCCTCATGTCTTCTCCTCCACCCTTGTCTCCTTTCCATCTCACTCTTCTCTATCCCCTCCCTCTCCCCTCCATTTCCTTGTCTCCCCTCTCCTCCACTCCTCTCTTCTCCATTTTCCTCCACTTTCCTCCACTCCCTACTCTCTTCTCCGCTCCACTCCCTCCTCTCCCCTCAATCCCCCTCCTCTCCCTTTCACTGCCCTCCTCTCCCCTACATCTCCTCCTTCCCTTCCACAACCTCATCTCCATCCCCCTCCTCTCCCTCCCGCAAAATCATTACCTCCCTTTTTTGCTCCATCTCCCTCCCTCTCCCCTTCTCTCCTCCCTGTCTAGAATATATGGTTTTACAATAGGTGGATGTTTTAGTAACTCAGGAGATTTGTGACATTTACAAAGAGCCTGAAGGCAAGAAATGGAAAACTATATGACCCTGGAAATTCAATGTACATACATGTAAAATTAACACACGTGTCCTCTGCAGACATTTTACTTACCTGCTCCTTTAGCATGTACTACTCTTTCAGGGATCCTTTCTCGGTCAAAATGAGCTATCTCATCGATAAATATTATGTCCTGGAGCAGCAGTGGCCCCCTGGGGCCCATAGTTAAGATATTAAGCTTGTCCCCTGTCGGAACACCTGCCCCAGTGGTGAGGACAGAAGAATCCTGGAGACAAGCACATTATAGAGAGGGGTGAAATTCTAATATCAGTAGATAATGAAATAATAGTTCTTATAAAAATAATGAACATCTGCAAAATTTACCGCTATACGCAGATCCATTCACTGACAGCAAGCATAGATCTCGAAAATTAGAAAGTTGCACAACTTTGTCCATGAGCATGTCATGTGGCTTGTAAACATTATCTCCCTGTAAAGGGCACATCTGTAATCCTGGCAGTACCAAAGTAATAAGAGGGGTAAATAATAAGAGGGGTAAGCAAAAAGAGGGGTGAGTAATACAAGGATAAGTAATAAGGGGATGAGTAATAAGAGGGGTGAGTAATAAGAGGGGAAGTAATAAGAGGGGTAAGTAAGGAGATAAGAAGGGGGTGAGTAATAAGATGGGTAAGTAATAAGGGGGTAAGTAATAAGAGGGGTGAGTAATAAGAGAGATAAGTAATAAGTAAGGGGGTGAGTAATAAGATGGGTAAGTAATAAGGAGGTAAGTAATAAGAGGGGTAAGTAATAAGAGGGATGAGTAATAAGAGGGGTGAGTAATAAAAGGGGTGAGTAATAAGTAGGGTAAGTAATAAGGGAGGTGAGTAAGAGGGGTAAGTAATAAGAGGGTTGAGTAATAAGAGGGATAAGTAATAAGGGGGGTGAGTAATAATAGGGGTAAGTAATAAGGAGGTAAGTAATAAGAGGAGTAAGTAAAAAGGGGTGAGTAATAAGAGGGGTAAGTAATAAGAGGGGTGAGTAATAAGAGGGGTGAGTAATAAAAGGGGTGAGTAATAAGAGGGGTAAGTAATAAGAGGGATGAGTAATAAGAGGGGTGAGTAATAAAAGGGGTGAGTAATAAGTAGGGTAAGTAATAAGGGAGGTGAGTAAGAGGGGTAAGTAATAAGAGGGTTGAGTAATAAGAGGGATAAGTAATAAGGGGGTGAGTAATAAGAGGGGTAAGTAATAAGGAGGTAAGTAATAAGAGGAGTAAGTAAAAAGGGGTGAGTAATAAGAGGGGTAAGTAATAAGAGGGGTGAGTAATAAGAGGGGTGAGTAATAAGAGGGGTAAGTAATAAGAGGGGTGAGTAATAAGAAGGATAAGTAATAAGAAGGGTAAGTAATAAGAGGGGTGAGTAATAAGGGGGGTAAGTAATAAGAGGATTGCGTAATAAGGGGGTAAGTAATAAGGGGGTAAGTAATAAGAGGAGTGAGTAATAAGAGGGTAAGTAATAAGAGGAGTGAGTAATAAGAGGGTAAGTAATAAGGGGGGTAAGTAATAAGAGGGGTGAGTAATAAGGGGGTTAACTAGAGGCTCCTGCTTCAGGATCAGATTATAATGGGGTTTTATTGATATATAGCACCACAGAAGTCCAGTGAGGAATATATATGAACGAGATGTTCCGTAAAGACGTTTCGGTGTAATCCACCTTCATCGGCGAATATCATATGAGAAGTAGGAAACCGGAAACTTGTGAAAGCCAAAACTGAAGCAATCGCACATCCATATTTTACACCTCCAAACCCATAAAACAGCAGGTCAGGCCTTGTGCACACTGCAGTAAATATTGCAGACGCCACGACTTATTCCTTTACCTGTTTTAATATTTGGTCAGGGGCACGCCATGTTCCCTGCTGCCCCCGCTGTTCTATGCCATGTATTTGCTTGGCACGGTAACACTTCTGGATCTCGGCCAAGCCTCACCCATTACCTTTGTCTTGGTATAAACCTCCATCTAATAAAAATCTGAAAACAACGCTATGGAAATGACTGTAGAACTACAAGTCCCAGTATATCTGCACTCTATTGCTGATGCTCCACCGATCACCCCAATAATACCTTAATGTCCCAGTCGGACGACACCCCCCATCGTACACATTGCCTGATGTATTTACTCTGGTGAAATAATAGGCTTTATTGTTTACCTATAACACGCCCAGTACAAGCCCTAAAATATTAACCCCTGCAGTACAAGGACAGTTTGTATCATATATTAACCCTTCCAATACAGGGACATAGCTATAGGGGGTGCAGAGGTAGCAATCGCTACCAGGCCCAGAAGCCTGAGGGGGCCCAAAGGCCTCTCTGTAGTATAAGAAGACACCAGTATTATAGATAGCACACGGCGAGCGCGGGCCCCATTATAGATTTTGTATTGGGGACCAGGAGTTACACATTTCGCCCCTGCACCAATGATTTGCAAGGTTGTAAGGTGAAACACAGCTAAAAAAATGCCATGTTTTTCACTGCGTATTTTCATTTTTGTCTTCCCCCATCCCGTACTAATACACAGGCATGTACATGGGGCCATAGAAAACAATAGGTTGATGTGCTAGCCATGAATAACACAGCTAGCACCCTGACAAAGCACACATTTGTAAACTAGAACTCACAGTATGCACTCATGCTGGATGTTGTAGTCCCACGACAGCTGGAGAAGCATACATAGAGGGCCACGAGAATACAAGGACTATGTAACTTTCCAAAAACATTCCCCACTTGCTCTTAGTCAGTGACCTGCAACCTATGGCTCTCCGGTTGTTACAAAACTATAACTCCCAGCCTAACCCTGATAGTCTGCAGCAATTAGGACATGCTGGGGGTAGTAGTTATACAACTGCTGGATAGCCACAGGTTGGAGTAGGTCCTACTCTCCATTATACCCCTTCTTTGGCACATACACGGCTCCGTCCCACAAGTTGCACCCATTGGCACTCCTTGGTATCATGTATCAGAGTCATTCCTCCCGAATCTACCTCTTACATAAAGACCATGCCCTGCAGATACCCTCTGAGGTTCAGGACTCTTACTGGTGTTGTTGTGTCCTGCTTGGATTGGTCCATGATCAGGGTCTTGGGTTGCAGTCGGACTCTCAGATCTTGGCACTCGCCTGTTTGAGTGTCCCCTGGAGTGTTTGTTGCCGTCCCTTTATCTGGCCCTCCGCCGCCCTATCTCTTGTTATTTCCCCTCCCTCCTCACTTCTTAACTGGACTGTTATTGCCAAAAATATGTTGTAATCTTCCTCCTGTGTGCAGAAGCATCCTTGCACAAGCCCTCAGTCAGGATGAGACGGCAGAACGTCTTTAAGAGGTAAATACACCCCCCCCCCAAAAAAAAAAAAAAGTAACACAGAAGAGATGACATGCCCTCATAGTACACTGCGCCACATAGGCAGGATCCCCTGGATGTAGCAGAGCTGTCTGGTTTTACATGCAAGAAACCTGCCATGTTTTCAAGAGCTATACCCATAATGCACAGACATGATGAACTCAGCTCTGCTACATCCGCATTCATGACAAGTACAGTTACCTGAAGATCTTTGTCCAGACTCCCATGTGCCAAATTTCATGTCAGATCCTATATATTGGCACATCCATACATGTCATTTAAAGGGATACTCCACCTAACTTTGGTTGAAAGGGCACCTCCAAGTGATGGCCCAGTGTTGCACAGTCCAGTAGCAGAGGCGACCATATTGGAGTCCTCTCCTGCCATAATAAACAGAATAAGATGATGAATGTCCTAGTATGACCGCCACCATGCTGCTGTTTATTGTCACCTGGGTGTAGCTATAGGGGGTGTAGTGGTAGAAGTTTCTCCCAGACCCTGAGGGGGCCCCAAAGGTCCATCTGCTACATAAAATATACCACTATTCTAAATGGCACAAGGGGCCCCATTACAGATTGTGCATTGAGGCCCAAGAGCTCAAAGTTTTGTCTCAGGCCTCAGTGGTTAGCCGGGCGGATGTTCATGGCAGAAACAAGTACATGGCTGTGGAATATGTCGGTGCTATATAGGCAATGTACATAAATTACATGTAGGATTGCCTGTGCTATTATATTGGCAGGACAGAACAAGTTGATAAAGGAAATTTATTATTCTTCCTTGGAAATTTGGAAATAATAATAATGATGATGATGATGATGATGAAATTGTGATGAAAACTTGACATTGCCACAGGATAACAATGAAGGAGTGTAAGGATGTAGTGTCAGGCGCGGAGCTGCCTAAGGCTAGGGCTTCATGGCGACCTGTGAACGCAATGTCACACTGCTATATCACAACTACTGACAGTGAATGTCGTCGCATTGCAAACCGCACGGTTTGCAAGTTGGCACGATTACGACATGACATTTGGTACAAATCCAAACCTGTCGTGTTTCATCACAACCACATTCACTATCATTAGTTGTGATTTTAGCAACCTGACATTGTGATCTTATGCCATGTAACCACAAAGCCATACATGGGCTCTAAACAGGTAGTGGTGTAGCTGAGAATCTCGCTGTACAGATGTAGCAGAGCTGAGTTTATGTCATGATGAGGCTGTGTACACACTAGCTTCTGGATAATATGGGCGTTCTCCCAGGCAGATATTCCAGGTTTGCAGTTTTACATTGCAAAAGCTGAATTCTGTTGCTAAATACACAGCGATTCCAAACCCACAGCACAAGACACTTTGTGCTGTGGTTTTTCTCTGCATTGTGTGGGATTTGTGTAAATCCCATCCCCTACTTGTAGTGTACTACACAGTGGGTTAACCGCTGCTGATTTCGCCACATGGTTAAGCCACTGTCTTAGGCTACATTCACACAACCATTGCCGGCCCGTGATTATACGGCATGGACGGCACATGGATGACATCCGTGTGACGTCCGTGCATCCAGGACTCCATTCTCAGTGAGCCCAGGCTACATAACAGACAGGAATAGGACTTGTCCTGAGTTTGGCCCCGGGCCTGTGAAAATAAAAGGTGTGTGTATGGAGCCATACAGATGAATGGGTCAGTGTGAAAAACATGGCTACCACACTGTTCCTGTGTATGAGGCCTTAGACTAGTTTCAGAAGAGCGTTAGGTTCCGTTAGCAGAATCTTCCTAAAATAACAGAGAAAAAAGCCTTGCGAGCACAACTATTTAGTCTGGTGAAATCAAAGATAAAACAATGGATACCCACCGGCCACCATTATAGTCAAAGGGATCTCTCACGATCTGTTTTCATGTTTAGTCTGTTCTTCTGTAGGAACAGAACAGACCAAAACATTGTGAATGTACTCGAGGCCAGGGACCGCAAGTGGTGTAAATGTGGCAAAAACCGCAGCGTTTTACAGTCCCTTCTAGCGAATCCCATCCACACATTGCAGAAATATACTGCGATTTCCAAAACCATTACCAGTTACTTTTCAATTATACCTATGGAAACACCGGCGGTTTCCCTATTGGTATAATTGAAATAGAAAGTCTGTGAAAAGCGTTGCAGGAAAAACTGTAATACATTTCTGCCGGGTTTTTTCCCACAGCGCTTTTTAGTTGTGGCCCGCTAAGTGGGCCTCAGCCTTAATATCGGTGCCTGTGTCTGCGCATATTGCGGCCACACGTCCCGGCTTGACTGTAGGTCTAAAGACCTGTGTTGACAGCATTACAGATTCTTATAATGCTGTCAGCCCGGGTCATAAATCTGCTGTCAAGTCATAATATGGGCGCACAAATATGCCCGCAGTATGCCTGTCTGAATCTGGCCTTAGGTTGCTGCCAAAATAAAAGTAACCTCCTTGTTGTTAAAATTTGTTCGCCTCCTATTGCTGGTGTCGGGGATTCTCCACACAAATGCACTTGCCAGCCCCCAACACCGAGGGTATGTGCACCATTAACCTACCCACCCCACTCTTGAAGAGCAGTCCTTTGATAGTAGGCATAGCAGGGGGAATTTACTAATCACGTTTTCTAGCTCAAAAGTGGTGCCTTATTGGTGCACAGCTATTTGTACCAAAAAATGCACCATTTTCTATATTTTCCGACCGGCTTGGCACGTTACAAAAAAAAAAATTGGGAGTAGGATGGGGATCAACAAGGGCTGGGGTAGGGACGCCTCAGCTATAGGGATGATTTAGTATAATGTAGATCAGAAAACCAGTTTGAGGCGAAGGCCCCAGAAAAAAAAAAAAAAAAAAAAAAAAAGCACTGTGGCGGCTATGTTTTGTGGTTTTTCCCCCAGCGCTTTTCACAGAAAGTCCACAGAGGTTTCCTCCGCGGACTTTCTGCTTTAATTATACCTATAGGGAAACCACAGGCGTTTCCATAGGTACTGTATAATTGACATGCGTTGATTTCCAACACCGCAAATATGCTGGAAGATAGTCTACAACGCCACAGTTTCGCCACATGGGGCCCCAGCCTTATACCTGAAGACTACACTAGCCCCTGACTGGCCTAGATTTCAGTTTAGGTGTACAGGGACCTTGCACGATGTGCAATAATAATTGAGAGGCACGAGTCTCTTAATACTCCTTGCGTATCCACCGCCATCGCTCACGAAATTGTGCACCAGACTTAATTTCTCCCCACTATGATATATAGCCATCTCAGCTCTGCTACATCTGTAGGTGCTATATCATATAGCATTTCAGGGACACTAGTATATAGTGTGATGTAAATGCAGAAACTTTATCTCTTCCCCTTGTGCAGCAATTTCAGCCACCATACAGGAAGCAGAGCTTGTCACACCGGGTGGTCCGGTTACACAACATCCACTTCTCTCCATATTTATGGAAACAAACACCTACATTACTGCAGAGTCACCCTGAGCGGTCAGAACGGGGACAATAAACTATCTGGAGCCATTTATACTAGTTAGGAGGGGCTATACACCAACTCTGGCAGTGTCACGAGGCGCGCAGCCAAAGATCACAGTAGAGCGGCCTTCACTGAAAGTGAATGTGGTCGCAGTGCTGCAACCACAAGAAATCCAGGCCACAGCTTTATTATACACAGTAGGCCTTAATCATCAAGACTGACCTGGTTGCCCCCTAACAACCAATCACAGAGCAGCATTCATTTTTCCAGAGCAGTTTAGGAAATGAAAGCTGAGCTCTGATTAGTTGCTAGGGGCAACCAGGTCAGCCTTCCTGATGAATAGGGCCTACTGTGTAATGTGGATTTTTACAGCAGAACCAGCACCAATATTCGTGCAAATCATGATGGGTTCAGATGGTGTAGTCACATTTCAGTGACCATCCAGGGCTCTAGTGAAATGAACTTAAATCTGTACATTACTACATTGGTTTCTAGTAGAATCACAATGTATCCCGATGTTTATTATCCTTGTACTGTGACATCACTGTGTGTATTATCCCTGTATAGCGACATCACTGTGTGTATTATCCCTGTACAGCGACATCACTGTGTGTATTATCCCTGTACTGCGACATCACTGTGTGTATTATGTCTGTACTGTGACATCACTGTGTGTATTATCCCTGTACTGTGACATCACTGTGTGTATTATCTCAGTACTGTGACATCACTGTGTATTATCCCTATACTGTGAAATCACTGCGCATATTATCCCTTTACTGTGACATCACTATTTATTATCCCTGTACTGTGACATCACCATGCACATAACGCCCATCATAAGCAAACAGGTCAGCTTGCTGGGCACAAACGTAAGCTGCACAGTGACAGGTTGCTATGGACAACAAGGCCAATTTCGATAAATGAGGCTTGTGTGTGACACTGCCATCTGCTACAAGGGTACATGCAGAGCAGTGACTACCAAGCCACTTAGGACATCCAGTTTTGTGTTCACAGATTTCCACCCCCTGCAGACCCAAAAACAACCAACACATTAACTGCATATAGATTTATTGTAAAAACACAATTATATAATTAATATTTGACTTTGCCTTTCCAGTTACAGAAAACCCCACATCAAACAGAACAAGTGGACTTCTGCCATATTGGACACATGTATAGAAATGGTCTATTAGTCAAACGCAGCCCTGCTGAACTGCACATCCCATGAGATTTGTGACCCAAGGGTCATTTACTGCAACGCCATGTCCAAGTGCAACGGTCACCATATTACACAGCAATTATTGAGATCTTCATTATCGGAAGGCACAGAGCGTAGGCAAGTTATTACATTTACTGAAATGTTAGTTGTATAAAAACTACAAACTGCGCAGCGCCAGATCACCGAATCCAAATCCTGGACCCTCCGCCTGTTAACAGTCAAATCCACTCTAGACTATACTAATCGATGGCCGCACTGACCACCATACTGTAATACAAGTTACTATTAGCTTCTCATTGTGTGATCATTGGCTTAAGTGCATATTAGAGCTTTGCTTGTGTATAAATCGGCGTTTGTTTTTTTTAAAAGAATTAGCCGGAAGGAGCCCAAGAATTGCCGTACATTCGATATGGTCTTATCTATGCAATATGCTAAAATTAAAGAGGCAGGTAAGATCTTGTGGACGGATCATCCTGAGTAAGAAGAAGACATCTACAAGTTGGACTTGTCCTTTGCAGTCGAATAGGAGGAATGTTGGGTGTAGGTCTTCACCGTTTTCTGAATGAAAAAGGAAAAAAATATGTATAAGACCAAGAGATGCATAGTGAGTCTTTTTTTTGCGGGGCCAGGAGTGCTTTTTAATTATACCATTTTGGGGAATGTCTAGTGCTTTGATCACTTTTGATACAAATTTTTATCAGAAGCAAAACAGCAAAAAAATGGCGGTTCGGCACTTTTGATGTATTTTTTCCCCCGCTACGGCGTTTACCGTATTTTGGTATTGCAGCTCAGCCTGTTCACTTGATATGAACTGATCTGCGAACAGGTCATGTGACCGATGACAGTGACATCACATGGCCTGTAAACTGGAGGCGAAGCTCATGGAGCGCCGCTGTCTCTTTAAACAGCTGATCCGCAGGGGTCTCAGATGTCACACCACTACTGATCCCTACGTGATGAGCTACCTGAAGGATAGGTCATCAATTAATAAGTCTGGAAATTCCTTTTAAACCTTAGAGCATACACCGTAGGCACTAAGTGTAGGGGTCCAAGGGTAACAGGTTTTGGGGTTCTACCTGGGAACATTTTGGGGTTTACTATTACACTGGAGATATTCCCATTGGCTCATTATTGTCTGTAGAACTATATACAGGATAGAGCACAAAGCTGACAAACTGGGCTGACAACTCTAAACCTGACATTATAAATGAGTCAATGTAAATTACCATATGAAAGAGTGACATAAAAGGTGTTATTAATGGGGTTATTACAGGCATAAATCAGCAGAATAAAGAGGCAAATCCAACGTGTCAATGTTCAAGACTGATGTAACTGGGATCATTCACTTTAGCCGCCTGCAGCTACACACATGCAATACTGCTGCTTATATAGAAGGATATGAAAATGTCCCGCAGTAGCAGAGATTAGAGCTGCGTTCACACAGAATTCCTATGACTTTGTATAATGGGATTATTACCTTTTTGTGGCCTTCTGCATTGTACTTGTCCAACAGAGCCTGGATACGGGAGCCATATTCGGGGTGAACATCAGTGAAATTTTTCACCTGGTAGAAGAGAAAAATCAGATGATGACCTGTCCATTCTGAGCTTCTCATCAGTCTCATCGCTGGAGTTGCCGGCGGCTGCACAGTGAATCAGTATAGCCGAGGATGTACACTCCAGCTTTACGGCGCATGCGCCCGAGGTCTGACTCATGCGCAGTGAAGTAGAAGTGTACATTCCCCACATTCACTGAACCTCTGCACCAGTGCTAGGATGCAGACACTGGCTAAGTATAAGGGTATGTTCACAAAGTTTTTTGCAGGCAGATTTTGAGACTGAACCCGCGTCAAAATCCACCTCCAAAAAAATCCTCCCAGCTCTTTTATTCCTGTCAATGGGGAAAGGGGTGTCAAAGATTTTGTAATCCAGATGATTTTTTTTTTTCAGCTGGGGGAGGGGATGAAGTTTCATGACCCATCTTCAGGGAGATTCTGCCCTGCAAAGCCCAATGAAATGAAAGGGAGGCGGAAGGAAATGCTATTGTTTTGTAGCGGACTTTCCCCCCTCCCCTTCATTGCAATAGGTTTTTGCAAAGCGGAATCCGCCTGAGGATTGGTCATGAAACAACTTCTCCCCACCCCCCAGCTGAAAAAAAAAAAAAAAAAAAAATCAGTATGACCCCCATAGAAGTCTGGATGGATTTAGACTTCTTCAGTGTATTTGCAGTTAGTGGTGACCACAGACCTACAGCACACAACTCTGCTTATATCATAGTAAGGGCAGAATTTACTCACAGCTCTCTTCTGGATAAACAGCTGGGCGTCCTTCAAGTGTCCAGCAATGTTTGCACACAACCTCTTGCGCTCCTCGTCGCTCAAAACTTTGGTGTAAAAGTCACGCACCTGTAGAGCAAAGGCAAGCAACAAGTCAACAACTGACATAGCACAGGAGGGATCTTAAAGGGATTATAATACAAATGACCTCATGACAGTTAGGGGTCTGACACCCAGCACCACCACATATCCACTGCTGTAAGTGGTGAGCTCTGCATCCACTTCACAAGCCCATGACATCAAGTTCATCATTCCCAACGCGATGGCATTTAAGTGAATGGGGCTGAGCTGCAATACCAAGCATGGCCACTAACGTGTGCGGCGCTGTGCTTGGCAAGTAGTAAAAAGAATGCAGCACTCATCCAAGTGCTGCTGCATCTTCAAATGCCTGACAGTGGGGTTATCAGGTGTTGGACCTACACCAGGCTGATATTAATAACCTATCCTAAGGATAGATCATCAATATTTAAGTCCCGGAAAACCCCTTTAGGTCAGGGCCCCACATGGCATAAATGCCGCGATTTGGCTGCGGCGGAAATGCTATGGCAAAAACCGCAGTGTTCTACAGTGTCTGCAAAGTGGATGGAATTCTAGTGTATCCCATCCACACACTGTGGAAAAACACACAGTAGACATACTGCAGTTTCCAGAATGTCGTGGTTTTGGAAATCGTAGCATGTCAATTATATGTACGGAAATGCCGGGGGTTTCCCTATAGACATAATGGAAGCAGAAAGTCCGCAGAGGAAACCTCTGCAGACTTTCTGTGAAAAGCTCCGCAGGAAAAACCAAGATGTATTGCCGCTGTGGTTTTCCTGCAGCGCTTTTTTGATGAGACCCGCTACCTGGGGGCCTTAGCCTTAATGTCAGTAGGAAGTAGTGGAGTAACCTCTAGGACTGCACTCACTCTCCCGTCCACTGCTTTAGCTTCAAGCACCTAGATGCTGTTAGAACAGCTGATCTGTGCGGGGTCCACGTGTTAGTCCCCCACAGATCACATATTGATGACCCATGCTGTGGATAGGTCATCAGTATGAAAAATCAATTTGCAGGATAACCCTTTAGTGCAGACTGATATAATGTAAGGCATCCCAACTCCTTACTTGTGACACATTGTCGTCATCAGAGCTGTTATAGCGGGCCACATCAGCAGACACACGGAATCGGCTTTCTCGGGCACAAGCCTGAACTTCAGGAGCAGAGAAGCTGTTGGGGTAATAATTTGGAGCACCACCTGTGTAACGAAAACACATAAAATTAACATATATTAATTACAAAAAAAAAAAAAAAAAAAAGGAAGTAGCTGCATCCAAGCACAGCTGATCGGTAGGGGTCAGGACTTGGCCCTGCACTGTGCAGATATCAATGGCCTATCCTAATAATATTACAATCACGAAAAAAACTGTTTACCAGGAAGACTGAAAGCTACAGCTACTTATTACAGTTAATGTCCAGCTAGGAAAATGGCACCCATGAGTTAGGGTCGGCCAACGATCCATCACAGATGATCACAATGGGCCACAGCACATCCACCCCATGCATTTTTAGGTAAAGATGGCCACGTGCTCCCACAACACCTTCATGCAATGAGGAATGTCGGCACACTTACCCTGGTTTTCAGTGAAGCACATGGGTCCGTCCCGTTGGTAATTGGCCACACGAGTCTTGTAGGGGCAGTTCACAGGTATCTGCAGATAGTTGGTCCCCAAGCGGTGTCTGTGTGTGTCTGGGTAGGCGAAAAGCCGCCCCTGCAACATGACAAACTATGGGTTAGAGGGGAAGACGGGATTTCTCTTAAAGAAAAAACTCTAAGTGTACTTCATACTAGAAATGTACAGCGTTGTTCACAGTGGGATTTATTATAGAAGGATCATTTTGGACAGTCTGTTTTTGTTAGAAGAGTCTTCTGATCTCCCTACAGTGCCACCATAGGGAGAAAAGAGGAATTACACAGTAGTGGCTACTGCCGCAGTACTGTTTTTCCAGTACTTCCATATAGGCCATTCAAATCAAATCAGTGGGGGATCGACTCCCATTATCTTCAGCGATTATCTAATTAAAGGGGTTGTAGGAGCCTGACCTCCCCCCACCCTCCATCTGATATTGATATCAAAACCAGGTGAGATGGTTCAGAGCAACCTGCCATATGTCACCTGCCAATTTGCCCCTGAGCTCACCTGCAACATTTTATCAGGGCTTGGCTCTATTCCGGGGGGCATGTTACTTGGATCGAAGGCACTCTGCTCCACTTCTGCAAAGTAGTTGGTTGGATTACGGTTCAGGACCAGCTTACCCACAGGGATGAGGGGGTAGTCCTTGTGAGGCCAGACCTGAAAAAGAATGGCGTGAAATAAAAATCCAGATACTATGTGAACTCTATATAGTTTTGGTGTGTAAAGGGTTACTACGGACCTTGGTTAAGTCAAAAGGATTGAAGGGGAATTTCTCAGCTTGCTCGAATGTCATGACCTGGATGTAGAAGGTCCAAGAGGGGAAGTTCCCATTGGCAATGGCATCATACAAGTCATGGATTCCATAGTCCGGGTCTTCAGCAGCCAAGCGAGTGGCTTCCTCCACGGTCAGATTTTTGATGCCCTGATCAGTCTAAGAGTAACAGAGAAGAAACAGGTTATTGTGATTTGCGGAGAAATCATGGATGATATCAAATATCTGCAGAATAGTTGTCTGAACCTGCAGAAAGTCGATTATTGCTGCGGGTTCCAGAATGTCAGACTAATTGCTTGGGAAAGCCGTGGTGTAAGCCAGGAGAAATTAGCAGGGTGCACGGGTTTGCAATTGTGTGTACACTACAGAAATCCCACAGAGGACTGGTCCCAGGTATCCCTGGCTGTAAGCCATTCTTAAAGGGATTGTGCCATTAAGGGACTGTTCACATGTAGGAATTTGATGCAGATTCCGCCTCTTAAGGCAGTGAATGGAGCGCCGGTCATGCAAGCGCAATGGCACTCCATTCACAAGGCGGCTTTAGGAGGACTTTCAATCCCCTGTTCTGATCATCGGGGGACCCGCGGTTGACCCCCAGTGATCAGACACTTATCAGGGTTGCAGGAAAATGGGTGACCTAATGTATCCACTCTGCTATACGCCCCAGAGGGGAGAGCTGTATGTTACTACTGATTTTCCAGACTGCTCTTTGGTACATCAGAAAGCTTAAAAGGACTCAACTGCATCATCTAAGGCTGTATTCACACTTCCAATGGATCTCATTGCAGATTCCATGATATTGGATAAGAATAATGCAGCGCAATTCTTCCTGTCAAATGCCAGACACAGCCTAGGAAGCTAACAAACCTCACTATAAGTTATTGAGTTAATGTTATTGGGTGTCAGGTGACAGATCTGGCTTTATGAAGCTTTATTTAGTGTTATAAGGGTACCTTTAAGACGGTCTCAGGAGCCTGTAACTACACCTTGTAATTCAGAGGACATATGTAAATTATGTGCTAAAATGTTATTAGTTTTTAATTACGAGATAATTATTAGTGAAAGAACATGTCATGTTTTATAAGACCTAACAAGACGATGACGCAGCAGCAGCTATTACAAGTCATCCATAATACAGGTCTCTAGGGGGACACCTAATGGCAGAGTAGTGTACTGCACATTATATGGCATATACCATAAGCTGGTCCTATTGACTTTAAAAACCTCTCTTAGGCTAAAGCCCCATGTGGCGTCCCGCAGCAAAAAAGCGCTGCGGGAAAAAACGCAGCGGAAACGCATCGCGGTTCTTCCTGCAGCGCTTTGCACAGAAAGGTCGGGGAGGCTTCCGCTGTAGACTTTCTGCGTAAAATTACACCTGTAGGGAAACCGCCTTCGTTTCCGTAGGTATAATTGACATGCTGTGATTTCCACAACCGTGATGGTTTTGGAAATTGCAGCGTGTCCACATTGCGTATTTTATCGCAAAGCTTTTTTTCCACGATGTTTCCGCTGCGGGCAAACCGCGGCGTTTACGGCACGTGGGGCCCCGGCCTTAATAAGTTCCTCATTGAGAACCTGACTGGTAGGAGGTGGTCATTAGTAAGAAATCCCTTTCCTCAAAGTCACACCACCCTGCAACAGAATCAGTTGTTAAAGGAGTTCTCATGTTGGACATTCGTGGCACATCCACAGGATATGCCGTAAGTGTCTGATAAATGCAGGTTCCAGAGGTTGGGCCTGCATCCATCTTGAGAACATGGTCCCCTGCCCCCAGTCGTGTGAATGATGAGGTGGTCATGCCTGTGCTGCTCTCTCCACTGACATACATGGGAGTCCCAACAACAGTACAGGTGTGCTCTCCTATCACTACATACCTAGCTGAGTGCCAGCACTAACCTTGTAATGAAATTTACAATACACAGCTTCATCTTTGGCATTGACCAGTTTGAAGGCGTGAGAACCGTAGCCGTTCATGTGTCGGTGTCCATCAGGGATACCGCGGTCAGAGAACAGGAAGGAGACCTGGGAGGATAAAGATGTATAGAAGGATTTAGATGGCGGCTCCTCGAATATTCAGTCATTAATATTAATGTTCATTCCTGCATATTAAAGACAAAGGCAACACAAATACCTGTCCAAGGGAGTCCGCACCCATTTTAGAACATAATTTAGCAGCAGCAATTAAAGGGGTTTGCATGGACTTTAATACAATTGAACTTAGGACACAGTCACCCAGCACCCCTGCTGATCAGCTGAATGATGGCGCTGTGGTGTCCAAGAAGCAGGGGAATTGGGGCCAGAAAAAGACTGGTCTGTATATCGGCCAGACTTCCCGCCCCAAACCCATTCAGGCAATCCAGGATGCTAGGCGTTCCTACCCCTTGTGGCTCTACTGTCTGCATGATATCCAGTACAGGACAGTAGAGCCGCGGACAAGCAGGGACTCCCAGCATCACAGACCCCTGGTCTCCTGACTGGGTTCAGGCCAGAAAATCCGGCCAATGTACTCACCGGATTTCCCAGCTTGGATTTCCCTGTGTGCATAAGGCTTAAGGGGATAAGTGAAAACACCCTTTAAGTGCCACAACAGTTAGCAAACACTCACCTGGTGGAGAGATTCAGGACGCAGAGCCCAGAAATCCCAGACCATGTCGGGGTCTTTCATGTGAGTCTGGGGGTTTCTCTTCTGAGAGTGGATGAAAGAAGGGAACTAAAAGTAGAAATAAAAAATAAATAAATAATATTACTGGAAAAAGTCTAATTCAGATGTAAATTTTTGCAAATTAAAGTCCTTCATACAGATGTGGTCAACATTACTGGCACCCCTGAATGTTAAAGGGGTTATCCAGGAATTACAATCTCTGCCAGGAGGCTGGGGATGGTGAAAAATAAAACCACACACTCACCTGTTCCCCACCGCTGTCCACTCCAGCGGCACCCGGGGCTTGTTCCAGCGAAAGTCCTCACCACACGTGACCACTGAGGCCAAACAGTGGTCACAGAAGAAAAACATGGAATACCAGTGACTAGGACTTTTGCCGGACAAGCCTCTGGGCGTTGCTGGATCGGACATTGGTGGGGGACACCAGAGCACTGGGAACAAGAGTGTATTTTTTTTTTTCCCAGCCTCCTGGCAGAGATTCGTAATTCCTGGACAACCCATTTAAGTACAGCCCCGTTCCAACCTGCTCCATAAACATTAGAACAGAAAGGAACATCAGAACTGAACTCGGCCTGCACACACTGTCATGTGCATGAGGCCAAAGGGTTTAGTGAAACTGCTTGGATACATATAAACTTGGATGTTGGATACAGAAAGATACAAGACACAAAAACAAAAACTTGGCAAGAAAAACGGAAACATTGAAAACAATACCAGGACATGATGAAAGGCCCAAAATCAGACTAAGACTAGCCTTTGATGTTGATGGTGCTGCCTCCCAGTGCCCCGGCCCCATGTATTTTCAGTAAATTGCAGGGACGCGCCTGTATGAGCCACCACTACAAACAGGAGTGTCTCGGCAATTTGCAGCAGACGCGTGCACCCGGGAGCACCCTGTTGTAGCACCCTTAAAAAGGCCAGTTTTATTCCCTGCTCTTTGTTCACAATGGGCAAGGCAAGAGCTATCCTAGCAGGTCATAAATCCTATCATCACCAAGCACAAGCACTCCCTAGGGTACAAGACCATCTCCAAGGACCCTGGTAGCCCAGCTTCAACAAGTCAAAATCTTATCAAGAAGTTTTGCTACTCAAGGAACACTAAAGAACCTTCCAGGAGGTGGTCAGACGAGGAGAAGGGATGAGAGAACTCATGAAAGTTGGTGAAGTGTGGCAAAGAAACCACATACAACATCCAAAGAAGTTCATGCTGAGCTGGAGACAAATAACCAATTTGGTTATTTGACCTGAATTTTCCAAAAGTTTCGGATTCTACCCAAACCTGGTTTGCAAACCACGAAACACTATTATACTTTAGGGTTTGCTTAGACCCCAGAGTATAAGGAGTGGAGGAGAGCAAAAAAACTCACCTCTCCAGGGCATTCGGTGGTCCCCTTCAGGTCTCTTCCAGCCTCTGATTGACATCACATGGAGATCACCACATCGGCACACCCCATGTGACCACTGAGGCCCAATCACATGATTCAGCAGTGACCCTGGGGCACATGATGGCAGTCAGAGGCCAGAAGAGGATGCAGGGGGACTGAAGCACCCAGAGAGCTGAGTATAACTTATTTTTACTGCCCTTAGACCTCTACTCTGTAGTCTATTCTTCTGTCCAAGCATACCAGTGTTCTGTGTATAGACAATGAAATGAGGCCCATAAAGGAGCGCCCCTACCTACAGGGAAACATGGTGGATCCATGTAGTGAGGCTGGAGGCCGTGAGCATGTGAACAATGAAATAAGAGCAGATGTGTTAGATAATGTAAGAAAACCAGCAGAAAACTGACCCACAGCACATCCAAAAATTGCACAAGAATGGGGAGGAGGAAAATTGGCCGACAAGGAGTCCTGAACTCAATCCAATGGAAAATTTTTGGGCAGAACTGAAATCTGTTATTGGAACAAGAAATCTGCAAACAGTTTACTGCTTGAGAGGACTGCAGTGGAATAAACTACCAGCATACTGCCGGGGGCCGAAGAATTAGGGAAGGAGCCTTTATTCCTGTCCATGTCATATACAAGGGTTATACATTGGTATAGTGACAGGTCAGCTTTGCTATTGAATGCCATTAATTTCAAGGATATTTGTTTTTTTTTTATACTACAATACTACAATGTCAAGGGTGTCAATGCTGCCCAAAACTGTAGACATGCTGGTTATTACAGCTTATAGGGGCAGGGGTTAAGCAGCAACCAGGCACCTGTAGCACCATTAGGTTGTTAGTAGAAGCACAAAGGGTTAAGCCGCCACCTCCAACGAGGAGGTCAAGTAAATACTAGTGCGGAGTACTCCAGGACAAGAACCTCAGCCCTACAAACCTGCCTGTATTCTGTTTCTCATGTCATCATCACCTATTGTGTATATGAAGGGGCGGATGGGTGATCCTAGAGACGCAACACTCCCCTTCGTCCTCAAAACTGCTGTCAGAAGTAGACAGATCTCTTCTCTGTTTGAGATCATCTGTCTGCTCCGAAAATGACCCTTTGTAAAGTTGGCAACACAGGAGTACAAGAGAATATGGGTGGTCAGAAAAGGGAAACTGTCAGCAAGACAAGCCCCTCTAAAGAAGGACATCTTTAGGTTTTCACAAAGTGTGCCATGTCAGCCTTGATAGCATCTGCGCTGAAGAGGACACATAAGCTCTTACACATACGTAGCTGCTTATTTTATAAGAGACGGTGCTACTGGTCTGGAAGAGGTTTTTAAAGGGGTTTTCAGCAATTCTATATTGATGATGTCCTTAGAATAGGTCATCAATATGTGATTGGTGGGGGTCTGATACCCAGGTGCCCCATAGATCATCTGTGAAGAGTCTGCAGCGCTCCCTGTGCTGATGACATCACATGTTACAGCAGCATGTCAGTCCCATTCAAGTGAATAGAGCTGAGCTGCAATACTGAGCCCCCAGTTGTTAGAACATAGTGGGGGTGGTAGTCTAGTAGGTATGGTACCAGTTCTTCCTAGACCTTCAGAAACAACAAGGAGAGATAATGGATATGACAGTTCTGCTGACTTGACTCCTAGGCTGTCCCTCTGGAGGAACAACATAAATCTAAAGGCGGTAAGGTAAGTATTAAAGTCCTAATGTCCCTTTCCTCTGGACTTGTCAGAAGGTGAACATATCCTCCAAGGAACCCTCTTCACTCACCAACATGGCGTCACGGATGAAGAAAATTGGGGTGTTATTTCCAGTCAAATCCCAGTTTCCATCCTCTGTGTAGAACTTGACAGCGAACCCACGGGGATCACGCACCGTGTCGGCCGAGCCAGATTCTCCAGCTGCGAAGGGAAAAAAATGCTTATGATGATCTATTAAAACTGAGCCACAAGCTACAGAAAGAAAAAAAAAATATATCTTACCAACAGTGGAGCAGCGCACGGCGATCGGGGTCCTCTTCCCAATGTACTCAAATACTTTGGCCTTGCAATATCTAGTGATGTCATGAGTCACCTCGAAATAGCCAAAAGCCCCTAGAAAAATACATGAATTAAGATTTGATTACTTGGAGTAAATTACATTTTTTTTTTTTTTTGAATTGTGGAAAAAACTGCAAAAGTGTACACACCCTGTAAATGATTGCACTGCCTGCTGCCACTACTAGGGGGAGCTCAGGAGCTTACTGAGATTACCTATTGAAATCAATGTCATTTTTGTATAAGGTTCTGTTCACATCCGTCATCAAACTTCTGTTTTTCTGTCTCTTTACTATGGACAACTGCGGCACACAAAGGACTGCACACAATATATTAGGGCCCATTAGATTTTGGTCACGGTGTGGCTCATCTTTCTAGTACAATAGTGCTGTATGTTGCATAATTTTTTTTTGGAATGCGTGACTGAGCCTTAGATACACATGTGAACCTAGCCTTAGGCTCCATGCACATGACTGTGCGCTTGTCTGTGTGCTAACCATGCTTTTCACGGCTATCACACTGACTGCCTCAGACACACATGCGGTAGAGCTGAGGTATACTTCCCCGGCTTCACTGTTCAACTGTGCAGGCACTGAGAGCACCAGAGAGGAGTCCGATGAGAGTCATTTCTATGTAAATATAAAGGTTTTTTTTTCCCATACCAGCAGGGACAGCTTTACAAGAGGGCTACGTGAAACACCCGGCCCATAAAGACCTGTGGATGGTTTAGGGACATCACATGCAAGGTGCAATCTGAGTGCAAACTTGCTTGCAATATGTAACCTGTAATCTAGTAATGTGGTTGGTTTGGTGCAATTATTGCACGTCCCTGTGCCAGAATGGAAATCTAGCATGATCTATAGTGAATTTATCAGGCTGGAGCGTCCCTGCCCCGATCTGCAGAATGTGGCGAGCGAGGCAAGGATCGGAACTTATGGCCCCAGAAAGGGCCTTGTGCACCACAATATCATCCCCTCTATGCCAGAAAAATGGTGTAAAGGGTTTGATGTATCCACCCCCATTATGGATAGCAGCCTGGCGCACGCGTCTGAGGTCTCACCTGCTCCTTTAGCGTGCACCACTCTTTCAGGGATCCTCTCCCGATCAAAGTGCGCCATCTCATCTGTGAAGACCACATCCTGAACCAGCAGTGGCCCGCGGGGTCCGACGGTCAGGAGATTCAGCTTATCGGCTATAGGATTCCCACCGCCTGTCGTCAGGACATCCGGCTTCTAAAGGGACAGAGAAAGAACAGAATGACCAATGAGAACCAAGGCAGGGACACGTCACATCTCCAAAATTTGGTCTGCGTCTAAGAATTCACTAAAGGGAGTTTTCTGGGTTTATTAACTCATGTTCTATTCTAAAAGATACGTCATCAGATTGGTGGGAGTCCAAAACCAGGGACCCCGTCGGATCAGCTCAGTGTCTGCGTGAGTGATGCAGCTTCTGCAGAGAAAACCAAGCACAGTGCTGTACATTGTATAGTGGCTGTGTGTGGTATCGCAGCTCAGCCCCATTCACTTGAATGGGACTGAGTAGAAAAAGCAGGTGACCGATGAACATGACATCACATGGCCTTTGAAGCAGATGCAGTTTGTTGCTGCTTCTTCAAACTTCTGATCTGAGGGGGCCTTGGACTCCTGCTGGTCTATCCTAATGATAGGTTATCAATTGAAAAACTCCTTTAAGGGCTCCTATAATCTGGCATCCAATAATCCAGCAACCTCACACCTCTTCTCGACACAGACCTGCAGGATGATCACGGATTTAAGGGGATGCCCAAGGTCATCACTCATCCCATGTGTTGACCCCTACAATCATGAGATCATGCCCCACACTGGCAGTCATGCATGCTGTGACTCCACTCCAAGCCTATGGGACTGCCAGACATGGCCGGGCACTGTACTGCCATCTTTGCAACCCCATATTGACTGCCATTCTGGGAACATGAACCCTCAGATATTGCAGACATATTTTTTGGCTAGGGATTTTGATAAGAGCAGCGCACGGTCTGTGTCCAGAGATGACGCCCCCCTCCTGGTACCTCCCAGCATTGCATAAACTGAAAATCACCCAGATCATGGGATTTTACTGGTGCCAAGTCAAACTGCTGACCTAAAACTATCACAGCAAAGTCAAGGCCCATGAACATGTGACGGGGGGGGGTTTGGATGATGTGTTAACAATGGCTGCCATTTACTGCTGCCCAGATTTCGAGAGCGATGTCTGAACCCACGGTCACACTTATGAAATATGATGGAAGGTCAGTCTGCCAACCCAGAAACGCCCTAAACTGCAGCAATGCACATCGCAGTTTAGCTGTAATCTGTAAGGAGACCTGTGTGGGCTTAGGTTCCCTGCAGCGCCACCACAGGAAAAGTGATGTATTACATGGTGCCCCCTAATATCTACTGACGAGGATGCGCCAGGTCCTCCAAAAAGAGCGACTCTGAGAAGCTGCTCAATGCTTCAATTGTCAATACTTGCCAAGCACAGCGCCATACATTGTATAGTGGCTGTGCATGGTACTGCACCTTAGCCTCATTCATTTGAAGCTTTGTGACCAATGGACGTGATGTCACTGACCTGAGAAGTGGAGCCATTGTAGTCTCAGACTATCCCTGAAATGCTTGGGACCCTGAACGAGGACACCCCCTATTCCTTAGAGTCATAACAGGACGACCCATTGCTTTTGACTAGCTGCAGAAACCAACCTTTGGAGCTGTGCTGCAGTTCCTCTAAAGAAGTGAATGGACTGGCTGCAGTCCCCTGCACAGCCAGGTGGGGCACCACTGTGCAGGGACAAATTGGGGATGCAATGCCAAGTTAGCTCTGCAGTCCCTTCATTCTTACGACTGGCAAGGGTCCCAGAGGACCCAAGGTAAGGCTCCCCTGTTCAGGACCACCCTCTATACATCAGAATAGTCGCCATGTACAAGTTGCTCATATTCTGCAAAATGTGCAAATGAAAACTCTGCAATGTTAAGCCCACCATGTTATAGCAGTGCTGGCTCCGTTTACAGACTATTCCGCAATACCTGGCACAAGGTCTATGGCGCAGGCTCCAATTCTTCTATGAAGTCAGTGTAAGCACCAGAAACCCCTTGGGCTCTAGGTGTGGATGAGAGGTCTGGCAGATCAACGACCACAAGATCAGATCCTGCGGGGACGGTATGTGTGATCACTGCTCTATATACACCCAAGACTCCTGGTATAGTATTACCTGCAGCCCCACACCTAGTATGTACATTCACGGTAAAAGTATGGCCGCCATTGTATGATACTCATGGACCTTCACCTGCTGCATATTTTAACCTATTTCATGCCGGTTCAGAGTATTTACAATGCTGGAGACTGTGACTGCTCCAGCAGAATAGTGAGTGCAGCTCTGGAGTATAATACAGGATGTAACTCAGGATCAGTACAGGATAAGTAATGTAATGTATGTACACAGTGACTGCACCAGCAGAATAGTGAGCGCAGCTCTGGGGTATAATACAGGATGTAACTCAGGATCAGTACAGGATAAGTAATGTAATGTATGTACACAGTGACTGCACCAGCAGAATAGTGAGTGCAGCTCTGGAGTATAATACAGGATGTAACTCAGGATCAGTACAGGATAAGTAATGTAATGTATGTACACAGTGACTGCACCAGCAGAATAGTGAGCGCAGCTCTGGGGAAAAAAAAGGAGAACCCAGGACAGACAGGAAAGTACATGTAATGAAGGTACACAGAGGGCGCACCAGCAGAAGAGAGAGCGGGGCGCTGGAGGTATAATACAGGATGTAACTCAGGATCAGTACAGGATAAGTAATGTAATGTATGTACACAGTGACTACACCAGCAGAATAGTGAGCGCAGCTCTGGAGTATAATACAGGATGTAACTCATTATCAGTACAGGATAAGTAATGTAATGTATGTACACAGTGACTGTACCAGCAGAATAGTGAGCGCAGCCTGGTGTATAATACAGGATGTAACTCAGGATCAGTACAGGATAAGTAATGTAATGTATGTACACAGTGACCACCACATGCCGCACCAGCAGAATAGTGAGCGCAGCTCTGGAGTATAATACAGGATGTAACTCAGGATGAGTACAGGATAAGTAATGTAATGTATATACACAGTGACCGCACCAGCAGAAAAGGGAGCGCAGCCTGGAGTATAATACAAGATGAACTCAGGATCAGTACAAGAAAAGTAAAGAATGTATGTACACAGTGACCGCACCAGCAGAATAGTGAGCGCAGCTCTGGAGTATAATACAGGATGTAACTCAGGATCAGTACAGGATAAGTAATGTAATGTATGTACACAGTGACTGCACCAGCAGAATAGTGAGTGCAGCTCTGGAGTATAATACAGGATGTAACTCAGGATCAGTACAGGATAAGTAATGTAAAGTATGTACACAGTGACTGCACCAGCAGAATAGTGAGCGCAGCTCTGGAGTATAATACAGGATGTAACTCAGGATCAGTACAGGATAAGTAATGTAATGTATGTACACAGTGACTGTACCAGCAGAATAGTGAGCGCAGCTCTGGAGTATAATACAAGATGTAACTCAGGATCAGTACAGGATAAGTAATGTAATGTATGTACACAGTGACTGCACCAGCAGAATAGTGAGTGAAGCCTGGAGTATAATACAGGATGTAACCAGGATCAGTACAGGATAAGTAATGTAATGTATGTACACAGCGACGCACCGGCGGAAGGGGGGGCAGCTCTGGAGTGTAATACAGGATGTAACTCAGGATCAGTACAGGATAAGTAATGTAATGTATGTACACAGTGACTGCACCAGCAGAATAGTGAGCGCAGCTCTGGAGTATAATACAGGATGTAACTCAGGATCAGTACAGGATTAGTAATGTCCTTTACGTATTTAACTACACTATTAGTCTAGAATTACAGTATAAAGGACAGGGTGGTGTTTCAAAGGGAAAAAATAATTCAGAGCCTTTATTCTAATCTCATAAACCTATTTATTTGGCTTCTTATAAAATTGCCAGACTAAGTTGATGTTGTACGAGAGGTAAATAACGAAGACGAGTGATTGGAGCAAATGTCATGGAGAACGAGCACAAAAGTCACAACAACAAGGTGATGGAGCAGGTTATAGGGTCGGAGTCCACAAGACTTGGACTTGTAGTGCGATTATCAGTACAAGGTCTGGAGGATATTCACCAGCTCCTTCCCTGACATTGCTCCAAGATGTAGATTCTCCCCATAAAGTAGTAAAATTCCATTCGCCTGATATTATAAGTGTATTCTCCTCACAGCGATCTATGGGATATCCATATGTGTGGGTCCCAAGAGGTCTACACTGGCACTGACCTCCAGAACAGGGGCTGAAAAGCCTCTAATGAGATAAGACATGATGTGATAGACGCCAAAGTCCAGCCCGCTGTGTACAGATGCCCCACACGATATACAGATGACTGCAGAATAGCGCCTCCCGGTGATCTGTGCCCTATGTGCTCCAGACTGAACCATGACCCAGTTCCCTCCCTCAAGACTCCGTCACAGAGGTGTCTGATGGCTTTACCATTAACAACCATTGTCTTTGGGGTTTGCCCAATTTGGATCCCCAGGAGATGAACATATTAGGGGGGTGGGGTTGGGTAGGTCAGTACTGCTCTCCACCAAATAAGCGATTTGCACCAATGGTGCTGCAAATATGCCAAAGCAAAAAAAATATAAAAAAAAGAGCCAAGTAAAGTCCACAATGTTCTTTACCAGCTAAACTATTGTTCCAGGACAAGGCACCCTCAGCTATTAGAAGAGTGTGCCTTAAAGGGGACTTTCACCTCAGACTGTGCTGACACATCAACCAGTATTGTGTTTTTGCAAAAACTGAGATGCAACTGTGACATGTGACCACAACATAGGGGACCCAAAAGCTGCAAAACAAAAAAAAAAAAACTTCAAGAGTGGTGTCAGGGAAAAAAATGCAAATAAATGTGTCAAAAGAACTTCCGGGCCTGGAAATGAAGGATTCTGGAGCAGTGCTGCGTCCTCTTCTAAGTTTTAGCTGCACAGCTGGATGCCAGGGCACAGTTGTGCAGTGTAACACTAAAGCTGTGGCCCCCTTCATTCTCAGGATCCGACCTCTGGGATCTCCATCGATCCTGAGAATTATGGGTACAAAACTCTGGTGTAATACTGTGTCCCCTTCTAACTTTTAGTTGTACAGACAGGTGGTCAGGGCACAGTTGTGTAGTAGAAGACTAAAGCTGTGGCCCCTTCATTTTCAGGATCCAACCTCTGGGACCCCCACTGATCCTAAGAATGAAGGGCACAAAGTTCTGGTGTAGCGCTGTGTCCCCTCTGACTTTTAGTTGCTCAGCCAGGTGGCCTCAGCACCATCTCAGCCCCTTCATTCTCAGGCTGGATTCACACCAGCGTTCGAACTCTGTTCGCGGTTTCCAACCCCGAATCCACTTGAAAAATGCGGAGAGTATAACCTTGCAAGCAGGACTTTTTGCTCCACATTTTTCAGATGGAAACCCGGCAGACCCCATTATAGTCTATGGGGTCAGCGGGTTCCAACGGGTAACCACTTTTTAAGTGGATTAGGTTTCCGTTCTTTGGGTCCCCAATCTGACCCGAAGAACGGAAACCCGAATGCAGGTGTGAACTTAGCGTCAGGATCTGATATCTGGGACCTTCACTAATCCCAGGAATGAAGGGTACCAAGTTCTAGTGTAGCGCGGTGTCTCCTTCTATTGGCACAGCCAGGTGTTCAGGGCACCATTGTGCAGCTGTGGCCCCTTCTTTCTCAGGATCTGATATCTGGGACCTCCATCGATCCGGAGAATGAACAGTACCAAGTTCTGGTTTGGCGCAGTGCCACTTTCAATTTGCACAGCCAGGTGTTTAGAGCACTGTTGTGCAGTATCCAACCAAAGCTATGGCCCCTTCATTCTCAGGATCCGACCTCCGGGACCCCCACCAATTAGAATGTAATAGCGTATCCTGTAATATACCATCACTTTATAAGATGGGAACACCCCTGTCATACGGTGCTACAGCATAATGTAAAAAATGCAACTTACTCCCCTTCCTTGCCATATCTCTGCTTGCTGTCAATATATAGAAGTCTTCTTGCTTGCATTTAGAGGCTTTGACCCTATACAGACCTAAGACTTCTCACAGCTGAGGGTTTCCTACAATTGCATCCAGTCCCCCTTGACCAAAACAATCTGCGCTCCGACCTGCTACAGTTTACCTGGACCGATACATTGTAACAAAAGACAAGCACAGGAGAGAGATTTAAGCTGCTGATGAGTTTAGCTCAAAGGACAGTCTAGACTGGGTGCAACTATAGCAAACCCCCAGCTGTGAGAAGTATTAGGTCTGCACAGGATTAGAGCCTCTACATGCAAACAAGAAGGTTCACGGTCACTGACAGCAAGCAGAAATCTTAGATTGAAGAGGAATTAACAAAGTCTATTAGAAAGCTGCAAAACTCCTCCTTTGGCCCTAGAATGAGGTTAGGGCCACACACAGTCGCTAGTGCAACCTCATAGGACCCCGCCATTGTGGTATATGTATGTAGGGTCTCTGAAGTCCATGGAAATGTCACCGCCAAGTGAAACCTGACGTCACATCTAGGGCTAAGGGGACAAATGTCGCAGGGCAGCACCAAATCTACAAACAAGAGGCGACAGCTGCAAAATCTGGGACCATACGGAATCTATGGGCTGCAATGACCTGTCCTGTATCTAATCCTCATAGCAAGCCAGCTGCTGCACAACTACAACTCCCAGCATGCCATGGGTTGTCAGGGCATGCTGAGAGTTGTAGTTGTGTAACATCTGGAGACTGCGATAGCGATGCTACAAACTGTAACCCTTTAATACCTATGCAATACATGCCTATACCTATAGAAGGGACGTCACCTAACAGTCCAACAGCTGCACACAGTGACAGGTGAGCAGTGACAGACAGGGCTAGTAACCAATCACACTGCGCGTTATTAGCCGCAACAGGGCGGGTACCTGGTTGCCCCGGGTCTCCTTCCACAGCTTCATCTGGTCAGTGCTCTTATCTCTGTGATCCGCCATGTTGTCCCCGCAGTGCAGGGGCCGAGTGGCAGCGCCAGCTTATAAGGAGCAGAGCAGTGCTCCGCCCACTACAGAAGGATCAGGCGCTGATTGGACGAGAGCGCTGTGAGTAGTAAGCGCTGATTGGTGGAGGAGAGCTGGGGGCGGAGCGGTGACAGGCTGAGAGGAAAATAGTGTGTACAAAGGGCGAGAGGGGGGAGGAGGAGGGAGAGTGTGAGGAGAGAGAGAAGGAGGGAGAGGAGAGTGTGAGGAGAGAGGAGGGTGAGTGTGAGGAGGGAGAGAAGGAGGGAGAGGAGAGTGAGAGGAGGGAGAGTGTGAGGAGGGAGAGAAGGAGGGAGAGGAGAGGTGAGGGGAGAGGAGGGAGAGTGTGAGGAGGGAGAGAAGGAGGGAGAGGAGAGGAGGAGAGAGGAGGGAGAGTGTGAGGAGGGAGAGAGGAGGGAGAGGAGGTGTGAGGAGGGGAGAGGAGGGGGGAGAGTGTGAGGGAGAGGAGGGAGAGTGTGAGGAGGGAGAGAAGGAGGGAGAGGAGAGTGTGAGGAGAGAGGAGGGAGACTGTGAGGAGGGAGAGAAGGAGGGAGAGGAGAGTGTGAGGGAGGGAGAGAAGGAGGGAGAGGAGAGTGTGAGGAGAGAGGAGGGAGACTGTGAGGAGGGAGAGAAGGAGGGAAAGGGTGTAAGTGAAGAGGAGGGAGAGATAGAGAGGATGGGAGATGAGGAGAGTGTGAGGAGAGATGAGGAGGGAGAGATAGAAAGGGAGAGAAGGGGGCAGAAGTGATGAGAGACAAAAGGGTGATAGGAGGAGAGAGGGGAGGAGACAATTGAGGGGAGAGACTGAGATAGAGGAATGAGTGACTGAAGACTAGAGGGGGCTAGAGACACCTATGATGGGCCCAGGAGCTCAGGAGGGCCCACAGGTCCCCTCCCCATACTAGGACTAGATAAACTTCTTTGATCTTCTTTCTGATCCCCTCTGCTGTCCAGCAGTCTGTCCATTATAAATGTATCCCCCCTGCCCTCTGGTGCACTGAGAAGATGTATTATACACAGCCTGACACTGTCAGAAAGGAGAAGTGTAACCCTTTAATGAGAATATCAGCTGGTCAGCAGCCTATAGTCATGGAGGGATTCTGTAACACAATTACTATATGGGGGGCACTGACGGGATGGAAATGATGAGAAGCCTGTGTGTATGGACATGTTGTGGCGAAGTTGTCATGGCGGCCTGGGCTGGACAGAGAGGGCATGGGAAATGTAAAGGCTGCTAAAATGTACAGATAGGACGGGGCTGATCTGTGTGAGGAGAAGTTGTGCAGGGGGGGTCCAAGCTGAGATTTTGAAACCAAAGAGATGGGTGAAAGAGAAGAGAGGTGTCTGTAAGGCAGTGGGGCTGACAGGGCCTTTCCTCCTGCCCTTATGAGGGATATACTTTTATGGGGTGGGCTCAAACCTCCCGTTTTTATCAGACTGGGCTCAGCGTCCTTCCTCTATATCACAGCCGGGCACCATAGTATAGCTGAGACCCCTTCAAACTGAATAATAACTAACTTTGGCCGTGTGTAATGTGTACAGCGCCTTACTGTACCAGAGCAGATGTTTACCGTTATTTCTAGAGGATTTTTTTTTGCGATTGACTAGCACGCCACCTGCTGGACTGTCTCGTCATTCCCGTACAAATATGGATCAAAATATTTTCCGTTTTTGTGTCATTTATTTTTGCACGGGTACATGGGTGTATATGGGTGTATGTGTCTACGAATGGATCGGAAGCCCCCATAGACATCAGGGCATCCCGGAATACATGCACATGACCGAGTGTGCACCCGATGTCGGGCTAAGTGTTTCATTCCCCAGCAGCGCCACCACAGGAGAGACCAGGCATTATATACTCCTACTAAAATCATTGTCCCAGCTACTGTATGTGCTGGGACTTGTAGTTTCACCACAGACTAGAGACCACTGGTGTAATGCATTGAACAGATTTGCTGAGACCAAATTGAATGCTAGGCAGAATTTATTGAAAGTCAGAAAGTATTGAAAGCTCAATAGGCGAGGCGTGTCCCCAAAACCCACAAAGCAACGACACCGCATGAATTGTAGGCGACTGCAGGAAAATGATTAGAGAAGCCACACGTTGCTGGACGTCCAGTGGAGGCATCGCCATGCTCGGTGCTGGATCTGCTTGCTGAATGACTTCCTAGAAGAAAAAAAAAAATTAAAATTAAGAATTCTACTAATTTCTAATAAGCTGTATTCATTCATTCTGCTGGCAGTCAGTGAATAGAAACATCCATGTGCAAATCCAAAGACTAAAAAACAACCATCCTGATCATGTGACCTAAGACGTTGCTGATACACTGTAACAAGAAAGAGTCCCTTCATGATGTTGGAGCAACCCCCATCTACCCGCCATATCGGACAAGCCTACTGGCGGCTAATCTGTCACTTTGTACAGTAGCAGCAAAGTAGATGAGATTTAAAGGGATTGTCCAGGATAAGGATACTGATGACCTATCTTTAGGATAGGTCATCAATATCTGATTGGTGGGCAGGTGGTCAACACCCCGTACCCCCTCCAACCAGTTTTTTTGAGAGACTGCAGCAGCCTCTTCACTACTTACCAAGCACAGCGCCATACATTGTATAGTGGTAGCCCTTGGTATTACACCTCAGCCCCACTGACTTGGAGTTTTCACCCTTTGCATTGTAATTGTTGTACAAAATCTGCTGCAGAATTTGGAAAAATCCACAACTAGAAAATTAGCAGAGGACGTGGACCCAGCCTTAAAGGGTGCCTATACCGTAATGAAATTGTGCTCCAGAGCTGAAATCACAGTTATATACACTATGGGATTAAAGTGGTTGTCTGAGACCCATGGGGGTAATGGATACTAATGACTTAGCCACAGGATAGGACTTCAGTATCAGTCCAACACCCAGACCCTGCACTGATCAGCTGATTTGGATGCTGGAAGAAGCGCTGATCCTATTGAAGTGACTGTATACCGCATCCAGCTCTGTACACTGTAGTGGTGGCTTCAATAGAGCTGCTTCTGTCCGTATACCTTGTATACACTTTCCAGCAGCCAAATCAGTTGATCTGTGCGGGGTCCGGGTGTCAGACCCCCAGCGATCTGATACTGATGGATCCATTGACCATGGGTCTCTGACATCCCCTCCTTGCTACCCCCAAACCTTGTGTCCAGTGCCAACCGTCTGGTCCCCTGTTTTCACCCCTGTAATACATGGTAGGACATATCATGGCAATATTTGCAGGGTATGAAGTAATATCGCTGCCCCCTGCATGGATCTGGAATTTGGCCGTGTGATTAGAGGAGCAGAGTCTTCGCTAATCTGTTGGGAACAAATCCCAGTTCAGCCAAGTTGGCACAGCGCACGGATGGTTAATAGATGTCTTCATCCTCTTTATTTGAGCAGTCACTTTGCACAATATAACCCGAATGATTTATTAACCAGGATCGGTTTTGTGGATTGCAGATTTGGGCGCTGGTGAAGTGACCCGTAGATTGGAAAAATCCATGGGGTGGAGGATATTATAATATATATGTAGATTTCTTACAGATCTATGTGCCGGCCATAGGGCCAAGCTGCAAAAAAACAGAGCAGGTCCCGTTCCTGTCCTCAATGAGTCTCTTCTATTGATAGGGCCCATGGACGGCACACGGATGCCAACCTTTCCATTTTCCATGGACCCGCACATGACTACATTCGTGTGCATGGGGCTTAAAGGGGACTGATATAAATAGGCATGGTCAAATGCAAGACAATTTAAAGGAACACTCCAAAAATAAGTGATACATGGCCTTATGCAGGGACAGAGGGGGCAGAGCATGATACCAGGAAAAAGCTGTGCCATGCCCTGACCCCTCAGACCCTGCAATAGGCATAACGCTGGGCCTTCCTTTAGTATAGCATCATCTGTAGGATGGAGGAGGGATATGATAATGATATGAGTTGGATTTCAGGTTGGATTCTTCCTATATAGAGTGAAATTTCTCTAATTTGGCACGACTGGGAGAAGCAAGGGCCCAGACCGCCAGATTTTCTCACTTGTTATAGCAGAGAATCCTCAGGAAGAGAGGCAGCCCGGCATACAAGGTGTCCAGAAACTGCCTTTAAAAGGGTTTCCATTGGACATCAGCAGGGGTTCAATACCCCAGGACCCCAAGGATCAAAGGCCGTGTGATATCACATTTATTGGTCACATTCAAGTGAATGGGGCTGAGCTGCAATACCAAGCACAGCCACTACACAACCTCCGGCGCTGTGCTTGGCTTTCTGTGAATAGCCCGCAGTGCTCACTTGAACGTTGCGATCTCTTCTAACAGCTCATTAAGGGAATCCTGGCTCTCCTAAGGATAGGTCAGCAATTAATAAGCCTGGAAAACCCCTTTAAATTTGGGACATCAGGGAGGGATGAAAGCCCCCAAAGAATCGGTTATATCGTAACTTTGGGTTATCAGACTGTCTGGATTATCAAATGTTGGAGTAGAGGAATTTACTAGGATAACAGTTTCCGGATCTTACCTACGGCTCTGGAGTCAGTTTCATTATAGCGATGTCATTCCTCACACTGGCACCAAGCTTATGATCCACTTTATTAAAGAGATCAATCTAAGAAACAGAAGAATTTGCATGTTACACGTATCCCCTACAGGTTATCACCATGTTCGTACACAGACGTGTCCATTACTCCGGATACGTGTGATGTGAGCTTTACAAACTAACACAATTTTGCAGTATTATGTCACGAGAGGTCTATCCTAGACATGTCTAGTTGCGGCCACCCAGTGGTTGTGTTGTGCATTGCAGTCATGGGTTTTGCTAGCTTTTCACTATATTGTATTGAATTGTTCTCATTTCAAATAAGAGTTTTTTTGATATAAGGATGGGTCATCAGTATGTGATCAGTGGGGGTCTGACACACAAGACCCCTGCTGATCAGCTTTTTAAAGAGCCTGCCATCTCTTCCCTGTGCCGATGACATGTCCATCAGTCACATGCAGGTACAGCAGCAGCTCAATCTCTTTCAAGTGAATGGGGCAGAACTGCAATACCAAGCACAACCATTAGGCAATGTACAGCGCTGTGTTTGGTATTCAGTGGAGAGGCTGCAGCACTCACATGAACGCTCTTCAGTCAGCTGATCTGTATGGGGGCCCAGGTGTCGGACCTCCACCAATCACATATTGAGGATTGAGTATCAATATAAAAGTCCTGAAAAATCCCTTTAACCAAACTCAACCTCAGCCAATTCACTTGAATAGGACTGAGCTGCTGCTGTACCATGTGACTGATGAACATGACATCATTGGCACGTGGAAGAGGCCGCAGCACCCATAGCTGATCTGCGGGAGTCACGGGTGTTGGTCACCCACAATCCCATATTAATAACCTCTTAGACAGGTCATCAGTCTGTAACCCCTAGAAAACCCCTTTAAAGTGTGATGTAAGATGCCATAAAAATATGGCCTGTGCCAAAATTTTAAGAAATTACAGTATAATGTCGGTGGGCATGGCGAGTCCAGTATACATTCTATATAGTATAGATGGAGGAGGACTGGTACTCACTGCCCGATCCCGGATGTCCAGTCTGGCCACACCGACACTGTTTGCCAGATTTAATGACAGGCCCTTCTTCTGCTCCTCGGTGAATGAATGGTAGAGTTGCCGAGCCTATGGGAGTGAATAAGGAGGAAGATGCTAAATCCTTGTGACTACTCCATGTATGGACTTCCTGGTGAGCTTGTGCGCATACACAGCAGCCAATCAGAGAAAACAGAGCTGCAGTATAAAGCATGGAAAGGAGAGAACAGCAGTCCGAGCCCTTGATGGTGGATTTCAGACTACCATAGACCCCATAAGATAATGCAGATAAGCTGGAGAACTAAAGAGCAGCACCGAAATATCTTATAATACCTGGACTATCTGTTGTCCAGGTGGCGTCTCGCATCTCTTGACTTCACCACATAGGTTGTACACTGCCTCGTTATATATGGGGTTAGGTTGGGGCCCTCCGTAGGAGTTCTGAAAGTAATTTACTGCACTTCCTTCACGAAAAAAGAAACATTTTAGTCAAATAATGCAAAGGGAACAGATTATGTTCAGCTCACACCTATGTATGGCTCCTTAGGGTACTGAAAATAGAGGGCAACGTATTGTATTGTATGTTGTTTACCCGCTTGGCCATGAGGAACACCATGTTGGTGTTTGAAGGGAGTGCTGCAGCATGGTCATGTAACTGATGGACAAGAAGAGCTCAATATCAGTGTCCCGTAAACCCCGATGCCAGTGTTTTGTCCCGTCACTTGGGCTTTATATGAACACAGTCCCTGCGTTTTCTTCATCTTTCCTCTATTCGGGTCCACTTTCTAGGCTGAATTTACCAAGACCTGTGGTATCACTGACCTACCCTTTAGATGTAAAATCTGGCACCTCCACTACCACTCTGGGCCAGTTCACAGCGCCATGCATTATATAGTGGCTGCACTTGGTATTGCAGCTCAGCCCCATTCAGTTGAATTGCATTGATCTGCAAACGGGGTTGAGACTAGAATGGAGTGTTTTAATTCAGGTGTGTCTTGGATCCAGTAGGTGGCACTGTCTTGGCTCTGCCTGCCAGTCCATCACAGCTAACACACCCAGAGCCTCAGCATTTTCGGGTGTTGCATTGTTGGCGTAGAGGCTACCTATGCCTCTCCTATATACAACGCTAACACGCCTGGTTGGATATGGCTACAGCAGGTGTCTTCTACTAACTGTCACAGGAGGCAGCGCCACCTACTGGATCCACGACGTGCCTGAATTAAACCACTCCATTCTAGTATCTACCATGCAAATAGGCCATGTGAGCAATGAAGGTAATGGCACATGGCCTGTAAAGTGTAGGCTGATCAGCGTGGGTGCTGGGTGTTGCAGAAAACTCCTCTAATGTAGTGTCGGACCTAAAAAGCATGATGTGACATAAGCCTACCTTGGTTCCCACGACACATTTGTCCATCCCTCAGGTAATTGTGCACCGGATTAAGGGGACGATTCACCGTCAGCTGTGTACTATTCACTCCAGTCCGATATCTTTGTGCATCACCATAAGCAAATGAACGTAGCTGAAAAAAGACAAAAATTCTGCAAGGACTCCGGGGACAGGCTCTTGCTAAATATTATACACTGCACTTAGTTTACTCACCTTGCCCATAGGTACAAAATACTGACCCCCATCTCTAAAAGGACTGAGTCACCAATTTTATTTTAACTTTAGTGATATCCACCACTTTTTTTTGTAATTCTTTATTTTCTGATTTTTTCGATTCCATATACATGATTATGGGGACGGCCATGTTGCCTGAACTCCTCCTCTGCTCTGTTAACAGCATTCAGTGATCTGCTTTACAGCACAATCATGGCCATAGGCAGCAATAGTCAGGAGCTGACTCACTGAGGTCTATGGGAGTGCAGGGAGGGGGGAGGAGATAAACTGAGACGTCATCTGTAGTCAGTAGTGGATGTAATGATGGGTGTTATCTATAGAGGTGTTATCTACTATTGTAACCCTGCATCGATCAGCAGCAAAATCCCCCACCGCGGATGTCAAAGCCACTGATCTTTTGCATAATGCAGAAAAGTCTGCAGCATCAAATCCACACCAAAATCCTAAGGATTAGGATTTCATGGAAGACTGTGGAAAATTTCTGATTTACAGCTCAGGTGTAAGGTCACATGTCTGACAGCAGAGAGGAGCTTAACTGTTGTCTGTTTCCAATGGCAACCAGAAGACTTTGGAAACCAACTTGGGATATGAATGGAGGACAAGACCTAATGAGCAGAATTAAAGGGGATCCATTCCTACTTAAGATCTTTAAGTTTTTAGTGGGTTACTTACATTGAATACCCTATCCTGGTTGCCCTGTATGTCTTTCGGTAAGTTAGTGACGCAGAATCCCGCCTGCTCCGAATGCTCAAAAAAATTATCAGGGACTTCATTTAAACTGAGCTTTCCTATTGGTATCCAGGGGTGCTTCTCCTCATCCCAGACCTGAAATAAAAACACAGAATCAGGGGTTACACATTCTCGTAAAGATGTCTTCCTGGCCCCATCCCCTCATACACATCCTTATTCCTTACCATAGTGACGTCAGAGTAGAAAAAGCCAATTTTTTGCACTTGTTCCGCGGTGGCCACCTGCATCCTCAGTGTCCAGGTTGGGTATTTCCTCTGCTTTATTAGAGTCAGCAATTTTCGGTTGGCATAGTCCGAATCTTTTCCGGATAGTAGGACCGCTTCGTCCGGGTTCAGGAATTTCTCACCTTGGTCGGTCTAAAGCAATTCAGAAAAAATAAAAATAAATAATATAACAAAAATATTATTATTATTATTAATAATAATAATAATAAATATTATAACAATAATATGATTATCAATATAATAATAATGATAATAGTAATAATAATAATACATTTATATTATCATTATTAATATTTTATTATTATTATATTATTTTATGTTTTATTATAATAGCTATAAAATTATATAATAATAATAATAATGATAAGATAATATTAATAAATAATTAGATAAAATTATTATAAATAATACTATACTTATATTATTATTATTATATATATCATTTTATTATTATAATAATACATTAATATTATAATATTGTATTTTTATTATATCATATGATAAATAATAAGAAAAATTGATTATATTATTATAATAACAATAAAATAATATAATGATAATAAAATAAATAATATATATATATATATATATATATATATATATAAAATATAAAGTCATTACAGTGACAGTAACATCCAGGGGTGCACTTTATAAAGAGGCAGGATTGTCAGCTCTTAGGGGTCCCATGGTGGGAGGGAGCTTGCTGACACATTCATAGTCATTACCTGCACATGCCACTAGGGGGAGCTCATTGCATACAGTGTAATAAAGCTCCATGACCTCAATATTAGATGCAGCCGGAATTAAAACATTTACAAAGTCTCCTATATAATAAAATTATTCAATTCATTATTTCGGACAAAAAAAAAAAACAATTGTTGTGCATGAGATGTGTCTAAGAACAAGATGCCCAATTTCCCATATTCTTCACCCTTACATGCACATGTCCATTGGTCAGTGTGTTCAGACTTTTCCCACTGTACCACACCACTTTTGCAGCTAAGCAATGGTTAAACCGTTCCTCTGATCTTAGGTCAAGCTGCGAATACTCCATGACCTTTCAGCTCTGCTACACCAGCCTTGGTGCTCTCTGGCTCTGCTACATCCATGCCAACATCATCAGTTCTTTTACAGCGGGGTTTGTCGTGCCAGCGTTGTTCACCCCGTTCTACAAGTTCGGCTCTGCTAAGCCATGTTGCAAGTCTGGCCCTATCCTGTGTTACAAGTTGGACTCTACTTACACTTTACACCAAGTGCCTAATGCTGTGTTACCAAGTTAACTCTGCTATTCTCATGTTCCCAGTCCAGCTCTGCTTGCACAAACACAGACCTGGCTCAGCAAAGCTTTCACTGCTTATCCCTTAACGGTCTGGTTATCTCACTGACTGTCCTCGAATTTGCTGTGCGGTACTCACCACGTCCATCTTGTTGAAACTTTACTGTATGTAGAATCTGGGTGGAAAAACATGGCTAATTTCTTTCTACAACAGCGCCACTCCTGTCTATAGGTAGTGTGTGGTATTGCAGCTCACTCCCATTCACTCCAACAGAGCTGAGCTGCAATACCCTATACAACCTGTAGGGAGATGTGGCGCTGTTTGTGGAAGAAAGCGGACATATTTTTCTATTGTTGGACTTGTATAATCCATTTGCAAGAAGCTAACGTCTCATGTTAACCGCTCAGTCTCAGCAATACGATAAAATGCGATACCCACCTCAAGTTTGAATTTTGCGTACACAAATTTTCCTTCAGCATTGGTTAGTTTAAAAGCGTGGCAAGCAAAGCCGTTCATATGTTCATATCCATCCGGAATCCCATGGTGAGAAAACACATAGAGCATCTAAAGGAGAAGGCAAAGATAGCAAATCAGGTAGATGTAGTCTGTGTGTCCTCCGAGAAGCCATCACGGCGGTCAAGAGACTAGTCTACATAACTGAGACCAAGACACAAAGAATTCACAGAAAACTGGCATAGATAGGTTAATAAATTCCCCCTGGTGGTGGGCAAAATATATTAAGGCCTTAACAAAAACATAGGACCCCTGTACAATTACTGTATAGGTGTTAGACTAGGTTCACATGGAGGAATCTGCCACGGAATCCATGGCAGATTCCGTCCCAAATCCATAGCAGGTTCCGTCCCAAATCTATGGCAGATTTCGTTCCCAAATCCATGGCAGATTCTGCTCCCGAAAGCAATGGGAGGCAGAAATCGCAGCAGAACGTGGAAAAAAAATCAGCGTCCTGCTCGATCTTGCCGTGGATTCTCTGCCGCGACTTAGGCCCAAATGAATGGGGCCTAATCATCAGGAGTCCCGAATACGGCAGTGGAAAATGGAGAGGCTGTGGTGCTGATACGCGTTGCGTCCTCTTTTCTGTGCTGATGATGTCACGTTCATCGTCACATAGTACAACAGCAGCTCAGTCCCATTCAAGTGAATGGGACAGAACTGCAATACCAAGCACAGACATTATACAACGTATTGTGGTGTGCTTGGTATTGAGTGAAGAGGCCAAAGAGCTCACCTGAATGTTGCAGCCTCTTCAAACAGCAATTGAATGGGCCGCACTACTAGATATAGCCATGTCTAGTCCCCATTTTTTTTAAGCATTAATATTTGTTATGTAAATTCTGTACCGCATGGATAGTCTCCTCGTGCAGGGTGATAAAATCCCACACAGCGCTTGGATCCAGAAGATTAGTCTGTGGATTGCGTTTTTGGGAATGGTTGAAAAGTGTGAACTAGGAAAGACAGAGAAGAAGAAACGTTTATTGACTCCTCTATAGGTTTGTACCCAAATGACATATATTAGCCAAAATCTGAGACAGTGGAAACGCTGCCAAATGACAGCCTCTCCGTCCTCTGCGCTACATCCACTCTATGATCGGCTGTTTGCATTGTATGGAGGTGGAACACTGAAGAGCAACGCTCCCAAATTAGATTACCACCCCAGTGTATAATACTGCAGGGATACAGAATGGAAAGAAGTGGGGCACCCAAAGAGGTTAACCCTGGAGACCCAAGATCCACTCTGAGATTGCTATAGTGAGCATGCAACCTTAAGTGCAGCCCCAAGACTTCAGAGAATGATAGATACCACATCTGACTAAACAACTACTGTCCTTATTTAGAGTGTAAGGACAAGTTCCTGCTGCTAGTGATGGGTGAACATCACAAAATGTGAGTATTCATGTGGTTCTGGTAAAGTCCAACCAGACCCCAGAGTATAATAATCGGAGGCTCCGGGGAGGTGTGGGAAAGATAATAAAGCACATAATGAACTCTCTGGAGGTCAGTGATGGCTGCGCACATGTGGACTACGAGGAACTGTAGCTGCCAACTGTACCTGCCTTATGTGTTATTAAGCCGCATGCTTAATGGAACCACAAAGTACTTTGCCTCTGCTTAGAGGTGTGCCCGCCAAGACTGTATTCTTATAGCAAGACTGTTTGTAACCATCACACTAGGTGCCTCTTGTAAGACTGTAACCATCACACTAGGTGCCTATTGTAAGACTGTAACCATCACACTAGGTGCCTCTTGTAAGACTGTAACCATCACACTAGGTGCCTCTTGTAAGACTGTAACCATCACACTAGGTGCCTCTTGTAAGACTGTAACCATCACACTAGGTGCCTCTTGTAAGACTGTAACCATCACACTAGGTGCCTCTTGTAAGACTGTAACCATCACACTAGGTGCCTCTTGTAAGACTGTAACCATCACACTAGGTGCCTATTGTAAGACTGTAACCATCAAGTTCGCTGCCTCAACAGATGTACAGTCACTTTTCTGGTTTAACGGCGGTTTCCACCTTCACCATCCTCAAGTAGGACCCTAAACACACAACACTATGGGCCAAAATAACCCTGGTGACTTCAGTAAATAGGATAACCCATAGATAGTACATGTACGGTATATACTGACCAGCATGGGGTCATTAACTGGGAATACTGGAGTGCTGATCATCAGAAGATCATTGTTCCCTTGTTCTGTAAACATTCTAAAAGCGAATCCACGTAAATCTCTTGCAGCATCAGAAGATCCTGATTGCCCAACTGCGGATGAAATATCAAAAATGGCGATATATAATATATGGATGAGAATGAAACTGTATTGTCATTGCACATGGCATTCTGGGAATTACAAAACTTGCTTTACTGTGTTGACTGAAATATCAAGTTAATGTCATATCCAATATTGGTCACATGTAACTGTAGCTAGAAGGCCCCCCCCGTATGGCACAGGAGTTGGTAGAATGGACCGCCCACCCGCATGTCACAGGCATTGCTAAAAACATACATTTCAATGAGGTCACGGGCTGTTCTCCCTGTTCTGTATCCACCACTAGAGTGCACTTAGTATTGCACTTACCATCATAAGCTTATCAGGTGGGCCTGACTGTGGGAGGGCCCCCCATGTCACCTTATCGTCTACCCCCTAAGGCTATGTCATTGCTCATGTCAAATTTGGAAATTTCCTGGACCTTTTTCTAATACATAACTTACCTATAGTGGAGAAACGAACAAACACTCGACATTGATATCCAAGCTCACTTAATATTGGTGCACTGCAGTATCTGGAGTTATCATGAGTCACTTTAAATACTCCATAAAGTCCTGTTCAGAACAACAATACATGAGTCAGTCACATTGGTGTATTCTGCCACTATATTCTAATACTCAAACCGCTACTAAAATAAAGAATGCACAATAAGGCTCTGTTCACACTAGCTTAGATTTAGAGCAGAGCCATGATGGCTATACCAGACTGATTCCTGCCAATCCTGACTGATCCTATTGACTTTAATGGGATCCCACAGAGTTTTAGGATTTCACTATATCACGCACGAAACAGGAAGGACACCTTAATGGATCCCACTAAAAAGGAACTTTCACCACCTCCACCAACTCCAGTCCTTTGCATCTTTTAATAGGCGCCGCTCCACTGATTCCAGTGCATTTAGAATTTTTTCTCTAGTCCCCACCATTCCTCAACTATTGGTGTTTTGGTGCCTGATATGCCAACTAGACTCTCTAATAGCAAGTGGGTGGTGACAAGCAGGAGGGAACTCCAATCAGAGGCAGACAGTGTAAGAGCTCTGAGTCGCGCCCCCTTACCTGCACCCACTTGATATGAGAGAGTCTAGTTAGCATATCAGGAACCAAAATTAACAGCACCGATTGCTCAGGAACTGTGGGGGCTAGAGAAAAAATTCCAACTGCGCCAGAATCAGTAGAGCGGCATCTATTGAAGGATGAAAGGTCGAGTTGGAGGCGGTGAAAGAGGTTTTCCAGGATAATTAATTGATGACCCATCCTTAGGATAGGGGTCTGACACCCAGGAACTCCAATTAACTGTTTGAAGATACTACAGTGCTCAAAAAATTGCTGCGGCCTCTTCAGAAAAACACAAGCACAGCGCCATACATTGTATAGAGGCTGTGCTCTGTATTGCAGCTTGAATGGGACCGAGCTGCAGACAGGTGAGTGATAAACGTGACGTCACATGGCCTGTGAAACAGAAGTGGCACTCAGGGGTCCTAGGTATCGGTCCTCCGCTGATCTTCAATTGATGACCTAAGGATAGGTCATCAATTAAAGCCCAGGAAACTCCTTTAATGCAGGGGCAAACAGACTATAATATTCCATTAGAAGAATGTCTGTCCCCACAATACTTGCAATAAGGAAAGTTTTTGATTTAATGGTTTCTATAGGCAACAAGGTCAGTCTTTCCAATAGATCATTGGTCTCCAACTTGTGGTTTTTCCAGCTTAAGCATGCTGGGAGTTGTGGTTTTGCAACAGCAAAGGAGTCACAGATGACTGCTAGATATTAAAGGGATTTTGAGACTGATGTGATAGTTGGGGTTCAACACCTAGGACCCCAACAGATCAGCTGGCTGAAGAGGCTGCAGTATTCCACTGAATGTCAAGCACAGTGCTATGCTTTGTATAGTAGCTGTGCTTGGTATTGCAGCTCAGACCCATTCACTTGATTGGGACTGAGCTGCTCATGTGCCTTGTCCTTGATAACTGTCACTTCACAGGCAAGAGACGGCAGCACTTGTGGCCTCTTCAAACAGCTGATCAGTAGGGATCCTGGGTGTTGGGCTCCACGGACCTCATATTGAGGATAGGCCTTCAATATGCAAGTCCTGCCTGTATGCTTTAGAAACTTGCTGCTCTTAGGTCTCATCCATTTTGCTTAGGTGAGACACTTACCGATTCCCTTGGCATGTACGCCTCTTTCCGGAACCCTCTCTCGGTTAAAGTGAGTCATCGCTTCAAGTAGCGTAAGATCCTCCAACAACACATGAGCATTACAGCCCACAGTCAAGGAAGCAGACAAATTTCCTACTGGAATTCCAGCGGTAGAAACCAGCTGAGCGGGCTGAAAAAATGGAAAGAGATTCACCAAAATTGTTGCATTATGCCATACCTCTGCAATTCTTCCTGGAAATATATCAACTGGTCATTCCCGTTGTACACTGGGCAAGCAAACACCCTGACGCATCAGTGTATATGGACATGTCCCATAGACAAGGGAAACGGATTAATGCCCAGTTGTCCAGGAGGGATAACTGAGGGACATGACAATGCACAATTGTAAAAATGGAATAGAATAGACAAGTCAGGAGAGCTGCCAAATCTATGCGAAATAAACACATGGTATAAGGTTACCTTTGACGGCTCGGTGTCATGACCAATTTCCAGAGGCAAGCTGCTCGCCATGGTGCCAGATTGAGTGATGCTCCAGAGCTGTTTGCTTGTATTTATAGGACCAGTCCGCAGAGGCTTCTCAGCCCCGACCCTCAGGCGTAGTTTTTGCATGTCGCGTCTGTTTGTTTATCCGGGATGACATGGCGACTACATAGGAATATGTTCTCATAAGTAACCACAAGATGCACAGTACTTATCTGTCCCGGGGGTATATGCAGATCATACATCTCGAGGGCCACGTCCAGCTGGAGATGCTGATCTACAAGGCCTGGGGCAGGGAGGACAGTCAGTCTGCAAAGTGACTGCCCCCTGTTGTCTCCCCTGAAACATTACTTTCAAAGACAGGTTGTGCAGCAAACAGTGAGCCATATGGGGTAAAAAAAAAAAAAAAAAAAAAAAAAAAGGCAAAAAAAATATATATATAAAAAAAAGGAATTCAGGCATTTTATGGACCAGCCTCCTCTGCTTCCTCTTCATTCTCTCTTCAGCCTCTTGGGGGCCCTGTTTGCCGCACATGATGTCATTGCGTTGGAATGTCATGTGTGGTGCATAGGACCTGCTGGAGGCTGAAGAATGAAGAGAAAGCGACTGTGGACAGGAGCGGGGATAGGCAAGTAAATAGCGGCCTTGTCACTGTATGGAGGGTCCTTACTGTATTGGGGCAGTATAAAAAGGCAGTATAGTGTGAGGGCCCAGTAATGGAGGAGGCCAATAAAGGGAGTGATATACTGTGTGTGTGTGTGTGTGTGTGTGTGTGTGTGTGTGTGTGTGTGGTGGAGGGGTCAGTAAGGGGGACATTATACCGGGTGGAAAGGGCTGATCAGTGGGTGGGGAGCTGGAGGGATTAAAAAAAGGAATCTGAGGCAGAAGTTTTTCTTAATTCCTCTTCACTTTCTGCTGTCTGAACAGGCCCTTACTTTTCCTTATAGTCATTAACAGGACATGACCTGGCATGGAAGCCCCACCAACATTTGATTGTAAAAGTGACATAGTAATAGATTGTCATTATAATAGACCCTACTAGGACCACCGCCACCAGGTTTCACCACCACAAGCCGCTTCCTACACAGCAAAACCTCAGACGTTGAGAGGCACGCCACCCGACCTGTGCAACGACTGCGAGGGAGGAGGGCCAGGTAGATCCAGCGTGTCCCATCTCAGAAACTGAAGAACTCCAGTCCTCCACCATCTACATGGAGGACTATGTCACAGGAGAGCCGGTCGCTACTGCCATGTGTACACACCTACCACCATCACTAGATCTCCAGTGGGATCTGGACAAGCCCGCGATGTCCACTGTGCCGGGTCCATTGCTTCACAAGGTTAGGAGGATGGGAGCAACCCGTGCTATACTTAAACCAAAGACTTTTAGCTTTACAATCTTGTGAATGTTTTATTTTATAGGTTTTTTTTTCTATTATAACCATAATCTGGTGCTTTAAAGGGATGTACGGAGGTAGCCGTGGTCAACAGTACAGTTGGCGCCATGGCGTTTTTTGCCATTTACATAGTGCATGTTAATAGAGTAGTATGCTGGATGTTCATCTGTATGGTCTCACAGGAGGGCCTTGCTCAAAACCCTCCTAGGGGCTACACGGCAATTTTGGCCACAACACTTCACATGCCCAAAAATCTCACATTCACATACAATATGGCGGCATAGTAAAAGTAAATGGGGTCTTTTGAAGGGAGTCCTTAAGAGGGGCAGCTACTTGTTCTGCACAGTGTAATAAAAGTGAATGGGGTAGTCTTTTGACTTTCAGATTTCCATAACCACAACTCTACAGTCACAAGGTATCCAGCAGGGAACCATACACAAGGCGTAAAGCATCATGCTAGCACACGGAGCTTCTCCTGCGTCAAAGAGTCATGATGTCCACGTGACCTCTGAGGTCCAAACATAGGCCTCAGCAGTTCCCCGGGACCACTGATATCACCCAAGAGGCCAGGAGAGAAGACCGAATGCTGATGCCTTGCCCCGGAGAGGTTAGGAAGGGGAGAGATTATAACTTACTGACTAGTTTCATTGTGAAGTTATATGCTCCCCCCCGGAGCACTGGATTGTTTTTCATCACTTCCCAATCCTCTACACAAGTTGCTCATCCATAATGCCCTACACAGACACAGGACCCTCATACCAGCCACAGCCCCACCATAACAGGCACAGTTATTATGCATTGAGAAGTTCTCATGTTTGGTTGGACATGAAGCCAAGTTTGTGTCAGTCTGATGTCATTACTTGAGTCCTCCCTCAGGCCATAGAACAAGCAGTACATATACAGATATAGCCACCAGCCACAGCTTGTAAACAGATGCCATGCAACTTCATGTTATATACAGGAACATCTCAATAAATTAGAATATCTTTGAAGCGTTTATTTCTTTCAGTAATTAAATAAAAAAAGTGACCTCCTATATTTTCTAGATTCTTTACACACAGAGTCTTCTATTTCAAGTGTTTTATTTCTGTAAATGTTGATTATGGATTACAGGTAATGAAAACCAAAATCTAAGAAACTTCAAATATTGTAAAAAAGTTCAGTATTGTAAATTCAGTGTCACCTGCCAAGGTCTCCTAAGCCTTTAAATGGTCCCTCAGTCTGGTTCAGTAGGACACACAATCATGGAAGACGCTGGTTATGAATTGTATTACTGAATCACTGAAATGAATGAATGTTTCAAAGATATTCTAATTTATTGAGATCACCTGTATAACCCCGGCCTTTTCTATCATCAAAAGTAGGTAGGAGACATTGGGGGAAGAGTTTCTGCTTCAGTGTATCTGTAGTACTGGGTGACCACGGGCACCGCGTCACTGCTCTGCCCACCACTCTGCTTTTCATCACGGCCACCTCTGGGTCCAGCCACTGGCTTCTGCTCAATCCCTCACTGGCCACATTCATGGTCATAATCCACCACGCCGCAGGAAGAGATTACTAGAGCAACTGGAGACCCTACTAGGACCACCGCTAGGTTCCAGCATCACTGAGCCGTTTCCTACCCTACAGCCAGCAAAACCAAGCATATCTCCTCAGACGACAGAGGTTGGAGGAACCATCACCTGCCAACAGCCAACCTGTTTGACACACAGCCCACCAACAACAGTAACCCAAGCTGTGCATCATTCGCGAGGCAGAAAGGCCAGGCAGATCCAACCTCTCCCATCTCAGGCCTTCACAGGAACTGAAAAACTCCAGTGCTGCATCATCTGCATACGGTACTATATCAATTGTATTCACTGCGCTACATCATTAGCATACCTCCCAACCGTCCCGGATTCTGCATCCCGTCCCGCTCGGTATGTCCCAGCTTCAACTCATCTGTGTCCTCCGGACGCAGAGGAGTCAAATACAGTGGTGAAGCAGGACGCGTCCGCTCCCTGCTTCACCATTCCTCCCCTGTGTGCGCCGGGAGTTGTAGGCACAATGTGATGACATCACTCACATGTGAGTGATGTCATCACATCGCGCTCCTGAAGCCTCCGGGAGCAGAGACTGCTGACAGTGCAGCGGAGGAGCGAGGAGAGGGGAGTATTAGGGCTTTTATGTTAACCTGTGAAGGGAGGGTCGCTCAACGGAAACATTAAACTATGAGGCAGCTGGAGGAGGATATGAAACTGTTGGGGCACCAGGAGAGGGATGTTATACTGTGGGGGCAATTGGAGGGGAACATTATAATGTGGGGGCATATAATGTTAGGGTGACTGTAGGAGCATTATGCTGTGTGGGGGCACAAAGAGAAATGGATGGGAATTGGTGAAGTCAAAGTAGAAGTCGCTGGAGCCCCAACATTACAGTCACATGATATCCAGCAGGGTTGGATTTTTTGTGGTTATGGGGTCACGGTTGCAGCTAAGTGATGCCATTCACTTTCATTATGCTGCAATATACCATAGGAAAAGTATGACCTTTGGTCATGCAACGGGTGTCGTGGCCAAAATTGCCACCTAGCCCTAGCCCCTCTCCTGCAACAATTGCTGCAAGGCAAACCTGTAGCCGCCCACAGAGTCCACGATGTCACATGGAGCCCCTACAGGTCGGTATTACAGAGCCATTTCTGTGGTTGCCCGTATAGTTGAGAGTAGCGCTGAGGTCTCCAGCTTTGGTATGGGAATCTGCAGTTTGGTAGAGGGCTCTCCTCTTCTTCCCTGGGGGGTGGAGGTACTAGGATATATACCCTAGGTGCCCCCCTTTAATCCCACAGCACCATAGTAGTGCCTGCCCCAGTATCCCCATAGTTGTGTGCCAGACACAGGGTACCCATAACCGGCACAATGATGCCTTGACTATTTCTCATACGTAGTTTGGTTGGACATGAAGCCAAGTTTGTGTCAATCTCTGATGTGTTTTTTTTACTTGAGTCCTCCCTAAGGCCATAGAACAAGCAGAACATGCACAGATATATCCGCTAGCCTCAGCTTGTAAACAGATGCCATGCGGTTTCATGGTATACACAACCAGTTTACCAGTTGTCCGGGATAAACAATTTTTTATAATATGAGAACCATGAAAAGAAGAGAGAACCAAGATACACATAGAAAGAACTGTAGCTGAATGATGTCTGTGGCACTGAAGTGGTTAATGAGAGTGGCAGGGACCACGGGGGGGGCATGGAGCAGCACGTGGCACGTGAACAGGAGCCAAAGATTGGGCTAAAAGCCTGGTATTTTAAATAAAAAGCCGCCATTTTGATGATAAGGCTTTCAATACAAGGGACAGGGCACACTTTGCTTTCACCACACCACAATAAAAACCACCGTTCCTGCCATCTCCGATCACAGAACATGGTGGACTGTAGGTGTCCAGGCTCCAGGGTTGTCTCAAGAGTGGTCTGAAATGAAGGTAGAGGAAAGGACATAATGGGACATTCTTTCTTGTGTTCCTGTAAATGTTGGTCAAGACGAGTGGCCAGGATTGGTAGAGGGAAAGATGGTTAGTTTCCACCATGGCCATTGTAAAGCTGACCTAAGGCCGCAGAAAACCTTTCCACAGAAGAAATTTTGGAGCTTCTGGTTTTAAAGAGAAGGCCCAGGGTGAGGGTCTCCATGCAGAAGAGACAAGGCCAACCTGTTCATTTCCAGAAGAGTGGGGGGTCATAACTGGAAGTATAATTTACATCTTTCATGGAAATCGGGGAAGGTTTTCTGATCTCCAGTATGTCTATCAGGATGATTTACCTTGGGTTCTACGTGGATGGCAGCTGTGACAGCAACCTGAATTTACGCGGCCTCTTGTTGTTGAGCCCCCTCAACTGGTTCCCGAATGAGCCAAGTCAAACCATACATCTGGTCCAAGGTCCTTGCATCTCTTCCATATTGGCAAGGAATCTTTTGAAGGCCTGTGATTATGTTATGGCGTTCCTATGTATGTAACTCCAAGGTAACTCCGCTACCCGCAAGCAAAACCGCTACCTATAGTCCAATACCATCATGGAAGGTGGAGGCTAAGACACCCTCCATGTTTTCACCAGAGCCCCGCCACAGGTCAGGATAGGCTTGGCTGCTCAAGACCAAGGTCACAAAGCCAAGACAAGGTATCAGATAATAAGCACACTTGCAGTAATAGGGAACAAAACCAGTTACCTAATGGTGGACGGAGGGGGGAATAAACAAGCTGAGGTCAAACTAGGAGCGCATGGAGTAGCCAAAAACAAATATCAGAAGAGTCAGAGTCCTAACCAAGTTAACCCAGGAGGTCACAAGGATATCCAAATCAGAGGCCATGGGGTAAACCAGGAGATCAGCCATAACAGGGAGTATTCCCAGGAGACATAAGGAGCCCAGCTGAATTACAGCCAAGTCTAAATAACCCACCTTACCCCTTTATTGGAGAGCTGATTGGGTCTGTGTCTTAAGAATGTGATAGGCTGAGCAGACCCATGCAAAGCTTGACTAGTGGTCATGGCAACCTTAAAGTCACAGCTGCAAGAAGGAACGTCTTGACAGCCCATGGACATGTGTGGCGCTGTTTCTGGAAGAAGGCAGCCATGTTTTTCGAGTCATAAACGATCACATTATGAGATTTCATCTATGTCTTTTAGGTTAGGGCTACATGGTGACATTTGTCACGTGACTTACTTTAAATCGCACGAAAAAAAAAAGGCATTCATTTCTATGGTGTTGCATGTCACATGTGACATGCTGCAACTGTGACGCAACAGTCGAACAAAAATCCAACCTTGCTGGACTTTCTGTTGCATGTCAGTGTCGCAGGCAACCCAGCAGTAATTTTCCACAGCGCCACCACAGGAGTAGTGAAGCATTACACAATATCTACTGAAATCAATGGGCTGTCCATGTAATGTATGGACATGCTGGGTCCTCCAGGAGAAGATACGCTCTTGGTAATAGATGAGGGTTCTGATAGGGGGTCATCCTCTAGAAATTCAGAATTACCTAATAGGTGTTTGAGAATACCTTTATAGATATTATAGGTAGTGGCAAAACCTGCTGCTTATCAGTGGAACTGCAGCTTTGTTTTTTTCTGTTCTTTTTATTATGGTGTCTACATTTTCTGGAGCCCGAGTTACATTATCTAGCAAAGGACCAGGGACAGATAAGTACGTGCAATCCACAGACGAGGCCACTGCTAATTCTGAAGGTCCCTTTACTCTAACGTCATAATTATTCTCCTTATCAACATCATCCTCAATGATGTGATCTTTAGGAATCCACATCATCATCATGATCTTATGGGTGCCCCCCATGAACACCAGCAGAATGTGCCCCAATAAATGCAAGTAGTGTGGGATGTCTATCTTATGTTTCTGTATGTGGCCACCCAGTGGTTGTGTTGTGCATGGCACGGGTTTTGCAAGCTATCACAATATTGTATTGAACTGGTTTCATGACAAATTGGCAGGGGGCCTGGAGTCGTAAGGGGCCCACAGTCAGCTGGACATGACCGGGGGCCCTGCAGCATGATAACATCAGTCAGGGTAAGCTTGATCTTCTGACCGTTGACTCCCTTGTAAAGATAGTCGATCACCGGCAGCAGAGATTGGTGCTCATCTCTGCTGCCAGTAGAGGTCACTGTGCTATCTCTGCTGCCTGTAGAGGTCACTGTGCTATCTCTGCTGCCAGTAGAGGTCACTGTGCTATCTCTGCTGCCAGTAGAGGTCACAGTGTTATCTCTGCTGCCTGTAGAGGTCACTGTGTTATCTCTGCTGCCTGTAGAGGTCATTGTGTTATCTCTGCTGCCAGTAGAGGTCAGTGTGCTATCTCTGCTGCCAGTAGAGGTCACTGTGCTATCTCTGCTGCCTGTAGAGGTCACTGTGCTATCTCTGCTGCCAGTAGAGGTCACAGTGTTATCTCTGCTGCCTGTAGAGGTCACTGTGTTATCTCTGCTGCCTGTAGAGGTCACTGTATTATCTCTGCTGCCAGTAGAGGTCAGTGTGTTATCTCTGCTGCCAGTAGAAGTCACTGTGCTATCTCTGCTGCCTGTAGAGGTCACTGTGCTATCTCTGCTGCCAGTAGAAGTCACCCCCCCCCTGTGCTATCTCTGCTGCCAGTAGAAGTCACTGTGCTATCTCTGCTGCCAGTAGAGGTCACTGTGCTATCTCTGCTGCCAGTAGAGCCCCTCCGCCCCCGGCCCCCCCCCAGTCACTGTGCTATCTCTGCTGCCAGTAGAGGTCACTGTGCTATCTCTGCTGCCAGTAGAGGTCACTGTGCTATCTCTGCTGCCTGTAGAGGTCACAGTGTTATCTCTGCTGCCAGTAGAGGTCACTGTGCTATCTCTGCTGCCAGTAGAGGTCACTGTGCTATCTCTGCTGCCTGTAGAAGTCACTGTGCTATCTCTGCTGCCAGTAGAGGTCACTGTGCTATCTCTGCTGCCAGTGGGTCACTGTGCTATCTCTGCTGCCAGTAGAGGTCACTGTGCTATCTCTGCTGCCAGTAGAAGTCACTGTGCTATCTCTGCTGCCAGTAGAGGTCACTGTGCTATCTCTGCTGCCAGTAGAAGTCACTGTGCTATCTCTGCTGCCAGTAGAGGTCACTGTGCTATCTCTGCTGCCAGTAGAGGTCACTGTGCTATCTCTGCTGCCTGTAGAGGTCACAGTGTTATCTCTGCTGCCAGTAGAGGTCACTGTGCCATCTCTGCTGCCAGTAGAGGTCACTGTGCTATCTCTGCTGCCTGTAGAGGTCACTGTGCTATCTCTGCTGCCTGTAGAGGTCACTGTGCTATCTCTGCTGCCGTGGATGTTTTATCCTTACATAGGAGACAGTGCTCGAGGTATCAGGGGTATTCCAGTTCATTGGTATTGATCCTCAGGATAAGCTATCAATATGAGATCAGTCCAAAACCCGGGGCCCCCACTGATCAGCTGTTTGAAGAGACTGTGCTTGTGCGAGAGCTGTGACCCCTTCACTATTACATTGCACGGCTGCTATGAAACAAACGCTGTGCGATGTAAATATTGAAGGGGGACTCCGTGTGGGATTCGCGCTACATTTAACATCAGTTACGCCAATTTACATCCATAAGTATAATGTCTAATCTTTATTGATGTATTATTATCACTAGTCCAGTGAATAGCGGTAACATGGCCGCCTCGTAATATACACAGAGCAGAAGTTTTTGGCTTTCATTTTTATAAAATAATCTCTATAAAACATATACGTTCTAATTTCACCATGAAATAAAGTCACAAACATCATCTATGAAGGTCTATGTAGAGTGTAAAACAGACATGTGTTCACGTCGGTTCCTGTTTTCTTAGTCTGGACACTTGTGAGAGCAGCAGTTTGTGCTCCAGAGCTGCTCTTCTTATATAAAGCCTCCTACACACGACCGTAGCGGATTTACAGTCCGCAAATACTGATCCGCACAAAAACATGTCCTCCTTGCATCAGTAAATACGGATTCTGTATGATAAATTGTGGTCCTTGGATATGGCTCGTAAAAATTGCAGTCATGTCTGTGCCCATTAAAATGAATGGGACCCTACTTTTATCCGCAATTGCGGTCGTGTGCATGAGGCTTTAGATATTGGAAGATTTGGAATAGGGCCATGTAGACGCCAGAATCATTCATACTTGTCAACTCTCCCGGAAGGTCCTGGAGGCTCCCGAAAAAAGGGCTGACCCTCGGACTCCCAGAAGAACAGACAAGTCTCCCGGGCCACCAGGGTAGCAGTCACTTTGTATGAGACTTTGTATGAGACTTTATATTCTCGGTTATGTCCAAAAAGAGGTGTGGCCTGCACATTTACTGCCCAAAAGGGGCGTGACGATATGCAAAAGGAGTGTGGTGATGCAAGCACAGTTCTCCTGAAACCCCCTGTCGAAATTTACACAAGTGCGGAATAGTTATTAGTCCATTTAGGGGTGCAGGCCTACGATAAAATGCGGTAAAAATACAGGAAACCTCAAAATGCTCCAAGATATACGTAATTCTAGATGACTAAAATGGAATCAATCAGAAGAAAGGAATTTTTTGGACACCCCCTATAAAAACATCTCTGCCATGCTGCCAACTAATGCCGGAACTGGTTGTAGCATCTTGGGGGACTCTTCGCATAGGCCCATTTTCTGAATTTGTTTGGAGTCCTTGTTATAAAATTCATTTTTGTCCATCATCATAGAAGAACAGAAAATTTAGGAAGTGTCGCCGCCAGTAATTCTTAGATTCGGCATAGGGTGACGGGTTATTGTCAACCTTTTGGATCAGGTCGAAGTTTTCTTGACCAAAGGCAAAAAATGTAAAAAGTTTACGCTTGAGAATATCAGTAAGTGCGATCCTAGACAAAGATGATACGGCTTAGTGTATGGTGACCTTCTGTAGGACGAGGGTCTGTGTTGCTTGTGCCTAAAAACAAAAGAGACAAGTGATAAGTAATAAGCCATAGACACAGAAGACAATCACATTTATTGTAGAAAGAGGACAGTACGTAGCGGAGAGGCCAGGACTCCTAGAATCATATAACTATAATGCTCGGAGTCCATCTCCTATAGGATATAGGCTGGTAAGTCCGGCTGACATGGGCTGTCTCACATCCGAGACTCAGCCTAAGCTTGGTTGCTGTGTTAGGAATGACTGATGACCTGAGACTCTCCTGGTTACCTGTACCAACTAGACTCATCTAACCTCACTGCAAACTCTACTCTGCAGTATCTATACTGGTTCCTCTCAGCACAGCTGCACCATAGGTGAGCGCTACATTAAGGATTCACTTCTTTACTCCCCAGTGTGCCTTCGAGTAATTTGTCCTCCCTCTCCATATGCCATATAGACTGCACCTCATTGTCCTCCCATCTTACAGAATGAGGACTGGGCCCTGATCACAGTAGATGTCATGTTCTCTATGTTACCTGCTTGGCTGCTTCCAGTCTATCCAGTTCAGCTTGGACTCGGCGGCCATAATCAGGATGTACATCTGTAAAGTTCTTCACCTGGAAATACAGATCACATGTTAGCTTCGCCACAAGCACAATAGTCAGCTGTATTCCTTGTTGGACCATTTAGTAATTCCTTGTTGGACCCTGGTGCAAATGCTCAGTTTGTGTCCCCCTGCACAACTATCAGCTGCATCCCAATCCGTACATTTTAGAAGCATTTACCGGTACATTTCCCTTTTCTTCTCTATCTGGCTCAGATCGCCATGATGGCTTCTCCACAACAAATCTGTACACACAAGATTCCCATCCTCTGTTGGTGTCCCCCTATAGTAATCATGCCACCTTTTGTACCACAGTCTCCCCCACAGAATCCCTCCTTAACTATATGCTGCTAACCAACTGCTACTTTTGCCATAAAAGGGTTATTTTTTTTCCTTTCTGACAGGGGAAGGCTGTGTATTATAAATCTCCTTACTCCAGTGCACCAGAGGGGAGGGAGAATAAATGTACCATGTACAGACTGCCGGCCATTAAAGGGGATCAGAAAGGAAATCAAAGAAGTTTATCCAGCCTTAGTGTAGTGTGGGAGACCTGTGGGCCCCCCTGGTTTCTGGGCCTAGTTCAAGCTGCCATGACTGCAACCCCTATAGTTACACCAGTAAATATAATGAAGCTTACCGCTCTCTTCTGGATTAAACCTTGGGCTCCACACAAGCTTTCTGCAATGTTCTCAGAAACCTGCTGTCGCTCCTCTTCGGACAGAACCTCAAGATAAAATTTTCTCACCTGGCAGGAGAGAGAATAACAGATTTGGATGAGGACTACAAGTAGCAGCCTATGCTAAGCACATTTACCAGGCCCCGTCCTCCCTGCAGTCCTAGGCCCATTCTCTAAACTCCATTCTGACTCTTACCATAAAAACCAAGCAGAGACACGCTATCACCAAGCAGACGTCTAGCATTGTGGGTTATACTTACCTGAGAAAAGTTATCTTCTGAATCCTCATGCCTGGTCATATCCCCGCAGACACAGGATGGTTTCTCTACAAACTCACGGCTGTCCCGTAGACGCCCAAAACTGTTTGGATAATAGTTCGGAGCGTTACCTTAGTGGAGTATGAAACAAGGTGGGTCAGGTTTCAAGATTGTTCAGCATTAGATTGAATGATATACATTGACTGGCCACTTTATTAGAGACCCCTGCCCTTTCACAGTTGGCGCTCCCCTGTATATTAGACCCTTGACCCTCAATAGAAAATCTGCAGCCGGATGCAACGCTGGTGTCGAACTAACATGTCTGAATACATTGTCTGAATATTGTATCACAAAGCAGTGGAGACATATGGCCTGGTCAGATGGATCCAGATTTCTGTGGCGCCATGATGGTGGAAGGGATACGAGAAGCATGAATCGATGAACCCTTCCTGTTTGGTGTCACCAATTTAGGCTGGTAGAAGTGGAGCAATGGTAGGGGGTGGTTAACACACCCTGAGTCCTCTGATACCTGTGGGTGACACCATGAATTGCTGCAGTTCTGAAGGCCAAAGTGGTCCAATGCACTACTGGATGGGGGGGGGGGTCTCTAATAAAGGGGCCATTCAGTGAACAGTCAAGATCTGTACCTTGGTTGTCACCCATCGCCATGAACCCATCTCTTTCTAAGTTTGCAGATTTGGACCTTATGGGGCTGTTTACTGGAATTTGTTGATAATTTACTCCAAGCCGGTACCGCTGAGCATCGGGATAGGAAAACATGCGAGCCTTCAATGGATAGAATGTAGTCAGTCAGATCCATATTCATCAATTGTGATCAAGCCATTGACTAAGCTTCAAGGATGGGACAAGTCACCATAGGACGTCATATATAATAAGTTGGAACAGAGCCTCACCGTAAGAGCTGGTGTGTACGCCCCCTATCATATAATAATATAATAAGCGGGATCTTACATGCAGAACCTTATCAGGACTGGGCTCCATTCCTGGCACCAGGTTATGGGGTGAGAAGGTGATCTGCTCCACTTCAGCAAAGTAATTGACTGGATTCCTGTTTAATGTAAACTTTCCTACTGGTATTAAAGGGAACTCTTCATGATACCAAACCTGAAATTAACAATGTAAAGTTATGTTGTGTACAGTATCTAATGCAGTATAGTTTCTATGGTTCTAAAGTATAAAAAAAAATAAAAGAAGGCCAGTTTAAAATCTCAGTATGTCAGCAGATCTATGTGTCTCCATGGTAACAGACTACAAAATCTGTGACCATTTACAAAAAGCAAGCCATTGTGTAAGTGCATAGTACACGTGGTTGGATACTCTTCTTCTTACCTTTGTGATATCAAAGGGATTAAATGGCATCTGCTTGACTTGGTCTAAGGTCATGACTTGGATGTACAATGTCCAGGATGGGTAATCGCCCCTCTTTATTGCTTCTTCGAGATCTTTTATTGCGTAGTCAGGAATTGTTCCAGCCAAAGTTTTGGCAGCCTCTTTGGACAGGCTTTTTATCCCCTGGTTAGACTGGAGGGAACAGAAGAAAAATATGACCAGAATCTCTTCCAAAAGGAAGAGTGATCCACACATGCCACACATTTTTGGGTTTTCTGTCCGAGGTCCACAAATACCATAACAGACTCATTTACAATAGTTGGTAGTCTAGTATCCAAGACTGCAGACTTTTATCCACCTTAACATCATTGTGTTGGTTGCTATTGACACCTGTCAACGGTTTGTTGACAGACACGCCTCCATCTGAGTTCCCATTGCATTCTGGGAGATGGTTTTTCAACAGCAGATTTGTAGGCACAGATTTACTTTTCCATAGCAGTTTAAAGGGGTTAACCACGTTGGGAAATCAATACTGTTTTTTGGAAGGGTCTATCAAATGCGTTGATCAGAAGATGTCCCGCTGTTGTGGTCTCTAGTGACCAGGGCGGAGCTGGCACAAAGTGTTTAATTCCCCTGCAGTGCCTCCAGAGGTGACATAAGGCATTTCATGGTGCATGGTGGTCATTGAAATCAATTGACTGTCTGTGTAATGACTGGAAGTGTTGAGTCCTCCAACTCAGGCCAGCCTAAAAAAGGTCAGGCCTTCCCGGCGCATATAGTAAATGGGCACAGCAAATACAGCATGAAATTATATGATGCTACGAGCCTCAGATACATACCAAGTAGTGGAATTTAGCATACACCATGTCCCCCTTGGCATTCAACAGTTTAAAGGCATGGTTCGAAAATCCATTCATGTACCGATATCCATCCGGAATCCCTCTGTCCGAAAATAAGTGGGTGACCTGCGTGCGGACAAAATGTGAGCCATATTATCCACATTATAACAGCCCTAGTGCCCATATAATAGCAGCCATTGTGCTCACATAATGTCAGTCATGGTGCCAATGTAACATCAGCCATAATACCCACATCATACCAGCCACAGTGCCCATATAATAGCAGCCATTGTTCATACTCACCACTGTAGCGCACAACATATACCAGCCATCGAGACCACATGATAACAACTACAGTGCTCATCGATCTGATATTGATGATCTATCCTAAGGATAGTCACCTGGATTTACCACTGGTTAGTGGGACATCCCATTCTACAAACTGAATGGTCATTATATAATATTGGATACCTCATGTAGGGTTTCAGGACACAGACTCAAAAAATCCCATAGCATATTTGGGTCTTTACGGTGTGTCTGTGGGTTTCGTCTCTGAGCATGGGAAAGTGATGGGAACTGCAAAGAGAAAAGGTTGTGAAGATGTAAAATAGAGAAGAACCCTGTATGGCTAGTGATATCATATGGACGGCCAGTGATAAGCTCGGCTTACTTCAGATATGGCCTCCACCAATGTCTGGCCATTTTCATGGTTTGTGATGCCCCTTCTACCAGAAAACACAAACTATTGCTCTCCAATGCTGTAGCCTACCTCCAGCTATATGGGCCATCACTAGTTCTCTAGATTTGGAGAACCAACAATATAATGGACCAAAAGTGATCTAAAACTAGACTAGAGCAGTCTGGAAAATCTCAAAGTTCTTAAGTTTTTCCCATAGACCATAGGTAGCCATAATATAGACATCAGACCAATGGTGGTCAACCTGACATACTGTGGGGACCTCAAGTGGACCTTTACCTCCATAACAGAATGGGGTTGGCCATGCCATGGCCAAGTCAAAGAACATCTGTGTACGCAAAAGTGATCTAAAACTAGACTAGAGCAGTCTGGAAATTCTCAAAGTTCTTAAGTTTTTCCCATAGACCATAGTTACCCATGATATAGATGTCAGACCAATGGTGGTCAACCTGACATATTGAGGGGACCTCAAGTAGACCCTTGCCTCCATCACAGAATGGCACTCATACCATGGCCATGCCATGGCCAAGTCAAAGAGCATCTGTGTATGCACAGGGGTCCACACGTATAAAAAAATCCATATCTATAGGTGTACAAATATACACCCATCACAACTTTGGGCATGGCCTGGATATCACAGTGCCTCCATAACAGAGCTGGTTTTCTGTTGGTTGGACATAGTGCTCAGCATATAGGAGTACTCTTTCTTCCATATTGTCTTGTATAAGGTAACTATACCATATGATTTTGACTTCCTCTGGGATCTACTTACATGGGGTTGCATTTGGCCCCTGGGCCACCAGTTGGGCTTCTATAGACCAACATATAAAAGTGTAAGGTGTGGTGGCAGGGAATAGTCAATCTTCAAATGGGATGAGGAAATATATTCAGGATGGGGTATATACTAACCATTATGGGGTCTCTTATGAAGAAGATGGGGGTGTTGTTCCCAACAATATCCCAGTTTCCTTGTTCCGTATAGAATTTAACAGCAAACCCACGAGGGTCTCTAACAAGATCAGACGTCCCAGATTCTCCAGCTGCAGACATAATCGTGTAGAATAGGTCAAAAATGCAAGAAAAAAGTGCAAAAACTGTTTTATGTACAAATTATCACAGTTTCATTGAAACCTCGGAAGGAAGAGTTTGCATTTCTAGCTCCGAGGATACATGTGGGCTGTCATGTGGATGTTTACTAATCTAAGAAGACACAGTACAGTGGTAGTGTCCTGATATACTTGTGTGCAAGTAGGTGACTGGGTGACCATAGACTACTGACATAACCCCAAAAATGGCTGACAACAGTTACAATGTTCTGCCACAAGTAGGAAGAACAGCTCTGGAGTACAAACTGCTGCCCTAATAGGGCTTACAGCTTACTTGTAGTAGAGAACCGGACAGCTACTGGCGTCTTCTTCCCAATATACTCGAATACTTTGGCTTTGCAATACTTGGTGATATCATGGGTGACTTCAAAAGAACCAAACGCACCTGGAATATGAATGAAGACACAATTATTAAAGGGGTTCTAAAACTATTGATGGACTATGCTATATCAGGTCAGTGGGGATCCGACACCAGACACCAACACCGATCAGCTATGCACGGAGAATCGAACAGGAAGCAAACAGCACCATTCTTTGTGTAGTGGTAGAACTGAGTCACTGCAGCTTAGCTCCCATTCAAGTGAATGGGAGATGATCTGCAGTACCTGTTCTGGCCACTACACAGAGAACGGAGCTGTCTGTTTCCTGCTCCATTCTCTGCATATCAGCTACTGAGAATCAGCTGATCAATGGGGGTGTCTGGTGTTGGATCTCCACCAATCGGATATTGTTGACTTATCTTTATGACAGGTCATCAATATTTTTAGCCCAGAACACCCCTTTATATATCGTAATGGCGTTCTCTACCCCATTCCCTCTATGTCTTGTCCATCCCAACAGAACAGGATAAAAATCTGTCTAATACTAAACTTTACTTTCCATAATAGTTAAAGTGTTAAAGGAAAATTCCACTTTTGGGCCACAATTTGCAATATGTGACTTGCCAGTTTCCAGACAGCATTGCATTATGGGAGCTTAGACAACAGTTACAGCTAGGTCACATGTCTGACAACAGGAAGAAGGTAAATTGCTGTCAGTTTCTAATGGCAACCGGTAAAATTTTGAAATCAGCTGTAAATTGAATGGCAGAAAACACATAAAATAACTCAAAATTAGCCAAAAAAATTAAAGTACTGGCAAAGTGACTCAACTATTACTTTCCGGTCTTACTCATACTGTCCTGACAGGCATTCTTACCAGCTCCGTGAGCATGCGCCACCCTCTCTGGAATTCGTTCCCTGACAAAGTGAGCCATTTCTTCGATGAACACTGAATCCTGCAGCAGCATTGGCCCCCGAGGGCCCACTGTCAGGGAACTGTTTTTATTTCCAATAGGAATCCCATTTGCTGATGTCAAAAGCTCAGGCTATGGAGAGAGAATATATAAATGGGAGTTATTATAGGGAAAAAGATCCATAATGGCGACAATGGTGCTGGACAGGAAGTAATATAGGGGGTAATATAACCTGACTTGGCATCAATAATTTTAGCCCAGAACACCCCTTTATATACCGTTATGGGGTTCTCTACCCCATTCCCTCAATGTCTTGTCCATCCCAACAGAAGAGGATAAAAATTTGTCTAATAAACTTTACTTTCCATAATAGTTAAAGTGTTAAAGGACAATTCCACTTTTGGGCCACAATACTACAGTAACAATATTCTGGAAGGTGGCTCATGATGTCATGATCATTGGGGGCCAAGATCCCTTCACTGGCACAACTGAGATTGCTGAATACTATACCGTCAGTCAGTCCTGTCAAAAGAGCAGCACATGCGAGATTTGAAAACTGTACTCTGGAGATGTCCATTGACTTCTATAGGAGAGTGTTGTGGGCATGCTCTGTGCAGAGTTCACTGTACAGGGAGGTGGAGGAGGAGAGCTGTGACCATCATGAATGGTGAATTCTGTGTTATCCATACATAGGTGTTATCTGACATTGTAATCCTGTCTTTGATCATAATGAGATGACTGCTGAGAAGTGTTCTCTACAGAACAGGAAGTGTCAACCTATTTTGAAGCTTAGCGGCCAGAGAGAAAACAAGTTTTAGGATTTTTTTTTCTAATAAATGGAAAATTTTTGAAAATCACCAAAACTTATTTTCTTGATATAAATAGAAAGTACTTTCCTGACACTCCAAACAAAACATGAGGGTGCGGAGTATGATACCCATGAGATGATCTATATAAAACCTTGGCATTCCTGGCACATGAACCTCATGTACAGTAAATAAATCTTTCTTGGCTGTGTCATCGCTTCTCACCTGCTAGGCATTTCTAGGAATTTGCAGGCGAGGCCATCGATGGCTGCGAAGATTACAAAGTGGAGTAAATCATTCAAATTAATGGCAGGGCGGGGTGACTACTTCCTTTTAATTAGTCTGAACATTTGACGGAAGGAAATTAATTTTTTTTCTATGAATTTTACAAAAAAAATTGCTTCCAAAAACTGTAATCTTTTGCCCTTCTGTACCCAAGACATTATAAAAGAATGGAGGCATATGACTGGGTGAAGGACATTCTTAGACCAGCCAAGAATTGGCAAGTATGGACACCTGACATCTTATGAGGTCCTACTGCAAATTCAGTCATCTGAGGGGGTTACAATGCTCTGTTCCAATAATTATAGAGTAGGTCCTACTCTGAAATCGGATCGGGGCCCCCATAGAAAGCTCGGAAGGCACTGAGATGTGATCTGAGTGTGATCCGACTGGCACCCACTTGGCCTGCACACTCGGTCATGTGCATCAGGATTTAGGGCTTATTCACATGATAGTGAATGTTTTTTGATTGACCATCGCACACACACCAATGTCTATGGGTCAATTCACATGGTTATTTTTATGCCCATGAAAACGGACAAAGATAGAGCATGTCATATTTTCTGATCGCCGTGAAAGAAAAAACAGACGTGTGAATAGAGCCATAGATATTAATGGTTTTAAGAATGGCCATGCGATGGTCATTTCAAAAACATCCGTCACGTGTGCATAAGACCTAAGTCCTAAAACATTTTCTAATAAAGTGCAGATCTAGAGGTTTCTGGCACATAATGAGGTTAATTGGAGCAGGTCAGCTATAAGGCATGTCATAGCAGGGATTGCAGGCTACACATATATAATACTATAGTAATTACACAAGCTAAGAGAAATATTTATAAAGCCTGATACAATGTAGACATTATAAAGCCAGCAATGATGGTGATGATGAATGATCTATGGTCTCTAATTATATTTCACGCACTATAGGGCAGGCTATTTATACATAAGAAACTATTTACTGCCTAGCCAAGGTGGAATCTCTAGGGCTATGCCAACAAGCAGTTATCTCCTACTCCATCTACATAGATAATGGTGGCAAGTATTGGGTCACATTAGAATATGTATGATGGCTGCCAGACACTGGGATGAATCAGCCATGTCGAACATACCAATCCAGCCAAAAGGAGGCGGATAGGTGACCAAGCATGTGGGTGGTTTTGTCTTGTGAGCAAAGGAGTTTCAGACTGTGTCCATAACTTTCATAGGCTTCAGGAGAGAGGGCCAAAAGAGCCACCTCTCCTATATAAGGCTGCGATAGGGGATCAGGTGAGGTCTGGCAGTATCAGACTGAGGTTCCTTGAGCCCACCCTTCACCAATCCGTTAAAAATAGACCATAGTACTCCTCACATTTGGGTGTCTTCTGCTGGATCATTATTGTGTTCTGGCACTGTGGTGCGTCAGTCCGAGTCTGGGTCATCTCATCCCAGGAGTGGAATGGAAGTCCTTCACCAACCTCAGTCCAGACCTATTTATATGGTTGACTCTAGGCTAGGCCTAAAGGAGAAACATTGGAGGGTCATATATGTTCAAATCAATATGACCATTATAGGATTCTCTGATACTCTGGTGGACGCCTTGGAATGGAAGCCTTCCACCAACTTGAGTCCAACCTTATGTATATGGCCATCTCTAGGCTAGGCCTACAGGGTCACTTATGTACAAATCAATATAACCATCACAGGATCCTCTGGTGGGCCAGTCCAATGCTAGGTCTGGGTCATCCCAAGTGTGGAATGGAAGCCCTCCAAAAACCTCAGTCCAACCCTATATATAAGGCTGACTTTAGGCTAGGCTTACAGGAGAAGCATTGGAGGGTCACATATGGTGAGATCAATATGACCATCACAGGAACTTGTAGTGGTGCAACTTTTTGTGATCATCATGCCAATAGACTTGAAAAAAGGACAGCTAGAGAGTGGAGATCACAAGTGGTCTATTTCTGGGTTGCAGTTTTCTTGCAGATGGTGGGATTTAATTGACCCAACCTATTGATAGGATAGGCCATCAATATATGATTGGTGTTGTCCAAATTTTGGCACCCCTGCTGATCAGCTGCTTGAGAAGGCCTTGGCGCTTTGACGAATGCCTCCCTTCTTTATCTGCTTTGCTCCTTGATCTTCAAGATGTCCTGGTTCTTTCAAACAGTTAAATGGGGGGTACGGAGAGTCAGATCCCAACAATGTCATGGCCAGTCCTAATAATAAGCTATCAATATTCTGGTTCTTAGAACTCCTCAGCGACATCTACCATATCTTTGGGGCTGAGTTATCTCCTATGCGTCGGGTATTGGCTGTGTAATGCAGCTGATACCCACCAACAGTGTCCAGGATATAAATTTGGTAAATGTGGTATTGCTGTGATGGTACTGACCCAAAAAATTAGGTTCATGTTTCATTTTTATCTTACAGTGAATACAGTTGAAACAAAACTCCAAAACAATAACAGAATTTTTTTTTCCATCCCACCCTACAAATAATAGTACCATTAAAAAATATAACTTGTCCTGCCAAAAACAAGCCCTAGATGGGTATTTTGACAGAAAAATAAAAAAGTTATGCCTATTGGAGGGCAGGGAGTAAAAAATGAAAACCAAAAATTGTCCGTGTCCCGATTTGGTTTTCCAAATGACTGTATTACAATATTCTAATACCAAGAACAGAAATAAGAATATACACCGTACTCTCTGGGATACAAAGACCACTGGCCTAGAAGACCGCTTAGTCCGAACTAAGGTTTAGCAACTAATAGAGGAGACTTGCCATTGGTTATACACAGAAATCCCTATAAGGACCGCCTCTTGAGAAGTCCACCTCCGATTAAATCCAACATGGATGAATTCCCTTACATGAGATGTATTAGCCATCTTCTTGGAGAGGACCACCCTTCTAAAAGACCATTTTTCGCTTCAGTTTTCCATGGTCATCTCAATGTATATATTTTGGAATCTTTTTTAAGGCAACTACCGATAAAATCTATAACAAAATTCTACTAGAAGGATGTCCATCTCAAACACAGACAAAATTACCAAAGCCCTGGTTTAGATCCGAGGTGGTCATCTCAAAGGGGGTCTTTTTGGCAAGGTTTCGCTAAACGCATTTTCCTCACCTACTATATATAAAATGCTCCTTTAAGAGAGGCTATTAGAGGAATGTCATTACCTGAGCGCTTTGGGCTTCCTGCCCAGTCTTCTGATACTGAGCACTGTACAGACATCTGCTCGCCATGATGACAAGTGTGATCTCTGCAGCTATTAGGTATGGTATATATATATTTAGTACAGGTGACACTCGCTCCGCCCTTCAGTTCAGGTATGCAAAACACGGGAGCTAATAAACACCCTTATTATATGGCATAATATTATAAAAGGAGGAGGAGGCCTAGTGATAGACAAAGCTGCATTAATCCGGCCTCCTAAGCCTACATGACAAGAGTATAGAATTGTGTGGTGACATACACAACACGAAAGGCGCATACAGCTGTATTCACATACATGAAGTGGTATGCTACATAATGATAAGACTTAATGTCACCAATGAGATTTTCTGCAAAACTCCATGTGGATACCCCGTAGTTTTAAAGGGAGTCTGTTCTTCAGGACCCAGCCCATCAACTCAGCCCTGCAGATAGATAGGTTAGGGTCAACAGAACCCAGCGTATCACCCAAGCCCTGCAGATAGATAGGTTAGGGTTAACAGAACCCATCGTATCACCCCAGGCTGCAGATAGATAGGTTAGTGTCACCAGAACCAACGTATCACCCCAGGCTGCAGATAGATAGGTTAGTGTCAGCAGAACCAGCATATCACCCCAGCCCTGCAGATAGATAGGTTAGTGTCACCAGAACCAGAATATCACCCCAGCCTTGCAGGTAGATAGGTTAGTGTCACCAGAACCAGCATATCACCCCAGTCCTGCAGATAGATAGGTTAGTGTCACCAGAACCAGCATATCACCCCAGCCTTGCAGATAGATAGGTTAGTGTCACCAGAACCAGCATATCACCCCAGTCCTGCAGATAGGTTAGTGTCACCAGAACCAGCATATCACCCCAGTCCTGCAGATAGGTTAGTGTCACCAGAACCAGCATATCATCCCAGCCCTGCAGATAGATAGGTTAGTGTCACCAGAACCACCATATCACCCCAGCCCTGCAGATAGATAGGTTAGTGTCACCAGAACCAGCATATGACCCCAGCCATGCAGATAGATAGGTTAGTATCACCAGAACCAGCATATCATCCCAGCCCTGCAGATAGATAGGTTAGGGTCACCAGAACCAGCATATCACCCCAGCCCTGCAGATAGATAGGTTAGTGTCACCAGAACCACCATATCACCCCAGCCCTGCAGATAGATAGGTTAGTGTCACCAGAACCAGCATATCACCCCAGCCATGCAGATAGATAGGTTAGTGTCACCAGAACCAGCATATCACCCCAGTCCTGCAGATAGATAGGTTAGTATCACCAGAACCAGCATATCATCCCAGCCCTGCAGATAGATAGGTTAGTATCACCAGAACCAGAATATCACCCCAGCCCTGCAGATAGATAGGTTAGTATCACCAGAACCAGCATATCATCCCAGCCCTGCAGATAGATAGGTTAGTGTCACCAGAACCAGCATATCACCCCAGTCCTGCAGATAGATAGGTTAGTGTCACCAGAACCAGAATATCACCCCAGCCCTGCAGATAGATAGGTTAGTGTCACCTGCTCCAAATAACTAATTTGCAACAGAGGCAGCGATTCACAATGGAAAAACACAATTTGATTCAGGTGACCCTAACCTATGTATATGCAGGGCTGAGGTGATATGCTGGTTCTGGTGACACTCCCTTTGATGATGGTGCTGTAAATTTGGTAGGGTTCGGAAGGGTTCTTTACTAATACTTAGATACATAAGAACAACTTTTTGATCAATCAACAGAATAACAAACTGATAAACTAACTAGTGCTCACTACCGCTCTTCAGCCACCTGGCTAAAGCAATATGAGACTCCATCTTCCTTGGGCGACACACGGGGTAACCCTATTGGGGCTGCTTACACTAGCTGAATCCCACTCACCAAATTCCAGCACACCATTGCACACTCTTCCCATCTTGGGTTCCACTTCAGCCTCCTTGTGGCTGTGCAGGTTTCTTTTCAGTAGGTTATGTCCTCTGCACGGGTACTCAGTGAGTCTAGATCCTCTTCAACAACTGGGTTTTACTATCCCAGCACTCAACCCATCTCGGACTTCTTCTTGATACCAGCACCCTTTGGCATTTAGTAGTGCTCCATGTTATAAGCTCACCAAAGTCACCATAACTGCAACACTTTCAATCACTCTGAGTCCTCTTTCAGGGTAAAAGTAGCAATTGCACCCTAATGGCCCCTCTACCATAAGCAGACCTCAGTGTTATATTTAGCACATGGTAGGTGGGGGCGCTGTTATAGATATTGCATTGGGGTCCAGGAGCTTGGTTACACGTGAGCTTTGTATACCTGTCTGACTGTCTGATGATCCAGAATATCTGACAAGTGACAATCCAATTGGTGAAGGATTAAAGTATTTATAATGTGTTTACTGATGCAGAACTGTCAGTAAATGTACAATTATCGTTATTATTACGCTTTATATACAGAAAATAATAGAAAAACACAGACATTATAACAAATGAAACACAGACTGGTAAGAAGGGAGTTTACTAATAGAATGCTAATAGTTGCAGGATTTACTTCCTCAAAGAAGTTTTTCTATTAAAGGGATTTTCCAGGACTTTTGCATCGATGACCTTAGAATACATCATCAAGTGAAGATCCATGGGGGTCCAACTCGTGGGAATCCCATGGATAAACTGGTTGAAGCAGGTGAACTGGCAAGGGGTATGAGCTGGAATGTAGGGATAGATGGCAGCAGTGGCCAATACCATAGAGTGGTCCTCAAGGACAAAGCTCCTTAGCTTAATATAGAGATAGATAAAGCAGAGTACAGCAGGGGCTGCAGAGTATGGCAGGAGTTGAAGACCAGAGAGAAGTCTGCAAACTATAGAGAGAACGTTTAGTTAGGTCAGGAACCTCCTTCTCCAACCAACAGCCGCATGTCCTCAGTGCACCTATACACTGAGCCCGAGGACACTTTATACCACTATCTGCTCCAAATTAGGCCTCTTAACATGTCTACCTGGCCCATTAAACACCTGGCCTACAACACTACCCCCTTCATATCTCTCAATTTAGTTTACATGCATAACCGGCAAGAAGTCTTTGTGAACTGGGTGACGTTCCTCCAGCACACGGCTTCAACAATGATCAGCCCAGCTTTGGTCTTCCTCCGAATCTTCAACAATGATCAGCCCTGCTTTGGTCTTCCTCCGAATCTTCAACAATGATCAGCCCTGCTTTGGTCTTCCTCCGAATCTTCAACAATGATCAGCCCTGCTTTGGTCTTCCTCCAATTTTACAATAGTGATCAGTCCTGTTTTGGTCCTCCACCACCGAATCTTCAACAATTATCAGTCCTGTTTTGGTTAACTCTTCCAATTTTTCAACAGTGATCAGTCCTCCTCTGAATCTGGACTTCTTCTTCTGGAATGACAAACCAAACCAGGCCTCATGCTATGTACAATCACTCTGGCCAAGCACCAAATAACTGGAAAATACTCCGCCAGCTGGTAACGCAGTCTGTGCTTCAAGTTGACCATAAGACAAATCTTGTCCTCTGTCGCCTTTCCCTTATTGGTTGCTCTTACCCATTCTGCGGTGGCTAGTGGTGGCAACAAGCACTGTAACCCACAATCCGGCTGTTCTGAGGATTTGTTCTCCACCAGCATGGTGATAACGCTGCCCTCAAGGTCTTTCCCTTGAGCTCATAAGCCTTCTTCACTCACTTTTCTACAACCCACTGATCCTAGACTTGGGCTACAGCATTGCAGGGTCAATCCACAGGAAGTGACAACACAACTCCTCCTGTGGGCACAACCAGTCTTGAGTGGGGACACTGTATATGGCCATCTACTAAAGGGCCAAACTAAAAAAGTTAACCGTCACACAGCTATAAGGGCCACATAGAGTCCTAATGGCCCCTCTACCTTAGGTGGACTCCAATGTTATAAATAGCACATGGTAGGTGAAGGCGCTGTTACAGATATTGCATTGGGGCCCAGGAGCTTAGGTACATGTGAGTTTTGTTTGACAATCCAGAATATTTAACAATCCAATTGATGAAGGATTAAAGGATTTGTACTGTGTTTACTGAGGCGGAAGTATCAGGAAATGTACAATTAGGATTATTATGGTCTATATACAGAGAACAATAGAGAAACACAGACTGGTAAAAATGGAGGTTACGTGGTGAGGCGTATCAGCTGGAATGTAGAAGCGACTAGAGAAGCGTATGGCACACAGAGGCGAATGGCGCTTTGGAATGGCACTGAAGGACTGGCAAGGGGTATTAGCTGGAATGTAGAGATGGACGGCTGCATAGGTGGCCAATACTGGCCTAAAGTAGCCCTCATGGACAAGCAAGGCTCATGATGTATTTGTTCCATTTTTTTAGCATGTCCTATTAAGCCTCATGCCCACGTCAGTGAAAAACGGCCATTTTCAGAACTCTATGGGTGGATTCACACGTCTGTTTTTTAACAGGCCGTAAATAATGTCCGTCAAAAATGGATGGACCCGATACCAGTCAATAGGGCAGATTTATTATCATGTGTAAAAGAAAAACTCTATGTCGCCAATAGGAACCAATCACAGCACAGTTTTCATTTTGTATTTTGCCTTTGAAAAATTAAAGCTGTTCTGTGATAGGTTGCTATGGGCTGTGATTGGTTGCTATGGGCCACAAAGACAGTTTTGTTTAGACACCATAATAAATCTGCCCCAACGGGTTCATTTTTAGGGCCCATTCAGACGTTGGAGAAAGAAGAGTAATTTGAGACGAACATCTGCCTTGGATTCCTCTTCATTTTCCGCTTCTTGGCTTGCCGTGGCAGAATGACGATACTGATCATCGCCATTCCGTCATGCTTAGGCCCAGATGAATGGAATCCGCAGAAAGATCAAGCAGGGTGCTTATTTTTTCCTTCTGCGATCTCTGTCTCCCATTGAAAACAATGGGAGACAGAATCAGGCTGGAATCTGCTGATGAATTATGGGGAGGAATCAACAGCAAATTCCACAGCTGTGTGAACTGGGCCTGAACATCCATCATAACGGTTTTGCATCTGAATGATGGCTCTTAAGACATATCAGTGGGTTGGGCCAAAAAAAAGACCAATGAATATTGTAAGAGACAGCCAATGTTGTCCTAAGCTTTATTTGTCTGTATAAATTGTTAATGTTGAATGTATTTCTGTGATTCTGTTCCTTTAAGACAGCAGCCATTGTAATTGTGACATGATGCTGGAGTGACTCCCCCACCCCTTTTATGTCAGCCTGTCTGTTCTGCAGACAGAATGTGAGCAGAGAAGCAGGAAGTGACGAGACAGAGAGCAGCAGCCATCTTGGCAAGTGTTGTATTGAACTGGGGTGGAGATTTTTCTGTACAGCTAAGCTGTATCTTGGTCCAGAGACAAACAGAGTGTAAAGAGACAACAGGACTAGTGAGTCCACGTGAAAGGAACTGTGCTCAGTGGCTGATCAGTGAGACTGACATTGTGACTGTGTATATGGATACCACAGATAGAGACTCGCAGTGCTGTTGATGTACTGGACGGCACCTGCTAAATCCCGGCTTACATCCCAGCTCAGTGTATGGATTCGGCAGGACTGTCAGTGTGCTGAGTGGAATCTGCTGTTGGATTACATTGCATTCATTGGGTTTCTCTGTTAAAGAGGACTTCATTTCTCCTGAGATCCTGATAACAGTGAGGAGAGGACGCTTCACTATAAAAGAAAGGAACGACTTTGGGCCCCACCGCGCGCTTCTACGGACTGTAAGCGGTCCACCTGGACCACTGGGGAAAAGGGGGTGCACCCAAATGTGATGTCAGGGTCAGTTAGGGATAGTTTTGAGTATATTGTTCATTCAGTGTCCATACTGCAGAAGTGGACAGAGTAAAAGTGGAAACCATTGCAGAATTTGCCTTGAAATTGTTCATGCTATATTGTATATTTTGCTTGTCTTTATCCCTGTCATTTTACCTTCAAATAGCCTTTATTAACTTATAGTAAATATATATTCTTTTCTTGAACTACCGCGTGTGTGTTCATTTCTGGTTGCGGAGTCCAAACCACCTGCCTTGCTCTCGGTTCACAATATCATCCGTTTTTTTTTGTTTTGTTTTTTTAACGGACAGTTAAAAATGGATGACAAAAGGACGCTAAAAACGGACGATGAAATTGGATGAAAAATATGTGACATATGGATGGAAAACAGACATTTTTTACAACAGTCATGTGCATGTGGTCTAAGGCCTAGCATCGCTAGTCTTCATAATCTCCAAGCTGGCGGAGGGTGCGCCTCATTTATGACTATGCAGGGGATATAAAGACCGGCGCTGAAAACTCCAGTCTTAATAAATCTGCCCCAATAATTTTTTTTTTTTTTTTTAATGGAAACAGCTTTGGAAAGAAAACCTAAGCATAGAGGACAATCTCATAGATTCTTGCATGTTCCTAAATTCCAGATTGAGGATCAGGTTCATCATTTAGAAACGACAGGTCATATCACACGTACCAGGATAAAGCTTGGCACGACATCCTATACTGGTTTCCCGTAGAATGTATAATTAATTATTAGTTATGCAATTAGTCATAAGGAAACATAGTCGGCACCGTGAACAGGATGACTACGACCGACAGCAGCAGCTGCCACTTACACCCTGCACCATGTATTGATTATTAATACTATTAGTGCCACTTAGAGAAGCAGAACTAAGACTAAAATCTGATATTGGAATACCCCTTTAAGAGCCTATGATCTTGTGCTAGGTGTTGATCCATCAGTCATATTATTCAGCTCTCATACTACTGGCTATGACTGGTTATGAGTCGGCCATATATATTATTTAGCAGCCCATTTAGCCTACAGCTTTCCTCCTGACCCCATCATACATATACAAGTTTGGCCTGGCCAAGCCTGCATGTAGTCTCCATTCAGAGAGTAGAGTAAGTCACTGCTAGACTCCTCTTAGGTCCTTTAAGAAAAAAAAGGAGAATCAAAATAATGGGGGCCCCTTGGCCCCTGTCTCATAGATGCCCCAATACTCCATTCATCTGTATTGGACTGCTGAGAGATATATATCATTGACAACAAATATACCGAACCCAGATAGAAATGTCGGATTGCTGTAAACGTCATCCTGTAGTTCTGTCTCAGGCAGATATGTAAATGATAACAGGTGTGGCCTGATTAGGCGCAGGGTCTTGCCACAAGAGGGTGTAAAAGTGCTTCTTCCACTGCCCTATAACAAGGCTCTCAGAGGCTACTTTTGGGTAGTGTACCTCTTGGTGAGAGCTCGTTGACTGATAGATATGTCTCTACAATGCACTCAAAGACATGTTGCCCAGTTAACAGACTTCAAGAGGGGCCAAATCACACAGTATTATGCCCCATAGTGGCCCTTGCACACACTATTATGCCCCATAGTGGCTCCTGCACACACTATTATGCCCCATAGTAGCCCCTGCACACAGTATTATGCCCCATAGTGGCCCCTGCACACAGTATTATGCCCCATAGTGGCTCCTGCACACACTATTATGCCCCATAGTAGCCCCTGCACACAGTATTATGCCCCATAGTGGCCCCTGCACACAGTATTATGCCCCATAGTGGCCCCTGCACACAGTATTATGCCCCATAGTGGCCCCTGCACACACTATTATGCCCCATTGTGGACCACCCATGAACAATTATTATACTCTGGGGTCTCTCCCTGGCTCCGGCGCACTCCCCGCTACTTTCAATGTTGGACCAGTTGCCGGCATCACAACGCATAATGACGTTGGGGACGTCACCAAACAGGCCTGAAGCCTGCTGGAGCGCAGGAGAGGTAAGTAACAGTGTTTTATGTTCCCTCACCTTGGGCCTCCAATCATTATACTCTGGGGTCTGAAATGTCCAGGCACCCTAATGTCCCAGGCCCTGTGGCAGCCGCTCCCGCTGTATTTACGCCACTGCCTTTAACTCCCTCTTAGGTATTGTAACATGAATTGAATAAGCCATAAAACAGCCCAGAATTATAATATACAATACAGGAACCAAAACCAATATCAGATCTGTTATCACTGCAAGTTATCCATTCCCAGAAATCAGATCTGCCCTAATGTCTCAGCACTTGGTATGTTGTTCTTGGAATCTCCTACAAGTTTAACCTCCGTTTGCTGTCAGCCTAATTCCTATGTGTTTACTAGCTATGGGAACATGCATATACAAATACCCACATCACATATCATATAATACTGGTTCATGTTCACATTAAACTTTTTATTTATTTTTATTTTTTTACAGTTCTTACTTTTGATTACAGGTTAAAAATAATTATATTGCTATTATCCTCCAGCGCTCTCGCTCGTCCAGTTCTACCACTTATTGTAATCTGCATTTAGAGAGAAACATCAACGATACAGATCATTCCAAAGTGCCATTTAAAGGGATTCTCCACTTTGGAGAATGTGACTCATCTCTTCTTCATAACATTTGGGCTAAGACCCCACATAGAGGGCCACAGCGAAAAGTGCTGTGGGAAAAACCACGGTGGAAATGCATCGCGATTGTTCCCACAGCGCTTTTCACAGAAAGTTCCCAGAGGTTTCCTCTGCAGACTTTCTGCTTCAATTATACCTATAGGGAAACCGCCGGCATTTCCATAGGTATAATCGACATGCTGCGATTTCCAAAAACACAACGTTTTTGGAAATTGCAGCATTTGCGCTGCGCGTATTTTTCGGCAATGTGGATGGGATTCGGTAGACTTTGCTGGGACTGTAAAACACTGCGATTTTTGCTGCGCTGTTTTCGTCACGTGCGGCCCTGGTCTAAAGGGGTTATCTACTTTGTAATATTGATGTCTTATCCTTAGGATATTCCATCAATATAAGGCACACAACCGAGTGGGCAACCGATGTGGGGCCAAGTTTGCAGCGGAATGGACTCAGATGACACTTGGAGTGACATCTGAGTGCATTCTGTGATGTATTCACATCTATGGGGACTTCCGATTCATTCTATTCCGATGACACAGAGCAGGATAGGGCCTGCTGTATAATCATCCGAGTCATCAGAACGGAATGAATCGGAAGCCCCCATAGATGTGAATGCGTCACAGAATGCACTCAGATGTCACTCCAAGTGTCATCTGAGTCCATTCCGCTGCAAACTTGGCCCCATATTGGATGCACACTTGGTCATGTGGGTGGGGTCTTAAACCTGCATGGGTCCCTTGCAGCTCCAGGTATTATTTACATGTGCCGCTCACTGATTGAAGTCTATGGAACAGCACTGCAGTACCTAAAGCCACCACTAGTTTATACGGTGAGTATGCCGCATGGCTCCCACCCTGTAAACATTACCGGGGCCATACTGCTCTGAAACAGCTGAACTACAGGGGTCCTAATAGTGACGGATTACACCCACCCGAACGCCCATGAGGTTGCTCCAACTCCTGGACAACCCCTTTAAAGACATAAATATCCATACATGTTGGAAAAAATGAATATCTAAATGTTGGAAAACCTCTGTACTGATCATGCTAAAGTCATAAAGATGACGGAGATAAGCGGCGGAGATACCTTTGGCACTACTTATTTTCATGAAACAATATCAGATGCGAAAAATCCAATCTGTCCAGTCTGTATTTCTGAAATAAAAGCTTCTGGGGTAGGGCTCGGTATAGGAATTAGACAAATAGACACACCAAATGTCTGTTTTTTTGTTGTTGAAATATCTGTGTACTGGTTGGGTGAGATTTATGAAATACGGAGCTCTATAAAGGGCTGGGATGGTCTATTGGGCTGGGGAGTAGACACGTCCATCAAGCTCCTAGAGTTATATGGGGTTAGGAGAGGGCAGAGCTTGTAAAGAGACCTGTAAAATCTAGATGGGAATGCTACATCGGTCCTAGACGTCACGGCCTCCTATATAGGCAGTATTCAGACCTGTCATTAGCATAGTTTAGTTGGTGCTTATGTGGATTGTATTACAGTAGGATCCCATTCCCAGCATACCCTTCAGGCCGGCAAATCTGGCCAACACACAGTGCTGAAACTCAGTCGTGAGAATGCAGGGTAAGGGTAAAGTTTTGGCAGGCAGATTCGTTGCATAAATTTCTGCAACTATCCTATTCATGTGGCGGTAGCCTACAGAAATCCCTGCGCTTACCATTGAATCACTTCCATTTGGAGGAATGGAACTGGTTTTCAATTGCAGAAATTTCTGCAACAATTCTGCTTCTTGTGAATTCAGCCAAACATAGCTGCTGCAATCGGCTACCACCCAAGGTTTATCTGGTCATTGATCAAGATATGCCATAAATGTCTATGAGTACCACCTATGGGACCTGCACCTTATTTCCAGAATGAGGGTCACCACGATGTGGCTCACTCCACTCTTTTATATGGCTGTCACAAGATTCGCTGAGCAGGAAGGCTGGGATATTCACCAAAGGAGAGAGCTGTGCGTGTACGTCCACCTCTCCACTCACTGCTGCAGGGAAATAGCAGTTCAGTCCCCTATTACTTATCCCCTATTACTATTTACATTGGGCAGGGTATAGGCTTATTGATGACTAGAACTCCATTACAACTCATGATGGACCTGAGATTCAATGTGTGAAAGGACCCTTAGGTTTTCGATCTGTAAATATGAGATTTATGATGTAGTGATGGATTCCAGCTCCATAGCATGGCTCTTACACCCCAATAACATACAGCGGAGTTTGCACAATACGTACACAATTAAAGGGGTTGTCTAGGTTCTGAAGATAATTGATACTGATGACCTAAGCCATAGGATCTGGGTCCGACACTTGGACCTGTCCCAATCAGCTGTTAACCCTCCGGAAGCCATATACTAGGTTTATGGAAGCGGGGCTGCAGTTCCAGGCACCGCCACTGCAGTGTACGGAGCTCCATACACTGTATACAGCTACCGAGCCATACACTGTAGTGGTGGTGCCTGGAAATGCAGCCCCACTCCTATGCACTTGAATAGGAGCAGAGCTGCTTCCGGCTGTATACCTAGTACATGGCTTCAGGTGGCCGAAACACCTGATCGGGACAGGATCCAAGTGTCAGACCTGACCAGTCTGACACTTATAACCTGTCTTGTGGGTGGGTCATCAGTATCAATTACCTTCAGGTCCTGGACAATCCCTTTAACCCTATGAGTGACTACGGGAGCGGCGTCTCCTAGACTTAAAAATGAGACAGATCTTTCCCGTCACAACACCGCTCACTAATCTCTCTGGCCCAGTAGGTGGATTACTCTATCTTGCACTTTACTAGGTCATTAATGTTTATGGCTGTCATTACAGTTTATGTCATCAGAAGTTTCTTCCTTCTTCATCCTCTCTGTACGGGAAACAGAAATTCTCAGAGATTGTTCGGGAGAGAAGGACAATGACTAATCTGTAAGAAAATCCATTACATAATGTTATATTATTACACCTTCTAATGTGATGTGCGCTCTCATTTCATACCCCACTATAGTATTTTGTCTATGCATTATGTAGGACACAACCCCAAGTTATGTTGTATCACAAAAAGTGAATTTTATCCCTTCATTACATCCCACAATGACTATAGACCCCAAAACCCCTAAAAACAGACCAGACCAGATGTTTGCAAGAATACAGACCTAAGACCAAACCTCCTAAAAGTACTACAGACCCCAGACTCTAAAGATACAGATCAGACAGTCATGCCTATTTGAGACTGCAGTACCAGTACCCGCCACTATTAAGAATGCGGTGAGTGAGCAGCGCAGCATCTGGTATGTAAGCAATGCTGGGTGCTGCACACCCAGGGAAACAGCTGATCTGCAGGGGTCAAACCCCTGTTGATCTAAAATGTATGGCCTATCTTAAAAGTCATCGATTTTCAAAAGGTGAATAATCCCTTTAAATATATTCAGACCCCAGACGAGACCCCTAAACAAATCACGTCCCAGGTCATTTAAACAAATACAGACCCAAGACTTTACAGTAATACAACCCTCCAAAAAAATACAGGTCTCAGACCAAATACAGATACCCTAAATAAATACAGACCCATGACCAGGCCCCCTTAATAAATACAGACTCCCGACCCACTAAAAAGGGAATGCCCCATCCAATAAAGGGAGTGGAGCTTTAATAAAATGGGGCTTGATCATACAAAATTTTTTGCAGGCCCCGAATCTCGGCCAACAAAAGGGCAAGTATGCCCTAAATACAGACCTCTGACGAGACACTCTTAATAACTGCAGATCTCAGACCAAGCCCTTTGAATAAATACATAACCCAGGTCAGACCCTTTACATAAATAGAGATCCCCGGATCAAGCCCCCTAAAGTAATACGGATCCTAGACCGTTGAAAAAATATATATCCCAGGCAAAATCCCTAAATACCAACAAGTGACCAGACTAAATTAACACAGACCCCAGACCAGATCAACTGAATACCTCATAAATAAATACATACCTCAGGCAAGACCCTTTAAATAAAGATCCCCTGATCAAACCCCCTAAAGTAATACAGATCCTAGACCCTATAAACAAGATAAATCTCAAGCAAGCTCACTAAAGACAAACAAGTGACCAGATCCCCTAAATGAACAGAGACCCCAAACCTGATCCCCTGAATCCAGACCCCCTAAATAAATACATACCCCAGGTCAGACCCTTTAAGTAAATAAAGATCCTCTGACCCTTTATATAAATAGAGATCCCAAGAGCAAGCCCCCTAAATTAATAGATCCTAGACCGCCTAAAAATTTAAATCCCAAGTCAGATCCCTAAGTACAAGACAAGTGATCGGACCCCCTAAATGAACACAGACCCCAGACCAGATCCCCTGAATACAGACTCCCCTAAATAAGTACAGACATTGAACTAACGTCGATCATTGAATTAAACTGGAGCATCTAAGGTTACGGCTCCATGGCGATATCCGGTCTACCACAAGTCATCAAGTAACGTCACAGCTTTAACACAACCGCCATGTTGCGGCACATTGTGACAGTCACCAGGATTCCATATCTAGAATGGAAGGAAACATTGAGATTGTACGTGAGTTGCCGTATTACTGTGATATTACTGCCAAATTCACCAAACGTCCCTATGGATGCCAATACTACATGTCCTGTGCAAAAACATAAAGGACTGGCATAAAATGTCTCATGTATTTACATCCGTACTAATTTTTATGTTATACTGCCTGAGACGTGGCTAAAGAAATTAGAAATTTGCGCCATATTTATTAAAAACATTTTTAATTTAATTTTAAACATTTTTTTTTTATTTCACACACATATTTGTGCCCTTCAGCGCCATCAACCATATTGCCACAGACGTCGTAATGACTAAATCGTCATGTTTTTTCTGCAAAAAAATGGTGTCCGAAATTGTCTAAATTATTAAGATTTTCCATTAAAGTTGAGGGAACATTTTTATAGGTCAAACAATGTACCATGAAAAACCATTACTACAGAAAAAAAAAGTCAAAAATCTTTATCATTAGAAGCCAAAACTACTAAAAGGACTGTAATAAGTGAGTGGAACTACAAGTCTCAGCACTCCAGCGAGAAAAGGCTCAGAGAAGTTCTCGTCTCTATGGTAACCACGCGAGAGCGCTACAGACTACATTTCCCGAAATGCCTAGCGCGGCGCCTCTTGGAACGTCACTGAAGGGGGCGGGGTTACTGTCCAGTCCCTCGTTGCTTTCCGTAGATTTCCGTATTACGGTGTGAAAGGCCGCGGTGCCGGATAGAAGGTGACTATGACAACTGCTCCGGTCTCCCGGTGCTCAGTATAAGAGGTTTACAGTGTCCATTCACTGCTCTATAGAACTGGTCAGTCCGTGGCCCGTATTTTGAGGTTTATTACTACAGGCATGGCGCATCCACCCTGCTTTACACTGCAGCCTCCAGCTTCATAGCCTATGTCTTTCCTCTCTCCTTTGTCATTCACCTCTGTAGTAAAATTTTGGACAGTCAGGTGTAGAGCAGTATATGGCTAGGGCTACACGACTTTAGCCACAAAATGCGCCCAAAGATCACATCGCCGCCATCACGTAGCAGCCAATGACAGTGAATTTGGTGGCGTAGTGACCCACCAGGTACCGCGGAGCGATAGTCGCCAGTGATCCAGCAGGTTTCGCACCGTGCCTGAGTTCACTTCCATTAGCTGTGATGTAGGCAGCGCCACATTGCGATATTTTTCCGTATTGCGTGCGTCGTCTTCACTGCGTATCCCTTAAAGGGGTTGCCCTGTGACAAGAAGTTAAGTTACCCCTATTCACAGGATGGGGCATAACTTGCTGATTGGTGGGGGTCCCAGTTTTTGGAAATTCACACCTCTGCTGTATTCGTTTCAATAGGGCGGCTCTGTACTTCAGCTATCTCTGATGGTCCTATTGAAATATTGGAGCGACGACGCATAGTTCTGACCACCAAAACACCCCCGTTCTCGTGAATGGTGGGGATCCTTGTAGTTGGACTCCACCAATCAGCAATGTACCCCCTGCTTTTTCGGACTGGGTAACCATGTATGTGATTCCCTACCAGGGCTGTTGTAGTTTTGCAGCAGTTACTATAAGCAATGGCCTGTTAGAATATAGGTCCATTTTCCTCTAGATACTTTGGCACTACAACTTCCATAATGTCAGGGCAGACTGAGACTTGTAGTTCCATAATCCTAGTGACTCCATCAGTATCTTCTAGCATTCTATCTCTTCCCCTTCCATAGGTCACCATGTCTATGTCACACCTTTACGGGAAGGATGAAGACAGCGATGGCGTGGAGATGGAGAGCTTCCAGATCACCGACTGGGACATACAGAACGAGTTCAATCCGAACCGCAGAAAGCACTGGCAGACCAAGGAGGAAGCCACATACGGCATGTGGGCAGAGCGAGACTCTGATGATGAAAGGCCAAGCTTTGGGGGCAAGAAGTAGGTGTCGCTTTCTTGTACAGGTGGAGACCCCTTCTTAGACAGTGCTCTATATCAGGGTCATGTGACCAGACACCATTATCAGCCCATAGATGCTGCAGAACCTGAACCATCTATGGACTAGACTATTATGTGGTGTTTGAGCATCTTCCTTACTTACTGTATTGGGTCCGTGTGGGTTTTCTTTATTACCTAGCAGTGATCCTCCCCCGCAGACATGTTTCCAGAAAATCCATGCACCGGACAGAAACCGCCAAGCCCTTCCATTGATTTTGTGATCAATACTTTTGGCTGGATGAAAAATCCTAGAAATGTCTCCCATAAACCCTAAATTATAGTTTTAAGGGCCATCTTTAGACTTCCAGTGTCCTTTACCCGACATGCAACGTCTCACACAACTATATTGTTCTCTTTCTAAGGTCTCGTGACTACTCCGCTCCAGTAAATTTCATCAGCGCTGGGATCCGCAAGCCTGCAGCAGAGGAGAAATCCGATAGTGACTCTGAGAATGAGACCGCACCAAAAGAAGAAATCCATCCGAAGAAGCTCAGAACGGTGCGCAGATCCCAATATTACATTATGTCACAGTGCATGTATGTCTGTGTATTCAGTGGAGGCGAATTCATTAAGACTTGTGTTCTGTCCGCCAGTCTTAATAAAGTCCCAAACTGGTGTGAGGTGTGCTGGAATTATTAAGACACCCTGGTCTCTTAATAATTCAGGCTCACCCTTGTGTGCCAGAGTCACTTGTGTGGCAGGCCAAGGCATTCCTGGCCCACCTTGGTCTCCACCCTGCTCCACCCACTTGATAAAATATTTTATAAGCAAGTAGTTTTTAATACAACATGAATACTACACAACCATCTGTGTATTGGAATTATTGACCCTCCAATATGACTCATGTGCATTTGTAATATGAGGATGGTTTTATGTCTATATCTTGCAGGGTGGGAATTTTAAGCCTTTACAGAAAACTTTTGCTGGAGGAATCAAGTCCAATAATGATTTTGGCTCCTGGGAGAGACATACCAAGGGAATTGGTCAGAAGCTTTTGCAGAAGATGGGTTACGTCGCTGGGAGAGGCTTGGGGAAGAACGCTCAAGGTAAGGGCTTATATGGAGATTATTATAGGGGGTTTTCCAGGTTCGGAATTTTATTTGCTTTTCATTAGGCTCAGTCATTAATGTCAGATTGGTGGTGGTCTGATCCTCGGCACCCCCACCTATCAGCCATTTGATATCTAGTAGCGGGTTCAGGGTATTTCAGCTCCATCCAGTTCACTTGAATGGGACGAAGCTGCAATATCCTGCACTATTGCTACTATGAGTATGGTGGCCAAGTAGATGGACTAATGTAAACAATGAAGAGGCCGCAGCGCTCCCATTCAAATAGAGATTCAGATCTGCACCCATGTGATATTGATGGCCTGTCCTATCCAAACCATCAATATTCTGATCCCGGAAGACCCCTTTAACCCACTAATAACCGGATCTAGCGACACATCTTCATTACTGTTCACTAATCCATTGTCAATGTTTTGTGCAGTCTGTGCTGAAGTTATGGTATAATATTGATGCTCCCAGCTCAGTCTTCTGTTTCTTACCTTGTGAGAGTCCATGTTATATTGCACTGTGCTGGGTTATAGGTGCACTATACTATGCCAGTTTTGCAGACATCTTATTGGTCATATAGTTGACCCCTAACATTGACCCTATAACCTTATGGAAGTATTAAGATCAGTCTTGTCTTTATTCAGGTATCATCGCTCCTATTGAGGCCAAGCAAAGAAAAGGAAAAGGAGCGGTGGGTGCCTACGGCTCCGAAAGAACCAAGCAGTCATTGCAGGATTTTCCCATGGTGGATTCAGAAGAAGAGGAGGAGAAGGTCAGTATCATGGACTTGTCATCACAGGGTGTACAGGGTCAGAGTGTTGCTAGTTTTAATTTTTCATTGTTAAAAATCTATATAATGGGTAATTTTTCTTTGTTGTATGCAGGAATTTCAGAAAGAATTGAGTCAATGGAGAAAGGACCCAGGTGGGGGCAAGAAGAAGCCCAAGTATGCGTATAAGACGGTGGAGGAGCTCAAAGCCAAGGGGACTGGGGGGAAAGCAATGTCTGCTCCACAGAAGGAGATATCACAAGTCAAGGTTTGTCATAAAAGTGATATGTCATATATGTTAAAACAGGTTGTCAGGACTTCTGCAGCAGTTATGCAGGGACCAAATTGCTAATAGAATGGAGCTATCATAAATGAACCCCCCAAAGGGGCAGGTACACAGCTCCTTTCCATGTGCCTTTAGGACATTTCTGGGACCCCCCTCTATCAGCCTCATATGACATTAGAATTCCTCTGTATAAAACATTAATATTATTTGTACTTCTCTCCTGTCCAGGTGATTGACATGACCGGACGAGAACAGAAAGTCTATTACAGCTACAGCCAGATCTCCCACAAACACAACATCCCGGGAGAGATCCCCACCGGAGGGAAAGAGGAGAAGCCTCAGGGGTTTGTCCTGCCTGAACTAGAGCACAACCTGCACCTCCTGATCGAGATGACGGAACAGGAGATCATCCAGAATGACCGGCAGCTGCAGTACGAGAGGGACATGGTGGTGAATCTCACCCACGAGCTGGAAAAGCTCTCCGAAGTGCTATCCAGGGAGGACAAAGCCATTTATAACCTGAGCCAGGTCCTGAAGACTGTGGAAGAGTGTGAGCAGAGGATGCAGCCGGGCTGTGACAACCCCCTGACCCTGGACGAGTGCGCACGCATATTCCAGATGCTGCAGGAAAAGTATTATGAAGAGTACAAACTGTCAGAGAAGACGGACCTGGCGGTGGCGATCATCTACCCCCTGATGAGGGAGTATTTAAAAGACTGGAACCCCCTGAGGGTGAGTGTACTGAAATATCATGTGGGTGAGGATCCAGCTGGCAATATGGCGATATATGTGATACTTCTCATATTACAGTATTACTCCCACTTTCCCGGAAATCCTTCCTCCTGGCCTGATTCTCAGATGTCAGGTTCGGAGGAGGTGAGCGGATGTAGGGCTTCAAGCTGGAAACAATGGTGTATGGCTCGGCCTCCAGCTTACTGCTTTGCTGCTATATACTGTATTGTACACACATAGAAGTATAACGCTACTCATTTTACAGCAAAACTGTGTGATACATTTTGCTTTGCAGTTGAATTGAAACAATTGTTCCCTGTTATCTGCCTATTCAAGACAGTGTTCTTTAAAGGGTTTGTCCAGCCCCAAAACCTATCCTGTGGTGTATGAAAAATCCTTTTTGCAGGACAACCCCTTTAATCTGATGAGTTGCACATAGACTTTCATAGGATTTATTGTTCTATTTTTCGCTTTGCCCCAAAAATTATTTATTTCCAATAATTAATTTTTTACTGTCACATAAATGACTAATTCTGAATGATTTCTGGTTTAGGACCCTATGTACGGTATTGATATCATGACCAAGTGGAAGAATCTTTTAGAAGAAGGACACTTGTCCCACAGTGCACAGGACACAGCAATGGACACGTATCATAGGTAAATGCTGGCTTCTCTTTGTAACCAAAGATATATAGATATGTGTGTGTGTATATATACTATATATATTATATATATATATATATATATATATATATATACATATACAGTACAGACCAAAAGTTTGGACACACCTTCTCATTCCAAGAGTTTTCTGTATTTTCATGACTATAAAAATTGTAGATTCACACTGAAGGCATCAAAACTATGGATTAACACATGTGGAATTATATACTTAACAAAAAAGTGTGAAACAACTGAAAATATGTCTTATATTCTAGGTTCTTCAAAGTAGCCACCTTTTGCTTTGATTACTGCTTTGCACACTCTTGGCATTCTCTTGATGAGCTTCAAGAGGTAGTCACCTGAAATGGTCTTCCAACAGTCTTGAAGGAGTTCCCAGAGATGCTTAGCACTTGTTGGCCCTTTTGCCTTCACTCTGCGGTCCAGCTCACCCCAAACATCTGGATTGGGTTCAGGTCTGGTGACTGTGCAGGCCAGGTCATCTGGAGTAGCACCCCATCACTCTCCTTCTTTGTCAAATAGCCCTTACACAGTCTGCAGGTGTGTTTGGGGTCATTGTCCTGTTGAAAAATAAATGATGGTCCAACTAAACGCAAACCGGATGGAATAGCATGCCGCTGCAAGATGCTGTGGTAACCATGCTGGTTCAGTATTCCTTCAATTTTGAATAAATCCCCAACAGTGTCACCAGCAAAGCCCCCCCACACCATCACACCTCCTCCTCCATGCTTCACGGTGGGAACCAGGCATGTAGAGTCCATTCGTTCACCTTTTCTGCGTCGCACAAAGACACGGTGGTTGGAACCAAAGATCTCAAATTTGGACTCATCAGACCAAAGCACAGATTTCCACAGGTCTAATGTCCATTCCTTGTGTTCTTTAGCCCAAACAAGTCTCTTGTGCTTGTTGCCTGTCCTTAGCAGTGGTTTCCTAGCAGCTATTTTACCATGAAGGCCTGCTGCACACAGTCTCCTCTTAACAGCTGTTGTAGAAATGTGTCTGCTGCTAGAACTCTGTGTGGCATTGACCTGGTCTCTAATCTGAGCTGCTGTTAACCTGCGATTTCTGAGGCTGGTGACTCGGATGAACTTATCCTCTGCAGCAGAGGTGACTCTTGGTCTTCCTTTCCTGGGGCGGTCCTCATGTGAGCCAGTTTCTTTGTAGCGCTTGATGGTTTTGGCCACTGCACTTGGGGACACTTTCAAAGTTTTCCCAATTTTTCAGACTGACTAACCTTAATTTCTTAAAGTAATGATGGCCACTCGTTTTTCTTTACTTAGCTGCTTTTTTCTTGCCATAATACAAATTCTAACACTCCATTCAGTAGGACTATCAGCTGTGTATCCACTTGACTTCTGAACAACACAACTGATGGTCCCAACCCCATTTATAAGGCAAGAAATCCCACTTATTAAACCTGACAGGGCACACCTGTGAAGTGAAATCCATTTCAGGTGACTACCTCTTGAAGCTCATCAAGAGAATGCCAAGAGTGTGCAAAGCAGTAATCAAAGCAAAAGGTGGCTACTTTGAAGAACCTAGAATATAAGACATATTTTCAGTTGTTTCACACTTTTTTGTTAAGTATATAATTCCACATGTGTTAATCCATAGTTTTGATGCCTTCAGTGTGAATCTACAATTTTTATAGTCATGAAAATACAGAAAACTCTTGGAATGAGAAGGTGTGTCCAGACTTTTGGTCTGTACTGTTATATATATATATATATATATATATATATATATATATATACACACACACACACAGTGTTAAAGACGGCTGTCATTCATGTATGGGGTTGTAATGGCAGGTGCTCGGGAGCTCGTCACAGACCATCTGCGGCTGTAATATAGACTCCTGATGCAATGCCTGGGGTCAGAGCAAGCTCCGATCCCAACTGTATAACCCCTCAGATGCCACAGACTATGCTGACTACCACATCCGAGTGGTGTAAAGGAGGAGGGGGTGATTGCAGTGTGCTAGTAGGGGTATTAGTGACCCCCCCCCCCCCAGTCTGTCATCTTACTGCCTATTAAGGCCCTCTAAATTACTCCTAAAACAATAGGAATCCCAGACACTAGATACCCTTTCTTTCCCCCCATCAGACAGGTCTTGCTGTGTTACTTTCCTGTACATTTAGCTGGAGATGAGGTGTTCATGGGGAGGTTTCTAACTGGAAATATATTATATTCTTTTTCAGACTTCTTTGGGAGACATGGGTCCCGTTCCTGAGAAATATCATCTCACAATGGCAACCCAGAAATTGTGCGCCCATGGTGGACTTCTTAGATAGCTGGGTCCACTTGTTACCAGTCTGGATTCTGGATAATATACTGGACCAACTCATTTTTCCCAAATTACAGAAAGAGGTGAGTCGGCAATTCTATTGCCATATATACTATAGTGTCATATATATATAATATTAGATAGGTCTGTGTGACATAGCAAGTTCTGAATATGATTTGATATTATGGGTTTTATGTTCTATTAAAGTGTTATTCTGGGCACCAAGCATTTTTCCTACTGATGACCTATGCTTAGATCATCAGTATTTGATCGAACCTGGACCTTACACCGATCAGCTGTTCCAGTTATACAAAGGATGGTGCCAGAAGCTGAAGGCACCATCCACTATACAGCAGCCATGCCGCAGCTCTGCTCCTATTCAAACCCCTCTAAGTCCTGCTGTTCCAATCTGAGAAGGATACGTGGTTATTATGGTTAGGTGGTGCTGATACTTCTGCAGTGCATGGTCCTAAGACGTGGGATTTACAACTTCTAAAATAGTGTAGATTAAAAAGCATGTTACCATCTTGTATATGGCTATGAAGATCTATGTGTCTCTATGGTACCAGACTACAGAGCCCTGTGTAGTCTGATCCTGCAGTCGTGTCTGCTGCCACTCCTCCTCCTTGCTTACAAGACAGTAGAAGAGGAGACAGATTGAAAGAATAATATATGAATAGAGGATGTGACAAAGAGAATTTGCAGTCTGTAACTATATAGCCATGTGAATCTGCATAGGCACTGTATACACAAAACGGTAGAACCTTTCTAATTGGTATTATTTGCAAAGTTGCGTCATTATTATTTTTCATCCTTTGAACAGAAATGGACATAACCTTTAAATTAAAACTTTTTTCAATGAATCTGTTTTATGACTTATAGGTGGAAAACTGGAACCCGCTGACGGACACTGTACCGATCCACTCCTGGATCCACCCCTGGCTGCCATTAATGCAGTCTCGGCTGGAGCCGCTGTTCTCTCCAATCAGGAACAAGCTAGCCAATGCCCTACAGAAATGGCACCCCAGCGACTCGTCAGCCAAGCTCATCCTGCAGCCCTGGAAAGAGGTTTTTACTCCCGGATCCTGGGAAGCCTTCATGGTGAAAAACATTGCACCTAAGCTAGGTAAGATGATTTGCAAGAAATACTCTAGGATCTAAAGCAACAACCCGGCAACAAATTTTAGGCCTTATTCACATAGGCCTTTTTTTAAGAACAGTGAGAGTGAATGGGATATTCACATGGTCTACTTTTGTCCATTTTGCCGAATCCAGAAACAGACATGTGAATACCCCCAATGGACCTACACATCCATTTTTCACAGACGTTAAAAACAGGTGGGTGTGTGAATAAGGCCTTAGCCTTTGCCTGTCAGTGCAGATGCAGGACATAGTGTAGGGGATATGTCATTAAGGGCTTTTCTCCCCCTTGCCACAGGATAGGGGATGAATGTCAGATCGCTTGGGGTCTGACGGCCAGGACCTGCAGTGATGAGGCGAACAGGGGACCTCAAGTCCCTCATGCCTCCTCCTTGTGAATTGAGCACCGGTTTGCTTTTGTGACCAGCGCTCAAGTCACTTCTATGGGACTGCCGGGGATTACAGTCCATTGGATAGAGGATAAGTGTCCTTAAAGGGGTTTTTTGGCCCCAAATCAAATTTTCATACTGATGAACTTTCCATGGGATAGGTCATCAATATCTGATCTGTCAGGGTCCGACACCCAGTCCCCACACAAATCATCTGTTCTCCCGATGCCGGAACCTTCTAGTGGACAGGCGGCACATGCAGCACTGCTCCTACTCAAATAATAATGGACTATGCAGTGGATGGGCTGCTGCGCCGCTCCTATTACTTGAATAGAGGCAGTGATGCACGCGCCAGCCATCCAATAGCACCTTTCGGTACCTGGAGACTGCTAGAGCAGATGATCTGTTTGGGTGTCAATCCCGAACAGATCACAAACTAATGACCTATCCTGTGGATAGGTCCTGAGTATGACAGTTTGCTTTGGGGCCAGATAACCCTTTAATGGCACAATCCCTCTAAGTGTGTAAGTTTACTCACCCGGCTCTTCTTCCTTCTAATACGGTCTCCCTTATGTAATGTGATCGGCAGACTGACCTGTCAATGCACACAGCATCTTGCTCTTTGCAAGACGCTGTGAGAATCTGCAGGTCAATCTGCTGATCTCATAACAGAACGGAGGACCAGGAGGGAGGCTGTATTAGAAGGAATCAGCACCCCGTACTTCATTGTGTCCTGTACTACAGGCAATAGAATAAAACCTGATAATCCCATGTCATAAAATGATCACGCATTGCTAGATTATCCTTTTATGATCTGTGGGGGTTAACCCTCAGGGCCCCTCACCAATCCTGAGAATGAAGGGGACGCCGCAGTGATTTAGTGCTGTGTCCCCTTTAAAGTTTTTTCCTGCACAGAAGTGCCCAGAAAGCTTTTGCTTGACCCTGTCCAAGTGAATGGGGGGAGCTACAGCCCTATTATTCTCTATCTATGGGGTCCCAGAGGTTGAACCCCAACCAGTCATAAAGTAATGGTATATCCTACTGTCAGAGCATACAGGCACACCCCTTTAACTAACTATACAACTATGATGCATCAGGAGATACGGTGTGATTCAGAAGAGGTAACCATGAAAGTACCACAGAGACCATACGCCCTGGTAGATCATACGGATATCATGGAAGGGGGTCAGGACCCATTTAACACATAGTACAAGTAAATTAATAAACCTTCTTAGGAAGGCGACACCAAGGAAATCACATCTGCCCACATTTATGATGTAGATAATGAAGGACGTGTCGCTGTCTCTTACAGGTATGTGCCTCGGAGAGTTCATCATTAATCCGCACCAGCAGCACATGGACGTCTTTCACTGGGTGATGGATTGGGAGGGGATGATCTCTCTATCAAGCCTCGTGGGACTCCTGGAGAAGCATTTCTTCCCAAAATGGCTACAGGTAAGTGGATTATATACTGGGCTCGTGCTTCACATAGTCACATTCTGGCCGTGCTTCAAAGACAGGAAATAGGACATGCGGTAAAATGCGCTGTATGGGAGAGACGTCTGTTCTGTTCATTAACACCCTACACATTATTAACTCATTGTGGTGATTAACTCATGCATTGCCATAGGCTGCACAGGGGTTCCTAATGGACTCGCCCATGATCAGTATTCTTCCTATAAGCGATGATACTCTCACATCTCTATGGTTGCATTTGTTTTGCAGCAGCCATGACATGTTTTGCAGATATTAGGGCATGACTTTTGAATTTCAGTCACTGGTCCTTGTAGATAACGCCCGTCCATCATGTTCTTTGCAGGTGTTATGTTCCTGGCTCAGTAATAATCCTAACTACGAGGAGATCACCAAATGGTATCTCGGCTGGAAGTCCATGTTCTCAGACCAGATTCTAGCCCATCCTGGAATCAAGGACCGATTTAATGAAGCATTGGACATAATGAATAGAGCCGTGTCCTCTAATGTTGGTAAGTACACACATGTCCAAAGTCACTCATATTGTAGCATGAATGGGGCTTGTATATTGATGACATGTCCTTAGGTAGGTCATGAATGTGTGATCAGCGGGGATCCAACACTAAGAACGTATGGATCAATTGTTTTCAGAGGCCATGGTATTCACAAGTCATCACTGTCATTGGTCACATGTTACAGCAGCAGCTCAGTCCCATTCAAGTAAATGAGGCTGAGCTGCAATACCGAGCACAGCCACTATATAATGTACAGCGCTGTGCTTGGTATTCAGTGAAGAGGCTGCAGCGCTCCCTCAGACCCTGCAGCTTCTTCAATTAGCTGATTTGTGGGGGTCCTTGATTTTGGACCCCCCACTAATCACATAGCAATGACCAATTTTAAGGGTAGGCCATTAATATACAAGTTGACTCCAGACTATTGCTGCCTATGGCCATGACTGCGCTGTAAAGCATATCACTAAATGCTGTTAACGGAGCAGAAGCTCAGGCAAGATGGCCGCCCCCATAGACATGTATAGGAAATAAAATAAAATAATCTATAATCAGAAAATAAAAAGATTAGAAAAAAGTTTGGAAACTGACGAACCTTTCCTTTTAATTCTCCGACAACCTGACAACATTTTGCTTCTGCTCATTCATTGTTGCACATAAATAATCCATTTTGTGTCTCCTCAGGCGCGTACATGCAGCCCGGGGCCCGGGAAAGCATAGCCTACCTGACCCAGACCGAGAGGCGGAAAGACTTCCAGTACGAGGCCATGCAGGAGCGGCGTGACGCAGAAAGCATTGCCCAGAGGGGCATCGGCGTTGCCACCGTGCCAATGAACTTCAAGGACTTGATCCAGTCTAAAGCCGAGGAACATAACATCGTCTTTATGCCGCTCATCGGCAAGCGGCACGAAGGGAAGCAGCTCTACAACTTCAACCGCATTGTCATCTACATAGACAGAGGCGTGGTGTACGTGCAGGGCGAGAAGACCTGGGTGCCCACCTCTCTGCAGAGCCTGATAGACATGGCCAAGTAGGGGGCACTATGTAGCTCCTCCTGGCATTGTATATACATGTACAGAGAGATTGTGGAAGGAGCCGATACCTTTCACTATCGTGGACTGTTCTTAATAGTGTTTGCTGCATCCACCGTGATGTGTCCGCCATACAAATGGTAGAAAGGTCAGTGGAGAAGACACCTCCTGACTCTAAGGACTAAACCAGTTTCTATAAATTAAAGACGACCATTATTATTTCTGAGAAGTGTCTTTATTTATCTGTGGATTAGTTAGCTATCAGTTTCTAGTTAGTAGGTCCCAAATTCAGGACCCTGAGAAATGTGGAGGACCAAAGGCTTTATTCAAACCATTGGGGTGTCCATGTAATGCATTGGTCATCGTGTAATGCTTAATACCCCCTGTGGTGGCGCTGCAGAGAATTTTAATCCTTGCTGTCCAGATTACTGCTGATCCCTGTTAAGACAGCCCAGCTCTGATCTATACATACAGAATTTGGAGCCACCTGGTGTTCAGCATTTATGTATAGCATGTAGAGTGTATAGCGTATAGTGCATGTCCCTCTACTTAGCTGAGTGATGGTGGACACACATGCTCAGTCACTCCACACAGCCAGGTCTCTTCATAATGATCCTCTCTTCCTTGCAGGTCAGCCAGTTGAAATAGCTTTCTCACTTGCTTGTCAGGAGAGGAGCAGAGACTGCAGTACATGGTAAGAAGAGGCTATATTGTCAGCTGTCAGAGGGGGAAGGAGACCGATTCTGTGCAGAGTCTCTGAAGTACATGACAGTATAGCTGAGAAGACTCCTACTACAGGGAACTAAGAAGAGGCTATATTGTCAGCTGTCAGAGGGGGAAGGAGACCGATTCTGTACAGAGTCTCTGCAGTACATGGCAGTATAGCTGAGAAGACTACTAGTGCAGGGGAAGTAAGAAGGTGTTATATTGTCAGCTGTCAAAAATGGAAGAAAAAATAATGTAATTTTATGCTATGAATGTAATATAAATTACTGTAAACTGGCTATTCACAGCCGTTCAGGACTTTTAGTATGAAAATGATTCACATAACCTATTTAATACAAATTTACCCCCTTTTATCATTTCCTCTATATATATGCACATATAACTGCCCCGGGGTATCTCACCCATAAGATATGTTTTATTTGCGGTCACATGATATTATCCCATGACTGTATCATCCATGACATTAGAGGTGCCTGTCCTGAAACCTCTTCTTGATCTGTGGAGACACAGCCTTGGGCCATGGACGATGCAGTCAGAGTGACCATTTGTTTGACCCTATAGCCATTAGATATATTCAGCTATAGCTACAGAAAACTTTTAGGAAGATTTTGAACTCCCTTTTAATACACCCATTGAGGGCCAGTTGAGGCCAATCTATTAACTGGAGCCAATATCCGTGTCCAGGACATCTCCGTACCCACAGAACTCAATGGACGCCCATTGTGCTGATAGTGCTGCAGGGAAAACAAGTGACTGTGATCCCTGTGACTGTCACAAAGCTTATGACACCCCAGACGGCATCTTATGACTTCAGTTGTCATGCAGAATCCACTGCGGAAATCTTCCCTTGGGTAGCAGAAAGATTTCCTAATTCCAGTCAATGGTTGGTTTGGACACAATCTGTCTCAAGATGGAGGAGGACGCTTCTTGTTTTATCCAGTAGTTGATTTTTTCATCTAGCAGAAAATGAAGTGTCCGAATCCCATTGAAATAAACGGATTCCACCGCAAAAAGTCTGTCTCTTTCTCTCTCCTGCTCTCGTTCTCTCCTCTTTTATGACTTTTTCTTGCTTTTTTCTCCCTTCTTTCCTTTCTCATTCTATATCCCTTTTGTTGGACACTTATCCCCTGGCCACAGGACAGGAGGTAGGGCTAGGATCACATCTGCTTTGGGGACTCCGCCGCAGATTCTTTCTAAAATTGTTGGCGAGAGAAACCCAATGGACACCCGGCGGACCCCATTATAGTCTATGGGGTCTGCGGGTAACCGCTATTTTAATGTCCGGGCTCTCTGTCTTTTGGGTCCCCATGCAGACCCGAATGACAGAGAAGATGGACCCTAGTGAGAACCTAGTGCAAGTGTCCGATCGTTGGGGGGCCAAAATTTGCCCTAAGGCCTCATTGTGAATGGAGCACCAGTTTGTCTATGTGACCGCCGCTCCATTCACTGCTATGGGGCTACCAGAATTGTAATCTCTGGCAGCACCCACAGGCCCACAGCAGTAAATGGAGAGCCCATCATGCAAGCGCTCTGGCCCTCCATTTACAAGGAGGCTTTAAGAGGACTTACGGCCCCCTGTTCTGATCACTGTGGGAGCCAGCGGTCGGCCCCCTGCAATTTGCTTATCCCCTGTCCTGTGGATCACACAGTAGAGACGTCTTTATGTCTTACGACCAGACAGTGGGGTCTAATGGCCACCTAGTAAGATGCTTTGATGGATTTTCCCGAGGTGGCAGCAGCTGTACACGTCTAGTTCCTGAGCAGCTGCTCACCACCCATAGACAACAGCAGACAAGAACTTTCTTCTGGGGGTCTTCATATATTTGCACTTTCCTAAACACTACAGGGATCTAATTCCTTGGACTAGGAGGAAGGGTTGTGACTTTTTGGCGATTTTTTTTTTTGTCCCTTTTCCTTTGTTTAGTTTAAAAATCAACACTTACTCAGTGGGGCCTGCAGGTGTCGCTCTCGTCACTCCTGATTTTGGCTGCAGGGTCTATAGTTTAGATATGAACAGGAGTCTGTGTATCATGATCTATAGCAGGGACATCAGAACAAAATCCCTAGTACATGTACAACAATGTTCTCATGCAAAAAATGCAAATTTGCTGCAAAATCTGCGAGCGATGGGCATGCTTCACTTCACTCTCCGTGAAGGTTAGGTACATTTCAGCAGAATGTCTTTCCAGAATTTTACAATGATGGCAGATTTTTAGGAAAGGTCATGAGGGCGTGACAGGCAGGGGGACAAACACCAACACCCCAGCTGATCTGCCAAAGGAAAAGGCTACAGCTCTCTAAAAAGCATTGCAGTACCCAACACAATGGCATCCATGTCTGTGCATGTAGATCTGTATTGCAAATCAATCACTTTCAAGTGAATAGGGCTGCAGTTCCAGACACAACCACATAGACCAGAGAGGCGCTGTGTACTGATGATATTATAGTCCATCCATGTGGAATCCCGGAATAAAAATGCATAAACACAAAAAAGGTTTGGAATGATCCATTCATTGTGGTTGCAGAATTTACATTTTTTCTTACAATTTTTTTTTTTTCGGTCACTGGGGTAAAAACACCAAATATTTTCCCCCAATAATACGACTACTGCGTACCTTGCAAAATGCATAGGGATGCAGCAAATATGTGTAAATGGACCTTATATAGCGCCTGCATATTCTGTGGGGTTGTCCCACAATCACTTATTTCCTAGTTGCAGGATCTGATCGCAGGTGGTGGGGGGGGAGTCTCAGTAGGACACCCAGGGGTACATCTGGCATTTCTGGCATGCAAAATGTCTATGAGTGTCCCTAATACTGCCCCCTTAGTGCCCCCCGCACACAGTACAGAAAGCACTGCAGCAAGATCTGTAGTACGAAGCTGCAGGACCCCTTGTACCTCCATACAGGTCCTATACACCTATGGAAAACAGACAAACATCCTGCGATGACACTAAAGTATATGGCGCCCCATAGGAGCTTACGCTCCATTAAAGCAACGCGCAATGGAATTTGTGTAAATCTAAAATGCTCAAAAAAAAACTAAACTCCTTTGTTTTTTAGAATTTTCAAAATCAAAAATTCTCTAATATGAATTTCCAAAGCATCTAAAACTCCTTTGTTTCTTTAGAACACAGGGAACTCTAAAATTCCCCAATCAAAATTTCCGACGTATCTAAACACCCTTTGTTTTTATTTCTGCTTAGATTTTCTTGCCAAGCCACAAACCTGGGTGCAGATCTGATTCGGTGGGGGGGAAGGGGTGGTAGACGAAGTCTGCCTGGACTGGAATGTTCTCGCTTTGCACTGGGAGGTGAATGGATTGAAACCTGAGGTTCTGTAAGATCAAGCAAGTTCATCCCAGGAAAATGTGCATATTCTGCAGCAAGTTACAATGTCACATCGATGATGTCATCAGTGTGCAATGGGTTTGGTAACCACAGAGCATCTGATAAGGACCAGGGTGAAGTTGTCAGTAAACTTTTTGTGTAGCCTTACAGACTGGAGACAAAGGTATCTGATCAGGTCTGTGCAAAATCTGGAGCTTGATCTGCTTGGATTTCATTTCTGTGTGGCTCCTCCCCTGAAGCTTCCTGATTGGCTCCAACCCTGGAGAAATTAGCATACTGACTGATCACTCAGTGTGTCAGGCAGTTAGCCGAAATAAGTTTGCAGACAGCTTCTCCATCTGGAGGAAAGAGATCGCCTCTGTCCTGCTTGGGATCTTCTACATGCAGAAATCTCTTCTCTAGAAGGTTTCACGCAATCTATATCACTCCAAGGAGACACCACTTGCATTTGCACTTCTAAAAACTTCCAGGAATCTTGGATATTTTTACTTGGATCCTTGGATTTTTTCAGGAATATGGCATACAAAGCACAAGCCCTTTACCGCTACCTTCAGGAGAGCAATATCCATCACGTAAGGTGTCACCGTGTGGAAAGAATTCATTAGGCTCTAGGATTTCTGCCAGTTCTTCTCTCTTTTGGATTCCTATCATCCGTACCTATGGCTGGAATATATAGCTCCACGCTGAAGACCTTGGAGGATCTTACTTTGGACTCTGGATATGGAGCAGAAGACTCCTGCAGGTCTCTCAGCCTCTCATCCTCCAAATCCAACTCCCAGCCATTGGCATCTTCTCAACACCGTGGGAATTGGTGGTATTATTCGGGATCCATGAATAGTCGAAATAGCAGCTGGGACACCATGAATACGGCTCTTACAGAAGACCCTGATGTGGTGGATATGTTCTCCAGGTGCCACCGGCTACCTGATCTGGAGGACTTTCCATGGACAGATGAGGATATCGGAAAGCTGCTCCGAACAGGTAAAGGGGATGGGGGTGTTAAGTGGGAATTCTCCCAAGATGCTGTCAGGAGAATGTCGGTTTTGTTGAGGAGACCTCTTATAAGGATTTCAAGGGAAGCCCAACGCCTCAGCGTTCTTCACGCCAAGTGCACACGGTATGAGATCCAAAGTGCCATGAAACTCATCCTAAGCTGGGCATTGTCCCAAAGCTGCACACTGGCCACGGTCCGGGCTCTGTCCCTTTATAGCATGAGTGCCGGTGACGGACTGCGCCAAGGGAAATCAGCTCGGTGTGGACTCTCCTTGTCGGTGGGCAGGTTCTTCAGGTGGATGGCGGACACTAGAATATCGGTGCGGATCCATGAGTATGCCGCTATTTGCTTGACAGCTTGCATGGAGAACTTATTGGAAGAAATAAGAAACCGTGTTCTCGCAAGTCAAGGGACAGATGGGACAGAGATATCTCTGGATGCTTTGGAAATGGCTATCAGCAACGACGCCGAACTCTGGGGAGTCCTGCAGCCCTATGAGCACTTAATCTGTGGGAAGAACGCCAATGGTAAGACCCAATCTCAATCTTATCTATCCATCTACCATTATTTAAAGGTGCCAGGTTAGAGGATATTTCCATATGTATGGTCGCACAATCTATGATAGATGAGCCACTAGGCAGAATTCTTTGTATAGATAACCGGGGGTGTTTGGATGGAGTGGGGCACCTTTGCATTGGTCAGGTCGGTGATTGACAACTCCAAGTTTTTTCTCTACATACAGACACTTGTACAAGCTGTGTCTGCCGGTGTGAGATGTTTGGATAGCAGTGGGGAATGTATACACGGAGAGGTGGAGATGTCACGCTCCACACCAGCCATATCTTCTAGAAATTGCCAGATCTTGTGTCATTTCAGAGCACAGACTGGAAACACAAAATAAGTAATCACTGTGGGGTTAAGATTACAAGAGTGGAGCATAGACATTACTGACTGCCGATGGTCTATAGGTCCAGCCTACGTTTAGAGATTGTCCACCATTGCTCAGTGAAGTCTCACTTGGGTGTCTTGAGTTTTGGCCCATCCAGTAAAAGAAATTTGCCCATAAATTGGTATGAGCAGATTGAAAGACTATGGCATGTCAATTCATCCATTCGACATGGATAGGGTGAAATCCATGGCAAATTCACGACAAAATCAATGACAAAATTGGCATGTCAAACAAGTGAATTTATCGGGGATTTGCTATGGAGCACAATGGATTTTTTCCATCCCTTGTTGATGTTCCCTTGGTCAACGATCTGCTAAAAGGATTATTGTATCCCATGGGAACCTTCTCTGTAGCCACCAGTAATGGTGCCACTTCTGACTAGATGGTGGAAGAGTGTTTCAACTTGACAAATTTATTTATAATCCTGCCCAATGAGGTTGTATTGTTGGGTTGACATTCTTATACAGTGATTATAGATGACCACCCAGGTCACCTGGTCTCTGGGATACTTGGCTGGTTGGGTTGACATTCATATACAGTGATTATAGATGGCCACCCAAGTCACATGGTCTCTGGGATACTTGGCCCATTGGATTGAAATTCTTCTACAATGATTATAGATGACCACCCAGGTCACATGGGATACTTGGCCTGTTGGGTTGACATTCATATACAGTAATAATAGATGGCGGCCTAGGTCACATAGTCTGTTGGATACTTGGCCAGTTGGATTGACATTCATATACAGTGATTATAGATGGCCGTCTAGGTCACATGGTCTCTCATATACTTGGCTGGTTGGATTGGCATTCATATACAGTAATAATAGATGGCGGCCTAGGTCACATAGTCTGTTGGATACTTGGCAAGTTGGATTGACATTCATTTACAGTGATTATAGATGGCCGTCTAGGTCACATGGTCTCTCATATACTTGGCTGGTTGGATTGGCATTCATATACAGTAATAATAGATGGCGGCCTAGGTCACATAGTCTGTTGGATACTTGGCCAGTTGGATTGACATTCATATACAGTGATTATAGATGGCCGCCTAGGTCACATGGTCTCTCATATACTTGGCTGGTTGGGTTGGCATTCATATACAGTGATTATAGATGGCGCTATATTCAGGAAAAATAACTGTTGGGTGAATGAGCATTTACAGTGTATGGCCACCTTAAAGGGGTATTCCAATAATAACATCATTGGATAGGGTATTACAGTTATTACTGGAGCACCCCTTTATGTATGTTGGATCTTGGTAATAATATACTGTTTATGGGGGCAGTTTGGCTGTGTCCCAACATTTTTCCTGTCTAATCCTATTCCATAAGCGGTCCCATATATGAATAGCAGCCATTTACATGTAAATGGCTGCTATTCATATATGGGACCGCTTATGGAATAGGATTAGCAGGAAATGTTGGGAAAAATGTTGGGACACAGCCAATCTGCCCCCATAAACATTATATTATTACCAAGATCCAACATACATAAAGGGGTGCTCCAGTAATAACTGTAATACCCTATCCAATGATGTTATTATTGGAATACCCCTTTAAGGTGGCCATACACTGTGAATGCTCATTCACCCAACAGTTATTTTTCCTGAATATAGCGCCATCTATAATCACTGTATATGAATGCCAACCCAACCAGCCAAGTATATGAGAGACCATGTGACCTAGGCGGCCATCTATAATCACTGTATATGAATGTCAATCCAACTGGCCAAGTATCCAACAGACTATGTGACCTAGGCCGCCATCTATTATTACTGTATATGAATGCCAATCCAACCAGCCAAGTATATGAGAGACCATGAGGGGTGCCCAAACTTTTTCATATGACTGTATATCATTCCACCTATAGAAATGATCATGCATGTTCCGCCATCGTTTATATATATGTTTGCCTATGCGATGAAAAGTTGATCACAAGCTCGACTGCAATCTGTGGGGAAACCTGACTGTAAGTGTCCCCTGCAGTGCCCCCAAAGGTGAAATGAAGCATTACATACCTCCCTTTGAAATGAATGGGCTCTGTATGCAAAGCATTGACATGCCAGGTCCTCCATGGCGAATGAAGTGCTTTTTAGCTGGTCTCCATTCTGGGGGTTCTGAACAGGGGGTTGTCTTCTATTTTCTTCCAATTACTTAAAGGGGTTGTCTAGGACCATAAGATTTAAATGCAGGCAGCAGGAGAAGGCTGGAAGATAAAAAAGTATTCCTACTTACCTGCATCCTCCTCTCTCCTCCTGTGCTGGGCCGGCCATCACTGCTGCTGCTTTGTTTATATACAGAGCTGCTGCAGCGGTGACGTCACATCGACGGGATCCCTTCAGTCAATGACCACTCTCAGATCTATACTATAGCAGTCCCATCCAAATGATGTCACTGCTGTAGCCATTCTATATACAGTACAAGCAAAGCAGTGGCGGTGATGGCCGGCCCGTTGCAGGAGCGGAAGGGAGGAGGCAGGTAAGTACAAAAGCCTTTTTATTTTTATAGCTCTCCCCTGCTGCCCCTGCTTAAATTTTATGATCCCGGACAACCCCTTTAACCCAGTAGCCCATTATAGCAATACAACATGTATAAAAGTTGCACCTTGCTGCAACTTTTGCACAATGCTGTACAATAAGCACCATTGTAATATCACGCGCTCTGAACCATCCTGTAACTTTTACATTGACGTCTAATGGACTACATCTCCAAAACAGTTCCTAAAAAAGTTATTTTCTGCATAACCCTCCTGACATTGGCGTAGTCTGGTACAAGTCTCAGTTTGTCTCCATCCCATATCATCTTCGCATGACTCTAGACGTCTTGTACAATCACCTCCAGACTGCCAATCATACTAATAAATGATGTGTCTGGCACTTACCCTGTACACAAATGAGGATTATAATAGACTGGAATTAATTATCAGCCTTGCATCTTATTATACCCCCCTTATGGCCCCACACCAATAAATGTTATTATCTCCATCCCCAGACACATTGAATATGTCTGAATATTGATGTATGTAAATGGCGAGGCCTGATCAGGACAGAGGTGACAGGAGAGACATTTCAGAAGCAGACGGGTGCATTGTGTGCCTGACATATGGGGACTGTAGTGTCTCCTCTCGCCCTGCCAACACCGCTCTGCCCGGCCCTTTGTATGCCCAGCGGTTTGCATATGTTAACTGTAGACTGTAAGCCCCTGGCATCATAGAGCTGGGCAAGTCACTGTGGTTCTTATTGTCTGCCTTATTTTTGGAGTCTTTGTCCCTATAGCACCCCAGCTGTTGCAAAACTACAATTCCCAGCATGCCCTGAAACCTGCAGACTGGAGTCTTCACTTGTCCTCTGGTCTGTCAGCCCCCCCCCCAACCTATAGCCCCCCAGTTGTTGCAGTACTACAACTCTCAGCATGTCCTGAGACCCGCAGACTGCAGTCTTCACTTGTCCTCTGGTCTAAGTCATTGGCCCCAACCTATGGCTCCCTAGTTGATGTAAAACTACAACCCCCAGCATGCCCTCATAGCTGCTAATTGGAGTTTGCCAGGGTCAGCAACTTTTGGCACTACAGCAGTTGTGGAAGTATAACTCCCAGCATGCACACAGTCGTAGTTTTGAAGTGCCGAAGATGGCTGACCCCAGTTCTCTGGTGTAAGTCAATGGCTCTCAACTTTTGCAAACTATAACCCCCAGCATGCCCTGACAGCCATAGGGTGGAGTTCTCGGGATGGGGCAGTTGTGAAAGTACAACTCCCAGCATTCATAGTCTTTTTGCCACCCCATTGAAGTTAATGGAGCACGCTGGGAGTTTAGTTTTGCAACAGCTGTAGAGCCATTTTAAGGACTATATTAGGCAATTGCATGCCTAATAATTCCCTAATGTGCTGCTATTTCTGGTCTTGACTACAGGAAATTCAATATGATCCTTGTAGATCTGTCACAGAGCTGGTAGTTGTCAGTAGGCATTGGTTCTGCTTGTATAAAGTTGTCGGAAGACGCTGGTTCTGCTTGTATAAAGTTGTAGGAAGGCGCTGGTTATGCTTGTAAAAAGTTGTCAGAAGGCGCTGGTTCTGCTTATAAGAAGTTGTCAGAAGACACAAGTTCACATTGTACAGAGTTTTAGGACAGTTCAATCACAGAATGACAATGGAGAAGACAAGTCAGGACATCATGTGCCGCCTTCTATAGGACACCCCTATGATCACTGCACGGAGGCTGGATGTGAATGGCGGCCATACACCTGTATAAACACACCGTACACCTGTATTCACCGTCTGCTCTGTGTATATAGCTGCAGCTAAGCATATCCTGTATACTATACAGAGGTAAGAGACTCCTCGCTGGTGTCACCTCTTATAAGGTCGGATGGTCACTTAGTGGTTGGGAACAGACAAAAAACGTCTTTATATACAGTAGTCTTGTGATGTATATTACAAAGACAAGGTAGACAAAGAGCGGAGCTATAGGTTTCATGTTTAGGTTGTGAGCACAGGTGGCGTACAAAGAAAACAGCACTCTGTCACTTTAAGTAAAGGGAGACTCTGAACAAAACTGTTATGTCACTTTAATTTAAGGGGCACTCCAAGAAAAAAATGTGTTAAATCAATTTATTTAAAGGGGCAAGCTAAGAAAACTGTGTTAGGCTACTTTAATTAAAGGAACATTATGAATAAAAATGTTAAATTACTTAGTTAAAGGGGCACTCCAAACAAATGATGTTAGATCACTTTAATTGATGGGGCATTTCAAGCAAAACAAACTGAAAACTATTAGAAAGGTCCCTTGACAATAAGCTGATCACAAGACTCTAAATAGAAACCTTGCTGTAAGTGTTCAATTTCCCTGCAGCGCCACCACTGGGAGTATAAAGCATTACACAGTGTCCATTCACATCAATGGGTTCTCTGTGTAATATAGGACAAGTCCTCCAGAGAGGAGAAGACACTCTTAAAGTGAGATCTCCCCTTTGGGTAACCAATAAGGTCTCCAAGCAGTTATAATCCAACAGCAATTTTTCAATCCCCCTCCCCACAGCGCCTCCACAGGGCAAATGAAACATTACACAGTGCCTATAAGCTGTCTATGTATGGACATGCTGAGTCCTCCAGAGCAGGAGACACTCTTTCTAATCTCTCTCCAGTGTAATAGATGAGGATCGTGACCGGGGACCCCCTTTAGTAACCCATTTAACTTTCCCTTGTCATGTCTTCTGAAGCCTCCTCCAACCTTGTTAATTGTTTACATCATATCAGCGGCGGCTTTGTGCGGCTTCGACTGCTGGTTACGGCAAATCTTCAATCCAGATGTTTAAAACCCCAACAGGGCGTTGGCTGAACATTTTCCAAAACCCTACTAGAAATATATGAAAGCAATTACAGATCTGGAGGAAAAGATTTAGAAGCCGCACTCCGGTCACTGAAATTCGGGAGACAGAGGGCAATAAAAGACGGTGGGAAATTATTACCAAAGTATAAAATCCTGCTACAAGTGACCCTAAGGCTAGACCTGACCTGATTTATGTCTGACTGCTGTAAAATATCAAAGCAACTAAAAAAAAGTTACCGTACATTTTTGTTCCAATTTTATGGAAATTATCATTATTATTATTACATTTATTATTATTATTATTTAGTATTATTATGAATATAATTTAGTAGTATTATTATTTTTTAGTATTATTATATTTTTAATATTATTTTAACTTTTAGTATTTTATATTATTATGTTATTATTATATTTATTTTTTATTATTATTATTATTAATTTTTATTTTATTTTTATTTTTTTTACTTTTATTATTTTGTATTATTATTTTATATTATTATATTTATTTTGTATTATTTTGTATTATTATTATATATTATTATATTTATTTTTTATTATTATTATTATAAATTTTTATTTTTTTATTATTTTTACTTTTATTATTTTATATTATTATATTTATTTTGTATTATTTTGTATTATTATATATTATTATAGTAAATTTTTATTATTTTGTATTATTATTATTATTATTATTCATAATTTTTATGCAGCAAATTTAGCCGTTCTGATTTATTTGTGGTTTATTTTTATTTTAATACATATATTATTTATTAAAGGGGTTGTCCAGGGAGTTTTATTTTACTTACATGTTTTTTTTCATGCAGGACCTGGGGGTTTCAGCTGGTTCCGACCCTTGGTCATGGGATCAGAACCAGCATTCGGCCCCCAGGTTGCTCCATTCTGGGTTATAAAGAGGGTTATCAATAGGTTATTTAGCTATGGACTTGCAAGCCAAAGTGAAAATTTTGGAAAAATGGGACCATAATGAAATCCAACATGGACCACATCCACACTTCTTGCCTGGCTAGGTCCAAGACTAAAGTTGGCCCTACACATGAGAGTAACATCTGGTGTTAATCTCAGGTGTATGACCACATTCTCCTCAGATTTTACCAAATTTAGCTGGATCTGCCAACGGTCTGCAGATAAATATCTTATGTATGTATGACCAGCTTTAGAGAATCTATGGTGGAAGGGAGAGAACACCACTTGGCCAAAATGTCACTTCCCGGCCACTTCGATGGAGGGACCTGAGTTATTTTTGACCCTCTAATTCTTCAACCTTGGCTAAGTTTAAATTTTTAGAATTGTTTCGAACCAACATAAAATATTTTGTAGTCAAATTTTGTGTAAATTATACCTTATCCGGAAGACCCCAAATGATTTTTGACATCTTGACAATGTTCCTTTCAGTCCGCGATGACCGTATGACATAATTTGTCCCTTCTCAATGTTTTTTTTGGCCACAAGTTTATGAGGATTTGCCACAAGGCCCTGGTTGTGGTCTTGTCCCCTTTCCCTTTTCAGTGATTAAATCATCTGGATCCTTGTGTGAGGGATTTTGTTTTCGACATCTGGTTCCCAGCAAACTTGCTACCCGAGGCCACAGAAAATCCTGAGTCAGACGGAGATGACCTCATTATCCTTCATGTCCCGTTTTAGATTAGAAATCTCAGCCAGGGCTGCAGGTCCCAGGGACGTATATATCGGCAGTGCAAGCAAGACCTCTTACAAACTATAGGAACTAAAAATTTTTAGATATTTTTTTGTTTTAAAATTTTCTTATCACCGAAGTTTATTTTTGAATATTTATTTTTGTAACAGACAATTTAAATTTTCCAGGAAGAAATCGATGAATTGATCTGAATTGCCAATCCCTTGGTTTACCGACCTTGTCATTCTCAGGAGATGGTTAATTGGGTCAGAAAATCCTGCAAAAAAAAATAGTTAAAAATCAACAAAAACACCAAAATAATTGGCAACGAGAAGACATTTTTGCTTGTAAACGATGCGTCTCCTGATTTATGATACTGCCGAGGACAAACACCTAATAATTATTTTAATAGCCTTCAATTATACAAGTAGAGGTTCAATAAAAACCTTCACTCGAAGCCAAAAAAATCAGGTGTGACTGTAGAAGTTTCTAGGGTAAATTTACCTTAGGGTAAATTTTTGTAACTATCCCTTTCAACGGGTTTACAGATATTCATGCACCTGCTATAGAAACAACCCTAATCGGATATATGAAATGAATTTCGGTTGCAAAAATTTATGCAAAGCATATGCAAACATACCCAGTCCAGGAAGCTGAGATATGAGGGGCTGTTTGATGGAATGCTCACACTATACAGCTGCTTTAACTTTAGGCTTTTTAGGATTCTGTTTCTCTTGACCATCAAAACAAGGGCAAAATCTATTTTTGAGCCCGTGGCCTGAAGCAGCTTTACAGCGCTCAGCACCTCATATCAGAGCTTCCTGGGACACCCATAGAGGAGACACGGGCGTCAGAGATATACTAGGTGTCTCATCCAGTTTATGAGTGATGCTGGTTCATGCCAAGATAACCCTTCACCTGACTTCATTGGGGCCTTCATCACATACCCTTTTACACTAGGGCAGAAGGGAAGTTAGTATTGGGGTTCCCTTATTACTTAGAAAGATCAGAGAGTGGTGACAAAAAGAGTCTCTAGCATTGGAGGACCTAACATGTCCACCATGCATTACATGACAAGTCTATTGATTTCAATGAGCACTGTGTAATTCTTTGTTATTCCTGTGGAGGTGCTGTAGGGAAACTAAACACTTGCTTCCTGGTTACCTTACAGACTGCAGCTGATCATTGGGGGTCCCAAACCTTGTGATCATATCATGGGCCCTTCTACCAAAAAAATTTTTTACAAAATGGACCACCCCTTTAGGAATACTTTATTAGGAAGCCTGATATTGCTCATTACATTTTTGAAAAACTAAATGTAAATTGTTGAAGCTAAAGTAGGCAATAAAAATTACAGCAACAGATAATTGATTGTTAGGTTGTGTATTGTATCTCCTGGATTAATAGACGTCTTCCTTCCCAACACTCGATATTCTATCTTCTACATGGTCTTCAAGTCCCTACTAGGGAGCCTGGGACCCGGACTGACAGCTATGATGTATTATGGTGGCTGACAATTGCCGTGTTTCTAATTTAAGACTGTCCAAGTCTCTTGCACCTTAGTGAAGTGGGGGAGGAAGGAGACGCTGCTCACCAGTGAAGCCGAAAAGGTCAATGACCTCTGGTTTACTTTGATGTGGGCAGTAGATATGGCTCATGCTGGTGACTTATCATGGTAAACACCATCACATCTGCTCCTATCAGCTGTTCCATCAGATGTTGATCTAGAAAGTGTAAAATCCTTCCTGAAGTTTGTAGATTCAGGGTAAATTGATTTGTCTGAAAGGTTTTTAAGATTATGTCACTTGAGTTGACTAAACCAGCTGTAAATGCAGAACAGTCTTCTCCATACTCCAAGTCACGTCAATGTTGGATGGTTCCACCAGAGCCGAAAATGCTGAAGATTCCTCTCCATGCTCCAAGTAATGAGATGCCCCGACTGGTCCTCCAGAGTACCAGAGGATCCTTGGGCAGCCCCAGGCTCTAAAATAACAATGGTCCAGCTAGAGACACCCAACTTTGAAGGGTACAATGATCTATTTCCGAGAGGTTGTTGGTGTGTGGGCACCCAGAATAATTTTATCTAGTGGGCCTAAGGAACCTCAGTCCGGGACACTATTTAGGAAAAACAGAATTGTCAGGAAACCTGCACACCCACAAAACCATTGGACAATTCTGCCAGAGTTTGACCAAATTTGGGAAGAACACATATGCCACCCTAGGGCTAAATTTTTGGGACATTTATTGACCCACCCAGTATGTTTTGGGAAGTATTTGAGGAGTACCAGGACCAGCTTAATATAGGACCATCATACCAACCGTGCTGAGGTTATCCATTGTTGGTTTCGAGACAAGGATCCCACTTCCTGTTAATGAAGACCGATTGTTAGGAAAGCGCAGCAGGTTACACTTTCCTATGTTATCAAAGGGGTGTAGCTATAGAGGGCGCAGAGGTAGCAAATGTTGCCAGGCCCTGAATCCTGAGGGGGCCCAAAGGCGTCTCTACATATAAGACACCGGTATTATAGATAGTACATGGTAAGGAGGGCCCAAATACAAATTTTGCATTGGGGCCGGATAGCTTCAAATGATACCTCAATACATAGGGCACCCCGTATGCATGGGGCCTTATACATTTAGTGGCCGTTACTATGGGTATGTGGAAACAAAGGGCACTCTTTTGGCATTATAGGGTGCATATAACCCTATAGATACGGCTACTACTATGGTATCATCAGTAGGTCATCAATAGCATTGGCTTATAACATTGATCTCCAACCTCTTTAACTTTTGTGAACTACAACTCCTAGCATGCTTTTAAAATCTGTAGATTCTAACGTCATGCTAAGAGTTGTAGTATTGCAGTATATCAATGATGCCATAGTGGAAAGGTCTCTGCATTCTTGGACAGCTGTGTATCATGACTGATAAGAAGCCTTTGTAGCCTGTAAGTATGGCCTTGTCTAGCACAGCCATGTTTGTCTGCGCTGTATTTAAAGGGGTGTTGTTTTGACAAATGACTAGAGCCTCAAGGACAGACGTCAGCCAGACAGACGTGGCGTGTCTATCTCTGGAAATGTCACTCAGGTTCCAACATATGGAAAGTTTTCTCTACACTTGGTGGAGTTCAAGTGATGAAATCCGCTGTGGCAGCTCCAGGGTCCTAATGCAAAATCTGTAACATGTGCCATGAACAATCCTAGGATTTGGGTCCTCTATCTTTGGTCCTTCCATGAATCTTGTAGCCTGGGAGGTTTGCACTTTCATGGTGTGGGGTCTGACCATGTGGATCCTAAATAACATTAAAACCTAGACAAGCTGCTGTCCCGTCTGATACACAGACATATACATATAATGACAGTCACAAAAATCGCAATATTTGCTCCTTATATGGTGGTCTATTACCAGATCTGGCCCCTTTAAATTAGGAGGTGCCTTGCAAAGCTATATTAGGAAACCCAAAGGCATTGAATTAGGTCCTGTAATGGTTAAATTGTTACAACATAAGAATTCGCCATCAGTTTCAGAGAACACTTAAAGGTGACAACCAATATGGTTGCCCTTCCTGTTGTCAATTTTCCATAAATATCTGCCATGATAAAAGATGGAACAAACATAAAAGAAACACAAAGACCAAAATATGGCGATCTCTCTAACTTCTAGTTTACTAGGATCTGAATATTTTAAGTTGTCGGACGAACTCCCCTTTAAGGTCCCCAAACACATAGCAATAATTGGTTAACGTGTGAATTTTACTAAAACTGCTGACACTGAAAATTTTTGTTCAATAGGAACAATTTTTGACATGAAAAACATGGCTTTGTTCACATTGGGGGAGATTTCAACTACGTTTTCTGGTTGGGTTTGCGCCTTTTTAGACACCAGTAGTGACAGAAAATATCGCAGTTGGTGTTTTTACGCCTTTCCAAAAAGGGTGTGATGGCGCCTGATTTATCATCATTTACGTCAGACTATTGGCCTAAATGATGTGTGAAATCTATAAAATGAACCTACAGTATAGATATCAGTGCAGGTACTAAGTCGATGGAGGATGCCTCGAAAACGCCATTCTTCCGAAATCTTCCCCATCGAGCTAAATACTGGCCTTGTTGCCCCTAGCAACCAATCAAATATCGGCTATCATTTAAAAAGCTATTTTGGAGAAAGCTGCTCTGTGATTGGTTGCTATGGGAAACAAGGCCTGTTTTTCTGTAAGACAGGGTCAGAGGGGGGGCGGTGCATAGACTTACAAAATTTTTTTGCCCCCATTGTTATCGCATTGCCCCCTTCAGGGGGTTTCCTGCCTATTTTAGGGTATGAAACGTGGCCTTCATACCTCTTTTTTTGTGACGTGACTGGCATATAAAGTGCCCCAGTCACGTTTAATATGACCGTTTGCCCTGGGAGATTCGCCAACTCTTGCGGGATGCCGGGAGGTCATTCTTTTTTTGCGGGGAGCCTCCCAGACGTTCGGCTGGGGCATGACACTGGTATTTCCTCGCTGTTCTATGAATCCCTGTGTCTTGCATGGACTCTCAGGTCTACCATTAGTTTTTCCTGGGGGATTCCTTTAAGGCTAGGACAACATGGCGGCTCTGCAATAAATATGTGACTCTACGGCCATCCCCCCCTCAGTGTTTGACAGGTGTGCTGTATCATTGACTCTCATTGCCCGTCTTCCTGCGCCCCTTACACCGGGGAGTCCTTCTCTCCGTAGTATTAAAGTTATCTTAAAATCCCTGCCAGCCCAATCCTGACTGAGCGTCCTCTGCCAGATCCCTGCTGTTGCCATGGGATCGAGACCCAGACAGGAAATCATGGCAGGACGGGACAAGGTCCAACACACACACCACGCAAAACTCTTCATGTTTTTGGGAAAAAAATTTCTCAGCGAGAGAGTAAAAGGAGCCTGTGTTCCTGAACCTGCCTGTGACCAGCGCCGTGCCCCCTGATCTGTGCCCCTCCAGGGCTACGCTTTTCCTAAAGTAACTCTATTAGCACGTCCTATGCATACAGGGCTCTGACAGGCTGCAAAATGGTGGACGCATGCTGGGAGTTGTAGTATTGTCACGGGCTGGAGGCCACTGCTACAAGGGATTTCTATTAACCATGAATGGCCCATATACATTTGCAGAATGTCACTGTACTGGATGGATATTCATGAACCAGAAAGATTAGGCTGAACAGTGCTACTAATGGTCATCGATTGAAGATCGATAGGGGTCTAACACCTGGGACCCCCACTGACCAGCTGTTTGCAGAAACCACCGCCTTCGGTTGAGCAAGCACAGCGCCGTACATTGTATAGTGGCGGTGCTGGATATTGCAGCTCAGCCCCATTCACTTGAATGGGACTGAGATACAGTCAGGCCAAAAGACCAATGTATATGATGTTACATGAATTGATTCTCAGGGAGTGGTCTTGTGCAAAGGGGCATAATAATGGTATGCATGACATATGTGAGTAAATGCTCCACTTTGGGTTTACATTTTTGACCACATTTAAGATCTGTACATGCTGTCAGTGAACGGAAACCTTCTTGTTAATACTCAAATCTGAGGCGGCTGGCGCCCCGCACAGAGTCTGTCAGAAATCCCAAATTCCTGAAAGCCCATTTTTTTTGTCCGGTGATGTCAAGCAAAAAAAACGGACACTCGACACACCCCATTATAGTTATTGGGGTCTCTCAAAATTCGTTAATTTCTTCTGGTCCATTGCAGAAGAACGGAGACAACGACACATCTATGGATGAAAAGAAGAAGGTTTCCATTCACTGACAGCAAGCAGAGATCTTACCAACCAAAGTATATTAGAAAATTGTAAAACTTTTTGAAGTTACATAAGACCCCTGTGAATAAAAAGTGACTATCATGCTGCATCACTAGCCGCAGTCCACGTGGGCCTCTAGAAATAGCCTTAAGCCTCCTCCATGGACTCCCACACAAGTGCTGATCAGGTGATGACCTCAGCGTCAGTCTATTATACGGGCGGGGATACAATGAAAGGACAATGTTGTCCTGTCAGGAGGTCTGATCACTAGTACAATGGGCCTGTCTAATAGACATCTGCTGAATCAGAGCTCCTGACCTCGGCAGATCGCTGGGACTCCAATCCCGGCCTCATCCATTGAATTGACAAAAGCCTGAGTAATGTCCTTATCTGAGGGCCGGAGATAATGATTCTCTTACTCTGGTCCAGGCCTGCAGCATATTTATTTCTATTTTAGACTATATGTGGACGTCATCACTTCCTGAAATAGCTGACACCTTGTCAGTAGCGCCTGGAAACGCATCAGCCATCACCGCTGACATTGATTTATAAGGCGGCTTCTTGTATCTCAGGGCTGAAGGATAGGTCACACGTGGGCGATCTGGTATTCTGATTAGTAATGGAGGAGGGTTATCGATAAAGTTGTAGCATCCAGCAAAAATGGTAATGAAGAGGCGTAATATGGGCAAAATATGTAGCAGGGCTCACAATTCCCATGTCCTATCTATAATACTGGTGTTCTGTGTTATAGAGAGGTAGTTATTGATGTCTCTGGACTTCCAATAGCTAGGCCTCTGGTCCCTGGGGGTCTAGGGTCACTAAATAAAAATTAAGAGGTGAATTGTGACCTCCCTGGTTGTCTAAAATAATAAAGGGGTTAATCAAGATCTTTGTCGTAGGCGTTAAAATGGGTAGAAGAGAAGTTATTGTATTTAAGATGTTAATAATTCCATCCCTGGTAGTTTAGGGTGATGATGGGGTTACTATGAACATCCTTGGTGGTTTAGGGTGATGATGGGGGTTACTATGAACATCCCTGGTGGTCTAGGGTGATATAGGGTTACTATGAACATCCCTAGTGGTCTAGGGTTATATAGGCTTACTATGAATATCCCTGGTGGTCTAGGGTAATGGTGGGGTTACTATTAACATCCTTGGTGGTCTAGGGTGATGATGGGGTTACTATGAACATCCCTGGTAGTCGAGGGTGATGGTGGGGTTACTATGAGCATCCCTAGTGGTCTAGAATGATATAGGGTTACTATGAATATCCCTGGTGGTCTAGGGTGATATAGGGTTACTATGAACATCCCTAGTGGTCTAGGGTGATGATGGGGTTACTTTGAACATCCCTGGTAGTCGAGGGTGATGGTGGGGTTACTATGAATATCCCTAGTTGTCTAGAGTGATATAGGGTTACTATGAATATCCCTGGTGGTCTAGGGTAATGGTGGGGTTACTATTAACATCCTTGGTGTTTTAGGTTGATAATGACGTTACTATCACCATTCCTGGTGGGCTAGAGTGTTTATGTCGTTACTATGAACTTCTCTGGTGGTCTAGGGTGATGATGGGGGTTGCTATGAACATCCCTGGTAGTCTGGAGTTATGATGGGGTTAATATGAACATCCCTGGTTGGCAAAGGTGATGATGGGGTTACTATGACCATCCCCTGTGATCATAGGTGATATAGGATTACTATGAACATCCCTGGTGGTCTAGTGCAGTAAACAGTCTGGTTATTACTGGAACTGACAGTATAGTGGAATAGTATACTCATACTTGACAACATTTTGGGAATGGTATCCTTGCGGGCCAGCACAAAGCTCAATCCCCCCACTTGGGGGGGCGTTGTGACAAGTACCCTTTTTATTTCATGCCATGCCCTTTTTAGTGACGTGGACACAAAATGTGCTGGGTCACTCCCCTTTTTTTGTGACGCGATCAACACATAACATGCCCATACCACCATGAACCCCACAGATGTAGCCGCATTCCGCCAGGCCTATTCCGGGACGTCACCACTTTTTGTGGGAGCCTCCTGGACTTTTCGGGAGAGTTGGCAAGTATAATTATATTTGCTGAGTCCCATCCACAGAGACCTATTAGGAAACAGTAGCCTTGGGGAGGAGCACAGTTTCCCTCCAACCACCCCCCAGGTTCCCTGTAAACCCATTTATCTTTCTATGTCAGTCCATCTAACATATATGTATACATACTGTATACATTGCACCAAATATGGCAAATTTTCGGCCTCTTTTCTGGGTCAGTTTTCAAAAATGTGAAGTAAAAAAATATGTAAAACACAATAACATTGGCGTCTGAATTGTATCCACTTTTTAGCACACTTAGTGACAGATTTCTGGCACATTTTGGTTAGTAAATCTCCCCTAATACATCTCACATTAGTCCTTGTCCCCAGCGGGGCTCGCAGTATGTTTTTGGAGTGGAGGAAACCGAAGAACCTGGAAAAAACTCACCCAAAATGGGAGGCGCGTACAAACGCCGTACAGATGATTTGTTCTTTATTATACCTAGCGCTGTCCTTCACGTAGATGGTAGATATGCAAATTATCGACTTAGTATAATTACTATTTTTAATTGTTTACTATGTAGCAGTGTTATAATATGTATTATATACAGAACAGAGCAGATACTTATGCTTTTACTATGTAGCAGCAGTATAGTATATGTAAGTATTATGTACAGCTGTAAAGAGTGTAGTTTATTGTCTTTTTTTATGATTTTACTATGTAGTAATATTTTACTATATGTAAGTATTATATTCAGCTGTATTTTATTTTAAGTTTTTACTATGTAGTAGTATAATAGTATATGTAAGTATTATATATATATATATATATATATATATCTGTAGAGGGGTTGTAGTGCATTGCTTTTATGCTTTTACTATGTAGTAGCAGTATAGTATATGTAGGTATTATATACAGCTGTAGAGGGGCTATACGTTATTGTTTTTTATTCTTTAACTGTATGGTAGCAGTATAGTATATGTAAGTATTATATACAGATGCAGAGCAGATGTAGTTTATTGCCTTTTTATGGTTTTACTATGCAGTAGCAGGGTAGTATATGTAAGTACAAGTATTATAGACTATATGGTAGCAGTATAGTATATGTAAGTATTATATTCAGCTGTACCTTATTGTTTTTTATGATATTACTATGTGGCAGCATTATAGTATATGTTTTATATAAAGCTGTAGAGGGGTTGTAGTTTATTGTTTTTCATGTTGTTACTATGTGGCACCATTATAGTATATGTATTATATTCAGCTGTAGAGGGGTTGTAGTTTATTGTTTTTCATGCTATCACTATGTGGCAGCATTATAGTGTATGTATTATTCACAGCTGTAGAGGGGTTGTAGTTTATTGTTTTTCATGCTATCACTATGTGGCAGCATTATAGTATACAGTATATATTATATACAGCTGTAGAGGGGTTGTAGTTTATTGTTTTTCATGCTGTTACTATGTGGCAGCATTATAGTATATGTATTATTCACAGCTGTAGAGGGGTTGTAGTTTATTGTTTTTCATGCTGTTACTATGTGGCAGCATTATAGTATATGTATTATATACAGCTGTAGAGGGGTTGTAGTTTATTGTTTTTCATGCTGTTACTATGTGGCAGCATTATAGTATATGTATTATATACAGCTGTAGAGGGGTTGTAGTTTATTGTTTTTCATGCTGTCACTATGTGGCAGCATTATAGTATATGTATTATATACAGCTGTAGAGGGGTTGTAGTTTATTGTTTTTCATGCTGTTACTATGTGGCAGCATTATAGTATATGTATTATATTCAGCTGTAGAGAGGTTGTAGTTTATTGTTTTTTATGCTGTTACTATGTGGCAGCATTATAGTATATGTATTATATTCAGCTGTAGAGGGGTTGTAGTTTATTGTTGTTTTATGCTATCACTATGTGGCAGCATTATAGTATATGTATTATATACAGCTGTAGAGGGGTTGTAGTTTATTGTTGTTTTATGCTATCACTATGTGGCAGCATTATAGTATATGTATTATATACAGCTGTAGAGGGGTTGTAGTTTATTGTTTTTCATGCTGTTACTATGTGGCAACATTATAGTGTATGTATTATATACAGCTGTAGAGGGGTTGTAGTTTATTGTTTTTCATGCTATCACTATGTGGCAGCATTATAGTATACATATGTATTATATTCAGCTGTAGAGGGGTTGTAGTTTATTGTTTTTCATGCTGTCACTATGTGGCAGCATTATAGTATAGTATGTATTATATACAGCTGTAGAGGGGTTGTAGTTTATTGTTTTTCATGCTGTTACTATGTGGCAGCATTATAGTATATGTATTATATTCAGCTGTAGAGGGATTGTAGTTTATTGTTTTTCATGCTGTTACTATGTGGCAGCATTATAGTATATGTATTATATACAGCTGTAGAGGGGTTGTAGTTTATTGTTGTTTTATGCTATCACTATGTGGCAGCATTATAGTATATGTATTATTCACAGCTGTAGAGTGGTTGTAGTTTATTGTTTTTCATGCTGTTACTATGTGGCAACATTATAGTGTATGTATTATATACAGCTGTAGAGGGGCTGTAGTTTATTGTTTTTTATGCTATCACTATGTGGCAGCATTATAGTATATGTATTATTCACAGCTGTAGAGGGGTTGTAGTTTATTGTTTTTTATGCTATCACTATGTGGCAGCATTATAGTATATATATTATATACAGCAGTAAAGGGGTTGTAGTTTATTGTTTTTTATGCTATCACTATGTGGCAGCATTATAGTATATGTATTATATACAGCTGTAGAGGGGTTGTAGTTTATTGTTTTTCATGCTATCACTATGTGGCAGCATTATAGTGTATGTATTATTCACAGCTGTAGAGGGGTGTAGTATCTTTTTATTATGGTTTTACTATGTGGGAATTTTATAGGATGTGTATTATTTACAGATGTAGATAAGAATTCGACTCTTTTGCACCTAAATAAGATTCAGATCTGTATAATTCCTGAATTTATGGGTTACAGCACCGCACATCCACCATGGGAGGGCATCAAATGACTTTCTGACATGAACGCAGCGCCCCTCGCTGAGAGATCCTCACATATGTCTGTATGTAATATACGTCCCCCTGGTGTGATGATCCGTCCATCTCCCCCTAGTCTGCTTTCACTTAATAACATGTTCTAGATTTGCTGATTTCCTTTAGCCACATGTTCTAGAGACTCTGGAGCGTGGCCATCCCCTCATTTGCTTGTCAGTGGCGCTGTCAGCACTACATGGATTTTTTCGGTGTTATACGAGATTCCAGCTGTAGCTTTAAGTACATGATGCAGCATTAAATGTAATTTATCTCCCTAGGAATTACATATAGTCTTGGCAGTCAATAAAACCCAATAAAATAAAATACTGTACCGTCCTGATATGCATTTAATTTATGGACGGTAAGAATGTATGGAATAGATAGGATTCCTATAGCTGTGTACAATGTGGCGCCATACAACATATACATATTTCGCAGTACTCTATAGAAAGTGGAATAATTCATATCGGTTATGGCCTTGGTTAATATTCCTGACATGGACACAAATTAAGATGGTTGTATATCTGTGAACATGGAAGTCTCCTTGAATTTTACAAACACATTATGTCATTTCATCCAGTCGTTAGTATTTCCTCAGGGGTGGGGCTTACTCAGGAGTTCCTCAAGGGTGCGGCTTATTTAGATTTTTTCAAGATTGGGCTAATATAGGAATTCCTCAAGAGTCGACTTAAAGGCAACCTGTCAGGTCGATATGAGAAACTAAACCACCGACAGGTCCTTATGGACTGGGAATATAGTGTCCCAAATAGACCTGTAGCACCGCCATCGATGCCCGCCTTAACATTGACTATCAACAAGAAAACAACCTTTATACCTACCTACAGATGAATCTGGTTCTCCCAGCACCTGCTTAATTGTGACTTCTTCAGGGTTTTTTTAAGGGTATGACTTGTGTAGGATTTTGTCATGGCAGTGGCTTATATAAGATTTCCTGAAGGGTGTGGCTTCGGCAGGATTTCCTTAAAGGTGTGACTTATCTAGGGTTTCCTCAAGGGTGTGTCTTGTGTAGGATTTTCTCAACAATGTTCCAGATGTAGAATTTTCCCAAGGGTTGGCACTTGTTTTATTTCCTTGAGGGTGGGTAATCTGTATGATTTCCTCAAGGATGGGGCAGCTGCAGGATTTCCTCAGGGGTGAGGTTCACTGTCAGTATATTCAAATTACATAAAATATCCCTTAGATTAGCTCTTTGGAGCAATGAGGGCGTGGCCACTTACCTCTTTGGCACATTGGCAACGCCCTCATTGCTCTAAGACATAAATGGCGATATCTCAGCAATAGAGGAAGCGATTCACAAGGGGAAAACACCCTTGGATTTAGGTGACCCTAACCTATCTATCTAAGGGGCTCGATTGATATGTTGGGGTCTGGTAAAGAATCCCTTTAAAGGTATTTTAATAGTGTCCCCCTCCTCTTACAACTTATTCTGGACCAAATGTGAAAATGCATTTAGGGCCAATATTTTTGTGTAATTCCTCCTTGACTAGTGATCGTCTTCATGTAAAATTGAGAAAGTGTCCCCAGAGCTGATGTTCTACATGACCCCGGCCTGTACCTCTACTCATGTATCTGATCTTTCCTCAGGCGGTGGACAGAGACGTTTCTCCTCCTTGTTTAATTTGCAGATGGAAGGAAGAAGCTTCTTCTTTAATAACTTCCTAATTACCCTGTAATCCCAAATTCAGTTTGCCCTGGAGGTATCAGCTGCTGCACCTCAGACTAAACAGCTACAGATGAGGGCTCATTGCTGCACATTAATGTCCTCGCTTCTTCTATTTGCGGTTATATTAAATCCTAATCTCCTGCCTAATAAAATGGCGCTGTACAGACGGTATTATTTCACTCTTTATTAAGAAGGATGAAAGGACTTTTTCTTACTGTGTCACATGACGCGGTTTCTTTTTCTGTTGAGCTATATATAACTTCATGTTTTAAGGGAGTCTGTTACCAGAACCAGCATATCACCCCAGCCCTGCAGATGTGTCACCTGAATCAAACGGTGTTTTCCCCTTGTGAATCGCTGCCTCCGTTGTCGAGATATCGCTATTTTTGTCAATGACCAAATGAGTCCGTTGTAGCAATGGCGGCGCCCTTGTTGCCTTAAAGAGCTCATTTGCATACTAACAAAAATGCGATATCTCAGCAATGGAGGCAGCGATTCACAAGGGGAAAACACTGTTAGATTCAGGTGAACCTAACTTATCTATCTACAGGGCTGGGGTGATATGTTGGGTTCTGCTCGCAGACTCCCTTTAAAGGGGTTCTCCACAAATAGGGTGCAACTAATATAACACTAGATGGGTCCACACTTCCTAATGTGCAATGTGACAAACCTAGGACTCTCAATAGTGATCCTATAGACTACACTGTAGGGGGCAGTAGTGTTTAGTATTACTCAGACCGTGCACATAGGTGTATTATAGCTATTGTATAACCTCTAAATCATATAGAGCCTTAAAATGTCACCTATGTGGTTCTATATATAACATATATAACTTGTAAATAGAACTTTGATTTCATACAGAGGTTTATAATTGTAGATTAAATCAGATTTTTCATCAGTAACGTATTATGGAACTATGCTGACCTATCCTTAGGATAGGCCATCATTAATATTAGATTGTTGGGGGTGTGACACCCAGGACCCCCACCGATCAGCTGTCAGTGGTGCTTGGGTGAGCATAGCTTCTGGTCACAGGGCAGTGACGTAACATTCATCAATCACACGGCCTATTGACAGCTCAGTCCCATTAAAGTGAATGGGGCTGAGCTGCAATACCAAGCACAGCCACTATACAATGTATGGCGCTGTGGTCTCTTCAAACTGCTGATCGGCAGGGGTGGCAGGTATCGGACCCACACTAATCAGATATTCATGACCTATGCTAAGGATACATTAGTGTAAGAATACTTTATCCTTACATATTGTGGGGCTCTTTATGTATCACAACCTGAGCCATTGAGATCATCACTTGGTAATCTAGTCCGACTCTGATTCTGTATCCCTAGATATTTTTTGGTTATGATCTTAGAGATCTTAGGAATTTGTTACATTTTGTCTGTGACTGCCTGTGACCCTCACCTCTCTTACATGTGCGTGATGGTCAGTCTTCCGGGCTGCTCAGGAACAGATGTCCAGCTATTGGGTCTTCTTGCCTCCCAGTGAAGTTCAGGAGGTATATAACCTATGGACTGCCATCTGATTCCTGTAAGCTTCACTGGAGCAGACGCATTTCCTCCAAACACCTACCCTGCAGGGGAATCTGTGCCATATGTGCAAGAGAGCAACACATTAACCCTGTTACAGCTTGTAAAGTGGAAGCGAATGGCAGCTAACCAGAAATGTCTGTGCTAATCGGATGTGATGTGCTGAGGATCTTCTATTGGTTTTATAGAATGTTAGAAGTTTCCATAAACTGGCAGCGTAAAGGATATGTCTATAGATTGTAAGCAAATGAGAGCAAAGTTTAGTATGTTAATGTCTTCAGGGTCGGACTGGCCCACCGGGGAACCGGTGAATCCACCGGTGGGCCCCCGAGCCCCGACTATTAGTCCTCATGTAATGGGGGCCCAATCGGGATCCTGACCATCCCGATCGGGCCCCTGACCAGTGGCGTAACGACCGGGCTCGGCGGGGTACGGGGCCCGTGGCCAGCTGGAGATGGCCGGGGCCCCGGTCTCTTTGTTACATTGTAATGTCTAATTCTGTCTGTTCATGTCCCCTCTGATTTGTAAAGTGCTGCGGAATATGTTGGCGCTTTATAAATTAAGTTACTACTACTAAAGTTATTACTCTATATTACAGTTTATATATAGATAAAATCTACAGAAAAAGTGGAGTAACTCAATACATTACATTACATCTCCTGTACTGATCCTGAATTACATCCTGTATTATACTCCAGAGCTGCACTCACTATTCTGCTGGTACAGTCACTGTGTACATACATTACATTACTTATCCTGTACTGATCCTGAGTTACATCCTGTATTATACTCCAGAGCTGCGCTCACTATTCTGCTGGTGCAGTCACTGTGTACATACATTACATTACATTTCCTGTACTGATCCTGAGTTACATCCTGTATTATACTCCAGAGCTGCGCTCACTATTCTGCTGGTGCAGTCACTGTGTACATACATTACATTACTTATCCTGTACTGATCCTGAGTTACATCCTGTATTATACTCCAGAGCTGCGCTCACTATTCTGCTGGTGCAGTCACTGTGTACATACATTACATTACTTATCCAGTACTGATCCTGAGTTACATCCTGTATTATACTCCAGAGCTGCGCTCACTATTCTGCTGGTGCAGTCACTGTGTACATACATTACATTACTTATCCTGTACTGATCCTGAGTTACATCCTGTATTATACTCCAGAGCTGCGCTCGCTATTCTGCTGGTGCAGTCACTGTGTACATGCATTACATTACTTATCCTGTACTGATCCTGAGTTACATCCTGTATTATACTCCAGAGCTGCGCTCACTATTCTGCTGGTGCATTCACTGTGTACATACATTACATTACTTATCCTGTACTGATCCTGAGTTACATCCTGTATTATACTCCAGAGCTGCGCTCACTATTCTGCTGGTGCAGTCACTGTGTACATACATTACATTACTTATCCTGTACTGATCCTGAGTTACATCCTGTATTATACTCCAGAGCTGCACTCACTATTCTGCTGGTACAGTCACTGTGTACATACATTACATTACTTATCCTGTACTGATCCTGAGTTACATCCTGTATTATACTCCAGAGCTGCACTCACTATTCTGCTGATGATCTGTCACGTACATCATTCCTATTCTCGCTGCAGACAATGACATGGCGCTGTATAAATTTCCCTTCTGTAATAATATTTATCTGCCATTTGCTCTGTTAATATTGAGATAATTCCTTGCGTCCTCCTTCGCTCCCCCCTGCCAGCGGTCCTTGGGATTTTCCATCCTTCCGCCTGCAGTATTGGTGATTATTCAGATTCTTGGCGTTCTCAGCCAGCAGGACACAATGTAGCAGGACAAGATGAATGAACAGAGACTATTGTGTATTGTGCGGCAGCGTCCTCTCCATCCTCCGTGTCTAAAAACTGTTTTCAGCATTGAAATAGAAGATACAAGGGCAACGTCTTTCCAAAGTGCAGCTCTGTCAGAACAGGTTTTGGAGATCATGTATTCTACAGTCAACAGATACTGCACAGTGTGAACAGTGGAAATTAGACCTCAAGAATGGCGATCATCTCTCGATACCTTATCATATAATGGAATTGTCAGTCCACATGACAAATATAACCGTAATCCACTGTACTCCTTCCTACATACTTATTATGGGCTGGACATAAGCCAGTAACAAGCAGGCCCCCGTCCCTGGGTATACGAAACCAACTCTAGAGCTCCATAGATTTCCTAGATCTCGGTTAGAAGTGGCCTTTACCTCTTCAAATTGGCTAATAGGTAGCAGCCTATTACATCACTATCGGGGGGGCATTAAAGGGGGCAATATACTGTATGGGGGCCAATTAAGGGGTTGCTAAAGTGTGTGAGGGCCAGTATACTGTGTGGGGACCAGTAAAGGGGGCATTATAGTGTGTGGGGGCCATTAAAGAGACAGTATACTATGTGAGGCCCAGTTAAGGGTTGATACAGTGTGTGGGGCCAATAAAGGGACAGTTTACTGGGTGGGGGCATTATAGTGTTTTTGAGGGGCATTCAATAGACAGTATACTGTGTGGGGACCAGCAAAGGGGTTTTATAGAGTGTTGGGGCTAGTAAAGGGGGCGCTATGCTGTGTGAGGGCCAGTAAAGGGGGACATTTTACCGGACAAGATAACACAGCATGCAGCAGTATTTTATCCAGATTCTTTGACCTATAAATAGGGGACAACTTCTGTAAAGAGGGGGCGTGAACTAAAAATTTTGATTGGGGCCCCGAAATGTCAAGCTCGTCCCTGACTATAATGGGGGGGGGGGGCTTTGTTGCTGAGTTTGCACTGGGGCTACCCCTCTGCCTGTGTTTTGGCTGCATTCACAGTCTGTATGATTTCCCTTCCTCATATTTGTCAGGTTTATTTGACATGACCTGTCCAACATGGGGTTAATATTAGGCCTAATATCACTAACATCAAAAGGGACACCCGGGGCCCAGCATCCTGGAGATAACTATCACAGCTGTTTAGGTTCCTGTATTTGGCTTTTTACAGTCTGACACTATGAGAGCCCGGGGGCTTGTAAGACCCTCCGTCCTACTAGTGTTACTACAGAAGATTTGGAAAATGAGAATTTGGGATTCATTTTCCCCTCCCACTTTTTTCAAAAAGTCCTCAAGTGGTGAAAAAATGGGAAAAAATGCAGTTTTTGGTGTAAATTTTTTTTTCGGTTGCATTGATAGCAACACAATATCACATGCTATTATGACTAACGTTAGCAAAAATCTCCCGTAAATCACAAAAATTTTCAACACTCCAGAAGTTTGGCGATTATGGGCCCCCCATTCAACCGATACAAGTCCAATACAATTACCCCACCCAGGGGCTCGGGTGTCCAGTAGTGAGCACTAGGCCCGTGGCAGCGAGCGATACGAGACCCTCATTAATATTTGCCAGGCGCCCATTGGCAGTCGCATTGCTGCAGGACGTTCTCCTGACAAGATGCTGCCAGTGATTTATGGCCGCTGAAGAGAGACAAGGCGAGTTTTTTCTTTATTTTTAATGAAAGGTAATTATAAAACACTCAAGGGCCGGCGGCCCCCTCCCCTCCCCGCCCCCTCTTTGTCATGGAGCACTTTAGCGTTTTAGAACAGTACGTGGTTTATTTGCTGGGGTCAGGACTGATCCTTGATCACAAACCATAGGGGACAGATAGGAGATACCTCAGGACAGGTCCGCTTTTGTTTTTGTTAAATTGATGGTCGATACAGAATAGAAAATATAGGACCCCAGACCCCAAGTAGGGGTAACTAACAAAAAGTCATATTTAATTTCGCACTGGTCTTTATATTACTTTTCTAATACGTGTAGTGATGGGCAAAATCTTGCAAGGTTTTCCAAAAATTCTGGAAAATTTGTTTCAGGCTGTGTAGGGTAAAGTCTCGTCACCTTTCCTGGGTTCCACCTTGGCTTTCCGGTCTTCGTTCTGGGCCGTCCGCCATCTTTCAGGTCACCACTGACGCCTGTGATTGGGCCTCAGTGGCCATGTAGGGGACATCTACATTATCATGCTTTGATCTGGGGGTTGACAACCCGGGAAAAAACAAAATGGAATGCCTGAGGATTCCGCAGTACAGAAAAGGGGAGTAAATTTTTGTTTTCATTTTTACCCCCTCCTTAGTCTTCAATTATTGTGCCCTGGGACCTGAAGAAACTCCAGAGTATAATATCAACCTTGGTGGATTTGTGAGTGGCAAACTTCAAAAATTTTGGGTTTGGCCGAATCGGAAAATTCGTAACAAAAACAGTTGGCTCACGCTACTCAGTATTTAGGCAAGGAACCTTATAATTTTTTAGTATATGTATGGTTTTGCTAAACAAGTCCTACTAATACTAATTGAATAAAGGGGTATCCTGGAGATATTTTTAGGGTCAAGAGACCCCAAAAAGTCACAGTTGGTGACATTCTGACCCATCATATAATAGATTTTTTGTTAGGTCTTTGTAGGATTCTGCTTTATCTTTTATCCCTTTCCCGAAACAGAATTTAAAGGGACGGCTCAAATATCTGCATCTTGTTAAACGTCCTGAACTTCTTGTAAAAATCCTCAGAACAGTTTTCCCAAGGTCCTTGTAGGCAGCAGAGCTGGGCCGGGGTCTCTTGTGTCTTGTGACCTCCAGGAAAGGTCTTGCACTTTGATTCCTGCGTCTTTTGAAGCACCTGATCCCGACAGTGACTACTGCACCATAACCACATGTCTGCCAGCCTGCCCCGGGGCGCTGTGTCATCTCATTAGACACGCCACTGGGGTGATATCAGTTCACAGGTCCTTGTGGTCTCCATCGCAGTAGTGGTGCAGTCAGTAAATCCGCCATAATACTCAGCACCTGTAGGATCGGCCACCACCGCCTGTAGTCCTATAATTATGTGATATGTTATAACGTCTTCTGCGCAGGTAAAGTGACTAAACACACCTAGGCCCCGAACTGCAGCGCCGCAAATTAATATCTGAAGAACTTGTTAAAGGGAATGCTTTAAAAAAAAAAAAAAAAAAAAATTAAACCAGATACAGAAATATTTCACTTTTTTATTTTTTTTATTCTATTTTCTGTCCATGATTATGGGGGCGGCCATCTTGCCTGAGCTTCTCCTCTGCTCTGTTAACAGCATTTAGTGATATGCTTTACAGCACAGTCATGGCCATAGGCGGCAATAATCTGGAGCCGACTCATGGAGGTCTATGGGAGAGTTTTCTAGCCATGCTCTGTGCAGGGAGGGGGAGGAGATAAACTGTGACATCATCTATTGTCACTAGTGATGTAATGATGGCTCAGTGGTGTTATATTCTATTGGAATTCTGTCTGTGATGTAAATACGGTATATGGAATTGGAAAGTGTTAAGCTATTTTTAGGCTTAGTGGCCACAGTGAAAATTGCAGGAAATAGTACTTTGGATAGTGACATGGAAATCATTTAAAATATCAAACATTGTTAAAAAAATATGTTTAACATGAAAACTTGGTTTAAAAAATAGGTAATTTTCTGGCAACACATTTAGTGACCAAAAACAGCGGCACACTCGTCACAAGTGCCCCTAGGGTGCCCTCTGCAGCAGAGGTGGTTGATGCCCTACATAACACTAAGGCCTGATGCATAAGTATTCACACCCTTCTATTATACAGAACAATTCTTATAAAGTGTAAGTGTTAATCTTCCTTTCGAGATGTCGGCACTTTGGTCTTGGGTCCAGATGGCACAATGCTGCCTGGCAGCTATCTGACGGTTCGCCACCTCTAAGCGGTGACGCTCGCTGGGTCTATTCTCCGGCCGATTGAACCATCTTTTGCACAGATTCTTCTTGCACTTTGAAGGCGTCTGAATGCTAATTCCTTCTTCCCGCGGCTGAATGCCGCCGCTATCAATGGTGTGAATCAGCTTAGCGCCCAGCAGCCTTTCTGCTGGGCAGAATCAATGGCCATTTTCTCACAGCTCTACACAATAAGACCCCGTTCCCCAGCTCTGCCCGCACGGGCCAAATCTCCGAGCCATCGCCTGAGAAGGAGGAAATGTTCCAGGCTCAATAAATAGCTTTCTGGTTGCTTGAATGGCTCCCTTTATCCTGCCGGCTGAATGAATGGGACCTCTAAGTGACACAACTGCCTGCAGCAAGCGCAGAGGCCGCAGCCCAAACCGTGTGTGTGTGGGGCAGACTAAATCACTTTCAACCTGGCCCGTGCACTTCATTTTCCAAACCTCCATCATGTCCATCTGGAGTATAATGTCCTTGTGTTTTGCAGCCGTACAAAAACATACATTGGAGAGAAGACATATTATGCTGTAGGGTAGGACTGCAGTACGTTAGGCCCATGAAAGCAGACCCATCCTCCTACTACAAACAAGTGCATGTGCCCTTTAAATATTATCATAAGCTTCACTGCTATCATTATACTCATGTTACCTTATGGGCCCGTCTGGGGACACTTGAGAATTTTTTGGGTTAAGGTGCCCATACACCTTTACTTGTTCAGCAGTCAGCTATTACTCCTGATCTATTCCTCCCATACACATGCTCAGCCGGGGCGTAACTTGAGGGGGTGAAGAAAGTGTGATTGCCCCTAGGCCCAAGAGCAGTGGCGTAAATACCGGGGTAGCAGCGGGAGCGGCTGCCACAGGGCCCCAGATGTTTTTTTTTAATAGGCCGTTAACTGCTGGTGTAACACCAGCAGGTAACGGGCCCTATTTACTTACCGATCCACGATCCTGCTCACGGCTGTCTACGCTTCCCATTCTGGTGAGGTGGCTGTGAGCAGGAGCGGGGATCAGTAAGTAAGGCCACGGCCCGCGAACACTGCTATCATTATACTCCGGGGTCTTTTCAGACCCCAGGGTATAATGATCGGAGGCCCAGAGGAGGTGAGGGAACATAAAAAACACTGTTAGTTACCTCTCCTGTGCTACAGCAGGCTTCGGGCCTCCTTGGTGCCTTCCCAGATGCCACTTGGGCCAGGCTGACGACATTATGCGTCGCAACGCTGGCCGTGATGTCTGGCCCAACATTGAAGAAGAAAGTAGTGTGGAGTGCATCGGAGCCAGGGAGAGGTAAGTAACATTGTTTTTTAAGTTTGTATCCTCCCCTGGGTCTCCGATCATTATACTCTGGGGTCTGAAAAGACCCCAGAGTGTAATAATTGTTCATGGGTGGTCCACAGTGGGGCATAATAGTGTGTGTAGTGGCCACTATGGGACATAATACTGTGTGCAGGGGCCACTATGGGGCATAATACTGTGTGCAGGGGCCACTATGGGGCATAATAGTGTATGCGGGAATGTGGTTTGTGCGAAGAGAGGGGACCGTTGTCAATTGTTCGCCTTGGGGCCCAGCCATTCCTAGTTACGCCACTGCCCAAGAGCCTTAGAAGGCCCATAAATAGAGATGGGTGAATGTCCAGGTGGACATTCAGTTAACAACAGAACTGATGACATCAAAGTAAACCATCAGCAAGCAGTTAAGACAAAAAATGTTTTAAGACTGATATAAATCAGTGATTTCTATGACGTGTTTAATCAATCAACCATTATAGGTCTCGTCTAGTTAGGAAGAATTACGGAAGCCCCTCCTCACCCCATGTATTGTGACAGGTGCAATGTGCAGTAATTTGAACTAGGCCATTGTGTTGAAGGGAATTAATTGGGACATGACCTCCTTTCCCCACCAGTCACCCCCTCGGCCATGTTGTAACATTCCTTTCTAGTGATAGGATTCGTCATGGGGTCAGCAGTGCCCGTTCCCCTTGAAGCTGATGATGGACACAGACATCCCCACCTGTTGCTCCAGCTATGTTGTCACATGGATCATTGCTCTTTCCTATTTTTGGAAACCTATACCCAAATTTACCCAAATTTTGCTTTACCCAAGATACAGTCCCAAATTTTATTCTATGTTAACACTATCCTTAAAGGGATTGGCAACATATTGATAGTATATTCTATCAGTATGTGATTGGCAGGGGCTGACTGCTGTGATCCAAAGGATCACGAAAACAGGATAGGTGATCAATGTATAAACAATGGGATCCCAGATCACTAGAACAAGGGTCCCAAGTCCCCCTTCCTCCTCATTGTGGTCGTGCAGATAAGAAATGAGAAAGAGAGGATCATTGGGACCTCCACGATCATTAGAACGGGGCCAGAGACCCATCCTTCTTCTTCAGCTGCATGACCAGTAGGAGGAAATAGTGGGGACTCGGGACCCCTGTTCTGGTGATCATGGGGGACCCAGTGACCATACATTAACACCTATCCTACTCATGTGATCTTGGGGTCACAAAAAAAGGTTTATGGGACTGACGGAAAGAGTCGGGTCCACTGCTCAATAATCATAATGTCCATGGTACTGAGGATCATTGGTTATACGACTAGCACACTGACCCATTAGTTTCCATGGCCCTATACACATGCCCATGTATTATCACAGGCCCGTATATGTGGTCGTGAACCTGAGGTAAAACTCAGGACAGGTCCTGTACCTGTCCGTTCTGCGACCTGGGCTCACTGAAGGTAATGAATGACTGGGGCCTTGATGGCAAGGGCAGCACACGGATATCAACCATGTTCCATCGAGCCACGGTCCTAGCAAATGCACACGGTCATGTTCATGTAACCTAATAGTGTGGCGCCCAACACCTCAGACTATTCTGACACCTACATGAGCCCTAATATCTCCCTGTCAGGGCCTTTTTTTTTGTCATAGATCCCTTTAAATTCCTCTTCTGCATAACTTTCCACGTCCAACCATTTAGTAAGGAAATTTTCAGAAGATTATTTTCAGTGTCAAATATTATAAATGTGGCGCAAGTGAAGGAAATCAGCAGTACGTGAGTTATAAAAGCCAGATGAGATGTCAGAGCCAAAAAATCAGCGTAGTCAGAGGTCACAGATGGAGAGCAGCGTGATTAGGGCAGACGTGATCGCCAAATCCAAACCATGTAACGCGATCATCTCGCTGTAACTGGGTCCACTGAGGGCTCTCTAGTTATAGGTTGGATCAGGCCTGTATACGATATGGATGCGGATGTCGCCATGAATTAGGAGGCTGAAGGGCGATCCCCATTATATGCTATGGCTTTATAAGCGTGGAAGGAAACAAGACACTTAACCATATGCCGGACTATAAATCCATTAGTCACACTGTCCCTGGCCACAGCGATTACTGCTGAGGTGGTAGGAATTCTGCTGCCACTAGTCATAGTGAATACTGACAGCAGGGGGGAGCTGGAGGGGGTGCTGAGGTAGCAGTCATGTAGGGTTAATACACACAGTGATGTCCACAGTACAGGGATAATACACACAGTGATGTCACAGTACAGGGATACTACACACAGTGATGTCACAGTACAGGGATAATACACACAGTGATGTCACAGTACAGGGATAATACACACAGTGATGTCACAGTACAGGGAAAATACACACGGTGATGTCACAGTACAGAGATAATACACACGGTGATGTCACAGTACAGGGTAATACACACAGTGCTGTCACAGTACAGGGATAATACACACAGTGAGGTCACAGTACAGAGATAATACACACAGTGATGTCACAGTACAGGGTAATACACACAATGATGTCACAGTACTGGGATATTACACACAGTGATGTCACAGTACAGGGTAATACACACAGTGATGTCACAGTAACTGGGATATTACACACAGTGATGTCACAGTACAGGGTAATACACACAGTGATGTCACAGTACTGGGATATTACACACAGTGATGTCACAGTACAGGGTAATACACACAGTGATGTCACAGTACTGGGATATTACACACAGTGATGTCACAGTACTGGGATATTACACATGGTGATGTCACAGTACAGGGTAATACACACAGTGATGTCACACTCACAGAGATAATACACACAGTGATGTCACAGTACAGAGATAATACACACAGTGATGTCACAGTACAGAGATAATACGCACAGTGATGTCACAGTACAGGGATAATACACAAAGTGATGTCACAGTACAGAGATAATACACACAGTGATGTCACAGTACAAGGATAATAAACACTGTAATATTATAGTACAGAAATGGCACATACAGGAGAAAACATAGGAAAAAAGTAAATAATACACATATATAGGCAGGTATAATATTGATATCACATCATAGTAATAGTGCAAATACTGCAGAAAAGGGATACATTCACAACAGGGATAACTATGGAAATCTATAGTAAAACTTAGATGGAGCTGTCTGAATAAAAATGTGTCTCTTATGCAGCAGTGTGGGACAGAGAATTTACCATTCAGGGATTAGAGAAAGCTGTGTAGAAAACCCCAGGCCTGCAGCAGCTTTATTGCTTGTCATCCAGCTTTCCCAGAAACAGATACAACTAAGAAATAACTTTTTAGAATATTAAAAGACCATTTTATTGGCAGTTTTATAGGCTAGGCCCAGATACATTTCGGAGGCCGTCATCCGTTGCCGCCATGCTACACTTAACAATAATCTCATTTACAGAATTTTAAAGCATGAAAAATAAAAATTCCAAACGTGCGGCCATTAAAATCCAGGCATCAAGACGAGACGTCCTTGGGATTGTTTGTATCCCAATGCTGTACACGTGTATGGCGGACAGCGGAGGGCTCTGGGTTCCCCCTCATTAACGGCGGGGCTGCTGTTTGTTTATAGTGTAGAGCCTGATGCTCAGAGTGGGCGAGGGCAGACGGAGACCCCCTGGAGATAGCCGCTCCTGAATAGAGGGATTGTGCCTGACGCCGTCCATGTGCCTGCTGACTGCTCGCTTCATTCATCAGCACAAGGGTTAAACCAAATCTCGCTGATATAAATTTTTATATGCGGGGGTCTCCGGAGAGCGCTATGGATATGTTTATTCAGGCTCATGATTTGCAAGGGCTGAGGAGGAGACGGCGTCCATTATGCCGCACATTACACACACTGGCCATAGACGTGCTATATATATGATGATTGATTTTAACTATTTTTGTCAAATCTTGCCTAATATTGGCCCATGTTCTTTTGCAGAAAGGACCGGCAAAATTTTGATCTGTCATGTAGAATATCATAGGCTAATAGGGAAACAAAACTGGCAGCTGACCGGACGTTACAATAATCTTTTTGGGTTTTTTTTTGGAAAGTGCCTCCAAAAATGACCTACCTTTCAAACCAAGTTATTTTTTTTAACAATTTTTGATATTTTTTTAACATTTTCCAAGTTACAAGTTCTATATCCTGCAATTTTCACTCTAGCCACTAAACCTAATCATAACCTGACACTTGCCAATTTTGTAGGGGTTTTCTTTGCAGCGGTCACCTCCTTTACATCACAGACAGGATTAAAATAGAAGATAACACCTCTATAGATAACACCACTCACTCATCATTACATCACTACTGACAATAGATGATGTCACAGTTTATCTCCTCCCCTCTGCACAGAACATGTCTAGAAAACTCTCCTATAGATCGAATCCAGACTATTGCTGCCCCTATTTCGCCCCTCCTACAACTCTGCATGCAAAATTTCCAAATTATAGGTAGCCTGACAACTTTCTGCAAAGCATCGTAGTCATGCATTTCGGTACTGTGGAGGACGACGATAATAAGATTTAATTCTGCACAAAGGAAAGAAATCCTGCATCTCGGGGATTTAGGAAACTGAAGTGTAGCACAATCTGCTGTTTCCTGGAACTATTCCTCTCCTCTCCTAAGTGTTTGTTTGGTTTGGTGACGTCACTCGGTGAAAACACTGCTCTGCTTCTTCTCTCCGCTGACTTGGCCTGCGGGAGGGGGGTAAAGCAGTACTGAAAGGGGGTGCAGGGGGCCGCCATAGGTTCAGCTAACAAGAGAAAGGAGATAGTGGCTCCTATGTCCCATAGGAAAGGGAGGCAGGTATAACCTGAGCTGTGGCCCCTCTCTTATGGGCCCCATAGCAACTGTAACTCTGAGTAATGGGAGCACACAAGGCCTTAGTTATCAAATCAGCCTTGTTGCCCATAGCAACCAATCACAGCACAGATTTCATTTTTTAAACTGCTCTACTCAAATGGAAGCTGCGATGTGATTGGTTGCTATGGGCAACAAGGCTGATTTGATAACTGAGGCCTTGTGTGCTCCCATTACTCAGTGCAGATTTTTCTGTCAGAAGGGGAAGTTTATCATGTCTTGTATGCCAGTTTTCTGGTGTAAAAGCCACACGTTTTTTTCTGCATGGCAGGGTTTTGCACCAAAAATTTTGATATTTTTCTCTTTTCCATAAATTTCGCCACTTTCCTGAAAGGGGGCATGGCGGGGGACATAACCTGAAGCTCCCGACCCTAATGCATAATCTGTAGGGGCCCGCCACCTACCATGTCTTAAAAATACTGGTATCTTCTTATGTGACAGAGGGGTCTTTGGGCTCCCAGAGGTCTCAGTGCTTGGGTGCGGCCTATGTTATAGCTAAATTTCCAGTTCCCAGCACGTTTTAGTAGGTAAAGTAAAAATATGCAAAGCGGTTGCCCCAAATTACATATACATGGCTGCTTATTTCCAAAAACAGTACCACACATATCCATTCAGCTCCATTGAAGTGAATGGGGTTGAGCTGCAATACCACACACAACCTGTGGGCACATGTGGCACTATTTCTGGCACAGTCATGTTTTTCTAATCTTGGACAACCCCTTTGACTATAGAGATAAGACAGGGATTAAGTGATGTACTTATTATTTTCCATCAGGTCTACACGGATTGCATCACATGGGTGTGTGTCGTACCCCAGCAGTGAATGTAATAGTAACGCTGCCGTGAACGCTCGCATTATTCTCGCTGCTTTCTTTGGCAGACTAATAAAGAGACAAAGTTTCCTTTCATTCTAAATGATGGTTTTGTTTACATAATATTCCGGCGACTTTTCCTCTCCGCTTTTACCCTTTACCTGCCAGGATAACTCACTTTCCACGAATGGTGACAAGTAACTTTTAACCCCAAAGATGCCAGATGCCTTTGCAAGTATTTCATGTGTGTGCTAAAGTCATTAGCATTGAAGAGGGGGCACGCAGCACATTTTATTGTGTCTATGCGCCATAATACAGCTAAATTATTGGGTGCTATTCTATCTAGTAAATGACCCCCATATATGACAGTTTCCCCTCTGTTCAGGGACCCCGCATCATATCACCGGGTTCCTTTTGGTACAGCTGACTGACTTGAAGTGTATCACTGAGCGGAGGAAAGGTTATACTTGCCAACTCTTCCAAAAAATCCGGGAGACTCCCACTTTGGGGTATCCCAAAAGAGCGGGTGAATCCTCTTGGTTTGGCGGAATACTTCTGCATCTACTGGGCTCCCAGTCATGTTATACGTGACAATTTATGTGCTGGTCACATGTAGAAAAATGAGGCAAGACTATCACATTTTGCGCCCAAGTCCCAAAAAGAAGGGGCGGGGCTTTAGTAAAATGGGGCATGGTCAGATGAAAATTTTTGCGCCGTCGAACTCCTGGATCTTGGCCAACAAAAGTTGGCAAGTATTGGAAAGGTGCTAAAAGTCACTTTTTGAAGGATTTTAGGGGCTGTTACAAATGCCCCAACTTACAGGGCTGTTTTTAAGGGTAGATTTTCATACCCCCTATAAACCCACATAACAATACACAGAGGTGACTATTGAATCTACTATCTATTAGATTAGCGAGAAGATGCAGCAGAGGAGGTAGAATAACACATGGCTACAGCATCAGACTACACAGGATTTGTTTGTAGTCTGTCACCATGGAAACACAGATCTTCAAAGGAGTTCTAGATACAAAACACAAAACTTCAGATACCTTGGAGCAATAAAAATAATTGCAAAATTGTACATATCCTTTAAAGTCACTAAGAGCGTTTGCAGTGACCAGAAGTGTGGAAATACACTGGGCGTAGGCGACTGGCAGACGCTCGCTATTGCTCATCCTATTGGCTTCCATAGCAGACAGACTGCATATACTCATCTGACTTTAAAATAGACGACAGATGAGAACAGCTCGCGGTGAGGTAACACGTCAGATGTCTAAAAAGTGTCATAAATACAAAGTATCCAATATATTTGAATGTGTATATAACCGTACTGTATACAGCAAATACGAGGACTAATGACCACGGGTCGATTACTTGCACCAATATTTTTTACGTTCCCAGGACTAACTAGGCCAGTATTTCCCAACTAGAGTTCCCTGAAGTCAGGTGATGCCCACTCTATAGGGAACAGGTGGGAATGGGGGCAATGTGAAAGATGGGGGATCATTGGGGTAGTAGAGTTGTCACTAGGCCAATATATCACCATTGGAATCCGCCTTTGTGTGAAGATACCGTTAGGGTCCATTCAGACAGGGGTGAACTTAGCCTCTCTGCTGCCTCAAAAGACCTATAGAAAGGTTATCCTCAAAAAAAAAAAAAAAATACCCAACCCGATGATCTTTGGTTCAGTGATGGGCCCCCCCCCAATCAAAATTGTAGGCCACACAGTATATTGCCCCCTTTACTGACCCCACAGTATATTGCTCCCTTTACTAGCTCCCACACAGTATATTGTCCCTTTTAGGCCCCCACGCAGTATATTACCCTTTTCTTTTTTTGCCCTCCACACAGTATACTACCTCCTTTTTGGCCCCCACACAGTGATATGTCAGTCAAATTTTCCAAAACTTTTTTGTTTGTCACCCATGAAGCACCATTCTACTCTAGGGGTCTCCAGGAGTCACCTGGGGCGCGCCGTGTGTCCTGACATCATGACGCTCTGCCCACATGACCACTGAGGCCCAATCACAGGCCTAAGCAGTGACCCCCGGGACATGCAATGTCAAATGCGGGCTGGAAGAGGACGCTGAGCACCGCCGGGAGAGGTGAGTATAATTTTTATTCACTGCCCGATGCTGCACAAGTTCAGCCGCTACCTATTGGAGTATTCCAATAGGTAACAGCCAATATTTTATTCACCGATCCCCCGCTTTCTGCAAATTGGCACGATTTTACTGCGGGAAAGTTTTTATGTCAGATTTGTAAATCTGGAATATTTTCCACACTTTTTTACATCATTTCAATTTTGATACTTTCCAATTTTTACCATTATTCGTCAGAATTTTCTTGTAGACCATCTAATCCGGTGTCCATCGCCATTGTCTATGTTTTGAAATGTTGGCAGAGGACAATTCTGGGGACAAACAAGTTCACGGCCCCCACTCCCCAGTGTCACAGCGGGAACGGGCAGTAAGCAGGGGAGGCTGCGGCCTAGGGCACAGCTGGTCCATGGCCAGGTTTATTCAGTTTATATGGTGCCCAGCAGCCTACATTTTGGCAGACTATCTAGGGATTGTAATGAGGTAATGGTTTATCTGTATAATGAAGAGTGAGATGAGAAGGAAATGGTGGGGGGTGGAAATCACTACAAGCAGATTGAATTGATAAAAAGAGCCGCAGGCGGCCATTGGCCGGCGTTCAGATAAACAAGCAGCTTGTGATGTTATGTTTGTCTCAATGGCCAGTGTCCTGGGGCCGGCATCCAGTTCACATGCTAATCCTTGTAGAGTGTTATTCATGGTAATTCAAGAGAGGACTCCGAATACAGATCAAAAGATTGGTCCACAACAAAATGGCCTCCTGCAAACTGTATGGAAAAGTGGAAACAAGAGATGATATCAATCCGGACGCCCACGACAGAGAGATAATGTGCAGAAAAGCTTTATTGTGCAAAAACGTATGCAAATGAATTAAAGACAGTGACATAATTGTGTCTAAAATCTGCTGCCATATACCCTCTGTGTGAACACTATCCTACAAACTACTATGAAAAAAATCTTACGACCTCATCAACTTTCCTAGAGTCTTCAACAACAGATCTGCAGAGCTACGCAGTACGTGTGCCTAGAGGTATATTAAAAGGGTTTTCCGGTGCTTTTTCACACTGATGATATCTGATCGGTGGGGATCTGACACCTGGACCCCACATGGATCAGCTAATCTGGTGACACTGCTATAGAGCGGACGTGTCTTCAACTCTTCATCTAATATGAGTAGGTGCAGAGCTGCTTCTGGTGCTGTGAGGCAGCCAGATCAGCTGATCAGTGCGGGGTCCGGGTGTCAGGCCCCTTCGATCAGATACTGATGACGTATTCACAAAAGGGTTAAAGTTATGGTTATAGTATAAAATTATGAGTAGGGTTAGGGTTAGGGTTATAGTATAAAATGAGTAAGGTTAGGGTTATGGTTATAGTATAAAATGATGAGTAGGATTAGGATTATGTTTATAGTATGAAATGATGAGTAAGGTTAATAATAATAATAATAATAATAATAATAGTCCTTTAATAGTCCCACAATGGGGAAATTCAGTTAGGGTTATAGTATGAAATTATTAGGGTTAGGGTTATGGTTATAGTATGAAATGATGAGTAGGGTTATGGTTATAGTATAAAATGAGTAAGGTTAGGGTTATGGTTTAGTATAAAATGATAAGTAGGATTAGGGATATGTTTATAGTATGAAATGATGAGTAAGGTTAGGGTTATAGTTATATTATGAAATTATTAGGGTTAGGGTTATGGTTATAGTATGAAATGATGAGTAGGGTTATGGTTATAGTATAAAATGAGTAAGGTTAGGGTTATGGTTTAGTATAAAATGATGAGTAGGATTAGGGTTATGTTTATAGTATGAAATGATGAGTAGGGTTAGGGTTATGGTTATAGTATGAAATTATTAGGGTTATGGTTATAGTATGAAATGATGAGTAGGGTTATGGTTATAGTATGAAATGATGAGTAGGGTCAGGGTTATGGTTATAGTATGAAATGAGTAGGGTTAGGGACAGATTAGAGTTAGGGTGAGGAATAAGGAAGGTAAAGGTAAGGATGATTTACAATGATAAGGCATGAATATGTGCTCAACGGTTATAGTATAAGAAAAAAATTTGGGGGTGAAAATAATTTTGGTGCCTTATGGATGATGCGCAAGGATCCAGCACATATATATACTTATGGAATGTATATGTCTCATTGTTCAAGCTGGGTTAGGGCTAAGGTAAGGATGATTTAGAGTTAGGGTAAGGATGACTTATAATGATGCTCAAGGGTTAGGGCTAGGTTTAGAGTTAGGGCAAGGAATAAGGATATATGAAGCAGAACACATGCCTGACCACCGATTTATTCATACGGAGGACAAGAAACCCCACTGATCACTCAAAACACCTTTACGCTGAGGCCCCATGTTGCAAAACACATCTTTTTTTGTAGCAGATTTTGCTGTGGTTTTTTGAGCCAAAGTCAGGAGTGGATTAAGCATAAGAGAGAAGTATAAGAACTTCCTAGATATCTCCCATTTCTTCTTGGCTTTGGCTCAAAAAACTGCAACAAAATCTGCAACTAAAAAGTTGCGTTTCTGCAACGCTGGGTCTCAGCCTTAGGTGGTGTGTGACGAGGATTTGGAAAAGAGTGCATTTTTCTGTATTTTCCCTATTTTGAATTTATTGGACAAGGCCAAATTCCAAATTCTATGGCAAATTGCGAGCTGATGGAAAACGTGTATTTTCTGCCTCCCATTGACATGAATAGGAGACTCATTTTAGGCAGAATTTGACCTTGAATTAGGCCTAAAATTCTGCATCACCTTCCTATGTGTGAACACCCCCTTAGAGTAGGGGAACAGGATTAGAAAAACATGGCTACTTATGTCCAGAAACAGCACCGCACCTTTCCATGGGATGTCTCTGATATTGCAGCTCAGCTCTATAGTGAATGGAGCTGAGTTGCAATACCATGCAAAACCTGTGGAAAAGTATGGCACTGTTTTTGGAAGAAAGTAGCCATGTTTTTTTTCTCACTTTGGAAACAGTCCACATAATACTGCTATATGGTTCTCACATAATGCTGCAGTTAATTTCTTCTTGATACTGCTGGGTGGTTTTTGTTTGTTCCTGGGGTTTCTATTCTCCAGGGTCCCCAATTAAATAAAGGGCCTGGGGTTATTGCCCGATTTGCCGTCCTCTACCACTGGCACTGGTCAGATATAGCAGAAATGTTTGTACATCACTGGTGATTTTTTTCTTATAGCTGCTGGTAAAGTCATCGCCGTCCACTCCTGGACACTTCATTACACCTTGGCTGTTCTTTGAATTAGGACTCTGTCCGATGTAGGAAATACTTCCAGATCCCCAGGCACAGCTCTTCAGGCTGTGGAGGAATGCCAGGGGCCGGGGTCCCTCTCTGCTGTGTGCAGGGGGCTGCAAAGGAGTAGACTGCAATAGGGGAGAGGAGGGGGCAATATTCCTTATTGTAATTGCCATAAAGCTGGCACCATGTGAACTGCATCCTATCTTCTGCTTGGGTTCCTTAGAGGTATTTTCTATGACTTCCCTAAACTTGACTCCATCCCTCTTGTCATCTTGGAACATATCCTGGGGGCACAAATCTGTGTAATATCAAAATACTGATACTATGTGGAATGGAGATGACGTACTGGACCACCAGGGGTGTCCTCGTAACATAGATGAGTCCTGGTTACAATACAGACAATTCATGGTGCAAAGTGGTGACACCCAGTGAGTCCTCCCAGATTTTGTGCCCTTTTGTCATAAGTTGTCAGCTGATCCCTCCTCCACTGACAGCTATCCTGGTACTGTAGTGTTTGCCTAAATCTTCTGTCCCCCAACATCTGTATGAAAGGGGCATTGCTGTGTCAGGCCGACTATTATCTAATGTGTATGACCAACTTAAAGGGATTGTCCAGAGCTAAAGAGCCTGGATTCAACAATGATAGGCTAAGTTCTGACCTGTACCTAGTCTCGGTTTGGGGATTCCGTCCCTGATACATTGTAGAAAACTAGCATAGACATTTGGGCAATGCTCTGTGAGCTAAACAGCCCAGACTGGTACATTGCAGTAGCTAGCAGATAGATTTGTGCAGGTGCTGCTGATGTATTCAGTCTAGACAATGCTCTGTGTCCTAAGCAGCCCTGACCAATACATTGTAGCAGACTAAAACGAAGATTTGTGTAGCTGCGGCTGATGTATCCACTTTAGACAATGCTTTGTGTGCCAAATAGCTCAAACTGATACATTGTTGAAAACTCTTAGAGGTTTCTGAAGGTGCTACTATGGTATCCAGTCTAGACAATGCTCAGTGAGCTAAACACACCAGCAACAGCTGCACAGATGCCTCTGCTAGTTTTCTACAATTTATCAGACTGGAGTCCAGGCCTTTTAGCTCACAGAGCATTGTCTAGACTGGATACAACAGCAGCAACTGCACAAATGTCTCCCATAGTTTGCTAGAAGGTATCAGTCTGGAGTCCAGGCTCTTTAGCTCACAGAGCATTGTCTAGATTTGATACCACAGCGCAACTGCACAAATTAACTCCCATAGTCTGTTACAATGTAGCAATGTAGTTTTATGACCCTGTACAACTTTTTAAAATGTAAAATATTTTCACATGTACAGCAAAACCTCATTAAAACTGCAGCAAAAATGTCCAGTGTGAACAAGGCTATAAAGTGAAATTCCTCAGATCTGACATTCTGATAATCTGGCTCATAATGGTCGCATTGATCCTGGATTAGAGCAATTTTTATGATTCCTGGATTCTATAAATCACTCATGTAGCTGGAAGATCATGATGATGAGAGTTGTTGGTCTCCAGTCTTGTGACTAGCGGATTGGTGCAGCAGACCAGTTTGCTGTTATTGGACGATGCCGTATCCCAATGTACACTCTACTTATATAACAACATGTCATCCTGCACCAGATTATATTCCTGCAGCTTTTACCCCAGTCTTCTGCCCCCTCTATCATGCCTCCTCTCAGGCTCAGTAGGTTGTCACTTGCGGTCTATACACACAGCTCCTGCTTTCAGCTCTGCAGGAAATCATTATATATGGGCTTCCTTCTGCTTGGCGCTGAATACAGTCATGTCCTGTCATCCAGACGCACACAGCTTTTCCAGGAGAACAGAATTATGTGTGTTCACAGTATAAAGGACAAATTCTCCGATGGCCGCTCTGTATATTCCCCAGAAATGTACAATTCATAAAACAAACAGCAATCTGCAGCTTACAGAGTGACGCACATTAACCCCTTATATTCTGCAGGGACTGAAGACAATCCCGAATTATGTAAAGGGAACGTGAATGAGTTACAGTATAGCTGAGAGATAAAGTCATAAAAGGGCTACACTGGGCTCAGGGACTACAACTCTCAGCAGATATGAACATAATATTACAGTTTACTTCAACATATTCCTGGAACTCAGATAAGTAATGTAATGTATGTACACAGTGATTGTACCAGCAGAATAGTGAGTGCAGCTCTGGAGTATAATACAGGATATAACTCAGGATCAGTACAGGATAAATGTAATGTAATGTATGTACACAGTGACTGCACCAGCAGAATAGTGAGCGCAGCTCTGGAGTATAATACAGGATGTAACTCAGGATCAGTACAGGAAGTAATGTAATGTATGTACACAGTGACTGCACCAGCAGAATAGTGAGTGCAGCTCTGCAGTATAATACAGGATGTAACTCAGGATCAGTACAGGATAAGTAATGTAATGTATGTACACAGTGACTGCACCAGCAGAATAGTGAGCGCAGCTCTGGAGTATAATACAGGATGTAACTCAGGATCAGTACAGGATAAGTAATGTAATGTATGTACACAGTGACTGCACCAGCAGAATAGTGAGCGCAGCTCTGGAGTATAATACAGGATGTAACTCAGGATCAGTACATAGTAATGTAATGTATGTACACAGTGACTGCACCAGCAGAATAGTGAGTGCAGCTCTGCAGTATAATACAGGATGTAACTCAGGATCAGTACAGGATAAGTAATGTAATGTAATGTAATGTATGTACACAGTGACTGTACCAGCAGAATAGTGAGTGCAGCTCTGGAGTATAATACAGGATGTAACTCAGGATCAGTACAGGATAAGTAATGTAATGTATGTACACAGTGACTGCACCAGCAGAATAGTGAGCGCAGCTCTGGAGTATAATACAGGATGTAACTCAGGATCAGTACAGGATAAGTAATGTAATGTACAGTGCTGGCCAAAAGTATTGGCACCCCTGCAATTCTGTCAGATAATACTCAATTTCTTCCAGAAAATGATTGCAATCACAAATGCTTTGGTAATAATATCTTCATTTAATTTGTCTTTAATGGAAAACCACAAAAAGAATTGTCAAAAAGCCAAATTGGATATAATTCCACACCAAACATAAAAAAAGGGGTGGACAAAAGTATTGGCACCCTTTGAAAAATCATGTGATGCTTCTCTAATTTGTGTAATTAACAGCACCTGTTACTTACCTGTGGCACATAACAGGTGGTGGCAATAACTAAATCACACTTGCAGCCAGTTGAAATGGATTAAAGTTGACTCAACCTCTGTCCTGTGTCCTTGTGTGTACCACATTGAGCATGGAGAAAAGAAAGAAGACCAAAGAACTGTCTGAGGACTTGAGAAGCAAAATTGTGAGGAAGCATGAGCAATCTCAAGGCTACAAGTCCATCTCCAAAGACCTGAATGTTCCTGTGTCTACCGTGCGCAGTGTCATCAAGAAGTGTAAAGCCCATGGCACTGTGGCTAACCTCCCTAGATGTGGACGGAAAAGAAAAATTGACGAGAGATTTCAACGAAAGATTGTGCGGATGGTGGCTAAAGAACCTCGACTAACATCCAAACAAGTTCTAGCTGCCCTGCAGTCCGAGGGTACAACAGTGTCAACCCGTACTATCCGTCGGCGTCTGAATGAAAAGGGACTCTATGGTAGGATACCCAGGAAGACCCCACTTCTGACCCAGAGACATAAAAAAGTCAGGCTGGAGTTTGCCAAAACTTACCTGAGAAAGCCAAAAACTTTTTGGAAGAATGTTCTCTGGTCAGATGAGACAAAAGTAGAGCTTTTTGGGAAAAGGCATCAACATAGAGTTTACAGGAAAAAAAAAGAGGCCTTCAAAGAAAAGAACACGGTCCCTACAGTCAAACATGGCGGAGGTTCCCTGATGTTTTGGGGTTGCTTTGCTGCCTCTGGCACTGGACTGCTTGACCGTGTGCATGGCATTATGAAGTCTGAAGACTACCAACAAATTTTGCAGCATAATGTAGGGCCCAGTGTGAGAAAGCTGGGTCTCCCTCAGAGGTCATGGGTCTTCCAGCAGGACAATGACCCAAAACACACTTCAAAAAGCGCTAGAAAAAGGTTTGAGAGAAAGCACTGGAGACTTCTAAAGTGGCCAGCAATGAGTCCAGGCCTGAATCCCATAGAACACCTGTGGAGAGATCTCACAATGGCAGTTTGGAGAAGGCGCCCTTCACATCTCAGGGACCTGGAGAAATTCCAGCAGAGCATTGTAAGAAACTCATTGATGGTTACCGGAAGCGGTTGTTCGCAGTTATTTTGTCTAAAGGTTGTGCTACCAAGTATTAGGCTGAGGGTGCCAATACTTTTGTCCGGCCCATTTTTGGAGTTTTGTGTAAAATGATCAATGATTTGACTTTTTTTTTCATTCTCTTTTGTGTTTTTTCATTGCAAGCAAAATAAATGAAGATATTATTACCAAAGCATTTGTGATTTCAATCATTTTCTGGAAGAAATTGAGTATTATCTGACAGAATTGCAGGGGTGCCAATACTTTTGGCCAGCACTGTATGTACACAGTGACTGCACCAGCAGAATAGTGAGCGCAGCTCTGGAGATACATCATACAGGATGTTCAAACATATATTCCATCAAAGCTACTACTCAGTCTAAAGAGGTTGTCAGGTGTTTCTCGGGTCAGTTAATGTTGTATATAATTAAGTGTTAGGGTACAGCTGGAGGCAGTAAATGTTGTGCACCATTAGGTTACTCTTGGTCTAGCATGATATATTTTTGTCAAACTAAACAGTTTGGTAGTTTTACAACTATTTGACAGATATATAATGGGGCACAGAAAAATATCAATATTTGGAAAGCAAAAAAGTTTTATATTGACCCAAAAAGTGAATGTGGATATTTCAGGAGTAGTAATATGTAGTTTAATATTTGCTACTAATGATCATCTATAATGCTGTATCCTCCACCAGAACAGGGGGCAACTGCAAACAGCGGCTCTAAGTCCAGAAAACTTGTCTTCCCCTTCATTTGATACTATATATACTACCGTAGATTACACTACCTTTCCCCTGTAGAGTCTTTCCTGGCAGCTTCCCCCAATGATTATAGCAGGGGTAGGGCGGGCAGGAAAATAGCCACTGGTGCCCAGTTTTTATTTTTACACCACCTTTAAAGGGTAAGGAGACCCTATGCTTCAGTAGCGAAAATTCTTCTTTTAACTTCTGATAGCAAAATATTTTATGTGATTATATTCCGTATGGTCTTAAAGTAACTCTGTCTGGCCCCTATGTAAGAGCAGCATATGATAGAGGGAGAAACGCCGAGTTCGGCAATATATAGTGTTCTATGTTTTGATTCAGGATTTCCATAAAGCTGTTTAAATACTGCCAGATCTGAGAGAAAGCCTGTGAGTCCTAACTCCGCCCTCAGTCATTCTGGGCGGGGTTAGCAGGACTCTCCAGCTTTTTCTAGTCTTGGCAGCATCTAAACAGCTTTATATATGGATATAGTGAATCAAACCATAGAAAACTATATATCCCCGAACTCAGAGTCTCCCCCTCTATCATATGCTGTCCTTAAATAGGGACCAGATAGATCCCCTATAAACTTTGATCGAAGACCATTGTGACAAATTTCTCATTTGCTTATGCAAATTATTATTGTCTGTAACCTTTCCAAAAAGGTTTTTTGGGGAGGGGGCGCCATTGTCATTGACAGAATCATCATCATTTACACACGTTTTGTTGAATTTCTCCCATTATTTCTTAAAGGGATTGTCTCTCAAAACCTCTTTTTAATACCAAGCGAGCGAGGTGATCAGCTGATCATTGTGCGTCCATTTTCACTATTTTCTGGTGGTCTACTATGATCGGTAGGGAAACCCAAATCTGCCCGCCCATTTCCACTGGAGGGGAAATATAACATGACACGGAGTCCATTCCAGCAAATGATACAACATGGACGTGCAGAGACCATCAGGCGCTCTTACAGATCAGCTCTACATTTGGCTTCAGAAGGGGGTCCAGTAAACCCAGTGGGGGATCCCGCTCAGTGACAGCCAAAAATATACACAGGACTTGTCTTTATGAGACAACCCCATTACCCTTCGGGTCACTTCAGTGCAGAGGCATCACCATTGATCAATGCTACAGCAGGAATGGATTGATGACTACCAGGGGCCCCCCAATGCACAGGGCCCTTAATCACATGTCTATAAAGCCTCGTGTTTACTCAGAGGCCTCGGTTTTACGTTACTTTCCATGCAGAGATATTTTGTTGCCTGTTTTCCAGGCTGGAGTCTCTTCTTCCCAGGAAATGAATGGAATAGTTATACGATTTTACAGTTTCTGCCTGAAGTGAAGGGATCATTGTATCTGTCAGCGCCATCATAAGCCCTTCTCCGGGGTCGCCATTCACCTTGGTGGGAGGCATCGCTGCAGGGCTGGAAGGGTTAATGCAGGAGCACTGTATCTCCGGGGACAGATGTACTTCCATATTAATAACATTTTAACAGCTCTGGCATCAGAAGCACAAATGGAGCACTGTGTAAGGTGCCGATCGCTGGACACGTTAATTGTATCCAGATGCCGGGGAGAGAGGGAGCCAAACCCCAGAGAGCCAAGCCAAAGGCTGCACAGAGCACGGGCACAATAACCCTGTGTGTGCTGGAACCAAGGCACTGGCACCCAGGCACAGTAACCCTCTGTTTGCTGAACTGTATCTAAATAACCTTATTGATGGCGGCACACACGGGCATAAGAGCGCTGTGTATTATAGACGGCATAGCACAGTAACTGTATATATCTGGGCGCAGGCAGCTGCGGTATAATCACTATTATATATAGTTATTGTATGTAGTGCACTGCATTGTGGGTCATTTTCATCTCCTGGTATCAAACAATGAAGGTTATTCAATGACTGTAAGCAGAGGTCTGAACACTCAGAGGAAGAGATTGACATGGGGGCAGACTGATTAATATTGGCATAAATTTAGACAGCTTAGAAACTAGAGGAGATGTCGCCATATTTATCCCATGTTAGAGAAGTTTTTGTAACTTTAAAATACCTCTTTTGTGCAATTTGTTGCTTTTTAAGACACTCCTCTTTCTGGTAAGTCACACCCACACTCTTCCTAAACCAAACCCCTTTCCAGTAAACCACAACCCTTCTTCCCTCTAAGCCACACCCTTTTCCTGTAAGACATACGCCTACTTCCCTCTAAGACATGCCCCTTTCTGTTAAGCCTCACTCCTCCTTCCCTGTAAGCCACACCCCTTTTTGTTAGCCACACCCCATCTTTCCTCTATGCCCCCTCCCTTTCAAACCACACCCCTTTTTGGTAAGTTTCACTGCTACTTCCCTCTCACATGCCACTGTTAGGTAAGCCTCATTCCTACTTTCACATAAGCCACACCCCTTTCTGGTAAATGACACACCTACTTCCATCTAAACCACACCCTTTTCTGGTAAGCCACACTGCTACTTCTCCCTTATTGGTAAGTCACCCTCCTACTTTATTGTAAGCCACTTCCTTTTCTGGTAAGCGACACGGCTATTTTCCTCTAAGTCACACCTCTTTCTTGTAAGCCACACACCTACTTTTCTCTAAGCCATGCCTCTGTCTGGTAAGCCACACTCCTTCTTCCCTCTAAGCCACACCCCTTTCCAATAAAACACTACTATTTTCTTCTAAGACATACCCCTTTCTGATAAGACAGAGTTCAGATTTCAACTTACCTTTAAGCCATAACCTTACCAGGTAAGACATCCTCCTACGTCATACCACACCTCTTTCTGGTAAGCTTCAATCCTATTTCCCTCCATGCCACATGCCTTTCAGGTAAGCCATCCTCCTATGATCTTCTAAGCCACACCTCTTTGTCTGTTGAGACACAAAATATGCCTAAAAATGTAATAAATGTGTGGCTGCAAAGGCCTCAGTATTACATATATAAAACATGAAATAAATCTAACAATATCAACAAAGAACATAAAGATCATGAATAGAAGTGTAACAGGAAGACCCACCCTAGAGGAAGGCTAGGACCGCCCTAGAGAAAGGCTTGGACCGCCCTAGAGGAAGGCTTGGACTGCTCTAGAGGAAGGCTAGGACCGCCCTAGAGGAAGGCTTGGACTGCTCTAGAGGAAGGCTAGGACCGCCCTAGAGGAAGGCTTGGACCGCTCTAGAGGAAGGCTAGGACCACCCAAGAGGAAGGCTAGGACCGCCCTAGAGGAAGGCTTGGATCGCCCTAGAGGAAGGCTAGGACCGCCCTAGAGGAAGGCTTGGACCATTCTAGAGGAAGGCTAGGACCGCCCTAGAGGAAGGCTTGGACCGCTCTAGAGGAAGGCTAGGACCGCCCTAGAGGAAGGTTTGGACCGCCCTAGAGGATGGCTTGGACCGCCCTAGAGGAAGGCTAGGACCACTCTAGAGGAGTTCTTGGATAAATGCCCTAGTCACAATGCACAGCCTTGTTGACACTAGAGGGAGCTCACTGCATTCTCCTGTATTCCCCCCCCCTTTCCCAGTGGTGGCTGCAGACAGACGGTCCATGTCTGTGCAGGGGATTTGGAGCTTTGTATCAGTAAATAGAGATTCATCTGGTCTAAAGATAATTTAGGAAATCAGTCATCAGTCATAAGATAAGAAATCTGTGTATACACTTTAATATTTCCTTGTATGGGGCATCTATTTACCCGCAGCAGGTGCCCACCTTCCAGCTGTGTTATCACTGTCTTCACTGTGTACTTGGCTTCAGAAGATGGTTAAACTCTAGTTGATCCGTAAGATTATCTGGATATTGTGGGCTCCAGGATAATCACCGATTGTCTCTTAGCTTAGACATCTGGACAGGTGGAGGATACAGAGAGAACGGCTCCGAATATCTATCTACCTGATCACAGCGCCTCCCTATGTTACTGGAAATGAATGGAACATCATGTCCTGACTACAGGACACAGTAACTGTACCAGCAGAATAGTGAGTGCAGCTCTGAAGTATAATACAGGATGTAACTCAGGATCAGTACAGGATAAGTACAGGAAGAGTACACAGTACTGCCAGCAGAAAGTGGCCAGCTCTGGAGATAATACAGGATTAACTCAGGATCAGTACAGGTAGGTAATGTAATGTATGTACACAGTGACTGTACCAGCAGAATAGTGAGTGCAGCTCTGGAGTATAATACAGGATGTAACTCAGGATCAGTACAGGATAAGTAATAGGACAACACAAAACGAAAAAAACCACGTGGTAATAATGTAATGTATGTACACAGTGACTGCACCAGCAGAATAGTGAGTGCAGCTCTGGAGTATAATACAGGATGTAACTCAGGATCAGTACAGGATAAGTAATGTAATGTATGTACACAGTGACTGTACCAGCAGAATAGTGAGCGCAGCTCTGGAGTATAATACAGGATGTGACATACCCTTGAACATAGTCAGACATGACACAATCTACGCTTTAGATCTGTCAGAATGTGTATTCATTCCTGTCCGATCCTGTTGTATGATAATAGGCCGCTACATTTTGCTTTTGGCTCCCGGTTTCTCTGTTTTCTGTAAACTTGGACATCAGATTACTTATTTTGTGTGTTAGATAAAACTTGATCAGGGGGTTTGGCAGGATCCTTCCAGCTGGGGACACTTACCTCGGGAGGTTTGCCAGGCAGAGCAGACATGAGACGTTAATACGCTGCTGTCTTGTGGCTTGATATGTTGTCTGTATCTTTGCCTGCAGATGGCTATAAGACCCCCTGAGAGCTGCGCCATCTCCCTCCACTGATACAGAATGGGCTCCCCAGTGACCGGGCTCTGGTAATCTCCAGCACAAGCAGCCTTACTGTGTTATTGTGCCCCCATGTGCTGCCCTGGGTATAGTGCCCAGCTGTTGGCGGTGTGGCTTGGGTCATCAGTTTGGTTGGGGGCACCATGCTGTATTACCTGCGCTCAGGTGTGGTCTATAGGGGGCTCCCTATATAATGAGTAATGCCTGGGATCACATGGGCATAGCCAAACTGGACCCAAACCGGCTTCCCCTCTAACTGGTGGACTCTGGAAAGGAAAGGGTTAAAAACAACATCCTAATGACGGCGGTCTGTAGGGTTTGCAATTTTTAACTCTTCACTTCCAGAAGCTCCAGTAACCCAATGTGGCTGCTATATGGACACTTTATGACACAAGACCACCCCAGATCATACCCTGAAGGTTGTATTCACACACACTAGACCACCAGGAATATTAGGCATTAACCTGTTACTTCCCATAGGCCATCAGATATTATCCCATAGTTAAAGCACAGTGGACAATCCTATTAACCCCTTTGTCACTATAGGGCACACGATTAACCACATAGATAGTGTAAGGGGGCATTTTGCCCTTGAAGGTAACTTCTTTTGTTCTCCTTTGATCTATTACACTGTGGGATTTCCTTCGATCTTCCTTCCAGGTCGTCTCTAATTCAGATATTCAAGTCTGTAGACTATGAAGACCAATCGAAAACCTAGAGATTGTCCAGATTTAGAAAAACATGGCTGCTTTTGTCCCAAAATAGCGCCACCAATGTCTATAGGATACATCTGGTATTGCAACGCCATTGAAATGAATGGAGCTGAGCTGTAATACCACATATAACTTGTGGACAGAAGTGGCGCTGTTTTTGGATTATGTTTTTTTAATCCTGGACTGTCTCTTTAATATTCATTTGCTTGCAGTAGTTATAAGGAACAGATCACCATTTCTTTTATTTATTTATTAAAACTTTTAAAACTTTTTCTGTCCATGATGATGGGGGCGGCCATCTTGCCTGAGCTCCTCCTCTGCTCTGTTAACAGCATTTAGTGATACGCTTTACTGCACAATCATAGCGACAGGCGGCAATAGTCTGGAGCCGACTCATTGAGGTCTATAGGAGAATTTTCTAGACGTACTCAGTGCAGGTAGGGGGAGGAGATAAGCTGTGATGTCATCTATTGTCAGTAGTGATGTAATGATGGCTCAGTGGTGTTATCTATAGAGTTGTTATCTTCTTTTGAAATCCTATCTGTGATGTAAATGAGGTGACTGCTGCAAAGAAAACACATATAGAATTGGTAAGTGTCAGTCTATTATTAGGCTTAGTGGCCAGAGTGAAAAGTACCTGGAAATTAAAATAAATAAATAAATAAAATTCATAAAAAAAATATGTTTAACATAAAAACTTGATTTAACAAATCGAAATTTCTGGTGACACGTTCCCTTTAAGGTGTAGAGCGGACCCTGCATGTTCATTTGGGGGTTTCCAATCTTTTGCACAGGGCTGTATATCTTTCACAATTTTTTAGTTGTAGTTCTCATGATGTCGGCTGCCGCACGAGCCCCTGATATACCCTCATGTTGTGTCCCATCAACACCCCCAATTTATGGATTAACCATTTACGGTTCAGCCACATAACCCTTACCCAGAATACCTTCCCCGTCTGCTGGAGTTATTAGCTCCCGTCTCTCAGATATTTGGAATACGAATTCTCATCCTTGAGTTTTGGAATTGAAAAACCTTCCTGCTTTTTGTTCTTTTCCGTACAGCTGAGTGGAATGAAATAAAAGCTCGGGCCCGGGGCCAGCAGGTTATTCATGTCTCCTTTCTAAGGAAATTGACATGTTATATAATTTTAGGACCATAATGCCCTGCTTTGTAGTCTGGAGCCAGTAAGTACACGTCCTAGGTGCTGAGGTGTTGGATGTGTAGATGTTATTTTATATATGTTGTATAAGTGCCCGCTATTGTAAAACTACAACCCTCAGCATGCCCTGACAGCCTGCAGCTATCTATTCCGTAGTAAGATCTCTGCTTGTTGTCAGTACCTGAGAACACCCTGGTCTACTTTCAGAGCCTGCATATAGCTTGCCCTGCTCTCAGCTGCGAAATGGGACGATTGTATCCAGTCTAGACAATGCTCTGTGAGCTAAATGGCCTGGAATTAAAGGGGTTTTCAGGGATACTTTAAAAACTCACTGGAGGTTGGGGTATCCAGTTTAGACAATGCTCTGTGAGGACTGTGTGGACTCTGATACATTGTAACAAACTAGCAGATAGATTTGCTTCTTGTGTATCCAGTCTAGACAATGCTCTGTGAGCTAAACATTCTGGACTCCAGCTGATACATTGTAACAAACTAGCAGAGAGATTTGTGCAGTTATTGCTGGTGTATCCAGTCTAGATAATGCTCTGTAAGCTAAAAACGTCAGCAGAAGCTGCACAAATCTCTCTTCTAGTTTGCAACAATGTATCAGTCTGGAGTCCATGCTGTTTAGCTCACAGAGCATTGTCTAGACTGGATACAAGAGCAGCACCTGCACAAATCTCACTGCTAGATTGCTACAATGTATCAGTCCAGAGTCCATGCTGTTTAGCTCACAGAGCATTGTCTAGATTGGATATATCGGCAGCAGCTGCACAAATCTCTCTTGTAGTTTTCTACAATGTATCAGCCCGTAGTCTTAGGTGTTTAGCTCACAGAGCATTGACTGCATTGGATATGATTGTTTCCTGTTCAGCTCAGATCTAGCTATGTACGGGCTCTAAAAGCAAACTGGAGTGTTACCACTCACTGACTGCAAGCAGAGACCCTACAAATGGTGAATCCATTAAATAATAAATCTATTAGAAAGTTGTTAAACTTTTGATTTATTTGAGCTTTATTTAGATAAAACTGGAAAATTCCTTTAATTCCAGAAGTCTGAGCAGCCGAGGTTCTGTCTTGTGTTCAGTGTTATCTACCCTACTCCAAGGCCCTTCCTTTTAAGGCCTTGGCCAGCTCCTTATCTCCAGGGTCAGCTCTCAATGATAACCTTCTGCTTCTTTGTTGCCTTCTTTGTCAAGTTTTCATACAGTGTAAGTTACATTTGTTGCCAGGAAAGCTGGGTGACCGACCAACAATATGGTCTCCATTTCAGCTCCCACAAGCCCCAGGTTTCCATAGACATGAAACACAATAGTTATAAGCCGTACATAGAGAGGAGAGTCAGATTTGGCAGTCAGGAGTCTTGGAAAGTTGGGTGGCGTTGGCACTCCTGTTGTTTGTCACTCAGCTTTCTTAGACTGTATCTGTATAATCACTAACATTTGCTTGAACTGATGGGTGAAATGTTCAGACATGTCCTATGAGACGATGGAACGGATTTGCCTCAGTTTTTATTTCCAATGTTTTGTGCCGAGTAATTTCTTAATACAACTTTATAGCAGCCGCGGCTCAGTTTTTCTGATACAAAGCTCCAAATCCACTGCACTAGAATTAAAGAAACAATCCACAACCTATTTTTTGGCTATGTAGTGCAGTATAGGCAATTATTACAGAATACTGTAGAGGCTCTTGCGTATACCTGTCCTATTTGATGTGTCATTTGCAGGTTGTCTGCCTTCTTGGCTCCTTCTTCCCCTTTGATATAGTTCTACTAATGCAGCCTACATTTCCCATGATGTATCTGACTGTGCAGAGACACAGGGCTGAAGTCTCCTCACACTGCACTTTCTCTGCCCTATCTAAAGGCAATAGTAATAGATCAGTTGCATAGAATTGCTACATATTAAATGTATATTATATGATACACTGGGGGTTCTGCATGCAGCACGCACAGATAGTATAGACAGGCAGTGTGAGTTAGGGAGAAAAATGTGAGAGCTACTTCTCATAGAGATACATGGGGATTCTGCACACAGTACACACAAATAGTATAGACAGGTAATGTGAGTTAGGGAAGGAGCAGTGTGAAGCTGCATCTCGTAGAAATACACTGGGGATTCTGCGCACAGCACACACAGATAGTATAGACAGGCAATGTGAGTTAGGAGGTGCCTTGTGAAACTGCATCTCATAGGATACACCGGAGATTCTGCCCAGCACAGATAGTATAGACAGGCAGAGTTAGAGACAGGAGGTTCCCTGTGAAGATGCATCTCATAGGATACACTGGAGATTCTGCACACAGAACCACAGATAGTATAGACAGGTAGTTTGAGTCAGGGGGATCAGTGTGAAGCTGCATCTCAAAGAAATACAATGGAGATTCTGCACACAGAACTCACAGATGGTATAGACAGGTAGTGTGAGTGAGGGGGGAGCAGTGTGAAGCTGCATCTCATAGAAATACACTGGAGATTCTGCACACAGCATTCACAGATATTATATACAGATGGTGTGAGCAGTGTGAAGCTGTCTGATTTGCATACTGGGAGGTGAATTTGGGATTACAATGATTTATAATAAATCACTGATGATTTGGTGACTGTTTATGGTAGGATTTCTCACAGACTGTCATTTTCTCTCTAGGGGTTCTCTCCCTTCCTCCGTACTTCAGTCCATATAAAGACAGTTCTCTTGATCGAGATGACGCCACCGATGCCTACACGCACCTTGAACTACGCACTTTGGAGCAGTCACTGCTCGCCACCTGTGTCGGGAGCATCTCGGAGCTTAGTGAGTACACAGCAGTGACCTGTCGGTACCCTTGTGTATATTAGTGAGCAGCCCATGTTCTGGCCTGGGCTCGCTTACTGTGCCCACATGTGATATGTAATGAACATCTCTTATTGTGTCAGGGAAGGTCCTGCACCTCTCTAGTAGACTTATATAGAAATCCCTCACTACAGATCTCTGCTTGCTGTCATGATATGAAGCTACAATACAACTAGTCTTTGGTGTGTCCTCAGGTGATCTGGTTTCCCGTGCCATGCATCATATGCAATGTCTGAACACCCCGCGGCCTGGCATGAGCCCTGCACGGCAAACCCGCCATCCACAGCAGCACATCACCTGGTCTCCTGACTCCCTGCACACCCTATACTATTTCTTGCGCTGCTCTCAGATGGAATCCATGGAAAATCCAAACTTGGACCCTCCAAGAATGTCGCTTCACAATGAGAGGTGAGAAGGCTGTTGAGGGCTAAAATCTGCTAAGCAGAGTCCTACCTGTAGGGGGTGCAAAGGTTGCAAACACCAACCTGGAGCCTTATGGGTCTTAGAAGATACTAGTAATTGGTATATATTGCATGAGATGGTTAAGGGAACAGTGCTATATATTCTGTACAGGAGCCTCACACTACTCCCCCTCTGCTTTGCATCTCCCAGTTTTACCAATTCTTCCTTTTTGCAACGTCCCATTATAAAGCCTTCCCCAGTTTACTGATATACCTGACGCCGACTTGTTTGGAGCTGTCACAGTTCAGGAACAGCTGGTTTCAATGCAGTGCAGATTTGTTAGGCAGACTCCAAATTCCTCCAAAATTTTTAAAGTCAAAGAGACTTGCAGGTAAAGCACAGCAAAAAAAAAAAAATCACAAACTCCACCGGCCACAGTGCCCTCAGTGCCGACCACAATGACCCCAGATTCAAAAAATCTACAGTGTCAGCTGCCGTGCCCACAGTACTAGTTGCAGAGCTACCAAAGTAGTCTACAGTGTCTTCAGTACCCCCAGGGCTATCCATTGTGCAGCCAGTATAAGCTATAAACTATAGTGACTTCAGTTCCAGTCATGTGCCAGCCACAATGTCCCCAAATCCAACCACAGTGCAGCATGAGTCAGCCAAAGAAACTACAGTGTCATCCACAATGCTATCAGAAAAAGTTGCATTGCATCCTCTAGTTTGTCATACTGCCCCTAGTGCTGGCCAGAGTGCTGACCAAGTAAGCTACAGTGCCCTTAGTGCCATCAATTGTGCAATCGGGATAAGTTGCTGTGCCCATGGAGTCAGCCACAGTGCCCCATGTGCATTCTAAAGTGACTTCAGTTTAATCCATAGTGCCACCAATTCCAGCTATAATGCCCCTGTGCCATTCACTGTGCTAGCAGAGTAAGCTACAGTGCACCCTCATGCCAGCCACAGTGCCCTCCAAAATGCTGCCAGAGTAAGCTACAGTACCATCTACTGTCCTGCCAGACTGAGTTTCTATGCCCCCAGAGTCATCCACAGTACCCCACACTACAAAAAAAAAGTTACTTGTTATAGACAGTGTCCCCAGTGCCAGCCACAATGTCCTCGTGCCAATAACTGTGCTATCAGAGTAAGCTACAATGCCCCAGAATCAGCAACTGTGCCCACAGTGCCAACTACAGTCACTCCACATAGTGCTCCAATGCCAGCCACAATGTCCCATGTACCATTCACTGTGCTACAGACCTTAGAGTTACTCACTGTACCCACAGGGCCATCTACAGTGACTCTGGTCATAATTTCCCCAGAGTCGGGTACTATGCCACATTTACCATTTTACAAAGCGGAGATTTTTGGTTTTGCCTCAACTTTTCCAGCTGAATAGAATTTTTAGAAGTTGAGATTTTTTATTTATTGAGAATTCTTTTCATCTATTTTCTTTCATGTTTGTACAATTTCCAGAATTGCTCTTGACATAAATTTCAGCCATAAATTCTTGTTTGAGAGTATCCAGATAGAAGGGAAGGAGAAGGAGAGAGTGAGAGGCCGGTGGTCACATTACACGACCACAGAGCAATTAAACCTCAGCAATAACTTCAGTCTCTTTAAGACCTTTGCCAATAGGAAAGCGGGCAGTCAGCAGGAGGTCGCCCTGCGCCAATCTACTGGAGCCTGCTGTACAAATCGAAAAAATGTGTTCTGTGACTCTCAGCGCCTCCTGTGAGAAAGATTTGTTGCATAATGGGGTTTTGTCAGTAAGTTTATGATCTGGTATAAAGAATCCTTGACATTCTCTACCAAAGTAACCGGACCCCTGAGATTAGACTCCATACTGCAATGAACGCAAGTATCCAGGATCACAAGACTAGAGTGATATATATGTTGTGTGTATATACAAATGCTGCAAACTTTAAAGAGGACCTTTCACCCCCTCCACCTCTTCACACTCTTTTATAGTCTCTGCTCCACTGATTCTGTGACAGTTGGAATTTTTTCTCTAGGCCCCACCATTCTGGAGCAATCAGTGCTGATAGTTTTAGCACCCAATAAGCTAATTTGGCTCCCTACTGTTAGGTGGGCGGTCCTGGGCTGGAGAAGGTAGTCTGAGGCCGCCTACCTGCTAGTAGGGAGCCAAATTAGCTTATTGGCCGTTGAAACTAACAGCACTGATTACTCTGGAACGGTGGGGGCTAGAGAAAAAATTCCAACAGTTATGGAATCAGTGGAACAAAGCCTATGAAAGGGTGTGAAGAGTTGAAGTTGGTGGAGGTGGTGAAAGTTTCTCTATAAATTGACATGTAACACAACAAAGTTAAAGTCTGCAATAACAATATGTTTTTGCTTCTTTTTTTTCAACAAGGGAGGTAGAATTTAAATTCTGACCGCCTGCAGTCACTAGTAAAATTTTACCTACCTGTAGTCACCACTAGGTGGTGGTTAGGACAGCTGCTACTGACCTCTCTGTATGCAGTGAGCTCCCCCTAGTGGTGGTTGCACATAAACAGGATGTTATCATGTAATAATACAAGGGCCTCCAAAGTGACATTGTATTGTATATCTTTATATTGTCGTCTGTTCAGACCCGCACTGCCTGCATTTACATGATGCTGTTTTTCAGGCCTTTCATCTTGCTGCCCCCATTGATGGAGTGGATGCGAGTGGCCATCACGTATGCAGAACACCGTCGTAGCCTGACTGTAGATGCAGATGACATCAGACAGACAGCGAGATTACTGCTCCCGGGCCTGGACTGTGAACCACGACAACTGAAGTAAGTACCAGGGCGGTCATCGACAACACAACAGTAAAGGGTGCCGTATGTCCACAATGGGGCATAGTAATGTACAATGAAGACCCCTTTAATCTGGCCAAAAACATCCCTGAGCCAAACATACATGATAATGGAGGAGTAACAGGGGCATTGGGCCACACCTACTATATGTCTATGGTCTTCATCCTCACGTTCCTCCTTCAGATTTCTATTTTCTTTACGTTTGTCCTAATTTCTTCTGCTCCAAGGCCTGAATGTTGTGTCAGCTCCCTAAGACGTCTGGATGCCATGGCGGCCACTGAACGCTTCCAGCAGGATTTGGGCTTCCGAATGCTGAACTGTGGGCGCACCGACCTCATCCCTCAGGCAGTGCGAGCGTTGGGGCCTGAAGGCATCAACACCATGGATGATCAGGTGAAGACTAAAAACATTCTTCTGTATCCCCTCCATAGCTCCACTGTCTGTAGAAGTACAAGTCACATCTAGGCTGGGGCCTAGATTTTTGTAGTATTTTTGTAGCTGTACATCTGATGAGGTGGCGTTGACCTTTCCTGTTGTTTTTCAGGGTTTGACCCCGCTGATGTATGCCTGTTCCGCCGGGGATGAGGCCATGGTACAAATGCTGATCGAGGCCGGAGCAGATCTGGATGTCGCTGTAAGAGAAAGACCATGTACTTGGCGGGTGGGGAAGACCTCCTAGTCAGATCATTACAGTAACTGGGTCTTACCAGGGACAGATTAAGGTTGACAAAGGCAAGAATGTGGTGACCCCATCCCACCTCTGGAGCCAGTGCACCCCCAAAATCACTCCCTATAACAGCCACATGCTTGACTATGGCCCTGTCCACTGAAGGGTATGGAAGCTATAGAGATTTCTGAACCAGTGATATGTTCCTTAGGTGGGCGTCCTAAATACCTCCCAACCTAATTGCATCACGCTATAGATGCCGGGTTATAGAGCTGTTACATAGATAGATATGAGATAGACAGACAGATAAATAGATATGAGACACTGTAGATAGATAGTGTAGAAAGGGGAATGTGAGATTATCTATCTTTCTATCACATGTTTTCCTTCACATCTCATGTAATTACTTGTAATATAATTAAACTTCTGGATTTTGGACGCCACCACATTGTTCGTCGCCTCCTCCTGACGCCCTCATTTCATGTTCCTTTAAGTGGAGCCAGGAGGAGGTGTGGGAAGATGTCGGCCCGGGAGAAGTTTATCTGCGGCTCTTGTGGCTTCTCTTATTGACACAGCCCAAGTTTCCCAATATTTTATGCATGTAATGAGATCCATTTCGTGTCGCTGCAGCTCTGGTGACTTGGGCTGGTCCTGCTCATGGGCTGAGGACGGACCGCTCAGAATTTACAAAAATTATATTCATACAAGACAAAGAAAAACTTGCTGTGTATATGAGGAGCTTGAGGGGTCTGTAAAGGACAAGTGTCTAACATGCATCAAGATGTGGCAAAGTTATCACCCAGCCATTGTCGTAATGATAAATTTATTGCAACATCTGACAGCCTGGTCTATGTCCAAACGTGTAAATCTGCCCAATGTGGTTGGACGAGCAAATTGTTTACCCCGATTGGTGACCATTATAGATAACACCTATGTTACCTCCTCCAGGTTCCAAATATTTCCCCCCAACACCCATCCGTGCACCCTGACACCCGCCACTGGACTGCATTAACCTTCGCCGTCCTCCATGGTCACATCTCCGTTGTGCAGGTAAGTTGCACAATTTACTAATAAAAATATTTGCAGCAATGATCAGGGACCAGAACCCTATAGACACTCACTGACAAAACTGTACTGCCCCCAGATGGAAATGTCGGATTGCTATAAAACTCGTCCCGCAGTTGCGTCTCAGGCAGATATGTCAATGAGTACAGGTGTGGTCTGGTTAGATACTGGGTCTTTCCACAAGAGGGCTTCCCCCACTGCCCAATAAAAAGGCTCTCAAAGACTACTTTTGGGTAGTGTACCTCTTGGTGACTGCTAGACATGCCTCTATAACGCACTTGAAGTTTAACCAAGTTTACAGACTTTTAGAGGGGGCATCGTTGGACTGGGAGAAGCAGGATGGTCCATCTAGGTTGTCCTGCCACTGACAGCCAGCCATCGTCACTTCATTCCCAGTACAGTCAAGAACAAGAAACCTGGACTGTAGAGACTGGACCGTACTCTCTTCAGGTCCTGTTTGGGATCTGCCACTGGTCAGGTTGGAGTATGGAGACCTTGTGGTGAGCGCTCCAATCCTGCCTGTGTTGTGGAGCGACACACTGCCCCCTACTGGTGTGATGATGTGGGAGCCATCACATAGGACACCCCTAGTAGTGATACGAGGACACTAACAGCTCAGTGATATGTACAGGACATCCTGCGGCCACATGTGTTGTCTCTCATGGTGGACAACTGGCAGGATAATGCTCGCCTCCACTCATAAGGGTTCCCCAGGAATGTCCCATTACAACACTTCCTGGCCTACCTGATCACCTGATTTATCACCAATCCACCATTTATGGCACCAGCTGGGACGTCACCAACCTACGAGTGTGCAGGATCTACAGGCCCAGCTGTAACATCTGTGGTAAATGTACTGCAGGATACCATACAGAACCTGTATACCTCCATGTCCTGCCGTATCTCATCTTGTATCTGGGCTAGAGGTGCCAACAGGGTCCTAGAGCCTCCACCCAATTGTACAGTTAGGGTTAGACAACTCCTTCTTGGTCTATTATATTTCTGGTCATTGAGTATATAGGATATGTTCACATCATGGCGCTGGGCCTATCCTATGATCTGTATTTCTGCTTCCTTGCAGTTGCTTCTAGACGCCGGCGCCCATGTGGAGGGTTCGGCTGTGAACAGCAGCGAGGACAATTGTGCAGAAACCCCCTTACAGCTGGCATCGGCCGCAGGTACCATGTATAGGTTACTACCATTGGCGTTGAGTAGCGCCATCTCCATAGACACTGGGAGGAGGGTATAAGAGGCCCAAGGGGATGAAGACACCAAACAATTCTCCGGCCCTTCTGTCTTGGTTGGCATTGCCCATCACCCTTTCCTTCCGTGCCCCGGGGTCACTATTATCCCCTGATCCTTGGTCTTCTCCTTCTCCAGGTAACTACGAGCTGGTCAGTTTGCTTCTAGACAGAGGAGCTGACCCTCTACTGAACATGCTGGAGTCCGGCCGCCTGTCCTCATCGCTTCATGAAGACATGAACTGCTTCAGCCATTCAGCCGCCCACGGGCACAGGTAAAACCAAGAATGTTCTAGAAGTTTCTAAGAACAAATCCCCAGGTCAGGCTTTGTCTTTTAAGTACGCAAATGCTTGACATATTCAGAAAGTCTTTGGCCTGTCTGTAGACGATCCTGTACAATATACCGGGGCGACGCACATAAAACACTATTATGTACAATGTGATGCCATCTAGTGCACAGTAATAGTATGGCAGGTGTCAGAGACTACCGGCACAGAATCTATGGGTGTAGATATAAGGAGTGTAAAGGTAGCATTTGCATCTGAATCTGTTTCCTCAGGGTACCCAAGGGCTTTGCCACCATATAAGATGGGGGCCCTGTTACAGATTTTGCATTGGGTCCCAAGATCCTCAAGTCTCCTCTGTTGCCTCTTCTGTAGGAACGTCCTGAGAAAGCTTCTGACCCAGCCCCAGCTCTGCAGTGGAGACGTCCTATCCCTGGAGGAGATCCTGGCAGAGGGGGTGGACAGCGACACCTCCAGTACCGGAAGCTTCGACCAAGGTCCTGTGCGGCTGTGTAAGACCAGAATGAAAGCCCTGCAGGAGGCGACGTACTACAGTGCAGAACATGGCTACCTGGACATCACCATAGAGCTCCACGGCCTCGGTAAGTCTTATGTCTAGTATAGACCTGTATTATCTGGTGAGAGCCCTGAAATGATTTTGGGTAAGTAGAGGAAATTTCAATAAATTAGGTGAGTGTCGCGTATAGACAACAAGTAGTCATAGAATGATCCGGAGTGTAAGGAATAAACCTATGATTTCTATATGTCCTAGGAGTGCCCTGGAAGCTGCATGTATGGATCGAGTCGCTGCGGACGTCCTTCTATAATTCACATCACTCTGTAATGGAGAATCTGCTGCAGGAATTCTTCACCATAAGAGAGGAGGATTATAATGAGGAGCTTCTTACCGAGGGCCTCACACTGCTATTTAACATCTTCAAGACCACTAAGGTAAGGAACAAACCTGTAATACATTATCCTGAGATACATCCTGTATTATACTCCAGAACTTCACTCACTATTCTGCTGTAGGTGCACAATATATAATACAGGATGTAACTCAGGGTCAGTACAGAATAAGTAATGTAATGTATGTACACAGTGACTGCACCAGCAGAATAGTGAGCGCAGCTCTGGAGTATAATACAGGATGTAACTCAGGGTCAGTACAGGATAAGTAATGTAATGTATGTACACAGTGACTGCACCAGCAGAATAGTGAGTTCAGCTCTGGAGTATAATACAGGATGTAACTCAGGATCAGTACAGGATAAGTAATGTAATGTATGTACACAGTGACTGCACCAGCAGAATAGTGAGTGCAGCTCTGGAGTATAATACAGGATGTAACTCAGGATCAGTACAGGATAAGTAATGTAATATATGTACACAGTGACTGTACCAGCAGAATAGTGAGTGCAGCTCTGGAGTATAATACAGGATATAACTCAGGAGCAGTACAGGATAAGTAATGTAATGTATGTACACAGTGACTGCACCAGCAGAATAGTGAGTGCAGCTCTGGAGTATAATACAGGATATAACTCAGGAGCAGTACAGGATAAGTAATGTAATGTATGTACATAGTGACTGCACCAGCAGAATAGTGAGCGCAGCTCTGGAGTATAATACAGGATATAACTCAGGATCAGTACAGGATAAGTAATGTGATGTATGTACACAGTGACTGCACCAGCAGAATAGTGAGTGCAGCTCTGGAGTATAATACAGGATGTAACTCAGGATCATTACAGGATAAGTAATGTAATGTATGTACACAGTGACTGCACCAGCAGAATAGTGAGCGCAGCTCTGGAGTATAATACAGGATGTAACTCAGGATCAGTACAGGATAAGTAATGTAATGTATGTACACAGTGACTGTACCAGCAGAATAGTGAGTGCAGCTCTGGAGTATAATACAGGATGTAACTCAGGATCAGTACAGGATAAGTAATGTAATGTATGTACACAGTGACTATACCAGCAGAATAGTGAGTGCAGCTCTGGAGTATAATACACAATGTGACTCAGGAATATATAACATTGATGAATTTATGAGTTAATGATATATTCTTGTCCATACAATGACCTTCTTTCATACAATGTGTTTTACCCGGTAGACTGATTCAATTACCCAACAAGTGGCCTCTATCTTTGTGCACTGCTATGGAGACAGCCCAGTGCCCAAAATCCCGGAGATACAAAAGATACTTCCTGCTCGTCTAGGTGAGGAGAGTTAGAGATCTGGTTCCATCCCATCCCCTCAGCAGTGTTCTCCATAGTTGGGCTCCCGGTTGTTGCCCTCTACCACTCCTTGCTTGCCCTCGTCTTTCGTAATTTTGCAACTGTCAAACAGGGGGCAAATCACACCAAAGATGGCGCATGTGATGTTGCCTTAAAAGGGATCACCTGACTTCTTATAATATTGGGCTCAGAGTGTATTGGATATGGATGTGAGATTAGATTGTGAGCCCTGTGGGTGACACGGACTGATGTGATTGATGACAATCTTTATACAGCGCTGCAGAATATGTTGGCAACATATATGCAAATGGGCTTTTTTTTTGTAGTTGCTCTCAGTTCTCCAGGACCACACACATCATATACTCTCTGCTAATCTGGTCCTGGGCTGTGTTTAGATTGCAGACACCCACCTGCTGTATGCGGGGCTGATCGGGCACCTATTGACACCTTTCTCTTGCAGATCCTCATTTCCTGAACAACAAGGAGATGTCAGATGTGACATTCCTGGTAGAGGGGAAGGTTTTCTACGCCCACAAGGTTCTCCTGGTCACGGCCTCCAACAGGTAAAATATTCATTGCCTATGCTGGACAGTTGGGTGTAGTACAAGATGATTTTGGGGGCATTGTTATCTAGACAGGCCTTTGAATGTAATGGGAACTGTAATGCTTGGATTCTCCTGTAGTGGTGCTGCAATGCAAAAGAGAAAACATATTATAGCTTAGAGGAGACATTTCACCAGCAACTCAATAGGCCCCGCTCCACTGATTCTGGGGCAGTTGGAATTTTTTCTCTAGCCCCCACTAATCCCGAGCAATCATTGCTGTTAGTTTCAATGCCCAATAAGCTAATTTGGCTAATTTCAGCACAACTAGGTAGTCTGGGACCCGCCTACTTAAGAGTAGGGAACCTAATTAACATACTAGGTGCTAAAACTAACGGCATTGATTGCTCAGGAACGGTGGGGGCTAGAGAAAAAATTCCAACTGTGTCAGAGTCACTGGAGCGGAGCCTATTGAAGAATGGAAAGAGTTGGAGTTGGTGGGGGTGATGTAAGGTCCCCTTTAAATAACTGATATTAAGATTTTTATTCATTTTGCAGGTTTAAATCCCTGATGACTAATATCAGTGATCAGGAGGACTCAGGAGTCACCGCCATTGAGATCACAGATGTAAAATTCTGCGTATTCCAGGTGGGCAGACACAATATTACCCAGGGTAGGACTGGCTCTCCGGGGAACTGGTGAATCCCCCGGTGGGCCCGACTCATCCATGGCAAAAATTCAATGGGAGGATTTACAGATTTTGCAGACAAGTAGACACAGGGATTGAAAATTATTTATGGAAAAGTTGAGTGTTGCACAAGGAATAGGATACAAAAGGAATACCCTATAATTGAGTGTGTGACATCATCATAGAGCTGAGGAGCGCACTATGTATGCTATGTAGTGCAAGCTGTATGCAGTGAGCTCCCTCTAGTGGTGGCTAAGGAAAGGTCATCAGTATCGGATTGGTGGGGGCCAACTTTTGTCATCTCCACCAATCAGCTGTTTAGATGGGCTTGGTCAAGTACAACAGTGTACATTGTATAGCGGCTGTGTCTGGTATTGCAGCTCAATTCCATTCGGTTGAATGGGACTGAGCTGCAGACAGGGCTGCAGGTCTGTCAAATTGTTGATCACCAGGGGTGCCGGGAGTTGGACCCCTCCAATCTGATACTGACCTGTCTTATGGATAATAAATCAGTATTATTGTCCCAGAAAATAACTTTTCCAGGCTAAATAATTGATGACCTATCCTTAGGATAGGTCATGAATTAAAGATCTACAGGGGTCCAACACCCAAGCCCCCGGCCAATCAGCTTTTTGACAATACCACAGCATTCATTCCAAGATGTCTGCTTGCTGTCAGTGAAGGAAAACATACATAGCTGTATTCTTTGTGAGCTAAACAGTCTACATCCCAGACACATTGCAACAAACTATCAGCACTGGAGAGGTTTGTGCTGCTGATGTTTATAGACGATGGTCTAGACTGGATACAATTGCAAACCCTCAGCTGTGATCAGCATTGGATCTGTGTAGTTTATAGTCTCAGGATGCAAACAATAATGTTCCCATTCGCTGACAGTGAGCAGAGAACATGGAAATGTTGGTGACTTGAATAGTAAAGCTGCATTATTCTTCTTAAAGGGATCTGTCGCCAGAACCCATTATATCACCTGAACCCTGCAGATAGATAGGTTAGGGTTACCTGAAACAAATAGTGTTTTCCCCTTGTGAATCGGTGTCTTGGTTGCCGAGATATTGCTGATTTATCAATATGCAAATGAGCTCTTTGGAGTAATGGCAGCTCCCTTGCTGTCCATTTGCATATTGATAAAACAGCGATATCTCCACAACGGAGGCAGCGATTCACATGGGGAATAGAACATATGATTCAGGTGACCCTAACCCATCTATCTGCAGGGCTGGGGTGATATGATGGGATCTGGTGACAACTCACTTTAATACATTAATCTTCATGGACATACGGTAGGACGGATTTTTGGCACGGACTCTACTATAACTACAGCAGTGCGTGCAGATATCATGTCCCCCACAGTCAGTCCCACCTGTATGGAGACAGCATTAGCAGAGCAGGATGTGTTATTGCTGCCAGGTGTCTGTCATGGAGGATAAAATACAACCGTACACGACAGATGAGTTAATGCCGCTAGACCTGGCGGAAATCTTCAGCTCTCACATCTCCATTAACATGAATTCCAAGAAAGCAGCAGACCCGTGTGAGCGTCAGCCCCCGATGTGAGGAGCCTCGTCTGCCACAAGCTGCTTATTCAATAAACCCGGAGATGATGGGAATCGCAGGTCTCCGGTATCTCGCAGTTATCGTACCCCCGGACAGCCCTGGACTCCGCATCATATAGACATTTTTCCAGATGGATAAGCCCATGGGGGGAGTCGGCGATCATCACCATCGGACCTGTATGCAAAGTCTGGAGAAGAGATCCGGGGTCATTAATGCTCTGGAATCTGTGTAAATAATATCATGAGAAGTCGTTGTTCTTAAAGGGGAAATGTCGCATTAACTACTGTACCGGTAATCTCCTTCAGCCCTATAGAAAGTAAATTTAGCAGCAGGATGCATGTGCCGCCACCTTCGCTCCACTCAAATGGGGGGCATGTAATGGGACCTTCTGTGATCAGATACTTGGCATCAGGCATTAAGCTGTGATCATAGGACAACCCCTTTAATTCTGCTTTACCTTAAAGGGATTTTCCATCACAGAAAGATTTATTTATTTTTTTTATATGCAGCTCCTAATGGGTTAAAAGAATTAAAAAAAAAAAGCAATAGATATCTAATCAGCTCCCTGTCTGACGCTGCCCAGGTTCCCCATTGGTTCCTGGTCGGCATTAACATACAGGAAGTGACTGTTCCGCAGTGGGGCAGGGCACCTCTGTGATTGGCTGAGCACTATTTTCCAAACTAAGAGCAACCAGGAAGTAGAGACCAGGTAAGGACACAGGTAGCATCAGAACGAGAGCAGCAGGGGATCAATGAGGGGGGATATTACTACTTTTATTTTTAACCCATTCTAAGTCGTCTAAAAAAAAAAAAAAAAAAAAAAAAATTATTTAAGCAAATATCAATTACAGTCTATGGAACAGATTCACACTTCTGTATTTTGGTTATTTTGCAACTTTTCGACCAGTCTGTGTACTGTATGCAGCTCCTATGTAGACCAATGCGTGTCCATGGTAACAGACTACAAACATAACCTGACTGCATTGATTTGCAGGATAGTTTGGAAATTTCCTAAATGTCATATTTTCCTGATCCGTTCTGATATATGCCTTTTGTCGTGCAGGCGATGATGCAGTACTTGTACTATGGAGGCACAGAGACAATACAGGTCCCCACGGCATCGATCCTGGAGGTGAGCGAGTCTGACGAGGGTAATGCTGTAAAATCTCTTTAATCTCGAGTCGATGGAACCTGATAGGTGTTTGATTGTTAAAGCTCTGTCCCAATCTACCTAAAACCACCAGAAATTCCCATGCTGGGGCACGTTTAGAGGCCACACCCACATTGGAGTGTTTTAAAGAAGCCACGCCCACACTTAGAGTAGCCGCATCCCTTTGCCGTCTATTTTGACGGTCGATAAACAATATAACTGGGAGTTTTGGTGTTTGTGACTCTTACAATGAAGAAAAAGGGGCAGATTTATTAAAACTAACCCCAGCAACCAATCACAGCACAGCTTTCATTTTGTATTTTGCTCCTGGAAAATGAAAGCTGCGCTGTGATTGGTTGTTAGGGGTGACTAAGACAGTTATGCTTATAAATCTGCCCAAAGAACTGAAGTGTGACAATCAATATGGCCGCACTTCCTGTTGACTATTTCAAAATGGCCACCACTGCCAAAAGGAAAGTACCATTATCTCTGTAAGAGAATCCATGAGTATTGTTTGGTTGCGGATTTACTGGGGTTATTGGACGAGGGGCAGAGGGTCCGGACGTGTGTGGGGTACCTGGATTCGTGCAGTCTCCTGGTTCCCGGTCCTTCTATCTTCCCTCTTGATATAAATCATGGCGTTTTCTTTCCAGCTCCTGTCTGCGGCCAGCCATTTCCAGCTGGAAGCCCTGCAGCGACATTGTGAGATCATCTGCTCTCAGAACATCGACCAAGACAACTGCGTCAGTATCTACAAGTACGCCAAGGTGAGACTCATTACATCCTAAACATGGCCTCCAAGGACTGGCGGCATCTTAGCCCCCCATCCCCCTCTTCTCTGCTCCCCTCTTTTCAGGGGGGGTAAGATCCATCAACTATTTATTAGTTTGCAAAATAGCACCAAATTTATCACAGTAGTGCCGCAATGTCATTTTGACGCAATTGGCTAGGTATAGGTGAGTTGCAATTGCACGGCCTGGCCACTACACAGTGTATGGCGCTGTCTCCTTCTGGATCCACCAGGCAGATACCAGCTGATCGGTGGAGGTGCTGGGTCTAGAACCTCCACCTAAGGACAGGCCATCAATATGTAGTCTTAGACATCCCTTTTTAGGAGAATACATCAGGGGTTTTTTCTGAGGTCTGCACATATGTTGGGGGCCTGGTCTGAGGTAAAAATAGTTCCATGCGCCTCTGGTTACATCCAGAGCTGCTTCAGCTTCATGTTAGCTCTCCTGGGATAGGTCCCTACGTCTATTCCCTCTGTTATGGTTCAGGTTTGCACAGACGATGATCTGCTGTGTTGCATAGTGAGAGATGTAGTGTTATATCTGACACTCTACAGTAATCCGGTTTTTAACCCCCTCCCAGATATACCAGATACACAGTGAATTATAATGCAAAACATCTGTATGACCACCACCATGCTGATGGTTTCCTTGCAGCAGCCAGTTAGATTTGGAGTGCAGCGTCGTATGTGAATGGAGAACTGCTGTGCTGCATAGTGAGAGATGTAGTGTTTACATCTTTCACTATACAGTAACCTTCCATCCTTTTCCCAAATATACCGGAACATAGTGCATTATAAAGCAATATCTCCTGAGCATCACCACCATGCTGATGGTTTCCTTGCAACAGTCATTTGGAATTTGAGTGCAGCTTCGCATGTGAATGGAGGACTCAATTTATTCTTCAAGTTATATTTAGGTTAATTACTTTCTGTTCTATCTGGCAGATTCACAACGCCCCAAAGCTGGCCCTATACTGTGAGGGCTTCTTCCTACAGAACATGAGGCCGCTGCTGGAACTGGACTCCTTCAAGCAACTAATATACGGTCGTAACAGCAAAGTGCAAGGGCTAGACCCCCTGACGGACTTGAAAAACACACTGACCAATCGCATAAAAGACATGTATATCTCTTGCCGCGTGTGACAGGGACCCCAGTAGGTCGTGGTTAGTGTACATAGAGCAGATGACCGCGCCGATTCTTGCACAGTTATAATGGGCTGATGTATGTGAGTGCTGTAGAATACTGGACTGTATATAAGTATATGTAGATAGACCCCGTGCCTAAACTATACGTCCATAGACACTAAACCCCCCCCCAGGGGTAACAATTGTCATCCTCCCCCATAATAACCCTGGCTGGGCTTCAGGTGGATTCACCTTCCTCCAAAACAGTCATTTGCACCTTATGGATCACTTTCACATAGTGACATCACTTGTGTAATCCGGACCGGTTTTATATCATCTCATCTCCAAGTTATAACACGTTGTGTAAAATGTTAATAAAAAGGTCAATTATTGGTGAACAAAAAAATTTAACTTTTTTTTATGTTTTTCTTTTATTTTTACACCGACCTTTGTACCAAGATCATGTGCACCCCGGCATCAGGAAGGTTCATTTTAATTTTGTGGTATCTTTTTGTATGTTGCAGTTTTCACATTGGCCACTAGAGGTCAGCCTAAAAAAAAAAAAAAAACTCCAAACTGGCGTGACTTACTTTACAGCCTACAGTAAAACTGAATGTTATAATTGTAGAGCTTAACAAAAGGACAAAAAAAAAAAAATCTAAATAATATTTTCCTATGAAGTCAATTTAATAGTGATGACATCAGAGAACAAAAACGAGACAAGGTGATGATATGTAAAATATCAAATTCAGATGTACAAAATAATAGTCTGGAAACCATAGTAAATGTCAAAGAGCTCAAGCTGTGAACCTCAATAGTCTATGGCTATGCTACAGTCATACATGAGACAATACATGTATGATAGCGATATGTTCAGCCCTGTACACACCATCACGTGTGTGCTGCCTATCATGGCACCTCATACATTACACATATATACACTGTTGTACACGCTGCAGGATCACATTTACAACATATGGCATCACCAGCAATGCAGATACGACCCCGACCCCCTCAATCCTCCATATAGGCACAGTTCACATCACCAGCTTTTCATTTCCCAAATTTCTTCTTCCCGTTATTTTTCTTCAGTTTCTTTTGTGGCTTTCCTCCGTTCCTCTCTGGCTTCTCCAATTTGCGTTTCTTGTCACTAAAGAGACAACAGATCACTGGTGAAAACCTCAAAATGAAGGCAAGAATGGCAAATACACAGAGTCACCACTAGAGGGAGCTCACCAGCTGTATGCACTCTGTATAGTGAGCGCCCTCTAGTGGTGGCAAATCAATTGATAAATTGGTGGAACTCAAAGATTATCCAATTTCTATTCCTGTGTGTGAACATTTCTTAATAGTGAACCAGGTAAAATCAGACACACCTCTTCACGCTGACGATGGACGTATTCTGCCCGGTCTTCAGGATGTCATTCCACTCATCATCATCTCCCCGAATGACATATCTGAATAATAAGACAATGATGTCAATTATTACCCAAATGCTCTAATAGTTCCGCCACTGATCGCTACTGGCGCCACTTACTGGGACATGTCAATTCCTTTTAACTTCTCCACTTCCTCCTGATGCTTCTGCTGGAATTCCTTGGCCGCCTCTTCCTATTAAGGACACAAGATCAGGTATAAGGCTGTGTTCACACTTGATATCAGTCATACAACCACTACCATAAAGCACAAGATGGAACCACTAAGAAGGTCCTTTATGGTTTCCATTGCTTGGGTAGGAAGAAGCTCTAATATTCCCATTAATTCTGGACACAGCTTCTAAACCACGCGTGAACAGAGCCTAAGAAGACCGCTACATTACCGGAGGGTTCCTATAGAAGTGGGGCACTCACCAAATCCTCATTCAGAGACTTTGCAGTGGGCTCCATGATGACTTCCTTGGTGGTCACCATCTCGTCCTCCACGGCCTTCTCCTGGATCCTACTGAATAACTGGAGAAAAAAAGACCATGAGAATGTAAAATGACCGAAGACTGAAGAAGTGTTTGTTGAACTATATTATCAATCTACTGACCCCGGGTGGTCAAAACCCCAAGTATTGTCCTGTAATAGCCTATGATAGAGGAAAAGTTAAGAGTTGTGCAGGACTTCGAAAACATGGCTGCTTTCTTCTTCTTAGGAAGTGACATCATTTCCGTTGGTCACATGGCAATGCCACATCCTCGTCTCATTAAAATGAATGGGACTGAGCTGCAGCATGGCCGTGTGACTAACGGACATGATGTTGCTTCTTGAGAAGAAGCAAGCAGCCATGTTTTTGAGGTCCTGCACAACCCCTTTAAAGGGGAACTCCAGTCTCTTGATTTTCCTAGGTGGTTTCTTAAACTGATGACCTATATAGATCATCAGTATCTGAATGGTGGGGGTCTGACACCCAGAGCAGACACCAATCTACTTATCTGTATGTCTCCGGTTTCCAGGAGCTGCTGCCGTGGATGGGAGTGGAGAGCCATAGGTGCAGAGCTGTAGTACTGGCGCCACCACTAATAGGAGCGGCCCTACCCAGTGCAGTAGCTTCTGGCACCCAGGGACAGCCGGGATCAGCTGATCGGTGCAGGGTCTGGGTGTCAGATACCTACTGATGACCTATCCTGTGTCAGAAGTGGCACCAAACAGCTGATCGGCGCAGGGGCCGGCTCCTGGCCCCCACAATCAAATATTTATGGCCTAAGCTAAGGATAAGGCCATAAAACCTGGACAAGCCCCATAAGTACACCAGTTTTTTTTTTAGCAAAAGTTAGGCCATAATCCTGGTGTGTTTGGCTTTGCAAATCTCCCCCACTGTATTAGACATCCTGTAACAGAAGTCTCTGAGCAGTGTCAAAGGGGTTTGATCTGTACTGAAAACAAGGGGTCACCTGGGATCACAGACGTGATATTGTCATATTCTCACTGACATCCATAGTCTAGCTGAAGATCATTTTGGGTGGGGTTCCACTTTAACTATAACACAACTCTGCTCCAATACTGAAGTTACGGCCCACAGAGTCGGCACTGCTACATCCTTCTAGCGATGTTACCTGGACGATTTTCCGGATGATACGGTTGAAGAGCCCCATGAGCTGGCTGCTGGGCAGTTCTATCTCCTTCTCTAGCTGGTCCATGGACTTGTGCTGCAGCCCCACACCCAGGAGCAGAGCCTAAAAATAGGGGGGCGAAAACATCAGAACAGGCCAGCACAGACAGGGCAGTAATAGCAAAATTAAAGGGGTATTGCAGACTTATAAAATATAAAGCTTATGCTGTCTGCATCAATATCTCTGCTTGCTGTCACTCTTCAGTTAACTTGCTGGTCATGTGATCACAAGTGCCCGGCGTGTTACAGCACACAGCTTGTACTGAGCCGTGCTCCAGCGTGTCCATCACATGACCATGACTTGTAATCTTGAAGTCACTATGAAAGTTCCCACTGATGACAGCAAGCAGAGATCTGGAGGATCACCAGGATGTGATAAATTGCTCATCATACAATGAATAGATTTATGGACAGTGGGAGAATTTTTGGCCATTTCTGATGCTGGACATGCACACACAGTGGAGACTTACAGACTGCGCCGCCGAGAGGTTCAGGTTTCCGTATTTTTGTAAAAAGAACATTTTTGAAATGGAGGGAATGAGGTCCATGATGAGGTGATAGTCCACCATGTTCTGGGAGTACATCTCCAGCCGCTTCAGGTCGTAAGGGGTAAAGGAGGCCTCCAGCTCCGAGCGCGTGATCACTGCGGGGGAAAGAAGGGAGTCAGAGTGCGCAGGGCACAGACAAGTCAGGCATGTCAGTTGCAGGGGGAAAACATCAGAGGGTGCCGGGCACAGGGTAGAGGTCAGAGGACACCGGGTACAGGATAGAGGGTCAGAAGACGCCGGGCACAGGGTAGAGGTCAGAGGACACCGGGTAGAGGGTCAGAGGACGCCGGGCACAGGGTAGAGCATCAAAGGATGCCTGGCACAGGGCAGAGGTCACCAAGCACAGGGTCAAAAGGATGCCAGGTGCAGGGTAGAGGTCAGAGGACGCCGGGCGCAGGGTAGAGGATCAGAGGATGCCAGGCGCAGGGTAGAGGGTCGGAGGGCGCCAGGCACAGGGTAGAGGGTCAGAGGAGCCGGCGCAGGGGGGAGGGGCGCGGGGGGCGGGGGGGGGGGGGGCAGGTAGAGGGTCGGAGGGCGCCAGGCGCGGGGTAGAGGGTCAGAGGACGCCAGGTGCAGGGTAGAGGGTCAGAGGATGCCAGGTACAAGGTAGAGGTTAGGGGTAGTGCCTGCAGAGATACTCACTATTTTGCGATTCCTTCCTGACGTTCTTATTCTGCAGGATATTCAGCGCCACAGACGGCGAGAAATTTCTGAACTGATAGGAAAGGAGAGCGAGGAAACGTCTCCGAAAATCTGAAACAGAGAACCAGAGCGTAAATCTCCAGTATAAGGCAGCACATGGATATAATGAAATGTACTGAAACGTTTTAATATACTTGGTGTCTCCTCTCTGCTTGTTCCTCTCACAGCTGAGATTTTGCTACAGTTGTAACCTATCTAGTTAACTCTCTGTGAAGGTGACCCCTCACACTCCTCTCTCACATCACATACACTGTGACATACACCATGCACCACATCCCAAGTAAGAGCAAAACTTCACCTTTCCAAAATGCGGTCAGCCATGGCTCCTGCTCGGACTCCTCTTCCTCCTGTAGACTCTTCAGCATGATGCAGGAGTGCTCCCCCGTGAGGTCATTCTGCGGTAAGACAGGGAAAGTAAATCTCACTATGAGACTACATAACATCCTAGGGCAGAATCAGCAACCTTCAGCACTCCTAGCTGTTGTGAAACTACAACTCCCAGCATGCATACTTGCAGCCTTATGCATATTGTTGCAGACCCAGACCCTTATCATCATGCCCCACACGTACAGAAAGAGACACTTACCGGCGTCTGTCGCAGATAGACAGGAATGAATCCGGCTCGCTTCCAGAACCTGCCATGAGAAAACGTTAGCCTCTGCTCTAATGAACGTGTCAGTCTATACCGCCCTATAGGTTGGGGTACTTACTTTAAAAGTTTGGGTGTCAATCCATAGGACACCCCAAGATAATCCAGCTTTTCAGTGGGTCTCTCACTGAGTCGCAGCAGCAGAGGGGGCAGATTCTTCCGAGGGGTGACCGTCTCTTCTAGAAGACTGACCGCCTGAGATAAGGAGAAGGTTAGCGCAGCCCCATTAGAATAGGACTATATATAAAAGGGGTCCCATAAGGTGGTCCTCACCTCGCTGCTTATGGAGGAGATCTCCTGAGGTTTATTATTCACATTCTCTTCCAGGCAAGGAAACTTTCCCTCGTAATACATCTGAAGCAGTTGCAGCGCCCGACTCCCGTAACCCATCTGTAGGAACACATACAATACAATATCTCATCACATTGAACTGCAGCGTCCAAATGAAAGAAATGGGACCCTCATACCCCCTGTCTGGCTGGAGTAGTGGTCACACATACATGTCGCTGCTCCATTCATAGCTATAGGGCTGCCATACAGAAGTGTAGTACAGTGCCTGGCAATCCCATGGATTAAATGGAGCAGCAGTGCACATGTGCAAGATAACTTTCCTCCTGCCTGCAGTCACCACTAGGGGGAGCTGTTCAGTTTACTCCATACTGTTCAATGATTAAATATAAAGTAAGCTCCTGAGCTCCCCCTAGTGGTGACTGCAGGTAATTATAATTTTACCAACTCATTCTATGCAGAGGATTTGGAGCTCTGTGTCAGAGAACGGGGTCTACAAAAATATTAAGAGACGAATCAGACCAGAAACACATTACTGGATTCTGATCCAAGGCTCCTTATGTTCTGGCTATGGGAAAGCCCAACAGTCTAGAAAAACTGTCAGCCTGGTGTCAGACTATGGAGATATTGCTGCTATAGAAGAACACAAAGACTACTTACATAAGGACTAGAAGACATTAAAGCTAAAAATATCTTTGTACTACTAAAATTCTTACCCCTTGGTAGTCCGGGTGGACGGCAATCCTCACTACTCGTGCTCCGGACAGACTGCCAAAATCGGGATCCTGGAACTGAGGGCGAGAGGAAATTGTGTATTAAGAGTCTATGTGAAAAAGACTTGTTAGACTGACAGCTATTCCTTCTGTCTTCCCATACACATGCATGCCGAGCTCGGATAAGAATGCATGTGTTTTCAATGCTGGGAGTCAGGAGGTTCCTATATACATTAGATGGTTCGCTGGTACTACGAAATTCAGCGGCATCGGCTGATATTAATCTGACACATACGACCGACTTACCTGTTCTGAAACCGTCCAGGGAATGAGATCTCCGGAAGCCTTCTTCCCTCGAGAAAGACTATTCATGACGGATTGACGGGAAATCTCTCCTTCAAGACAGACCTGAAGCAGAAGTAACAGGAAGTCATAACATGAAACATTTTGTGGTCCTCCAGCTTTGTAAGCACTATAACTCTCAGCATGCCCAGTCTCTCAGACATGCCATTGCTGGTTGTAGCAGTTTCATCAGGCACATTGCAATGCTTTGTTTTGCCTGTAGGGGCGCTCCAAGAAAAGCAAGCATAACCAATGCAACTAAGGGGAAATAGTCAAGAAAGTCAGAGATACCTGGATCACAGCTAAGACCTCCGGTAAAGCATTCTGGGTAGGAGGAACTGGGGGAAGGAGGCAGAAGAGGTGATGGGCCGGGGCGTCAGACAACATCTGCAGGTCATTGGGTGAATTCTGTAGAAAGACATGGGGTCATTAGTTACATAGTGTCCTCCATGATAGGAGACCGCGCCATATATCCTCTGCCCCAGTGCACTGGGTATATGTGAGGTATAAGATCATACCTTGTAATGAGAAGCAACATACAGCGCCATCAACCTCTGCAGGAACGACTCTGAGGCTTTATGGTAGCAGAACAGCGTGTCGCGGTTTACATAGTAACTGGTGCAAAATATTAAGGAAACCTGGTACAAAACCTGACAAGGATTAATCCAGTCTCCTAAGGGTTAACCATGTATAATAGGGGATCTAATAAAGGATATACGTACAGCATAGGGGTTGGGAAGTAAGCATGTGACCACTAGGGGCGCCAACGATCACATGAATGGGCGACATTTGTACCCGTTTGAGTGAAATGATGGTCACAAATGCTCGTACCGCTCCATTCACGTATTTCGGACTGTTGGAGAGAAATTGGCGCTCTGCTATCTCCAAAAGGTCCTTAATAATAATAATAATAATAATAATAGTCCTTTAATAGTCCCACAATGGGGAAATTCAGTGTGTTACAGCAGCAAAGATAAGCAGATACAAATACAAATACAACATGTACAGGAATGTTCCAAGGTGTGAGGCATTACATTAATAGCAGACAGACAGATAGGACGTAGCAGAGGGGGGGGGGGGATTTAACAGGCAGAGAGATATTTCAGTTCTCTGTGTGTAATGATCTCCGCTTAGGTCGGTGTTGGTTGTACAGCCTAACCGCGGTGGGGAGGAAAGACTTCCGATAGCGCTCCTTCTCACACCTAGGGTGGAGCAGTCGGTCACTGACAGTACTGCTCAGCGCGATCACAGTCTCATGCATGGGATGGGAGTTATTCTCCCGCATGGAGCTCACCACGGACAGTATCCTTCTGTCACCCACCACCTGCACTGGGTCCAGTGGGCTCCCCAGGACAGAGCTGGCCCTTCTAATCAGCTTGTCAAGTTTATTTCTGTCCCTGGTTGATATACTGCTCCCCCAGCAGGCCACTCCAAAGAAGATGGCTGATGCCACTACCGAGTTGAAGAAAGTCCTAAGAAGTGCCCCCCGGATTCCAAAGGCTCTCAGTTTCCTAAGCAGGTAGAGCCTGCTGTGGCCCTTCCTGTACAGGGCCTCCATATGATCTGCCCAGTCCAGCTTATTATTAAGGAGCAAACCCAGGTACTTATAGGTGTTCACAATCTCGATGCCCGTCCCCAGGATGTCCACTGGTTTAGGAGGGCTTCTGCCTTTGCGGAAGTCCACCACCATCTCCTTGGTCTTCCCCGCGTTAATCTTCAGGTGGTTCCGGTGGCACTAGTCCACAAAAAACCGGTTCAGTTCTCTGTACTCCCTGTCATCATCGTCTGTGATGAGGCCTACTATTGCAGAGTCGTCAGAATACTTCTGTAGGTAGCAGCTGGATGAGTTGCACCTAAAATCAGCAGTGTACAGTGTGAAGAGGAAAGGGGCGAGAACCGTACCCTGAGGTGCCCCCATATTACAGATCACGGTACCTGACACACAGTCTTGGGCTCTCACGTATTGAGGTCGATTTGTGAGGTAGTCTAGGATCCAGTTGGAGAGGTGGTGGTCCACTCCAGCAAGGCCCAGCTTGTCCCTCAATAACCTGGGCTGTATGGTGTTAAAAGCACTGGAGAAGTCAAAGAACATTATTCTCACTGTGTTCCCTGGTTTTTCCAGGTGAGACAGAGCCCTGTGCAGAAGATGGATGATGGCATCATCTACCCCAATGCCCGGCTGATAAGCAAACTGGAGGGGGTCCATAGCGGGGCTCACTAGAGGTCGGAGATGTGTGAGAACCAATCTCTCTAAGATCTTCATCAGGTGGGATGTCAGTGCTACAGGTCTGTAGTCGTTGAGGTCCATAGGGTGGGGTTTCTTTGGAACTGGTACCACACAAGAAGATTTCCATAATTCAGGGACTATTTCCTGCCTCAGGCTCATATTATACATATATGTAATTATACCACACAGCTGGTCCCCGCAAGTCTTAATTAGCCTTGCACTGATGTCATCTGGCCCTGCGGCTTTCCTCGCCTTGATCTTTTTCATCTCCTTCCTCACCTGGGCCCGTGTGAAGGTGAGTGGAGATGAGTGGAGCAGCAGTGAGCATGTGCGACCACTGTTCAGGGCTCAGAATCTGCTGGGTCCTAGTGATCGGATCCTCATCCAATCTTATGAATCATTTTTAATTGCTTTAGGTCAGAAGATGCATTTAAAGGGGTTGTTCATACCATGATATTTATTGCTGCGGTCTCTTCACTGCCTACCAAGCACAGTGCTGTATTGTATAGTGGCAGCGCTTGGTATTGCAGCTCAGCCCCGTTCACTAGAATGGGACAGAGCTGCAGCATGGCTATGTGACCCATGGAGCCCAAGTTCATCCCTTTAAATACATATTTTTCACCCATGGTCCTAATACAACTAGTGACACAAAGAGGATACAGGTCGCAGGTCTCGGGCAGGGGACACCCAGAAATCATCCGGCTGATATTCAGACAGTCCAGACACAAGAGGTCGTTCAGCCATTTCTCCACTGGGTCTCCGGGAGCGTAACGTATAGACTCCTGCAGGGAAACTTCGTGAAGAGTCCGAGCTGGAAGACAAGAAGTCCAAAAATCTGTTACATAGAGAAAGCAGAACGTGCTGGAAGATCAAGGTGGTGGTCACAGTAATATCACCGATAACCACACAGCCATTGTATATACTCCTACAGATGCAGCAGACAGAGTAGAGATGCTGCAAAGGTTTCACGTAATTATATACGCTGTACAATATATACAATATACGGTCAGGACACACAGGAAGGTTTTTTGACGCAGTTTTCAAATCCAAAACCAGAAGTGGATCACAAAGGAGGAGAAAATAAAAAGGACAGGTCTCCATTTTTTAATCCACTCCTAGTAATGGCTGCAAAAACCGCATCAACAAAACCTGAACGTGTGTTCTTAGCCTTAAAGAGGGTCTTAGGATTTGCGGCCTCAGGATATACAGCAGTAGACCAGATCAGAACAAGAAGAGCTGCAGTTTAAAGCATTGGGATAGCAACTTAAAGGGGTCCTCTGAGACGTTAACGTTGATGGCTTATCCTTAGGCTGAACAGTCAGGGGTCCAGGATATGACAGAGTATGAACATTGGACTACCTTAAAGGGTAGGGTCCATCGCCAGAACCCAGCATATCAACCCAACGGGTGCCCTGATCCACAAGGGACACGTCATACAACCCTAGATGACCCTAATTTATCTATCTGTAAGGCTGGGTTGATATGCTGGGCTCTGGCGACACTCCCTTATTTCATAAACAGCACCACACCTGTTCACAGGCTGTGTCAGGTATTGCAATTCAGCTCCTCTGAAGTTAAACAGATTTTCTGCCCCCACTGACAAGAAGGGGGTCCAGTGCTTCATTAGAATAGAACAGCGGTTCAGTATGCACTGCCACCCCATTCAAAGCTTATGGGACTGACAAAGACCCCAGAAGCCGGGCTCCGGGCATTTGCCACCTATTCTGTAGCTATGTGACAACTTGCAATCTTGACAACCTCTTTAAGCAATGCGGCCGAGTTGGAATCACTGTAGAAGAAGAACGTAGCCAAGATGGACGATACTCTATGGTGTCCACATACCTGAGGCCAGTCGTTGGTTGCTTGTGGATTTGTTCTCGGCTGTTATGGAGACCTGACTCTCGGCACTTTGCTGTCGCAGCTGCTGGATTAGTTTCAGGGACAGAGAGCGGCCGGTGCCCTCGTATCTAGGACAGAAAGGTTGTACATCTAATAAAGCTGTATCATGACAGCTAGAAGAGTCCAGTCACTCCGTTACTAGGTACTCACCCGTTGATGGTGGATGCCATGAACACCAGGTAGGGGCCCAGGAGACTCTTGACAAGGGGCAGAGGAATGGCGGCAGCTTCATCTATGACCACCAGCTCAGCCTGACCCAACTTGACAGCATCAGCCGGGTGGATATACTGCAGGGAAGCAGAAGGCAATGTATAGTCAGTCTGACATGTCATACAACATTAGGCATCGAAGAGCGCCGCTTATCTCTGTACACAGACCGATGCCCACCTTGGCCAATAATGAAGATTGTGGCACCCCCCCATCCCATATGCTTCAAAAGAGTGACAACCAGACCCAGAGGAGAGTCTACACGTCACAAGGGGTTAACTTTCTGACTGATGAGAACAGGGGCCCCTTCCCCACATCTGAATGGAGCGGCAGGTCTAGCTGTTCCATCCATTCTCTATGGGACGGCTGCAGATATCTCGGAATCGGTGGGGTCACCGATCAGCAAGTTAACCTCTATCCTGTACACAGGGGATAACCTTAAATCCTGGGCCAATCCTGGAAGGCTGGAGCCATTATAACTATAATGGAGGCCGAACAGTATAAAAGTGGTTCATGATCCACACGGAGGCTGTAAGAGGCGGACATGTTACCTGTATGGTCTGCCGGTGCTCCTTGAAGACATTCACACGGACGACGGCTTTATCAAACTCTGGATTTAGGGACTGGATGATCTCATAGTCCAGGTGTTCCTGTAACAAGGGAACGAAGCAGTGAGGTCAAGCGAGACTATAGTAAAAAAAAAAAAATCAGCTTTTCCGCAATGTGGGGCCTCAGTTATCAAGGGATTTTCTGGGCCTAGAAAAACACGGCTGCCTTGTTTCAGAACCAGCACATTTCTCTCTGGGTGGTGTCTGGTATTGTAGCCCAGCTTCACTGAAGTGAATAGGACTGAGTTGCAATACCACGCACAACCTGTAGACAGGTGTGGCGCTGTTTTTGGAAGAAGCAGCTACTTTTTTAATTCTGGAAAACTTCTATAATAGCGGCTGGTTCCAGATGTAGATCCCGCAGCCCCTCACCTGGTACTGCAGCGCATCAAAACCTTTAAATATGAACTCAAACAGAGTGTGCAAGTTGTCAGGACTTGGAGACGTCACAAAGATGTTGGAATATCTAAAAATGGAGGAAGAAAATATCAGTCATGTCCTGAGCACTAATGTATAAACAGATCTAGAGGCAAGGACGGAGCTGGAGACCGTACCCAAATGCCACGGCGCCAGCTATTGCCAGACCAAGGGCGGCAGATTTCCCTCGACCTCGAGCTGCGGTCAGGGCGACCGTACTGCGGAGAGTCTTCTCGGATATGGCTTCAATAAACTTCAGCACTGCCTTGGCCTGGATAACAGTAAGAGAGAGAAACGTTCCCAGTTTGGCTCTGTTCACATCATGTATGTTTGGCACAGACATATGGGAGCCTATGAACGCCATATGTCACTGGACACAATGGCAGTGTTGGAGGATCCTTGTGACGTATAACGCTGATGGAAGGCTCAGGCATTGTGTGAACAGAGCCTTAGCCCCTTCCTGCATTCTGACATACAAGGAGCCTGTGCGATCACCCTCTGGACGACAGACGTGACTGACAGCCGCCCTCCAGCACTAATAGCCAGAAAAAAAAACTCTGATCCTTGCCATTTAACCTTTTCTGCGCCATGGTTAATGCAGACTGTGGTGCTAACTATGGGAGGGGACGGCCAGCCAGGGCTGACTGCATTAATACTAGTCCAGATCCGTCTATTATAAGCCTCGGGTAAGGCACATCTGCTCAAATTTCTGCTCTTCATCCTGTCGCACTTCTGTCCTGGATTATACAACTTTTTTGGATTTTGCCAGATTACGGGATTCTCACTTGGCACAAACATAAAAGGGGCAAAGGAAAAGCCGTTCCCATTTACCTGGTCCAGTGTCTTGCAGTTGTCCACCAGGACGCCCACGGGCTGCGTGTCCTGTAGACTGATCTTCACTTCCTGCAGTTCCAGCTCCTCAGGTGTCAGTTCTGCATCCTGGAAAGAACAAGATGGCGGTGAGGGGAGGAATAAGCAGAACTGCGCTGTGGTGGATGCAAACGGGGTGGGCTGACTACCTGGGACTTCGGTGGCAGCGGCTTGATATTGGCGATGTGGCTGGAGATGGGCAGAATATTCAGCTGGTCGTCGATCACCATGCAGTTCTTACAGGAGGCCAGGGACAAGATGAACCTGCCAGAATTGCCAAAAAACACGCATTAGAATAAGTTCTGCAACGTTCTTGTCTTTAAATTCCTCAACATCTCTGCTTGCACTAAGTGAATATGAACATGCTGTTCACAAAGGTGTCCTGATACACTGTAACAAGTCCTGCAGCTCTGTGAGCAGCCTATGACCAGGATGGGATATCAGTGCCTAAATTTAAAGGACGGTCAATCCCATTGACAAACTAAACCACAAAGTCTATCAGAAAGTTGCAGATATTTCCATCTTAGTTTGCCTTAGTCTATGGTGTCTCTCACTCCGGAGGACTTGGCATGTCCATATACATTGTATTAAGAACAGTGCACTTCCTTATGTCTCCTGTGGGGGTGCTGCAGGATAAGTGAACACTTCTCTCTGGTTATCCCAGCAGTGGGTCACCCCAGCACAGATGGATGTAGCTCCACCGCCAGACACGACGTGAGAACAGAACTATCCATAGAATGTGAACACGAACCTTTCATTGAAGCGACCGACCACATCTTGATGGGCCTCTGTCCTGTACCGGGAGTGAACATCCTGAAAAGGAAAGGACAAACTATTATGTCTGTGTTCTGAGAATTCACAGGAGTTGTACAGTCTTGCTTAAAGGGGTTGTCCAGGAATTATTGCAAACTCAGGGGTGGCCAGAATGGGTATAAAACAATTAAAAAAAAAAAAAAGTCATACTCCCCTATACCCGGTGTTCTGTTGTACAGTCCCAGTCCCCACTCCCTCTCCAGCGACCACTGAGGCCAGTGATTGGTTACAGCGTTCATGTGAGTCCAGCACGGGGAAGAAGGTGCCACCATGACTGTACAATGGAGCACTGGGTATAGGTGACCATGACTTATTTTCTTGTTTGACGCCCATCACGGCCACCCTGAGTTGGTTATTACTGCTACACAACCCCTTTAAACAGTGCAGCGTCTGTCTACAAACTGCGTGCAGTAGTATTGCAGCTCAGCTCTATTCACTTAAACACAATTCCCCTTTACTCGGACACCAAAGCCCTTTCCTGTGGCTAGAGCTGATGTGACATTACTAGGATATCCATCAAAACCTACAAGGAAGAGCCAAGGGGAAAAACCTACAGACAGAGAAGGGTCTACGCATCTCTATGAAGCCCGAGTGACTCTGTGACTACTGGTTTGCACAGCCCTGATACAAGAGGAACATCAGGAGCTTCACAGGCTGACACACAAAGAAAATCGGGGGCTCTACATACCATAGTCATGGTGTAGAACTGTTTGAGGGAGGTCATGGTGCGAAGCAGAAGAACTACAATTCCACCTCCTTCCACGGTTTCTATGGTACGAGCCAGCAAGTTGGGGTTCAGCGCCTCAAAATCCTGGCAAGGAGAGAAGAGACAGATGATTGGCCAAAGACATTCAGCTATGTGAGGCAGAGGACAAGGGGGGTGCAGGGCACAGAGTCACCCACCTGCAGGACGCACATGCCATACGTGTTCCCCAGGATTTTATGGGTCTCGCTGTAATAACAGTAACGGATGTTGGTGGCCGCGATAAATAGCTCGAAGGGGTCGTCCTCCTTAATGTTCAGCGTGCCGCTCTTTATCTTTTTCTGCAGCCGCCTCATCTTTTTCTTTCGGTTACTGGAAGATAAGTGACAATGAATCCTCAACGCAGATGGGCCGAGGTCACCAGAGACGTGCCAGGGTCACCGCAGACGTGCCAGGGTCACCGCAGGACACAACAGACGTCTCTTACCTGCTGAAGCCCAGTTCTTTCTTGTAGCACCAGAGGACAGAGGGCCGGGCCTTCACTGCGGATTTGGAGAGCATGTGATGGAGGATGACCACCTGCGAGGACATACAACATACAGATTAACATGACGTAATACTGGAACTCACCTTTACCCCTTCCTGCATTTCACGGTACCGTTACACTGCGCGGATGGTGCAGGCAAAGCTACTGTCCATGACATCTGCTAGCTCTGCTAGCCCTACAAGCCGCTTCCTCTTCTCAGGCCACTGGTCACATGAAGGGGACTGATCTGCAATACCGAGCACAGCCACCATACAACATACGGCGCTGTGCTTGGTAAGCAGTGAAGAATCTGCAGCTCTCGTCTGACTGCCACATCCCCTTCAATCAGCTGATCTGCAGAGGTGCTGGGAGTCAGACCCTCACCAACCTGATATTGATGACCTATCCTATTCCACATTTGCACAAACCTGTATAACGAATTCTAAACTTTATTTATTCTGCATGGTGAATGCCTTCTTTAAATACCAAAGAACGATGGATGATTCTTCAACTCACCCAGCAAAAAACAAGCAGCGGAAAAATAAAATGTTATGGCTCTTGGCACACACTAGAGGGCGCAGTCTATATTCAGATAGATAGGAGATAAGCAGACAGGTAGATGTAGTCTGCCGCGCCCCCTAGTGTTTGTTGGAATAGATAGAGTGCTATTCACACCCAGCATTACCTCATCTCTTCCATGGTCTCCCACAATTACAAAGAAGCTCCGGTGTTTCTCGGCCACTCCGTTCTCAATCAGCACCCGGATCCGGTTATCGATCTTCTTCCGCTGCATCGTGGCGATAGACTCTGGAGGAGAAATGTCACAGTGTAAAGATCAGAATATTATAGGTGACCAAACGGTCAAGAACAGAACCAGATCTAAATGTATTGGGTAGAAGGAATGGAAGAAAAGTTCTTAGACTTCTCCCAAAGAGGTGCTGCAGCAGCTGTAGTTTCTATAATCAGTTTTGTAGCATAGCTTTGTAGTAACAGCAGCACAAACCATACGCCGGAGGTATCCTGGAGGAAGGGGGTAGAGCTGAGGCCCCCCCCCATCCAATACAACATTTATCACCTCTCCCAGTTACTGCAGCGATTTTATCCTAATGTGAATGAGACCTATAAATACCCTGTTCACACGCTGCTGTTTTTGTCCAGATTTTATTGTTTACATGCAGTTCCTTGAAGGAGGACAGTATCTTCCTCTATCAAAAAGATGTTCTGTAGCAGGTGGGACAACACTTTGTACAATACATACTACAGCTTCTGATTTAAGAAGTTTTTCATACTAGACAAAGAAGTTCTGCAGCAGCTGGGACAATCTGCTGCACAATACGCAGTCCTGCTCCATTGCTGATTACATAGTACACTGAACCGGCTGCTGCAGATCTCTTTGAGAAGAGGTGACGGAGCTTCACACCGGTCAAAGAGGTTCTGCAACAGCTAGGACGACATGCTAAACAATACATGCCGCAGCACTGCTACTGACTGAGAAGCAGTAAGGGAACTTCACGTCAAAGAGGTTCTGCAGCAGCTGGGACATCCTACTGTACAATACACAATCCTGCTCTATTACTGATTACATAGTACACTGACTCAGCTGCTGCAAATCTCTTTAAGAGGAGCTTTACACCAGTCAAAGAGGTTCTGCAGCAGTTAGGGCAACGTACTGTGTAACACACTTTCAAGTTTTAGATCACTGCCTGGCATTAAACGATAATCCAAGAGGTTCTGCAGCAGCTGAGGCAAGATAGTGTGTGGCACAGTCCCTAATTTAAGATGACTGGCTGGCAATAATTGATCATCTAAGAGGTTCTGCAGTAGCTGGGACAATATACTGTACAATATATACCCCAGCATGGTCACTGATTGACTAAAATAAAGCCCCCCTCATCGCTTCTCAAAGAGGTTCTGCAGCAGCTGTACTGGATAGCATACATTAGACTGACCTTAAAGGGGCATTCCCCATCTTACAAAGTGATGCTGTATCACTAGGATGTGCCCCCAATGACCCTAAGAGGCCACAGTGCTGATTTAGAGCTGCAGCCCCTTCACTGTGTTTTCCTGCAGAGCAGCGCTCCTGACCACCGCACGATGCACCACAGACCATGAACTTGAAAGGAGCGCTGCTGTGCAGGCAAAGATTAAAGCAGTCGCAGCACTGATTCAGCACTGTATCCGCCGCCTCCTCCTCTCCATTACTGGGGCCCAGAGGCCCTAGCAATGGGAATACACCTTTAATCTCTTTCTAAAGAGGTTCTGCAGCAGCTGGGGTGATGCACGGTTTCCTACATTACAAATACTGCAAACATTAATATAAAAAGTTCACATGCTGCCGCGCAAATGAGTCAGTGCTGCAATCCCACCACATTGTCAGGAGGGGCGCTATTTGCAAAAAAGTCAAAGGGAAACAATGGGGCCTGCCATAACTCCCTGCATAGTGAGGTGGCCCGGAGCGGCGGGCGGTACAACAGTGAAGGGGGCGCTGCACTCAAACCGCACTGGGGCCCCTTAAACCTCAAACTGGGCAGGGGCCCAAAGTAACATATTCTAGAGACATGCCATCACTGTAAGAGATAGGAACACCCCTTTAAGATGTGCTGCTGAACCTTGGGAGGGGGGGAGGTTCCCCACAATACTAATAAAATGAAAATCCCTTTAAGGGTATGTTCACACCTGCGGGTTTCTGATGCAGCTTTTCAAGCCAAAATCAGCTGCAGATCATAAAACGACAGGCACTACTTCTGGTTTTAGCTTCAGAAACTGCACCACCAAACCTACACGTGTGAACATACCCTAAACGTGACTGTAATGATGTGTGAAACTCAAGACTTCTGCGTCCTATGTGAACACAGACAGACGCACAACCCAAACTTCCAAAGTAAACGTCCCCTTTAAGAAGAAATCAGTTACTACCGCAGCGAACAAATTACTTGCCTGTATGTTCACACTACACGTGTATCTGCGTCTTCTCACATACCTTGTGGTCAGGCAGACGGTGCCACACTCACATGCCGCATGCACACAGCGAGGAAGGACCCCAGGGGCTGCCCGAGGCGCCTGTTCAGGGGGCCTTCACAGCACAGTCGCGCTGATGACGTCATGTCCGCGGAAGAAGAGCCATATTGGAGCAGGCAAATAGACTCACCTTTTACTGCTACAAAGTCCAAATCTGTAGATTCCTTTTTCTGGGACACAAATGGTTAATGCTTCATTTTGTGAAGAAAATATTATAAGTATTCACAGGGTTTTTCTGATATTTTCCCCTTAGTTTTGTATAATTTTGTGCTGTTTCCTTGGGAGACGCAATGTAAAATTAAAATATAAGTAAGCATAATAAATAATAATAATAAATAAATAAATAAATAAATAATAAATAATTCAGTTGTATCTAAGGTCTGCTCCTTCTGCCCACAGTCTTGTACGATTTCGGGGATCCGTGTGCTTTCCAAGGACCCATACACGTCAGTGACTGAGGCAAAATGTACGCAAAATGTACAGTAAGGGTATCTTCACACTGGAGAAGAATTTGAGGTGGTCTTACACTTCAGAATCCACTACCAAAAGTCGACCCAAATCTGCCCATCAATTGTTGGCAGAAGACTCGATTTCTTCGCCTGTTCTCATGTGAAAATCCCCTAATATCAGGCGTCCTGAGTGTTTGTGGATCCGTGAATATCACAGTTGTGTGTATGGGAGATTTCCAACACCCAGGATCTCCCCCAGATCAGCTGTTAGAAGAGGCCATGAAGCCCACATGCACTGCATCCCTGTACTGATGACATCACAATCATTGATCACATAATACAGCTAAAGCTCAGTCCCATTCAAGTGAATGGAGCTGAGCTGTAATACTAAGCACAGACACTATATAATGTATGGCGTTGTGCTTGGTATTCGGCAAAGAGGCCGTAGCGCTCACCAGAACACTGCAGCCTCTTCAACCAGCTGATCTTTGGGGGACCCAGGTGTTACTTATCACATTGATGACCTATCCTAAGTCCCAGAAAACCTCTTTAGGCAGCGCGTTTTTTTCCGCAAAGCAGACATAAGATTTACTTGAATCCCATCCACTTTGCTCTGACTGTAAAACGCCGCGGGAGATTCGCAGCATTTACGCCATGTGTGGCTTTAGCCTCAGGCTAAAGCCCCACGTTGCGGAAACACAGCTTTTTTTGTTGCAGATTTTGCTGCGTTTTTTTGAGCCAAAGTCAGGAGTGGATTAAACAGATGGGAAGTGTCTAAACTTCTTATATATTTTCCATTCTTTTTCAAGCCACTCCTAATTTTGGCTTAAAAAACCGCAGCAAAATCTGCAACAAAAAAAGCTGCGTTTCCGCAACGTAGGGCCTCAGCCTAAAATGGACTTATTAAGTCAAGTAACCTTAAGATACGCTGCTGTGTGTACATTAGCAATAATAGCCATTATATGACTTGTGTTCCACAGGCTCCTTTTCTCAGTTCTCCCTGAGCTGGTGCTGGAGACTAGCTGCTACGTCTGCCATACTCTTTAATACATATAACATCCCTATGACCAAACTAAATACATTACAGAAGGAGCTGTCAGAAGGACGGAGGAGCTACAGGCCGAGTGCCTGCTTCAACCATTCATGCATCCACGGAGGAATGAGGTAAATCCCATCTTTACCTCACAGAGACATGTGATGGCCGCCCCTTTATAATGGTGTCTAGTAAATCTGCAGCCTCTTTTTTCTCTGTGATAGTGCAGACTTGTACTCTCCGCTCCAGTCACTGGTTCTTGCCCCATCTGGGTATTTTTACTTAGTCTTAGTACATTTCCCAATTTAAAAAACAAAACATTGAGCCCTTTAATCTTCGGTGGTTTTCACTTCATGTTCTGCCAAGTCTGCACAGCGCCTACAAATCTTTAGCGGAGACTTTACACATTCCCAATGAGAAAGAGATGTCACAGAAGAGTCTTACCGGAAACCACGTCGGACACGTTCACACAGGACATCATGTCACTGCGATCACATCGGACACGTCCACACGGGATATCATGTCGCTGTGATCATTTTGGACAAATTCACATGGGACGTCATGTCGCTATCATCATGTTGGACATGTTCACAAGGGACGTCATGTCGATTTGATCACGTCGGACACGTTCACATGGGACATTATGTTGCTGTCATGTTAGACACGTTCACACAGGACGCCATGTCGCTGTGTTCATATCTAGTTACCCTACGTCTAGTAAAATACACATATTTTACAGGCAATGTTGTGAGCTTTCAAATTTTCTCTCCAGATTTGCCACATGTGAACTCAACCCTAGTCACTAGCAATTAGGGTATGGGGACTAAGAGTGATCGGTGCATACCAGTCTGTCAGACCAAACAAGTATTCTGCCCCCAATATGCCCAGTTAGCAGACACAGGAGGCAGAGGTATGGAAATAGTGACGAATTTCACAGCAGACAGCATCCATAGACCCGCTAAAAGTGCTGCATACAAGACGTCCATGATGTTCTCCCTTAATCCAGTGCTCACATGCTGTACATATTGGCATCACCAAGCACGGACAACATTACATGGCACTTGGCCACTGATACTTTACAAGCTGAGGATTCAAGAAGTGGGAACTGGTATTTATAATTTCCAAAAATTGGGAAGACCCCCTTTAAACAGATGCTCTTTCAGGACCACATGGAGGAGGAGGAGGATGCTCTTGCTGCTAGAACGTCCCTGCATTACTCTCTGTGACCTCAAAGACGACTTGCAGCACTTTTGAGTAATGGGGTGAATATCATAAGCGCAAAGAGGAAATTGCAGGGTCATTCATGGTGGATGGTGACTTATTTTTTTACTTTGTTCTGGGTTTGGCTGATGCAATGGTGAGGAGCTGATCAGGAGACAGCTATGGTCATGGCATCTAAGGTGTTAAACAGTGGGACTGAATCTCTCTCCAAGCCTGACCCCGCAGGTGAGCCTCAGCTGTAACCATAGCCTGTGTATGAGGTGGGCCCAGTTACTGAACTGGCTCCATACCCTCCCTTATGTGATGTCTCTAAGGGGTTAACATTTTATAAAATCTCATATTCTAATACAAAATAATGATATAGAAAAAAGTTGCCTACACATAAGTAACCACTGGCACTCCAGCTGTTCAGAAACTACAACTCCCAGCATGCTCCATTCACTTTCACAGGAGTCCCAAGAACAGATAACCGAGTGTACATGCTGGGAGTTGTAGTTCTGTAACATCTGGAGCACTGAAGGTTATGGATCCCTGCCATAGCAGTAGATCCAGCACCGTATCTTAGATGGCACCAGACCTCTAGACACTCTTTCCTCCCATTCATCCGGACTCGCATCACAACGCTCAGCCATTTTTTATAAACATGTTTTTATTTGCCTTCTTTGCCAACGACTGATCCATCATTTGCCAGGATGCCCGGTCTCCTTCACAGGGAGAGAATGAACCACAAATGGCAGATACAGAGTGGTACCTCAGATGAAGAACTGATGCCCATCGAAGCCTACAGCAGTGAGGTTGTGACTTACCCAACATGGTGTACAAGCCCCCTGCGATGCCAACAGAAACCAAAAACTAGACCCGCAAGTCCCTAACGTACTTGTACTGCCCAAAATCCCAACTCGGAAAGTGAAAAAAATTTTAACAAAAACCCCGTCATATGACAACAGATGGACGACGAGAAGTCTACCTGCCGGAATGATGCGGTATTAGCCCTATGCTTGGAGGTACACTGGGCCTTACAGGGGCGTCTTGAGGAAGAGACTACGCCCTCCATCATCCCAAGCCCCGCAGTGGTTATGTTACCAGAGAACTATGAGAATGTGTCCTTCAGAGCCAGAGAGCATGAGGCCGTCCCCAGCTTTTCACCGACGTACAGGAAGATCATGCAGCATGTCGATTCAAGGTTGTTTGCATATCCAGTTAATAGAAAGCTGACAAATGTCGTCTCATAACAAACCAGGCAACAAGAAAACAGTCCCCTTATCGGTAAGGATCCCTGGCAAGGAACAACGGGATGAGGGGAGGGGGAAAAACAAAAAAAAAAGGTAACTTCTTGTATTAGACACCAGCTGGTGGTGTGCAAGGCTTCCTTCCAGCGGGTTAATTGACTTGCTGACTGGTCATTTGTGGCATCCCTCTGCTAGGTCTTGGGGGCCCTCCGCGACCTGAAAAACGAAATAGCTTTCTTTAAAAATGCTAAAAAAATTTTGTAGTTAACTAGTTCCTTTCATTTGTAATAAATTTTGGCTTTAGATGCAACTACACCTTCGATAGAGGTCAGATGAATTCATCTGACTCTGCTGCAGAGGGGGCAGATATGCACAAAGGGGAGAGGAGTAAGAAGCTGCTAGATACCTCCGACCGGGGCTCATCGCCAGGCCGATCCCCCTACTCCTTAGGCTAGGTTCACACCGTTGTTTCCGTTCCTCTTGTCCGGACCAGAACAGACACTTAGATCTGTTCTATAACGGACATGAATGAAGCCCAAGGGACCCATTGATTCTAAGGAGGTCCCTGGGGTGTCCTTTTTTTAAGCTGAAATAAGACAAAAGTCGGGACTTTTTGCAGAAATTTTCGACGGACACTGCGACAGATGTGAACCCAGCGTTCTAGGCTTCATGCACACAACAGAGTACATTCTGATATTTAGAGAGCAGATCCTATACAATATCAAGAAACACTCGGTCGTGTGTATGAAGTCTTAATCCCAACCAGACAGATGGGTCTCATATACACAAGATAGTTGGCCAGTCCTGACAGCTATCAGCAGGAGGCCAACATGTATCTACTGTGTATGGGAGCCATGCTCTACTAAGGAGACCCCTACATCTATGGATATGGGCACTGAGGGCTGCAGTTTAAAGGACCAGCATTACTCTTTTGCAAGCCAGATAAAATTTTTACCGTGACTTAATTCAATGTATTGACTTTCTAAATTTTTGTGATCTGTTCTACCCAACATGCAATGCTCCACGTGAATGCGTGACTCACATAAGTACGCATTCACATGGAGCAGCAAACCGTATATAGCAGGGTCCTGTTGGCATCATTCTCTGGTTTCCTCCAAAAACTCAGTAGGATCATTTTGGAACTTAAGACTGCAAGCCCCAATGCGAACAGGGCTAATATGAAGCATGACAGTCTCTGTACAGCGCTGCAGAACAGGTTGGCGCTATAGAAATTAATACAAATAAAAGTCATGAGGTGGGCAGATCAGAATCAGCAGATGCAGGGGTTAAAAAAATATATTTTGTAGTGTAACCCTAATATCCTGCAGATCTACCGACTACACCCAGTCCGCACCTCGCTTCGGGATTGTGTAGTGCGCAGCAGAGCTAATAAAAACAGACCACAAAGAACTCTGCGGTTGACGTTAACACAACTTTATTTGAAACTCAAGCAACAATTCACAAGTTTTGAGTTTTTTTTGGAGGGAGAATTTTAATAGCAGGGGGGGTAAAAACAAATTTTTTATTTAGTTTTGCTTGCAAAAGTTAAAATGGAAAAAAAAATAATATATATATAATGATGAATGTACACAGCCCCATCTTGGTTGGGAAAAAGAAAAAAAAATAGTAAAGTTTACAGAAAAAAAAAAAATTAAGTTAAAACTTCAAGTTTTCAGGAGAGATTGTTAAAAGAAAAAAAAAAAAAAAAAGCCAAGTCACTCTAGCAAAAGGCAAAGTTTGTAACCGAGTGCTAATGGATGCTCAGCGGATTTCAATGGATCCTATACAAAAAAAAAAAAAAAAAAAAAAGGCGGAACATCTCACTCAGCACCCGAGAGTTTTACTACACCTCACTAGATGCTGTGGGAGACTTGTGATGGCCGACGTTATCTAGGGATGTTATTGTAGGGGATAAAATATTCCTTCTGCTCCTCAGGCTTGAAGCCATGACGCCTGGAAGCTGTATTAGGAGTGCATCGCTTGAGAATTACCTCGAGGGGCGCCCCGAGGACCTCCTTGTCCAGTGCCACGCTTAAAGTTTTGTTGGTAGCCATCCTGAGGAAGAGAAATGACAGCATGTTAGTTTTATTGGGATTTGCTACCATGTAGCTGCAAGAGCCCTCCTGAATTCATCTCTGTGCAAAGTGAATATTTCTTCCAAGGCATTCTTCTACCTTCCAGTCCTACCCCTGGTATTAGGTGAGGGGCTTGTGTGATACTGGAGGACTACCTGAACTTTGATCCCATACAGCAGTGATCTCTAACCTGTGGGTGTTGCAAACCACAACTCCCAGTAGGCCCTGCAGCTATCCGTCAGGGAACCACAAGTCAAAGTGCTGCAACTTGTTAGCAACCAAGCTATGCTTTAGCCCAAGCCTTAAAACATGGTCATTCAATGACCTGCTTACCAAGATAACCAAAAACACTCCTCGTGTGTCATACTGATGGGATGTGGGTGCTGAAACTACCACAAACAGAAGTAAGGGGCAGAAGGGCTCAGCTGAACGCAATAGTTTCCGATCAGCTCCCCTTGGATAGAAGCACAAGTGTTGCACCGATTCATAGCTGGCCTAAGGACACTACAAGGGAATTTAAGACACACATCCTGTACGCTAGCCTGATGGTCCCCAGGAGACACGCAAGAATTGAACTCTACTCCAGTCAGAAACTGGTGAGGATTTCAGTCCAGTGGTCTGGCACCGGGTATAGCAAGTTTGTCAGGCCAAGGTGTCCAACTCCCGGCCAGCCATGCTCTCCGCAAAATATAGTGAACGGAAACCGAAAAAAATATAACGTGGTCCACAGCTTTAGGGCACAGCCTTTTCCTGCACCAAAGATGTGAACCACATTGTTCTTTACACCGATCATGCCAGAAAACTGACAGATGGGTTAGTAAATTCTCCCCATAAGGGTGCTTCGCCCCCATTCATTTAGAGATTGGTCAGGGTGTTTGCACCCAGACCTCTAACAAAAACTGTTGACATATGAAGATGTCTTAAAATAAGCACCGCTTAAAGATACCTCTAATCATTTTGTTTAGAACTACACCAGATTCTTGGCAGCACTTACCCGTTGGTAGTTGTTGGTATAATCCCGGGGAGCGTTGAACTGTGGCTGTGAATAACCGCTGTTTGGAGTGTTTGAGAAGGCAGGGCGGTAGCCATCATAACCTCCTGTGAGGACAGAAGAAGCAAGATTAAGTGAAAGTCTGCAACACCCGAGAAAGTAACTCCAAGTAGAAACCTCAGCAAATGGGTAGAGGACCCAGCATTTTTTTTTTTTTTGGTCAGACCCTTCCCCCAGCAATTAGGAGAACAGGAGCTAACGGTGTCCAAATTTGCTCTATGTGAATAGAGCAGAGATGTGCATGCTCGGCCACCACTCCATTCTCTAGGAGCCCCATGTAAATGAATAGACTAGTGGCTGAGCCTGTACACCACACTCCATTCACATATGGCAGAGTCAGCAACCTTTGGCACACCACCTGTTGCGAAACTACAGCTCCCCGCAGGCATACTTGCTCTGCTGTTCTCGGAACTCCTATATAAAAGTTAATGGAGCAGGTTGAGAGATTTAGTGCCACAACAGCTGTAGTGCCTTAAGTTGCAGACCCACAACACAGAAAAGTATCAACCGGGACATTAGCAGCCCTCAGTCTGATCACTGCAGACCCCAGAACTCCCCCAGCGATCAGACATTTAACCCTCATTCTGTAGATAGGGGATAGCTAGGGTTCAAAGGGGTTTTAAGTTGATGGCCCCTATATAAAGGGGTCACCCAAACTAAAAACAGTCCATTTCAGGATCAAGAAACGTCTGTGTGATCCGGCATGTTCCAGTACATACCTCTGAACCCGTTAGATGGCCCTCTGTATCCATTCATCAAGCCCCTGCTGCCGCGCTGTCCTCCACGGGGCATCCCTCGGTTGTTGTAGAAGGGTTGGTTGTTGCGGGGAAATCCGGCATTTTGCTGTTGTGCCTGCTGATGCCCAGCAGAAGCTTGGTGAGACTGGTCCGATGCTGCATGGTAAGGGTTTACCACTAAAACAAGCAGAAGGGGAAAAAAAAAAAAAAAAAGGCAAGGCATGAAATTGTGCATGGAAAGGTCAAGGGTGCAAGTGTAAAAACTGTACAGTTGATAGTGGTGCAACCTCTTGAAAAAGGAGTTTTCTAGGACCTGTCCTATCCTTAGGAGAGGTCCTTAATATGATTGGCGAAGGTCCAAAACCCAGGACCCCCACAATCAGCATTTAGGCCTCTTTACAAAATACCAAGCAGCACCATACATATTGTAGTGGCTGTGCTTGGTATTGCAGCTCAGCCCCATTATGGGCATTGGCACAAGGAAGAATCTGCAGCCTCTTCATACAGCTGATCGGTGGGAGTCCAACACCCACACCAATCACATATCGATGACCTACCCCCAAGCTAAACCTGTTTAAACCTCCATTAGAAGAGACTGGTTTCTTTCCAACCTAGTGGACCGTGGCGGCCATTTTACCTGTTTGAAGCTGCTCTTGTTGAAGTTCAGATTGTTCCACTTGGTGAGGCTGGCCAGGGAAAGACTGATTGTAACCGGCTTGGTACTGGTTCTGTTTCAGGGTGTCTGCCTCATTCACAGGAGGGACAGGCGCATTCATATTAAACACCTACAGTACAAGAGACATATACATTGGAGATGTAGATGTTACAGCCACAAAACGTACAGGACATACCACCGCCACCCCACCATCTTAATATGAAACTTACAGTCTGCATGGACTGGAATGGAGCAGCGTTCACATTAATACCACTGCTGTGCAGTGGCTTGTTGGACCCAGTCTGAAACACCTGAGGTGGGGAAGCAGCGGTGAGTGACGAAGAGGTCTGTGTTGGATCTGTATTTAAGGTTAGAGATGCCTGCGAACAAGACAGGTGGCTTTAGAAAATGGTCTTCAAAGAGAAAGGGCAGGAGGGCTTTTAAAGACTACAGCATGGCGGTAAGCTACCTGAATTTGCTCCAAGGCATCTTTTGGGGACCTCTGTTCTGTGGGATGAGACGTTTGGTACATCTGTGCAGAACCAGCATAGCCTTCACTAGTGGAAGATACCAAGGAAACCTTGAAAAGAAGAAAAGCAAATCTAGGTGAGTCATGTCACATGCCTCTCCACCAGCCCCTACTTTCAGGACAGACACAGCAGGGCTGTCTGGAGAGAAGACAAATGTGGAGGCAAATTAATAAGTTGCTAATATATCAGGTGACCAACATAAAGCCAGGCTAAAATCACCATGTCTTACCAACAAGGCCTAACTCACCTGTGTGCTATCTGGACCTTGGCTGGATTGGGATAGCCTGGGCTCAGAGTGAACTAGAGCAAGAGAGAAGGTGGTTAGTTGCACACCAGTCTGTTCATGAATAGTGTATAAAAAAACAAAAAACCCCACAAAATTATATATATATATATATATATATATATATATATATATATATATATTATATAAAAATTATATAATATCTCTATCTAAAGCTCGCTCACCTGGCTGACAAACCATCTGTGGCAGATCCAAGCTTTGAGCTGGGTTCATGGGTTGTGCAGACACAATGGCTGGGTCAATTGGTTGGTTATCAAAGTCCAACATCGAGTCCTATGAAGGCAGAATTGATGTGAGTGTCTCAGAGTACCAAGTGCTTCAATATATGCTGCAAAGAAAGGCTTCCTACTAACCTGCATGAAATTGTATGGACCTTGCATTTGAGCCATGAGATCCTGAACCCTCTGCCTTCGGACAATGGGATCAGGCTGAACTTGAGGGATAGCATTTAGCTGGAGGGGCTCGGGATTGGGAGGGGATGCCACCTGCTGTTGCTGGAGAGAGTTCACAACCTTTAAACAAAAGTACAACTCATGTTAAACTAAAGAAAGAGAGTCCATTGTCCCAACAGATGGAACAAACCAAAGTGTTGGCTGCTGCACCCGTTAAGTTACACCCAAGAAAGTGCTGAGATTTAAAGGAATTTCCTAAGACTAAAATACTGATGACCCTTCCCTAGGATAGATCATGAGTATCAAACAGATGGTGCCCAACAGCCGTCAATTCTACAAGTCAGCCATCTTAGAGTGCTGCTGCCTCTTCGCTGCTTACCAAGTACAGCGCCATACAGTGGCTGTGCTTGCTATTGCGGTGCAGTCCTACTCACTTGAAATGGACTGAGCTGCAAACAAACCTATGCAGACTTCTGATTTTTTTTTTTTTCCTGTGGAACAATAATCTGCAGGAGAAAAATAATGGGATGCCTGAAGCTAGAGCAATGGGTTCTGTTGCTGCCCATGGAAACATGAACAGAAACCAACATGTGAAGCCTTGGTCGGCAAGGTGCTGTGTAGCAGAAAGCAAGTCATCTTGCCAAGGGAATATAGTGGGGCTCATCAAGTGAAAGAGTACATGTGGGAATGCACCAAGTGTAAGCCGGAAACACTAAAATTGTACCAAGAAGAAGATGATACAAGTTACTTCTCAGGACTTTCCCGAAATAAGAGAGCGTAGGAAGAGTCAGTCACTTACTTCAACAGTTTCCACAGTCCAGTCGTCGACTTGTTCCTTCTCACTGCTGAATTGGTTGTCAGCCATAAACTGTCTGTTCACAAACTGTAGGAGAAAATGAAAGCACAAAAGAAGCTATAGAGGCCGACTACAGTAATTGTACAGGCGGATCAAAAGAGCGAAAAGTGGAAAGGACATGAAAGTCAAGACTATCTAAGAGAAAACAGGAGCAACCAGAACCGAGAGCATCAAACAAGCTGCAGGCAGAATTTACTGTAGTACTCTAATAGCCATAAAGTAGTATGCCAGGAGAGAAATTCTCCCCCCTTCAACTGCTAGATAAGACAGCTCCTTCCCCAAACTGCTGACTGCTGTACAGTGCACTACCTGCATCAGCAAGTCAGCTATAGATGCAGCCAAGAGAACGCATTACAAGCCTTACCTCAGTGGACTCTACTTCAGTGGGCTCAGCATATTCCTCCACAGTTTCGGGTTCTAAGAGGAAGAGAGAAATTCTCTCTTAAAAAATAAATAAGACTATATGCAAAGCACTTCCCAAATTTAAGGTAAAAGTCCCCTATTCCTGTTGCTGGTTTTGCAGTGAGTGTATTGCTAGAACCAAAAAAAAAAAAAAAAAAAAAATATATTTACATGCAGCTAGTTATAAAATGAAAATGCATTCACAGATACCTGCATCCTCTCCTCCATTCCTGTGCCATCCCTCAGCTGTATATGGAGGGAGGATGCAGACAAATATGTGTAGTTATCTATCGTGGTAGTGCCTGGTACTACAGCTCAGTTCTATTTAAGAGAATGGGACTGAGCCACAATACCAGGCACAGCCACTACCAAACATATGGATGTGGTGCTAACGAAATTGCCACAGCCCCTTTAATTGCTGGTCAGCAGGGTGCCAGAAGCAATCCCAGACAGATTTAATATTGATGGCTTATTGTAAAGATAGCCCATCAATATCTTAAGTGCTCCACAAATAGATCATCCATCTATTAATACCACACAATATTACGCACTAGCGGAAGGGATAAAGATAAGGCGGTCATGAAATTATTACCAAGCTCAGGCGCTTGTTCTTCTGCAGGCGGCACTGCAAGGGCTTCCTCTTCCTCACACAGTCCATTGTGGTGATTCTGGGGGCTATCAAAATATCCGCTCTGAAGGACACGATCCAGCAGATCATGCAGGGCTTTGTCTAGAACAAGCAAGACAAGTCCTTATCAGTTCACAAGTGTGACTATAGAGAGATTAAATGTCTGCCAAACCAGCAACCATGTTGTGTGTATAGTACGGACTCCCAGAATGGCAGATATTGGGAGGAGGAAAATAGTGAATTTTAACATATCAGACCCTTTGTTCTCAATCTGATAAACCATGCCTAGGGTCAGACAGCAGCTTACACCCTCCCTTCCCCATAGAGAACACGTGCGGCTCAGAAAGCATGTATTTGTACATTCAGGGCATTTTGTGACTAAAGTCCAGGTTTACCATCATGGTTACGACCAGACACTAGTGTAAACCTAGAGCATCTACTTGGGGGCTAAAAATGTTAGAAACGTGGGTGTGACTTCTCAGAAAAATGGTACGGGTCCTTCATATCTGCAGCTACCAAGTCCCCACCATTCTGACTTTGAGTCATGGGATTGTAAGAGACATCTGGCCCCCAAAGACCTCCACCTTCTCTCCAGGTTACAAAGGTAGTTAGTTACCTGTGATAAGGGGGCTGGCAGCCTAAAGTACAGCCAGTCCTCAAAGCCAAGGTAACCCAACTACCTGTAAAGCCTGAGAGGAAGCAGCGAAACCCAGGGGCAAGGTGCTGTCTCCAAACAAATGACTCAGGGTCAAAACCAGCTTTGAACCCCCAAGATCCAGCAGTAGTCAAATTGGACAACACCTTTAAGTGCCCTTAAAGGGCAGATTTACCAAACAGAAGGCATAATAAGGAAGTGATCTGAAGTGAACCCAATGGAGACCAGAACCTCAGCGCTGCCATCTGATACTGACCCGAATAGAAACCTTCAAAATGAAGCTAAGTTGTTGCCTTTGACCATGAACACATCAACTTAGCTTCTACTCTGATTTCTAGAAAGAGGGTACACTGTGTGCATCAGCAACAATACTGCTGAGAGGGCAGAGCTGGCATGGAGCCCAGGTCACTGCTGACTAAGGAAGAGCCAGAAAAGGCAACACAGCCAACTGCAGCATTATAGACTGAGCGCTCCAATAATAAAGAGGGCCATGGAGCAGCCCAATACATGGACATTTCTGGAGGAGACGGATTCTCCCCCAGTCATACGATCTACACAAGCCTTACATGTTGTTCCACAGACGGCCTTGTCTTTTCCTTCAAGAACATCCCACAGGTGAATAGACGCCTGTTCATACTGCTCAGTCAACCTAATGAAAAAGAAGAAAGTCACATTTTAGGCTTCGACATCTCCAAGGAAATCTGAACCAATTCAACAACTAAACACAACTCCCGCTGTGTACAGGACAGGGACCTACAATTATGTCCAGCATTTAAAGGGGTTCTCCTGGCCAGATATAATTGAGGACCCATCCTTTGGATCGGTCATTCATTAAAGATAGTCTGGGGTCCGAAACCCGATCAGCTGTGTGAAGAGGATGCAGTGTTCAGGCGAGTGCTGTGGCCCCTTTTGTATAGTGGCCACGCTTGGTATCACAGGTCAGTGGCAAACAGGTCATGTGACTGGTGAACATGACATTGCATGGTCTGTGAAGCTGAACTGCCATTTAGAGTGTGCTGCTACTTCAAACAGCTGATCCGTGGGGGTCCCAGGTGACAGACCCCTTCAGTTAATGACCTATCCTAAGTATAAGTCAATTAATTTAAAAAAAAAAAAAAATTATAGATAGATAAATATATCTATCTATGCTTCAAAGCAGGGAGGTGGTTGCATTACACCCCACATAACATGACTGTCCAAAGAAATCCAGACCCGTTACATCTCCTGATCATCTTACCTTACAGTTGGGTCCCGATCAGGTTCCACCAGCTTGTAGAACTCATCCAACAGACTCAGCTCTTCCTCCGACAATACAGGAACACTATTTACACCTTGCTTCAAGTCATTGCGGACTTCCTCATCCCCGAGCTTGTCCAAGATGAACTGGAGTTCCAGCACTGTCTTTAAACGTTTCTGTTCCGCTTCTTCCCGCATGAGCTGCTCCCGCCGGGCCGTCTTTTTGATAGTTTTTTGAATCTAAAATGAGTAATGTTTTACCCATTAGAATAAACAAACTTTGGAGTGGCGCCTAATTCCTTAGGCTAGGACATTAATATCAGGTGCTGGTCCCACTCTAGGCACCCCTCCAGTTAAAGAGGCCACAATGCTCCTGCAAGCACTGTGCCCCCTTTACCAGGCACAGTTACATCCCATTCAAATAAGAAGCCCTTTGCTGCAATACCGGACACGGCCACCAAACAATGTACGGCGCTGTGCTTATTTAGCAACTAAAGGTTCCTGGACAGCTGATCATTGCGGGTGCTAAGAATCCCAAGAACAGGCCATCAAGAATCCCAAGACTCTGCCCAACATACAACTGTGTAGGCATGCGCTGCTCTTCAATTTTAATGCTTTTCTGCCCAATGGTGACCAAAAAAAAACAACTTTTAGTGAACGAAGCCTTAAAAAGGGTTTTTTCCAGGCCAAATAACTGAATGGCAGGGATCAGACACCCAGGCCCCTGGACTGATCAGCTGTTTGAAGAGGCTGCAGGGTTTAGGTGAGAGCTGCAGCCACTTCAGTACTTACCAGGCACAGCGCCATTTATTGTATAGTGGCTGTGTTTGGTATTGCAGCTCAGCCCATTCACCTGAATGGGACTGAGATGCAATCAGACCATGAGACTGATGAATGTGACTTCATGTGGCCTATGAAGTGGAAGAAGCACCTATCCCAAGTATAAGTCATCAATTAAAAAGTCCCAGAAAATCCCTTTAATGGATTACGTTTGGTATATGTGCTAGGAATACAGGGTTATAACACAGAGTGAACAGAGCCCAACCCCTTTAAGAGGGAACGGCATGGTGAGCTAGCCCTTAACCCACCTGAACCAACAGGTAAAAATCAACTTTGCCACTGATGCAGGGAGAAAGTGGCAGTAAAGGTGAAGTCATTTACTTACATCTTGCCCCAAAGCCATGAAACTTCTTTGAAGCTCACGAGCAAAATCCATGTTTGTTACAACCTCTTGATATTTCGCCACCGCATCCTAAGGACAGGCAAAACATAAATGTGAACTCTGGTCAAAACATTTCACAATATTCCATTGACAAAGCTGCTCAAGATTTTATGAGGACCTGTAAAAGTAAGCGATATCTTATCTTGAAGAACTAAATTTCATGAGGTTTTATGGGCTGTTCAGACAGAAGAGCAAACAGTTTTGCCGAGAGCCGGAGAACGGTGCATTATGGGAGCTCTGGTGACCAGTACTAGTGACCAAGAGCTAGTGTGCATGAATGAGGAATATACCACAAAGATTCCTGGAAACCAATGCCGATATCATAAAGCAAAACTGCTGCAAAGTTATTCCACTGCAACTGTGTAATTGTAATAAAGACTGAGCAGATATTAAAGCAGTGGATGAACGATCATCCTTTAGGTCGGAGCTGCCCAGATGGTAGGACACTTCTCACTCGGGTCAGTAAGGCCTAGTGCACACAACCGAGCGATCAGCTCGAGGCTCTCCTATGATTATAGAGCAGGTCCTATCCTTAGAACAGAATGGATCAGAAGCCCCCATAGAGGTCAATACATCACAGAAGGTCCATGGATGTCCCACTGACTGTCATCCGAGTGCATTCTGCTGCAAAACAGTTATTGCAAATATCACCCACATTGCAGCTATTGTAGATTGTGGCAAGTTCAGAGGAGAAACCTGCAGGGATCACACACCACGCGGTCCTATCCCTTCCATGTGGTCATTTCTGTACTTACCAGTTGGTCCTGATTCAGCCGTTCTCCTTTGTTCATTCGGTCCTGGTAGTCGTCCAACTTGCCCTGCAAGACATTATATACAATTATGGAGGCTGCACATTTAAGTCTTTCATTCGGCACAGGTAATAAGGGTACAGCTGGGTCCTGACATGTTTAATCCTCACACGTACTAGAACATAGATGATTCACAAGAGGCAGATTTTTAAGAAGCCTACCTCCTGCTACAGAACATGGAAACCCGTCAAAACTCACCTGCAGATCCGATGTGGCTGCCTCATACAATGGCGTGGTATAGAAACACACTGAATGACAGCAACATGTGATAAATATAAGTCACTCGATAGCCCCATAACACTGCATCAGGTGTACCCAAATATGCTCTACAGAACAGCAGGGTGTCTGTAGATTCGTGTAAGACCCTAAGACTGATCATACATGTTAGACAGTCAACAACCGAGTACTCATTCAGCCACCAGCTACTCCTTTCAACCCCAATACACTTACACACTTGGCCAAGAGTGTATGGGTTTTGGACAAGGAGAGGGGAATTGACCGATGTTAGACCCCTCTGGTGGTGGATTGTCTCCCCTTCAAACAGAAGGATCAGCCATGTCGACATCCAACTCATCAATCCTTCTGTACCCCAATAACTACTGTCAGGAAAGTCAGGAGACCACTCATACACACACTAGATGATAGTCATTGGCCACTGCAAAATGGCAGCCATTAAAGGGGTCTTTCGGCACCGAATGTTTTTCAAACTGATGACCTAGCCGCACACCGATAAGCTATTCTGTGATCACTCAGGGTCCAAAACCCAGACCCCCCACAGATCAGCTGTTGCAGCAGCCTCTGGAAGCCAGAGGCAGCTAGTGGTCAGGGAGTTTGTGCAGGCTACTCCTATTCAAGTAATAGAAGCGACAGACTCATCCGTTGACTTGCAGTAATGCTCCTATTACTTGTGCTGTGCACACTCCCCATCCACTAGCAGCTTCCGGCACCCAGAGCCTGCCGTAACAGCTGATCTGCGGATATGTCATCAGTAGGAAATAATGATTTGAGGCCAGAAAACCCCTTTAAGTGAAGTAAAAAAAAAAAAGAAGATTGAAATCTTGCAAGTAGCTGACTCTTCTCAGCCCTGACTAGTCTGTCAGGCAGTCTGAACCCCCATATGGCAGGACGAGACTATGAAGAGCGCTGTACGGGCCATCCTCTGCCCATGACTATGGGCAAGGCCTCAACACCAAGGTCTTGTGTAGCAAGCTGGATAGCTTTTCTTACACCATTGGTTGCTTATCCACTTCATTACTTGTAGATCTCTAAAATTAATATTTACTTTACAGTCTACCTAACCCTTCAGCAAACTCTGCCAAGTCGAGTGTGTGAGAAGTAACGCTACATCCAGCCATTATATGACTTGTATCCTAGAGCAGACTCTAGCTCTCAGTGATCCCGGAGTACGTGGCTGCCATGATATCTGCCATACAAGGCACACTGAGTTGTGGAGTCAGATCTCCTTTTCTCAGACATCATGGAGTCTAGACTATAGACAGAGCTGTCCAGTACTGATGTGGGGAAAGCCGTTCTATTTCTGTACATGATCATGATGATATAACTTGCATTTACAGCCGTCTCATGGCCTTAGGCAGCAGCAGTCTGGAGCGGACTCAATCCTGTCTGATGTAAATGAGGCGACTGCAGCAAAGAAAACCCCTTCAGCATTGGCAAGTGTCAGTCTAATAAAGTGTGAAAATTGCAGGATTTTCTGGCGACACATTCCCTTTAAGGCTTCTGTAGTCAATCAAGAGCAGGTTGAGTGCTTGGCCATTTATAACCACTTCTGTTTTAGAGTCTTTACAGGGCTCAGTCATCCCCATAATGTCAACAGGAGCAAAACTGCTGTGTCTATAGGACCCAATAATCACATGACTGCCAAGTATCCCCCAAGTACGTGCCAACAGAGCCCAACAAATACAGTATAGTCCATTAAACCAAGAACTGAAACCCGATGGATGCTAAAGGGGTTTCCCTGGGATATCCAATAGTGTAATACATTTGCTAGGGGCTCTGAGCCCAAACACCCCCTCCCAAGTTCATGATCTCAGTGGGGTGCAGTGTGAATGGAGCGATCCTTACACTTGGCATCCTGCTGCAGCAAACTCCTCTTAATGTGTTCATGCAATGAGGAGGAATTAAAGGGACCCCCAAGACCCCGCTAACACATCACCCATTCCAACAGCTGCAAGCGAGACCTCTTTTCTACTCATATGGGTGGTTGGTGGTCAGACGTCACCTAGGCAGATGGGCAGACTGCTTAGACCCCCAGCGATGTCAAGGCGTAGTACGCCTGTATGACTCCTATCACTGCTATGGGGCTGATGTAGTGCTGCACGCCGCTGTCTGCCATACCCTATACTAGAGTGAGGCGGGGGTCCCTCATGTTCATGGAGGGTTCAGCAGTTCCTGCCATTAAGGGGAAACACCCCCTTTAAGGAGTTAACTAAACCGACCTTATAGAAACAAGTATCAGATCTTCACTTACATCTCTGCTGCAAAGTTAGAGCGGCACGGCGAATGGTTGCTATGGGAAGCAAAAATATATCATTTTGTAAAGCGCTGAAGAATATGTTGGCGCTATATAAATAAAATGTATTATTATTTATTATATTATATTATTAATTTATTCTATTCTATTTTTTATTTCATTTTATCCTAGATTAATTTTATTTTATTAGCAATTTATTTATTTCATTTTAAATGTTATCATTTTTATTATAAATTATAATATTAAATAACCTTTATTTATAAATACTATTCTATAGACTTCTACACCCGGGCAGCAGTAGTCGTCGGCAGGCCATGCTGGGAGTTGTAGTGCTGAGTACTCGGAGCCCCATCCTCCTCCCCCTCAGACACAATGAGCCGCCTCCCCTCACACTGGGAGCCGCCATGTTACCGCGGCCTAGTCCATGTGCGGCGCCCCGGACTCGCCTGACACAAAGAGCCGGCACAGCGCTCCGGAGACTGCGGCCTGTCCTGCCGGCGGCGGCCGCGGCCTCTCCCTGCAGGCACCGGGCTCCGGGGCAGAGGGGGTGGCGGCTCCATATACCGTGGCGGGGCTGAGGAGGGAGACACGTGCGGCCTCCATTATACCCCACACTGCGCCCTATTACACAGGTGGTAAAACTACAACTCCCAGCATGCCCAGAACTCAAAGTGCAGAGCAACTACAACTCCCAGCATGTGCCAGTCGTCACTGCCTGGGGCATGCTTGGACTTGTAGTTCCACAGGCAGGTTATGATGTAATGGGCTGGTCACTCAGCCAAAACAAATATGGCCATCATGTAGGTTATCATACAGCAGGGGGCGCTACCAGTTGTTTTACATCTCTTCCAATGGACTGCCTTGCAAGACCTACCAACAGGGCCTCATTGGTATACAGGGGGGGCGTCATCTGGCCACGTAGAGGCGCTGTATACTGCTCCATGGGAGACGCAGATTTGGTGCCCAAAACAGTTTAGTCTCAAGATCCAGCCATGTAACGGCGAACAAGTGCAATAACAAGCCATTTCGGGGTACGCAGCGGTGACCCCGTCCACGGGCAGCAGTGAAAAGGTGCAAAACTAAAAGGTATAACCTTCATCTACGTATGGCGCCACTCCGCCCGATCCTGTCTGTAGTGCCTCAGACACATACCAAGCGCTCTCTGTAGGGGTATATTCACACCAATGCTCAAAAAATGCCCACATACACCCAGGTTGGCACACACTATATATCTATTCAGTGGGACAGGTCGGTGACAGATTGATGCAGCAAAATAGGGCAGCGCTTGGAAACTACAACTCCTAGTGGAGCGTCAGAACAATCTGGGAGTTGTAGTTCTGCATTAGTTGGAAAGGCTTTATCCCAAACCTGACGAGAACGAGCACGTCTAGGAATCCACAAGCAACGTAAGGCTACAATATGGCCACCTGAACACGTAATGTGTTCAGCTTGTCAAGGTAAAGTTTGGTATATCTGGATATAGTAGACCTACACAAGATCCCAAACATGCAAACCCCCTAATGGCGAGAGCTTCGCAACATCAGCAGCAACAAAGCACAATTCACATAGAGTGATTCGCACTATCAGTATTTACATGTCCATTGTTCTCATCCGTCACAGGAAGAGAACGACAGACATTAAAGGGATTGTGCTGTTAAGGACATTTCTTCCCTACTCACAGGCCAGAGGATAAGGGTCTGATCGCTGGGGGTCCGACCACTGGATCCTGCAGTGATGAAGAGAACAGGGGACTGAGCCCCAATAAAGCCTCCTTGTGCATGGATCAGGAGTGCGCTTGTGTGACCATCGCTCCATTCGCTTCCATGGTGCTACCAGGACTGTAATCTCCTGCAGCCCCATAAAAAAGGAGAACGGTCACGCAAAAGCACCCCTGACCCATGCACAAGGAGGCCTCAGTCCCGTTCTCTTCATCACTGACAATGGGAACGGACGCAGGCAGAGAGGGCTCCCCCTCTACTACCATTCAAGTCTGTTGCACCCATCCTATAACGGATAAGAGCAATGGAGTGTGAACATCCCCTAAAAATTACAGGGAAAAGTTGTAGAGTTGAGGCTGAGAACACATGTTGTGGAAATGTCGCATTTTTGTTGCAGATTTTGCTCAGTGTTTTTGAGCCAAAGCTAAGAGTGGATTTAGCAGGAGATAGAAACATAAGCAGATTCCTTTAGAAGACTTTGCTTTGGCTCAATTTTTTTTTTTTTTTTTTTTTTAAATGCAGCTTTCCCAGACTGTGAGGTCTCATCCAGAGTCCAGCTGCTCACATAGGGAGAGTAAGCAGATCTACCATGGCCTTACAGCAAACCCTTCAAATACCTGACGCAATGACCCATGGAGGGCCCGGCAGGAGAGATAAAGAGGTCAAGTCAACAGCAGAATGAGAACATATACACATAATCCGCAGACACTATCAAAGCGTCACTGCCACCTGCCAAAAAGGGAACCCCGCTACGTGACACAGGGATAAGTCATTCAGCTTCAACTCTGACCATACAAACCAAAAAATTGTGAACGGGTGTGAGATGTCCGGAAGATAGTGGGGCTACAGGAGGGCACCAAATCATAGCAAACACCGGGGTGCGGGCAGAGCACCAGCGTCTCCATACAAGTATCAGACTGTACATATAACCACAGCAAGCAACCTGTACAAAACTACAAATCCCAGCATGCCCTGGCAGCTTTACAATAGAGAAGAGCCAGGGTGAGGACCTCAGCTTCTTCATACTCTGCAGCCACTAAAATGGGAATACGGATAAGCTAAGGAACAGATCAGCAGGTTGCTTTGGATAAATTTGGGCAAATATAAGAACAGCCGAGGGGGGCCTGGAGGGAAATCCTGCAGCACATTCTTCTGTACACTGCTGCAGGATAAACCGTCCACAGCTCAGGTGATTTTTAGGTGCAGCTCCCCTGCAGGTTTCTCTGTGCGCCCCCTGCGGCAATAATTGATGTGGTGTTAGATTAAGACTGTGTGCGCTGCAGGTAATATCACGGCACGTGGATGAGATCGGGTTATCACCACCATCCACTATACCCCTACTGTACAGTGCAGCTAACCCATTGCAATTACTGTCCACAGGGCCCGGCCTCAAAGGGTTTTATGTCCAGGATATTTATGGCCAGCAGGTCTATGAGATCGGAGGGGATCTGACTCTGCATCCCTGCTGATACTCTTCTTGATGGGGCCATGGCATTCTTGTCAGCACTGTGACCTCTTCGATGTTTCCTCATCCATCTACCTGCATGCTGTATACCTGGCAGTGACAGTATATAGTATTGCAGTTCCTCTCATTCAAGTAAACAGGACAAAGCTGCAATACCCTGCAAGCAAGCAGATCTAGAACAGGTGGATCGCCCAATGTAAAGAGTGAAGAGGCATGCAAGCACTGCAAACCCAAAGAGTGCAGAAAGTCAGACCCACACTGATCGTCATGGCCATCCATATCCTGATCCTGGAAAATCCCATAAGCCCCCCTACACACAGGCAAATGGGGTCCAGAAACGTGCCCACATCATAGTGACTTGATGCTCTGAAGTCCTGGCTGTATATAGTACAGGACAGCAGGGAAACAGGGACCCCCCTCCACCAGCTCACTATGATGGGAGCCTTATCTCCAAAATGCCTGAGAAATAGGGGCATAATATGATCCCAATTTTCCAGACTATTTGCCTGTGTTCAGGGGACTAACTACAGATTATGTGTGATAAAAGGATTCCAGACATTTACTATAGCTCCATTAGAAACAATATCCATGACACTAGTGTGAACCAAGACCAATAAAGCCCATAAAACGTAGCAAAAAAAAAAAAAAAAAAACGCTTTTCCACAACTTGCGGCCTGAGGCTGGAGTCACATATGCACCCTATGATGCAGACCCTTGAGTCAAAGATCCAGCAGGAAGAAGAAGTAGAAGTCCTTCCTTTGTATTTGCCTTCTTTCCAATTCCAAAAAAAAACTGCACCAAAACCTGCATGTGTGATTCCAACCTAAGGGAAAATACTTGCAGGAAAAGTTTTTAAACAAGCATGATAAATAAGACGACACTTCCAAGGCAGGGAAGGGTTAGAATTGCAGCAGCACATGACAGGGGGATTACATTACTCGGCCTGGAGGTGACTGATCTGCTCACACACAGAAGTTTCTAGTGGCAATGAGCGCTCAGCTGGTGCTGGGCATGTAAACAGCGGACACTACCAGGGGCACTACATATCCCAGACATCACTTCATCCTGCAGAGTACAAACCTTCTTCTTTTCAAGGTTACGGATCTTCTTGTCGAGGACCACCAGGATCTGTTTCATGGCCTCACTCTGTATGGTTCCAGTACCAGTCGCCGCTGCCTCGCCGGAGCCCGGCACAGCCTTGCTGCTTGTGGCTGAGGGCATCTGAGAAAGAAATATATACGTGTTAGCAGCTTTCTAGCACACTTAACCCCCCGTCACATACATATTATATACACCAATACTTAATTTTGTATACATCGCACAAGTGTCCACACATTGCATGCGTATTGTGGTGCAACCAGTGTAGAAAATAAAGCAGCACCAAGGACAGAGACGGCTGGTACTTACATTCAAGGCTGGATGAGATATTTTGGTTTAAGAGATGACAAGACACTTTACTTGCAAGTACCAGCCTTTTCAGTATGAGAGGTCTCTCACATGCCGTATAATCTGAATTGGGGCCGTTCACATGACTTTGCCCTATTTAAAGGCTCCAAGTGCAGACCCCCCATCAATCAGCTGATCACTGGAGGACCAGACCTACAGTGATCAGCGGCCAATGGGGAAATGTCGTCCTACACATCGGTCACTGCAGTCATTGACTGGCCCTCCTATTTCTTGTATTGCATGATCAGCAAAAGTAGAAGTTGCTCTGCAGTGGTTCAGGAAGGTGCTCCAGAGCAGGACCAGCGAGGAGCTCCATACTGGATGGCAGTGCTGCAAACACCTACATGGTAAAGTCTGCAGCAGACATATAGAGGAGATCTTAAAGGGATTGACATAGCAGAAAAGAGAAGTAATATGCTAAATAGAAAATAACGTATTAAATCTGTCGCTGCTCTGACGGCCTGCACTGGTCACTGCTAGCTGGTGCGGTGGCGAGGAGGGATGATCGCAACAGGTAATCTTCTCAGTAGTCTCACGCTTTACATGCAAGAGTAGTCATGTCCGTTACATCAGGACCATCAATATTAGTTACGCGAGGGTCCGACCCCCACATAGCTGCAGCAGGACAGCGCAGCTCCCAATAATTATTTACATGTCAGGAGCCAGGCTGCCCACTCGTGTAGCAACTGCTTTAGGTATGGCAGTGCTGTCCCATAGACCTCAATGGGATAACACTGCAGTACCTAAAAGCACTGCTACGCTGTCACAGCGAGCAAACAGGACAACTCCAACCATGTAAACATCATCAGGAGCCACGCTGTCCAGAGCAGCTAATGTGCAGGGGATCTGGGTGTCAGAACCTCGCCGATCCAATAATGACGACCTATTCTAAGGATAGGACATCAATATTACAAAGTGGACAACATCTTTAATACCCTTTACTTTAGCCCATGGGGAATTCAGTCCATATATCAGATGATTTCCCAGCTCAGAGACCCCAGACCCTTTAAGATCTCGTCCAAATGCTGGTGCTGTAATATGCAATATTTCCATCCGGTGTGGGGCCTTCCATCAGCCATTGACTTCAAAGGGTCTCTCCGTTCCGTTCCCGACGTCACAGAACAGGATAGGACCTGCTCTATAATCATCAGAACGCAGAATCGGAAGCGTGGAAACTTAAGTGTTCACACCGGCTCAGGAGCACCCCTCTGTGTGACACTGGGGAGCAACTTCTAATTTACCTCAGCTATTCCTTGTATAGTCTGGTGCCCCATTCATTATAGCCCCTTTAATACTACATATCTTCCGTGGGGTGTAATCCGCAGCCAGCACCCTATACTTGCCAATTCTACTGCAAAATCTAATACCCTATACGCATCCGACAGCTGGGGGGAGGGGGGCATCCGACAGCTGGGACCACCACCAATCAATAGGATGTGCCCATTTGACAGCAGTGATCACACTTGCACACCATGGGGTAGTACACTGTCACCATAGAGATGAATGAGGGGCACCGCGTACACCTGACGGGGGGAGGAGATGTCACCCCATTCTTACAATCATTGGGGGTCCCAGTGCTCAGTCCCACCCAGATCTACCCCCCCTACCCTGCATATAGACTATCCCATTAGTAGAATACCCCTTTAATATTACAAAACAAATCCAATCACACTATTTTTGGCCGCACGACATACACCAGTGTTGGGGAACAATAAGATTCAACCCAAAAAAGTTTTTGTCCCCCCAATTAAAAGGAATAAAATTGCCATGTACCCCCTGCATAGGGCCTGCTGACCCATCACAGACCATAACCACCACCATAGACACCGATGATCAAAGTGAACGGAAAGGTCAGTGTGAATAGTGCCCAATACCGCGCGGCAGTAGCTCCACACCCGACTACAGAGTGAGAGGTGTCGGGCTAGGGCCCCCACACTGACGGATCCGCCCGCCCACGAGGACAATCATCCCCCCCATAACTAATTATCATGCCGCCCGCGGCACCGGATGTTCCCCCGCTCCCGGGTGCCGTCCTGCTGCCCTCCCGCCCCACCTTTCAGGGTCTCCGCGGTGTGTCGGTCACGGGGCCTGAGCGCTGGTCGCGGTGTGAGGTTGAGAGAGGAGTCGCCACCGCCACTGCCGCCTCACCGAGCTAATGAGGCCGAGAGACAGGAAGCGGAGGGATTTACACAGCTGGGGGCCTGAGCGGGGCTGCCCGCCGCGGTGCCTGAAATGTGGCAGGCTCTGGATGGTCTCTTCGGCGATGCCTTGCGCTCCTCTGCGGTATTCAGAGCCCGGCTCCGGGGTGGCTTTCTTTCTACCACACTCGGTCTGGAGCTGGTGGTGTGAATGGAAGCATCAGGCGGCCACGGTGATCCTCAACGGACAATGGAAAGGAGGAGGCAGGGGCCGGAGCGCGAGGAAGGGGAGGAGCTTATAGCTATAGTAGGGGCGGGATTAAGCTAATACAGGCCGCTCAACCACGCCCTCTCCTTAAAGGGGCAGTGCTGCAATTGTTTTTGTCTTCCTTGTGATGACTTTCTCCAGCAAAATATCTGACTGTGAGATAACAGGACACAGTTCACCGACAACCTAGATAGCATGCAGTGTGACAGCCTACCGTCTCCTCATACTGTCCCATCTGTGATATCGCCATAGATTACCGATTTTACAATAAATTTATCAAAGGTTGCATGCCGTTTATAAAATTTGTTGCATTTGTGACTGGAGAAGGTTTTGGTTGGGTTGTACAGCTTATACTTAATGCCCGGTGGCTGGCGACATTCAGATTTAACTTTTTTGCAACTTTTTAAAAAGTTGTATTTTATAAATTTGGGCTAAAAGGTCGCACTAACCCGACACATTGGCTTAAAAGGATTTTCTCACTGCTGATACCTATGGGGCATCGTTGTCTGACCACGGGGACCACCAACCCAAAGAATAGGGGACCCTGCGTGCCCCATGTCAATGGGCCAGTGGTGGACATGTGTGACCAGCTGGCTAGCTAAGGCTAGATTCACACAGCGGAATTTGGCAAGGAATTTGAGGCCATTTTTGGCCTCAGATTCCTCTTCATATTGCAGGCCTGTGGACCCGCTTAAGACACGATGGGACTGGTTAGCCTGAAGCCGCAAACTCTGCGGTCAAAATTCTACAGAATCTGTGGGAATATCGAGCAGTGTGCTGAAGAAAAAGCGGCGACCAGGACCATTTTAACACATTGATAGGCCTAGTGCAAAAGTTTTATAAGTGAGACCCAATCACCACCATTTATACAGACCTGGCCCTCACAAATTATAATGCCTCCCAAGAGGACCCCACATAGTATAATGCCCCTTAGTGGCCCTATACAATATAATGCCCGCAGTGGCCCATCACACAGACAATGCCTCTGCAGTGGCCCCTTATAATATAATGTCACCCCCAATGACTCATCACACAATAACCTGCACCCCTTCTCCCAGTGGCCCCTCACATGATATAATACAATAAACCAAAAAATATATACTTCTGTTACTATAGTCCTGTTCATACAATGCTGCTTGCAAGCTCTGGTTCTAGTAATGTATGTGGATTGGTAATTATCGCTTCTCCTGTCTATACTTTTGTGTCCATCATAACAGATCCAACTCTACATAAAAAGTAAAGATGGGTAAACTTCTTAAGATTTGTTTCATTTCAGGTCCAAGATTTGTTTCGGGTCTAACAAATTTGGTATGAAGCACACCTTAAAATGAAAATGGCTTAAAACATAGTCTATGACAGAGTCAGGGCTCCTAGGCATCTATCTATAAAACAGGGTGTATAACACTGTCAGGGCTCCTAGTATCCTATCTATAAAACATAGGTTCCTAGGACCCCTGAATGTGTTCTACACCATCTATAAAACACAAAAAGGGGCGCCCCGCAAAGGGCCGGCCCCGAGCCCTATAAAACACAAAAAGGATAGGTTCCTAGGACCCCTGAATGTATTCTACACCATCTATAAAACACAAAAAACATAGGTTCCTAGGAGCCCTGACAGTGTCATACACTATGTTTTATAGATACAGTCATATGAAAAAGTTTGGGCACCCCTATTAATCTTAATCATTTTTAGTTCTAAATATTTGGGTGTTTGCAACAGCCATTTCAATTTGATATATCTAATAACTGATGGACACAGTAATATTTCCAGATTGAAATGAGGTTTATTGTACTAACAGAAAATGTGCAATATGCATTAAACCAAAATTTGACCGGTGCAAAAGTATGGGCACCTCAACAGAAAAGTGACATTAATATTTAGTAGATCCTCCTTTTGCAAAAATAACAGCCTCTAGTCGCTTCCTGTAGCTTTTAATCAGTTCCTGGATCCTGGATGAAGGTATTTTTGACCATTCCTCTTTACAAAACAATTCCAGTTCAGTTAAGTTTGATGGTCGCCGAGCATGGACAGCCCGCTTCAAATTATCCCACAGATGTTCAATGATATTCAGGTCTGGGGACTGGGATGGCCATTCCAGAACATTGTAATTGTTCCTCTGCATGAATGCCTGAGTAGATTTGGAGCTGTGTTTTGGATCATTGTCTTGCTGAAATATCCATCCCCGGCGTAACTTCAAATTCGTCACTGATTCTTGTACATTATTCTCAAGAATCTGCTGATACTGAGTTGAATCCATGCGACCCTCAACTTTAACAAGATTCCCGGTGCCGGCATTGGCCACACAGCCCCAAAGCATGATGGAACCTCCACCAAATTTTACAGTGGGTAGCAAGTGTTTTTCTTGGAATGCTGTGTTTTTTGGACGCCATGCATAACGCCTTTTTGAATGACCAAACAACTCAATCTTTGTTTCATCAGTCCACAGGACCTTCTTCCAAAATGAAGCTGGCTTGTCCAAATGTGCTTTTGCATACCTCAGGCGACTCTGTTTGTGGCGCGCTTTCAGAAACGGCTTCTTTCGCATCACTCTCCCATACAGCTTCTCTTTGTGCAAAGTCTGCTGTATTGTTGACCGATGCACAGTGACACCATCTGCAGCAAGATGATGCTGCAGCTCTTTGGAGGTGGTCTGTGGATTGTCCTTGACTGTTCTCACCATTCTTCTTCTCTGCCTTTCTGATATTTTTCTTGGCCTGCCACTTCTGGGCTTAACAAGAACTGTCCCTGTGGTCTTCCATTTCCTTACTATGTTCCTCACAGTGGAAACTGACAGGTTAAATCTCTGAGACAACTTTTTGTATCCTTCCCCTGAACAACTATGTTGAACAATCTTTGTTTTCAGATAATTTGAGAGTTTTTTTGAGGAGCCCATGATGCCACTCTTCAGAGGAGATTCAAATAGGAGAACAACTTGCAATTGGCCACCTTAAATACCTTTTCTCATGATTGGATACACCTGGCTATGAAGTTCAAAGCTCAGTGAGGTTACAAAACCAATTTTGTGCTTCAGTAAGTCAGTAAAAAGTAGTTAGGAGTATTCAAATCAATAAAATGATAAGGGTACCCAAATTTTTGCATCGGTCAAATTTTGGTTTAATGCATATTGCACATTTTCTGTTAGTACAATAAACCTCATTTCAATCCTGAAATATTACTGTGTCCATCAGTTATTAGATATATCAAATTGAAATGGCTGTTGCAAACACCCAAATATTTAGAACTAAAAATGATTAAGATTAATAGGGGTGCCCAAACTTTTTCATATGACTGTAGGTTCCTATGAACCCTGACAGTGTTCTACTCTATACTATGTTTGATAGATAGATGCCTAAGAGCCTTGCCAGTGTCATACACTATACAGTCATATGAAAAAGTTTGGGCACCCCTATTAATCTTAATCATTTTTAGTTCTAAATATTTGGGTGTTTGCAACAGCCATTTCAATTTGATATATCTAATAACTGATGGACACAGTAATATTTCAGGATTGAAATGAGGTTTATTGTACTAACAGAAAATGTGCAATATGCATTAAACCAAAATTTGACCGGTGCAAAAGTATGGGCACCTCAACAGAAAAGTGACATTAATATTTAGTAGATCCTCCTTTTGCAAAAATAACAGCCTCTAGTCGCTTCCTGTAGCTTTTAATCAGTTCCTGGATCCTGGATGAAGGTATTTTTGACCATTCCTCTTTACAAAACAATTCCAGTTCAGTTAAGTTTGATGGTCGCCGAGCATGGACAGCCCGCTTCAAATTATCCCACAGATGTTCAATGATATTCAGGTCTGGGGACTGGGATGGCCATTCCAGAACATTGTAATTGTTCCTCTGCATGAATGCCTGAGTAGATTTGGAGCTGTGTTTTGGATCATTGTCTTGCTGAAATATCCATCCCCGGCGTAACTTCAAATTCGTCACTGATTCTTGTACATTATTCTCAAGAATCTGCTGATACTGAGTTGAATCCATGCGACCCTCAACTTTAACAAGATTCCTGGTGCCGGCATTGGCCACACAGCCCCAAAGCATGATGGAACCTCCACCAAATTTTACAGTGGGTAGCAAGTGTTTTTCTTGGAATGCTGTGTTTTTTGGACGCCATGCATAACGCCTTTTTGTATGACCAAACAACTCAATCTTTGTTTCATCAGTCCACAGGACCTTCTTCCAAAATGAAGCTGTCTTGTCCAAATGTGCTTTTGCATACCTCAGGCGACTCTGTTTGTGGCGTGCTTTCAGAAACGGCTTCTTTCGCATCACTCTCCCATACAGCTTCTCCTTGTGCAAAGTGTGCTGTATTGTTGACCGATGCACAGTGACACCATCTGCAGCAAGATGATGCTGCAGCTCTTTGGAGGTGGTCTGTGGATTGTCCTTGACTGTTCTCACCATTCTTCTTCTCTGCCTTTCTGATATTTTTCTTGGCCTGCCACTTCTGGGCTTAACAAGAACTGTCCCTGTGGTCTTCCATTTCCTTACTATGTTCCTCACAGTGGAAACTGACAGGTTAAATCTCTGAGACAACTTTTTGTATCCTTCCCCTGAACAACTATGTTGAACAATCTTTGTTTTCAGATCATTTGAGAGTTGTTTTGAGGAGCCCATGATGCCACTCTTCAGAGGAGATTCAAATAGGAGAACAACTTGAAATTGGCCACCTTAAATACCTTTTCTCATGATTGGATACACCTGGCTATGAAGTTCAAAGCTCAGTGAGGTTACAAAACCAATTTTGTGCTTCAGTAAATCAGTAAAAAGTAGTTAGGAGTATTCAAATCAATAAAATGATAAGGGTACCCAAATTTTTGCACCGGTCAAATTTTGGTTTAATGCATATTGCACATTTTCTGTTAGTACAATAAACCTCATTTCAATCCTGAAATATTACTGTGTCCATCAGTTATTAGATATATCAAATTGAAATGGCTGTTGCAAACACCCAAATATTTAGAACTAAAAATGATTAAGATTAATAGGGGTGCCCAAACTTTTTCATATGACTGTATATAAAACATAGTATAGAACACTGTCAGATCTCCTAGAAACCTATCTATAAAACATAGGTTCCTAGGACCCCTGAATGTGTTCTACACCATCTATAAAACACAAAAAACTTAGATGCCTAGGAGCCCTGACAGTGTCATACACTATCTATAAAACAGGGTGTATAACACTGTCAGGGCTCCTAGGAATCTAACAATAAAACATAGGTTCCTAGGACCCCTGAATGTGTTCTTCACCATCTATAAAACACAAAAAATATAGATGCCTAGGAGCCCTGACAGTGTCATACACTATCTATAAAACAGGGTGTATAACACTGTCAGGGCTCCTAGGAATCTATCTATAAAACATAGGTTCCTAGGACCCCTGAATGTGTTCTACACCATCTATAAAACACAAAAAACATAGATGCCTAGGAGCCCTGACAGTGTCATACACTATCTATAAAACAGGGTGTATAACACTGTCAGGGCTCCTAGGAATCTAACAATAAAACATAGGTTCCTAGGACCCCTGAATGTGTTCTTCACCATCTATAAAACACAAAAAATATAGATGCCTAGGAGCCCTGACAGTGTCATACACTATCTATAAAACAGGGTGTATAACACTGTCAGGGCTCCTAGGAATCTATCTATAAAACATAGGTTCCTAGGACCCCTGAATGTGTTCTACACCATCTATAAAACACAAAAAACATAGATGCCTAGGAGCCCTGACAGTGTCATACACTATCTATAAAACAGGGTGTATAACACTGTCAGGGCTCCTAGGAATCTATCTATAAAACATAGGTTCCTAGGACCCCTGAATGTGTTCTACACCATCTATAAAACACAAAAAAACAGTGTATGACACTGTCAGGGCTCCTAGGGACATATCTATCTAAGATCTAGCTCTCTAAGGCAAACAGAGCCAAAGTTATGTCAAATTGAAAGTGTCATTATTATTATTATAGTTTGGGGTCTCTTCAGACCTCAGAGTATAACAGGTGAAGGCCCAGGGGAGGTGTAAAAAAAATAAAATAACATTCATACTCAAATTCTCTCACCTCTTTTGGGCCTCCTCACAGACATCATACGCCTGGGTTCACCGCTAGGTTTCAGCCGTGACAAGGGGATGCCGAGTGTCAGTATGTCATGGTGCTCGATGTGTCCATGTGACCACTGGTGGCCCAATCACAGGCCTCAGTGGTGACCCCGGGCACATGATATCACCAGGAGAGCACCGGACACCACCAGGAAGCCCAAAAGAGGTAACAGAAGGTGAATATAAATGTTTTTTTATTTTTTTCACCTCCCCTGGGCCTCCACCTATTATATCTCTTCAGACCTCAGAGTATAATACGGCGTCCATTTTAGTTCACTGAGACTAATCTCCATTTGTTCGGTTTTATAAAGAACCGAACAATTTGGAATAGTTGGGTCAAACCCAGCTCAGTATCGCCCATTTCTAGTTAAAAAAAAAACAGATGGCCATCCATTAAACAGATCTGCTAGTTGGATGTAAAAAGACATAATGTGAATGGTGCCTTATGTGTATCAGGGCCATCCGATTGGTAGATGTTGGGGAAAAACAGATCTGGCCATGGTGGATTTCATCATGCCCTAATCTTTCGTTCTCAGGATGATACTCCCTACCAGAGCTGTGTGGCAGCATCTTTTGCATGCCAAGTGTATACATGCCAGCCAAGTGTGCAGTGTACTGGAATGTCGGGGGAGGCAGCTGTTGCCTGGACAGGCATTTAGTACACAGCTATCCGTATACCTCCCAACTTTCAGAAGACTGATAGAAGGACAAAATCTGCAGCAAATGCACATATCAGAAGCCAAGCCTGTAACCCCACTCATGCCCGCTTTGACCCTGCCCATTCCCATTAAGTCTCTTTGTGCCTACACACAGTATAATACCTCTTTAGTGGCACCGACATGGTATAATGCCCCAATAAAGAATCATGCCCCTTGAGGACCCCACACAATATAATGCCCCCTTGTGGCCCCCACACAGTTTAACCTCCCCTTGTGATCCCCGCACAATATAAGGCCCTTTTGTGGTCCCTACACAGTATAATGGAGCAGATATATTATGCCTTGTAACACAGTTTTCTGGTGTACAAGGCATGAAAAAGTTGCTTTTTTTTTTTTTTTTTTTGTACAAATCCAGTTTTTGCACAACAAAATTGTAAATTTTTTTCTGTTTTGTACCTCCCTTGCTACTTTCCTGGACTAGGGTGTGTTGAAGAGTTTAGCAGGTTACTGGCATAAAAGATCCCTTGAATCTTATGTGCCAACCCCAAGTGATTTACATCTGGGGCTGATCAGCGGGTGGAAACCAGCGGGAGTTTCAAGAAAATGAAGTGGAATCTCAGGCAGAAGTTCACCTCAATTCTTTTTCGTTTTCCACTATCTGAAAAAGCAGAATTTCCGCAAGCCACGATCGTTTTCAGGCCAGGACTTATCTGAATATTCCAGGATTGTTTCCAAAAATTTAGGGCACTTGTCAACTATGCTAACTGAAATAGTAGGAAATAGGGGGAGTTCCGATTACAGATCAGCCACTTGTACACAACCTTTTTTCTGCTATTTCCTATGGGTACAACTTTTGCCATAGTTTGTGTTTGGGATATCGTTGTGTCCTAAATGTCCGGTGATCCTTTGTATTAATATAGGCAGTGGTGTAGGGCTTTACATTGTGGTTTATGCAAAAAAAAAAAAAAAAAATTAAAGGAGGCTGTTAAAGGTCATCAAAATCAGACACAGCGCCACACCCTGTGCAGAGGCCATGCCAGGTTACTGCAGCTATAGGGTAGCTGAACTGCAATGGCGCGCCCTGGCCACTACACAGTGTGTGGAGCTGTATGTGCAGAACTCATATGATCGGTGAGGGCCAGGTGAGTAGTTATTTGTAGGGTGCCCGAGCATTTTTTTTTCCAGGGCTGACCTGAGTCTGAAAGGACTGTGAAGCTCTAGAATATAATAATCAATTTTCCTGATTTCGTATCAGGTAAAACCCGAAATTTTTGGAACATTTGTGGCTAGTTGTGAACCAGTTCTCTAATCTCTACTTGCTAGGTGGGTCACTTATGAGGCATCATAACTATGTAGGAAACTAGGAAAGTTTGTGGGACACAAAGGGGCACCATTATTGTGTGTGTGGGGGGCACAAAGATGACTAAAGAGATATTAAGCATGTATAGACAGGAACTGGGTTAGAGATGTGGCTAAAATTTTGTGGATCACAAAGGGCACCATTTCTTGGTCCTGACAAGTCTGTCAGCATTAGAGCACATTTGTTTTCAGTTGCACTTGTTTCTCTCCTCCACTAGGTGGCGCTTTATTACTATGTTATATTATAAATACAGTTCTCAGAACATCACTTTATTATCTCACGATCCTAGTGATCTCTCGGATCAGCCATCTCTAAGGTTTAATGAAATGTAAAAATAATAAAAATTATTTTTTCTTTGATATACCTAAAATAAAATCACTGGAGTCCCTGAATAAGTGAGGCCTCATGCATACGACTAAGTGTGCAGGCTGAGGGGGAGAGGGCAATTTTTTTAATGGAAGGTAATCAGAAGCCATCCGTATGCCTTCCGTCCCCCATTGACTTCAATGGGGGGGTTCTGTCCCGTTCCGATACGATACGATATCACGGAGTGAGATAGGACCTGCTCTATAGTTATCGGAGTCCCACTTAGATGGCACACTCGGCTGTGTACATGTAGCCCGAGTCTTGTGCTGCGTCAAGAGCCAGCTCCACATTCTCTCCATACACCACAAAGTCACATGCCACCCATATATAGTGTGAAATGTATGGCAACTATTTACTGTGCCAGCCCAATGCATACATACGCCAGGTTCACACTAGCGTTCGGGTCCGCATGGGGACCCGAAAGATGGAAACCCTATCCGCTTAAAAAGCGGTTATATGCGGAAACCCACGGACCCAATAAACTATAATGGGGTCCGCCAGGTTTGTGCCCGGTTTCCGACGATTTTAAACTGAAGCCGGTGGAGAGAAAACTTCTCCTTGCAGGACTTTTCTCTTTGCCGATTTTAGGCGTATTCAGCGACAGAGTCTCCTACGCTAGTGTGAATTCAGCCTTACCTAACTGGTAAAGCAGAGAACAAATTTGGTCCTGCCCCTAGCTCTCCTTAAACAGCACACTTTGTATAACAGACCCCTTTTCTGACCAGGGCATGCCAAAATTGCCGGACTGAAAATTAGGGACTTTTTGGCAAATTCGAGAGTGCCAACCATAGCCACCTTCCATCGTGTACCATGGCCAACAGGGTCTATGGGCCCCTTTACATGGCGCTAAATTCGCTATGCTTAAACCACAGGAGGCCAGGGATTGCAGATGCCCTAAAAGGGCAAAAATCCACTTTTATAAATGATCCCCTCTGATGCCATCCAATTTCTGTCAATTGTTGAGAGCTGCTTTAAAGCTCAGTGTTTCTCCACTTAGAAAGTTCATTTCAGTTCAGCAAAAATGTCAGAACTCGACGTGAGAGGGACAGATAAAATAACAGGGATTCCTATGGAAACATTTCCCACTCTCCTGGGACAGAGCACAAAAGCCGCATTTACGTCTCCAGTATGGGCGTAGCGTCCTGGAGCAGATCTGTAGTGATGACAAGGTGCGGTTCTTATGTACCCCCTATACATATAAGAGCAAAGTTGGCCAAACCCCTCCTTTTTTATTGAATTGATCCTCTCACCTCTCCCCCAGACAGATGATGTCAGGGGAATAAGGGTCGAGCAGGTTGAACGTCAATGCCCGATCCTTTGGTTTGCAGAAGATTTAAGCCGCCACCAGCAGTTTCTCCCTTTTACCAATTCAGCAGAACCTAGCATGCATGTGGATAGGGGTGTCAGGAGGAATAGCTGTCAATCGAACGAACATTTGGCTGACAGCCCTGTGTATGAAAGCCTTAAAACTGACTGTGCACATAAAATTAAACCCATGGACTTCAGTGGGATGGAGCAGTGCCTATGGGTCTTGGTCTGTAAGACTAGGTTCACGCTGTTATTCCAGCCTAGAAATCTGCACCAAAATCCACATGCATTATACTGTCTGATAGATTTTGTGGATTTTGATGCAGATGTCACCCATTGTAGTGGATAAAATCTGCAGTAGAAATTCATGGCATTCATACATTTAAGCCCTGACCCTTGTAATGCCCCCAAAATGCCACTTTTGGGTAGGGTTTGTGGATAATTATACTATGTGGAATTTTGGTGCTGATACCGCAACCAAAAATCCGGTCCAATTTACTATCCTGGTTTAGGTTAAGGCCCCACGTAGTGTCCCACAGCAACAAAAGCGCTGCGGGAAAAACTGCGGCGGCAACCCATTGCGGTTCTTCCTGCAGCGCTTTGCACAAAGTTCGCCGAGGTTTCCTCAGTGGACTTTCTGCTTCCATTATACCTATAGGGAAACCACCGGCTTTTCCGTAGGTATAATTTACATGCTGCGATTTTCAAAACTACAACGGTTTTGGAAATCGACGCATGTCCGCAGCGCGTATTTTGTTGTAACTGTAAAACGCAGCGTTTTTTCTGCAGCGTTTCCGCCACGGGCAAACTGCAGCGTTTGTGCCATGTGGAGACCCGGCCTTAGAAGTCTGGGCCTGGTGTCATTTAGATTTTAGTGTCTCTCAGCTTTAGGTTCACTTGCAATTTTTTTTAACCAAAAAAAATAAAAAATTAGACATTTTTGGCTTTCTGATGGTTTCCAATATAATTTTGGCTAAAAAAAAATGCAGGAAAAATGGAGATATGAGATATGGATGAGCTCTAAATCACCCTATGCCGCCTCACATACGAGCCTGAGCTGAACATGCATGCTACTATAGCAATGATGCCAGTTATCTCGGGTGCAATTGCCTCTTTACCGCCCCCCCCCGACCTTGTATAATCCACCCTGTAATATCAGTTGGGGCCTAAGTGTATAACCAGTAGTAAATACACCCATGGGTCACATCAGTCAATGACTTCTGCAGGCTATAAGACGAGCCGTATATTCCAAGGGAGAGGCCGCTTGCCCCATGTCTGACACCCACTGATAACCAGGGCTGGGTCCAGAACTGACAACTTTCATGATTTGTGTAGATAAGACATGATATCCTCATCTCATGGTCAGGGCAGCAGGATTTTGGGTGTTTTTTGCAAAGACATGTAAAGTAAAAGTGAAATTATGACTAAGCTACGGTTAAACACTACGGTTAAGGGCCACATCCGGTATATATAACATAAAGACCTCCTAATACATATATACGTCTCATGTGCCCATTATGCCAAGAGTGTGTATGTGTTAATAAAACGCTTTGGGGCGTCCCCTTCCACTTCACATGCCAAGTGATGTCACGTTGATTGGTCACATGACCTGTTCACAGCTCAGTCCCATTCAAATGAATGGGCTGAGCTGCGATACCAAGCACAGCCACTATACAATGTATGGAGCTGTGTTTGGTAAGTAGTGAAGGGGCCTGAACGCTGCGGCCTCTTCATACAGCTGATCAGTGGGGTCCCAGGTGTCGTATCCACATAGATGTTCATTTCATAACCTATCTTAAACATAAGTCATCAATTACTAAGCCTGGAAAACCCCTTTAAGATGTGTGCGTAATCCATGATAACACCTCTCGCCTGGAACATAGGGCAGAGTTATTAAACCGTCTTGTTGCCCACAGCAACCAAGCACAGCACAAGTTTCAGTTCTTATAGTGCTTTTGAAAAATGAAAGTGAAAGCTGCGCTGTGATTGGTTGTTGTGGGCGACTAAAACAGCTTACCTTTAAGACAGTTTTCATAAATCTGCTCCAAATTGAGGGAGATTCGTCGAAACTGGTGCAAATGAAAAGTGGAGCAGTTGCCCATAGCAACCAGATTACACATACCTCCCAACTTTTAGAGGACAGAAAGAGGGACAAAATGTGCGGTGCACTATGCGCCGCAGCAAATTTAGCTCCACCCATTTCTAAATTGACTCCGCCCATTCCCATTCCATTCTCTTTGTGCTCCCCACACAGTATAATGCTCCTATAGTCACTCTATTATTATATGCCCCCACATTATAATGTATTAAAATTGACCCCACAGTATAAAGTCTCTCTCCTGGTGCACCCACGGTTTAATGTCACCCTCCAACTGTTTAAACTGGGGGGGCAACTAGAGGGGGAAATTAAACTGGGGCAACTGGAGAGGGACATTAAACCGTGGGGCAGCTGGAGGGGGACATTAATGTAATGTCCTCCGCAAAATTTATGGACCACAGATGCCACAATCGCATAGACAATGTATATTACCAGCACATATGGAAAATATAACATGACTACCTCTACTCTTCATGGAGGCTTAATGGTTAATCCACTTTATATGCCAATGTCCATAGGGATAGATGATATGGTGTCTTGCAGCCGCACACCCTTCCTCCACCTATAGATATAACATGCACATTAAGCAGAGCTGAAAGTGTATGTTATTAGGGCCATAGTGTCACAACCATCTGACCCATTGCTATCCTGTTATTGCATAGGCCCCAATGCAATCTATGGGCCACCTCCGACTACATGCCATGTATAATACCGATGTTGTCCTCTAGGGTAGGGGGACCTTTGGGTCTTATACCCCAGGGCTTGGGTGTGTCTGCCATCTCTGCACCTTCGATAGCTATATCGCTGAACTCTGGCTTCATGGCACAGGACTTGTACTGTATATGTATTTTTTTGTATTCTGCTGACTAATCCTTGAGATAGGTAGATAACCCCATTACCTGTCCGCCCCTATCTCATGTTTTATAGATAACACTCAGACACCAGGAACACTTCCCCAGACTGAAAGACCCCTGGTGTAAGGACTTATCTCACTATAGGGAGCAGTCATTGATCACTGTCTGCCCATCACTATCTTGTCTGCTGACCCGCTGGCACCTTAGAGGGCAGACGTGTCAAGGTCACATGGCTGAACTCATTGGTATGGGGGCTGGGGGAGACCCTTATGACTATGACTAGCTTTCAAGGGGTTGGCCAGGAGTATATTATTGATAACCATTTCTCAGGATATTTCATCAATAGCAGATCAGCAGGGGTCTGACTCTTGACCCCCTCTGATCAGCTGTCGCAGTGTTCCTAAGCTAACACAGCTCTGTACACTGTGTAGTGGTCTGGGGAAATTTACAGTACTGTAAATCAATGAGACTGAGCTTGCTTGGTGTATGGAGCTGTGCTAGTTCCCCTACACTACGGCCGATGTAAACAACTGATTGCGGAGGGCCCCAGGAGTTACACCCCAGCCGCCCTGTTTTTGGTGACATGTCCTACAATGCAAATATGGAGCAGTCTCTTGGAAAATAATTCAGTCCATTAAATGCAACAGGTAACCCATTACATAGAATGCATCCACATATGCTATAAATGGAAGCCTAGGGTTCGCCCCTTTCATGATGGTCAGGTGTCTGCATACTGCCATATAGTGTATATATTATTACACTGTGGATTTTCCACTTGCAAATCTGCATGTAATCTGCACTATGTGAATGTACCTTACAATTCTTGATTGCAGCAGAAAAGACACAAAATGAGTACACACAGGATAAGGCACATGTTAACTCAATGACATGAGCCAGTAGGATTTGCCACATTGACTGTCCTGAAAAGGTATTAACTCCTCTCTTATACAGCGCGTTTTCACCCTAGCATAACCGAAACGTCATACTGCATCTAGAGCTGGGTCAAACTACAGAATGTGCTCAATAGCTCCTCTTGTGGTACAACCAGGACACTGAATCCACAATTCCAACTCTGAATCCACAGCCCTGGGTGCGACCTAGTCACAACCAACGTTCTGCCTGCACATGTTGCACCTGCAAAGGAAACACAACACTATACACTTTGTATTACCAATGGTTACACAGCACATCCAGCAAAGTTACCATCTAACCCAACATGAAAAGAACTATCTTGGGTGTGGACACTATGTATGGCCATTTATGGTTCCCCACCGAGGGTTGCCCAACTAAGACCCCATGCACACGACAGAGTGTGCTTCCAATGTGGGGCCGAGTTTGCAGTGGGAGGACATTCGGAGTGACATCCAAGTGCATTCCATTATGCATTCACATCTATGGGGGCTTCCAATCAAATTCTGTTCCAATGACTCGAAGCAGGATAGTACCTGCTCTATTTTCATCGGAACGGAACTGACCATCAGACACCCCTTCGGATGGCACACTCAGACGTATGCATGGAGCCTAAGGATGTAAGCCTATACCTTCTTCCATGTACATGAAGACATATGTGAATGCAGATATTACAGATATGATTTTGATGTGTCTCTGTGTCTCTTCCTATTTACCCAGTTTCTATATATGGGATCCTCTGCTGAGCTCTGGAGCCAACATACTGTGCGTGCCCTAGGGCCATGCTATAATGTGCCGGCTCATTAGGTTGAGTTCTGCCTGGTAATTAGCCGGCTCATTAGATGTAACGCTGCACTTTAATTGGTTGATTCATTAAGGCAGAAGATGTCAAACTGTGCGGCATGTACCAGAAACCGTCACTGATAATTAGCTGCCGAAGGAAAGATTCATCTATGTGGCACTAACCCATCAGTATGCAACAAGGCGGAATTCAGACTGAGCTACAAAACTTGTGAACTTTTCTTAAAGGCAATCTGTCAGGTCAATCTGAGACACTAAACCACTCACAGGTCCTTATAGACCTGGGGTTTACTGTCCCAAATCGCCCTGTTGTAATGCAATCCGCAGGCGCATTAAAAATAAAAAAAACCTTTATACTTACCTAGAGAAGGGTCCAATATATGCTGTTCGGCTGAGAACAGTCCGGCTTATTCATGAGCTTCTTTGTTGGCACACCTCCCAGCGCCTGCACAGTTCTTCAGAGAAGTCGAAGATGGACACCCCGGCTTCACTGCGCAATTGCCGGAGGTACGGGGCATGCGCACTGAAGCCGAGGTGTACTCCACTGGCTTCATTGAAGAACTGCACAGGCGCGTGGAGTACAGCGGCAGGGTGAGTATAAAGCTTTTTTATTTTTAATGAGGCCATGGATTGTGTTATAACAGGGTGATTTGGGACAATAAACCCCAGGCCCACATGGACTCTGTGGGTGATTTAGTGTCCCAAATTGCCCTGACAGATTCCTTTTAAGAACTAATATTTATACTGCAGGGATTTTCTGGCCCCAAAATTTCCAGCCCCTTTTTATACTGATGACCTACCTGGACCTCGCACAGATTAGCACGTGCAGCACCGATGCTATTTAAGTATGGCTAGGTTCACACCTGCACCCGGTCTCTGTCCCCGAATCCGCTTGAAAAATGCAGAGAGAAAAGTCCTGCAAGCAGAACTTTTTTCTCCACATTTTTCAGGCGGAAGCCCGGCGGACCATATTATAGTCTATGGGGTCCACGAGTTCCGCAGGTAACCGTTTTTTTAAGCGGATTGGGTTTCCGTTTTTTAGGTCCCTTGAAGAACAGAAACCCAAGCGCAGGTGTGAACCTAGTGTAATAGAAGGATAGATGACTTGTCCTGTGGATGGGTCATCAGTATAGAAAGTAGATTTGGGGTCTTATCAAAAATAGGGAGAAGATACAACCCCTATGCAGATGTTGCCCTTGGTTGATGCCCCGTTTCCTTTCCTTGCGCTTCTGAGGCTGCTTGTTGGCCTCAGCAGTCATGTGAGGTGAGGACTTCCTCCAGAAGAAGCACTGGGGGGCCGCTGGACCGGACAGCGACAGGTAACACCAGAGGACCGGGGACAGGTGAGTATGTTTTTTTTTTTTTTCCACCTTTCCCGGCCTCTTTGCATAAAATTGTATATCCTGGACAACCCCTTTAACATACTGGGGTCTTCCTACATGTCAGAGGGGCGCCTGGGACCAGGCCTGGATGTGACTACCTCCTTGGCACCGTCCTGTCTTGTAGTAATGGACTTTACAAACCACTAAGTAGCAATTTGGTTATCTTACAAGAGAAAACAGGAAAAAACGAGACCAGACATTTATTAAAAGGGAGAAAAATGATGGAACAAGATGGCAGGAAGTGGCTTTTCTTTCCTTCTAGGAGCTTCCTTTGAGTTAATAACCGGTGACATTATGTTGGATTTGATCTTTGACTTCCATTAACCTCTGACATTAGAGACTTTTCTATCTTGACTCGGATCAATCTGAGTGACATTTTGCAAATTAGTCACCAACGTCAGCACTGAATCCATAACCGTGAGCCGCAATGAGGTCTCAAGCGATGGCAACGCGTGTGGGTGCAAGGAGGATGTGTAAAAGTGTTCAGCAGAAGAGAAGACTACAAAATGGCTGACCCATATAAAATAGGGTGTCCGGGCAAGCGCCTAGCATCCAGGAATCGCCTCTTTCCATAACAAGTGCCTGGATCTGCTCTGTGTCTGATCCTTAGGATCTGGTCAATCCACCTGAGAATCTAGTAACCAAACTTACTATATTTTCTGTCTTCTGTGCTTTCGTTGCATGTACGGCCTAGTAGAACGGCCTAAAAGCAAAACTCTCTTAGTCGCCCATAGTAACCAATCACAGCTCAGCTTTCATTTTGTAACCTGCTCCTGAAATATGAAAGCTGCGATGTGATTGGTTGCTATGGGCAACTAAGACAGTTTTGCTTATCGACTATTTTAATAAATCTGCCCCATAGACTTACATTAGCGGCGATATCGCACTGCATGCTATTGTGAATGCTTCGGGGCATATTTATTATGCCTTGAACGCCATAAAAAGTCACAATTTTTTTGTGGAAAAAAATTGCGACTTTTTCGTTTTTTTGCGACGCCCGTGCCACTTTTTCCGAAAAGGTGGCATGACAAGGGCATGCAGGAAGCCATCAGCCTCGCCACATTTATTATCATGTACACCCGAAAACTGGTGTAAATGATACTGGAAATCTGCGTCAGCTGGCGCATGGCCCGACGAGGTGCACCCTCTGCCGGTGATGGGGTTATGAAGACTGTTGAGAACACCAGCCTTTATAAATCTCCCCCATTGAATGCAGTTATTTGGATACATTGCTGTGGAGCACTGGCCATATGGAGGTACTCTATAAGCATTGCTCCTGTGGAGGATACGGTACCATATGTTGCATCATCCCGTTAATGGAAATCGTGCAGCTTAGGGCAAGTAATGGCCACCAGTAAAGTGAATGAGCAGATTTCCCCATTTTGGGTGCGGTCTGGTCCAATAAGGGTTAATAGAGGGTGCACTGCTACTGACTTTCTGCAGCAATTAGTGCTGTTTGTTTACTCTGGAGCCTAATAACAGGGGCTGACACAGAGCCAGTGCTAATCACCCGCCTGCTCTGGTAACCGCTTGCTCAGTAGACCTTGTTTACATTTTAATGAGCTGTTTTCGTCATCCTGAGCTGGGACAATTAGTGAAGATACACATTGAGGTTTCCAGGCTTCCCTGATCCCCTGCAATGGAAAAGATGTCACATTGACTCATCCGGCGTTCACGTTGCCTCATTCAGGAGGGAGCAATTTAAAATAAGACAAAGCTGATCTACCCCTCCGGTGGTGCCAGGCGATTAGCAGCGAGACCAGGCTGGCACCGGCAGCATAGAGGCGTTCGCCCCTACAGCATAGGCAGACTGGAGGGCAAAACAGATAAGGAGTTAGAGAAACACTTAGAGTATGTTCACACAAGGCAGATTTGCTGCAGAAATTGTAGTTCTTGTCCAATTCATCCAAATCCATACACGTAAAATACTGAGAGAGTTGCCCTTGAAGGTGGCCACAATGACGTGTCCCCACTGCAATGGCATGTCCCCGTACAATAAAATGCCCGCTCCACAATGACATGCCTCCTCTGCAATAACGGGGCCATCTTACAATGATATGTCCCCTCCATAGTGACATGTCCCCTCCACAATGATGTGCCCGCTCTGCAATGATATGCCCCCCACAATGACATGCCCCCTTCACAATGACCTTCCCCCTCTGGAATAATATGCCCCCAACAATGACATGTTCCCAACATAGATACGCCCCTCCGCAATGACGTGCCCATCCGCAATGACTTGCCACCTCATCAGTGGCGTAAATTGAACCTTCTGGGCCTCAGTACAAAATTTGTAACGGGGCCCCCACTCACCATAACTCTATAATAATGGTGTAGTCTTATATTGCACAAAGGCGTATGGGCCCCCTCAGGCTCTAGGGTCTGGTAGGGATTGCTACCTCTGCACCCTCTATAGTTATGATGTTGCCCCTCCACAATGACATACCCTGTCCACGTAACGTGCCCCTGTACAATAATGTGCCCCCTCAGCAATGATATACCCCTGTACAACGACATCGTGAAATACCCCACCAAAATTATGTTCCTCCTCCACAATAACATTCTCCATTCTCAATGCCGTGCCCCCCACAATGAAATGTCCCTCCGCAATGATGTGCCCCCCACAATAATGTGCCCCTCATCTGTCGCTAGGCTAAATAACAACTAAATAACCTAATAAAAGTTGATGCACAGCAGCCCTACCAATACCAATATCACAGAAATGATATTCTCTGCTGGAAACACCAAAGTCATCAGAATCTTCTGTCTAAAAGCTTCGCCCCCTCCCCCGTACACTCAGGAAGAGGAATATTACATAATGCTCCCTGCATACAATCCCCCCATTAGGCAGCGATAGTAACGGAGCGTCTAAGTGCCCCCTGCCAGCGACAGGCAGGAAATTACAAATGTGATGTTGAAATGTGGCCTTGTTGAAGAGTTGACACCAGGGTAATAGATGCCGCGTTTCCTGTTTTTACTGAAAATTCTTTGCGAGGTAAAACATCCTATTAAAAAGTCCTGGCCGGGGCACAAAACTCACACGTTCGGGAGCTCGGGGAAAGGATTATGGTGGGAGATAGTCCAGAGAAGACTAGGGGGGAAATCTACTTGTCAGTCTACACCAGTTTTCTGGCATCTGGCTGCAAATTTTAAAATGTGCTGTTTTGGGGAAAAATTTTACAACTTTTTGCAATTTTATAGCACATTTGCCACTTTTCAAAAAAAAAAAAATTAAATTGGAGATGCTTAGCATGAAGGGGCAAGTCAGCTGGCCCAACAGCTCAGAACTAACGCAGATTTACATTTTTGGCGTGCCGACGGGTAAAAAAAAAAATACAACAAATTTAGTAAGAGGTGACTATGTACGACAGTCCAGTCTTAGTAAATTGATGGAAAGTGTTTCTAAGTCACTTTATGGCACTATATGGCTGTACAAGGTAAAGCACAGGGTGAGTGCGAAAATACTAAGTACCACACAAGGCACCAGTTAACCTAAAGTCATAAAATATCATGTTTATTCCTCCGACAACCCCATTAATATGCACTCTTGGGTCACCTATGTATGCAGGTGTTTTGAATGGAAAGAGAGAAGAGAAAGCCGCTGTTAGATACTTTTGGCTGCAAATTATCTCCCATGACAATGAAAGAATCAGCCATGTTGAATTCTAACTGTCAGGTCCGAAAATCATTAAAATGACCATCCTGCTTCTATCCATCCAGTGATGCGTCCCCTCTCAAAGTCTGTCAACTGGGCAAAGTTTCTCTGAGTGCATCATAGAGACATGTCTAGCAGTCAGAAATCTCTCACCAAGAGGTACACTACCCAAAAGTAGCCTTTGAGAGCCTTGTTATAGGGCAGTGCTGTAAGCATTTTTACACCCTCTCGAGGCAAGACCCAGGGTGTAACCAGACCACACCTGTACTCATTGACATATCCGCCTGATACAGAACTGCAGGACGACATTTAGATCTGGGTGGGGGGGACAGTATATTTTTTATCACTGAGTGTATCTGTGTATGTACTGTATATGTGTGCATATATGTGAATGTATACAGGTATGTACTGTAGATGTATATGTACAGTAGATGTATACGTGTATATATTGTATGTGTGTGATTATATATATATATATATATATATATATATATATATATAAATACATACACACAGTATGTGAATGTATACATGCATGTACTGTAGATGTGTGTATATACATATGCAGGTATATGTGTATGTATTGAAGATGTGTGTGAATATGTGTACTTACTGTATATTTATGCATGTATGTACTGTACTGTATGTGTGTATGTATGTATGTATATGTTCTGTGGTTCTGTATGTAGCGTATATGTATAGTATATACACTGTATAGTGTGTGTACGTATATGTACTGCATATGTGTATATATGTGTATGAACAGTACATGTGTATGTATATGTACTGTATATGTAGTGTATGTGTGTATGTACGGCATGTGTATATGTATAGTATATGTACTATGTATATGTAGTGTGTGTATGTATATATGTGTATGAACAGTACATGTGTATGTATATGTACTGTGTGTATGTATTTGTACTGTATATGTGTATGTACTGCATGTGTATATGTATAGTATATACATGTATGAACGGTACATGTGTATGTATATGTACTATGTATGTATTTTGTATGTATATGTACTGTATATGTATGTATAGTGTATGTACTGTATGTGTATATATGTGTGTATACAGTATATTGTATATGTATTTATGTACAGGTGTGACTGACCCCCTTGGCCCCAGTACAGACTGTCTCCCTGGCGCGGACTCTACAGGCAGGTTATAGCCTGCAGGTGAATGGGTTAACACCAAATGTTCTTTACAAGGAAATGGGAGTTACTGAGACCCTTCTTCCTGCAGTTAAAAAGAAGAAGTGAAAGAGCCCCCCGTCCTGTGCTCCGGGTACACGGTGCCCTGCAGGAAGTGGCACCCGGCAATGCTCAGGCCATGGCTCGCTTCCCTATGGAGCAGCCCCTTTGGTGACCACCTTCATGACTCTGTGGTGCCCTAATCACATAAATGGCCAATTGGCGAGCACTAGAGATTACCCAGCATCCTCTTCCTGCACGGACTGTCCCCGCTCTGTTGTTTTATGATAACTCGCTGGCTCCTTTTCAAGCTTCCATATCTCTACAGCTTCCTGCCTGGTCCCAGAGAAGTGACTGCACCTCCAGGATAAGGGTCACGAGGTCGAGAGACAAAAGGGGCTCGAGATGTGACTTTGAACACGGCTTTATGAGATCTAGAAGATCCGGCGGCTAAAATATTATATGTCTTCATTTAAGGGGGTTTGTAACATCTTTTGGTGGCCTATCTTTTGGGTAGGCTTTCAGTATCCGATCAGTGGGGGCCTACGAAACTCCACCAAACTCTGGGGCCAGAGGTGTAACGATGTTCCTGGGTCCCGTTGCAAAATCTATAAAGGTGCCCACTTTACCCCATGCCATTTAAAGTAGTAGCATATTTTATGTATTATGAGGCCCCCTGGGGCCCGGTAGCGACTGCTACAGCTGCACCCTCTTCATTGTTTGCATCTGTCCATCTACCCACTCGCCACTTACTTAGTAGCAATATTACAGAGATATGTAGCGGGTTATTCTTCTCCCACCATTGAGTACACATTCACACTTGGCTAAACCAAGTGTGCATGTGTATGAAGAATTCATGAGGAATCGCTATTGAAGGTATATGGCCAGCTTTAGTGTGTCCTAATAGTTGGCTTATTGTACATCCCTGGGGCACATTTTAGCTTCCCAGGGCTGAGTGCCCCTTAAGACGTCCCCAGGTACCCTGATCATACTACTGAAGACTATGCCGTGGTCACAGCAATCAAAGGGTTAAATGACTGGGATGCGCGGGTCCTCTGATCACAACAATTAGCAAGATCTAGGCAGTCATAAGGCACCCTCTCAAGGACAGCACGGGACCTCCATGCACCAATTGTTCTACAGTGCCCTAATAACAAGGCCTCTTAAAGGGGTTTTCCAGGACTAAAATATTCATGACATTAATATCAGATCAGTGGGGGTGCGACACCCAACACCCCCACAAAAACAGCTGTTTAGACAAGTGCTGAAGTCTTTTCACTACATACTAAGCACAGCGCCACACATTGTATAGCGGTTGTGCTTGGTAATGCAACTAAGCCCCATTGACTTGAATGGGACTGAGCTGCAAACAGGCCATGTGACCTATGAACGTGACATCACTGGCCTGTGAAGCTGAAGCAATGCTCATCGAGGCACCACTGCCACATCAAACAGTTGATCACAGGGGATCCCGAGTGTCAGACCCCACCAATCTGATACTGATGACCTACCTTAAGTATAGGTTACAATATTTTAGTCCCGGAAACCCTTTAATGACCATACAAAGGTAGCCACAGCGCTCCGCCAGTTCCATAGAAGTGAATGAAGTGGTGGCCTTAGTGTGCACCATCGCTCCATTCACATGGGGCACTCGGAGACCCCCATTCTCTGGATCAGACTCTGTGAATAGTGGATGTGTTTTTAGTGGAAACTCCCTTTAAGAAGAACAGTTCTTTATCTATTATGTAACTGTAGGATACAGAGGTGTAACTCGTAGTTCCAGGGACCAAATGCAAAATCTGTAATGGGGTCCCTACCATTTAGAATAGCGGTATATGTTATGTGGCAGGGGGATTTTTGGGGCCCCATCAGCGTCCAGGCCCCGGTAGCGACTGCTGCCTCTACACCCCCTATACCTACACCCCTGATAGGAGAGAATGGTTCCTTCCAGAATTTTGCATAAAAAGAAAATCCACATCTGACATGCAAAACTTTTTGAAATCAAATTGGACACATTTTTGCAAAAAAAAAAAAACAAACAAAAAAAAAACAACACTATCCACCCTTTGCTTTTCAGGGATAAGCAGCGCCAGTACTACCTAAAGGTCGCTTATCTCCTCCCATCTTTTCATGTTTTAGAATATAAGATTTTGACAATTAACCCCTGAGCGTCGCGTCACATTGTTATGATTTCCTATGCAACCAAATTAGCATCAGCCAGGGAAACGGCATGTAAACAGTCGCAGCGGCAGCCAGGGGGCCCCGTCCTCGGCTCATGTGATTCAGTTCCTGCACGGCCCTAATTAATGTGTTTGCTTTAACAGAGTCATCACCTAGGGAAGAATTTATAAGGGAATTGAGTTTTCCTGTACTTCTAGTCAATTAGAGAAAATTGCCCGGTCACAATCCCACATCACTCGCTCCGTTCTGTTAATTGGCCTGACTGCTGTGCCCTTAAAGGGAATGCGTCACCAATTTTTTATGTATTATTTAAAAAAAATATATATATATTTTTTTCTATTGTTTTTATCTTCTGATTGTACATTTTTTATTCTATTTTCTGTCCATGATTATTGGCGGCCATCTTGCCCGAGTTTCTCCTCTGCTCTGTTAACAGCATTTAGTGCTATGCTTTACTGCAGTGTCATGGCCATAGTCAGCAAAAGACTGCAGCTGACTCATTGAGGTCTATGGGAGAATTTTCTAGACATGGGGAGGGTGAGGAGATAAGCTGTGACATCATCTATTGTCAGTAGTGATGTAATGATGTTGTTATCTATAGAGGTGTTATCTTCTATTGTAATCCTGTCTGTGATGTAAATGAGGTTACTGCTGCAAAGAAAACCCCTTACAGAATTGGCAAGTGTCAGTCTATGACTAAAGCCCGGAAGAGAAGTATAGTGGGCCGAGCTTTAATTTTTTGATATAGAGCTGGCAGCTGCCACATGGCCAAGGAGCTGTATACAGTTAATACATTGAATATAGTAATACCACAGTATGCTCCTGAGCGCTCCCTAGTGAGGGAAATTTATCATTCCCCTTTGCTAGAAACGGGTGTAAAAAAAAAAAAAAAGTTGCAAATTTTTGGGCAAATTAATTTTTAATTCCACACCACTTTTCTCAAAAGAGTATGTAACCTGGACAAAGGGGTGTGGCCTCTCCCACCTGACAAATTTAGTATAATTCGTTATAGCATAACATTATAGGCTAGATTTCATTTATTGGCGCATGGAGGGCATGATAGACAAGTGAAAAAATTTTTGGGAGATTTTAGACCAGTCCCTGCCAGGAATGCCTCTTTCACATCCAGGATTGCCCACAAACCGCCCACTTTGGTTGGTTAATTTTACCATTTCTATAAGTAAAAGTTAAAGCTTTCGGATAAAGCGCAGAGCTCCCGAACTTCTAAAAGAGTTGGTGAACCTAGAAGAAGAAGCCATCAATAAAAACACTCGGTCAATTTTATGTTGGGGCATCGGGACCCTGTATCATCAGCTCCCAAATGCAAATTTAGAAGGTGGTGCAGAGAGGCAAAAAGTAGGTGTGTCCAAAAAGGGGAGTGGTCTACAAGGAAAGGGGCATGTCATATGCGATCAACAAATGTTGCCAAGTCCGCCTATATAGAATTACAAAATTGACACAATTTATCATAGAACACTCTGACTACAAGTTTGACATGATGTTGTCAGGTGTTGTAGTCAGTGATGGCCACCATCTCTATACAGAGTCACTGGGGCGGCACGATGCCATGCGGCAGTGGTTACCTTATCCCTTCTAGTAAAGCCGAAATAAGAAAGACATTCTTATGACCACAATGTAGGACAGAGAAGAAAGATACGGTGAAGAGGGAAGTTGTTGAGAGATTACAAGCTTCTCATATCTTGCTGCAGTTGTTACTGGAAATTAAAGGGGCCCTTCATGGAAATTCTCTGGAAAAAAAAGCCAAGGTTCCCCATGGGGAATTCACATCTCTCCTCCACTGTTTTGTGTTTTCCCAGCTGTGAACCTGGAACATGTCCGCTCGCAGCTACAAAAACACCGATGAGAAAAACACAAATATTACAATACTCATTAAGCAACTAAACACAGACATTTTTTATTCTGAAACGTACAAAATGCACGAACACAACTATACGGGGGCTTGTTTTTTTGTAGGCTGTTCTGATCTTTCTATATGGACGATGTTGGGTTACATGCAAATGTGTATGTACCATTGAGACAGCAAATATGGAGCACCAAGTTGGCCAGTGCAGGGGTCATCTTTCCACAGGCCTTAAAACATTAGCAGACAAGGGTGTAAAGATCATGGAAGGAAAAAGAACAAACAAGCTTCAGGTCCTACTGTACCAAATGGTGAGGGAGCCCCATCTTAATATTAGGTATGGGGACACCCTTTAGTTTATGTAAGCCCCTTTATTCATCATTACCGCTTGTATAAGTATTGTACATTAATGTCATGGTTATAAAGATGACAAAAATATGAGAATTATTTTATTTTTAAAATATGTATTGTGCCATGATGTTATTCATTTTATTATTTTGTTCTTGGTTATTTTACATTGTTCCTTTATTTTATTATTTGTTTAACTTTTTTTTGTTATTTTTGCATTGTGTCATTATTTTATACATTTTTAATTTATACATTATTTATAAATTATTTTATTTTTCAATATGTCTTTATTTTATTCATTTTTGTATTTTTTTATCTACATATTTTTGCATGGTATCTTTATTCATTTTTATATTTTTTTACATTGTCTTTTATTCATTTTTTTATGTTTTTTATTTACTTATGTTTACTTTGTGTCATTATTTTAGTTAGCTTTATTTTTTACATTATGTCTATTTTATTCTTTTATATTTTTTATTTAGTTATTTTTAGGTAGTGTCTTTGTTCATTTACTGTTTTGTGGTTACTTATTTTTAAATTGTGTCTTTATTTTATTAATTTTATATTTCTTTTAGTTATTTTTGCATTGTAACTTTTTTCACTTTATTTTCTTAATTTAGTTATTTTTGCGTATTTTGCCATTTTTGTGCATTTATTTTTATATATTTTTTTCACTTTTTTTTATTTTTTATTGTTGTTACTTTTAGTTTTGTTTTGTTCCATAAGTATGAAAAGGAAACTGTTAAGCTACCTTTACAAATAGTTTTTTCCATGGTGTTTTTTTTTCCCCAAAAATAAAATTCATATAAAAAAAATTGAAAAAAAAATTAAAAAATCTGCATCATATCCAGAGCATGCTGCGCTTTGAAAAAAAAACACCATGAAATATTAAAAAAAATTAAATAAATACATGGCATATACGCAAAATTGTTCATAATTTCTTATTGAATAACCTGTAATATATGACCCTGCAGTATAAAAAAAAAAAAAAAAATGCTTGTGTGAAATCAGCCTTAGGCTAAGGCCCCACATTGTGGAAAGGCAGCAAAAAATACGCAGCCAGTTTTTTTAGTCGGAAACAAAGTCGGACATGCAGAGGGTGTAAGCGCACACCCGCGCGTTGCTTTAAAAACCCATAGAAGTGAATGGATTTTTAAGCAAAACATCACAAACCTTTCCCTATCCAGTCCCTATCCTGTTTTCCGACATTTAGGTCGGATTCGCAGCGGAAATGTGAACCCACCCTAACTAGCCATTTCCAAGCTGTGTCAGGTCCTGGGCTGCCTAGTGACATACTTTAGTACAGTATAGTCCTGTAATCTGGTTCGCCATTGTAGTTAAAGGGGTGTCCTTCCATGATCAAAGCTTTCTCCATTCCTGGCGGTTGTGGCGTGCACAGTGCCAGCATGTCCAGGTGCTGATAGGGTTAACTTTGTTAACCAGAATCTCTCACAGCGGACATGTAGAAATGACCTCTATACAGTGTATATGAAAACCAATGCTCACTCCATACTCCACATCTTAACGTGTATTATATGTGTAATGTTTGGCGGACACTATCACGCCATGTGTGGCACGTTACTTCATTGCCATGTGAACTTTCCAGCAGATACCAGAGTATTTGGATTTTGCGGTGAAAGCCTTTGGGCCTCTTAGTCAGTGCAGATTCCCCCGAGGATGTCCAGGGTGTGCCGGCCCTCCAGAGCCATATCAATATGAAGTTGTGCAGGCTAAGGAAATGAGTCAGCCATAAAAGGCAAGTGTATCCTCTGGGAGAGCCGGCAATCTGTATTATCCCGCTACAATAATACCATTTCAGAGAGACAGCGGAACCAGAGCCCGACGTAGTCATGTAAACTGCTTCCTGTATTTGCCAAACAAAACTGCGCCTGGACTGCTCAGCTTGGATGCTGCGATAGCTGACGAAGAGCGCCGATAGTGAGGCAAACCTGACGGGCAGAGTGGGCACCACATGTCACTGACATCACCCATTCATCATCCTTCCCTCTTCTTCTCCATCCAGAATGGCGCTTTCCAACTGGCACACTGAAGACCAGATGTTGAGGCTTAAAGTATGAGCTTTACCCATGGCGGGTGTCCAGTATAGAAATCCCATTTTTATACAGTGATCCCTCCCGCATTGTGGTTTGATCAGGGGTCCCTACATGTGGCTGAAAATTATTACTCACCTGTCTCCTCTCTGGTCCTCTTGGTGTCCATTTACTTGCGCAGCGCATGTGCCCTATTACTGGCATTGTGGGTAAGGGCATGGGCCCTGTTACTGGCATTGTGGGTAAGGGCATGGACCCTGTTACTGGCATTGTTGGTAAGGGCACGGGCCCTGTAACTTACATTTTGTGTAAGGACATGTGCCCTGTTACTGACATTGTGGGTAAGACATGGACCCTGTTACTGACATTGTGGGTAAGACACGGGCCTTGTTACTGACATTGTGGGTAAGGACATGGGCTCTGTTACTGGCATTGTAGGTAAGAGCACGGGACCTGTTACTGGCATTGTGGGTAAGGACATGGGCTCTGTTACTGGCATTGTAGGTAAGAGCACGGGACCTGTTACTGGCATAGTGGGTAAGGGCATGAGCCCTATTACTAGCATTGTGGGTATGTGAAAGGAGCCATGATGCCATGAATCAGACCACTGCGACACAAGTCCCTTATGCAAGTAAATGGACATTGGGAGGACCGGAAAAGAGACAGCGGTAGCCCTGGAATCATGGGGTACATGTGAATAAACATTTTTTGTTATTTTAGGCAAATTATCCACATTGCGGGGGTTCTGTACCCCTAACCCCCACAATATGGAAGAGAAAGCCAAATTACCCTATTAGAAAATTCCCTGTTAATAATGGGGAGTCCTCTGTAAAGGATCTGCATTTCTTGCTCATTTATAGAGCAGTTATAAAGAGTCTCTCTTTAGGACCTGTCCTGTATTACACAACTCATTGATTTGAATGGACACTATGTAATACTTCATTCCTCCAGTGGTGGCGCTGCAGGAAAAGTAAACATATACTGCCCACAGAGGATACTGGTGCATCCATTTTAGGTAGCGCTTACACAGATAATTAGGGCCAGTTCCAGGTGTATATGGGCCCTCTTACACAGTAGGCCTCTATAGCTCTGATTCCCATACTGACTGACCCCTGTACTGATCCCTGGCTTGTTCCTGGCCAAGTTCTAGCCTGCTGTTTCTGATCCGCCTGATTCCTGACAATGTCTGTAAAGCACTGCGGAATATGATGGTGCTATATAAGTAAGCAAAATAAATAAATTCCTGTTGCTGACATTGACTCTACTCTGACTACAGTATTCTTGCAATCAACCCTGACCTTGGCTTGCCCCTCACTATGTTCTGCTTAGTGCTATATACTGATGTCTCTCTGGCCCCCGTCAGCCATCAATAATACTGGGTCCACTCAGAGAGGTAGCCACCTGGTAGTCTTCCCACAGCAAAGTTAAGAACCCCATATGGAAGGGTTAAACTAGGTTCACATTTGTGTTGGAGTCTCCATACGAGACTCCCCTGCAAAATTCCGCTTAAAATCGGCAGAAGTTCTCCAAGAGAACTTTTCTCTCCACCGGGTTCTGTATAAAATCGTCGTCAGTAATCCAGTAGATCCCATTATAGTGTAACTGATTTTTAAGTGGACAGGGTTTCTGTCTTTCGGGTCCTCACGCAGACCCAAAGAACAGCAACCCGCACACTAGTGTGAACCTAGCATTACTTAGATCAACCCCTTGGGAGTGTCCCAAAGTAAAACACATCCGATTGCCCGTGACATCTGTCACTATTGGTACCGATATTCTAATAACCAAAATAACTTATCAATATGTTTTTGAGGAGGGGAAGGAAACTGGAGAACCGAGAAGAAACCCACCAAACCCAGGGAAAACACACAAACTCCATGTAGCTGTCGTCCTTGGTCAGATTCAAACCCTGGACCCCTCCGCGAAGGAACAGTGCCAGTCTCTGAGCCACCATGATGCCCGCTCAATTGCCTTGCGACTGTGCTCAGGCTTGCAAAGAGGGGTCCTAGGAGTCTTATGTGTTAAGCAAACAATTCCTACCACAACCAGGACATAGATTTGTATTTGGTGGGTGGGAAAACCTCGTTGTTTAGATATAGATCTATACTAAGCAATCAGGAAGAGATCTGATCATCACTGGTGGAACTATCATGGTTCTGCTTCCTTCCTCCACCCGTGGGAGATTCCATCTTAGCATTCATACTGCAGAGGTCAGAAAAGATACATATAATAGAACTGCCATGTAACCAACACAGGAGTCACAATGATGATAAATTATGGCAGGATAATAATAGTATTTAACTATATGACAATATGGCGCCTCGTGTAGTCCACCCCTAGCACTGACCCCCTACAGACAGAGGCTGAGATACACTGCAGATTTATATAACACTGACTTCTTTATTGAAATTATACAAGGTGATAAATCTAGATGTTTCCAGATGAAGTCAGGGCACTAATTCTTAAAGGTGGCCCGATGATGATGGGCGCGGAGCTGGGCGATGATACTTGGGCGGCGAGATGATGATACTTGGGCTATGGTGGGAAGTGGCAGCAGGCAAAAGAGCTTGGTGAATGTCAAGTCCGGTGGTGAGAACAGAGACCGAGCCCGGAATCTGTCTCATGATGCAGCAGGAAATCCACTTATTCAGCGAATACGTCTGACTGCAGGAAAGTCCGGTGAAAAGTCAAATCCGAGGTGAGTGCAGCAGGAAATCCACTTATTCAGTGAATGCGTCTGACTGCAGGAAAGTCCGGTGAAGTGTCAAGTCCGAGGGCGAGAGCAGAGACCAGCCGGTAATCTGCCTCTGGTGCAGCAGGAAATCCACTTATTCAGCAAATGCATCTGACTGCAGGAAAGTCCGGTGAGGGTCAAGTCCAGTGAATTTGTCTCTGAAGCGCAGGTCATGTGATCCTGAGGAGGTGGTCACCATGTCCTTGACCTGTGGTAGAGTGGTCTCCTCCAGCTGTGTCCTATAGTCATTGTGGACACAGCGAGACCCCCGCTCTGGTATAGAGATCTGCAGATACAAAAATATACCTGGTCACGACTGAACATGGAGCAGCGGAATATTACATATAAGTGACATACAATATACACCCGGTCACTGCTGGTCATTATAGTCCTCTTACCTGGATTATATACTTGGTCCGTGGTGCTGAGGACCAATCCTTTCTTGCGGGGTCATTGGTGAGATTAGGAGATCTTGGACTCTGCGCCTCAGTTTCTTTATTACAGACCTCTGGTGACATGGAGGATCCGATCTGCTGCAATGTTCTCCAGAACCCCAGGATAATCTTCTACAAGAACAGTGACCGCTGGATACAGACTGAGCTCCGTGGTGTAGAGAGCGACACCAACACTTGCTTTATATTCATTCTGGAAGAAAAGGGGAAAACAATGAAGATCAGACCCCTCCCTATAATAGCAGTGACCCCCCCCATCATTTATTACAACCAGTATATTAATGGAATCATCTTAGATAAGTCAATGGTTACTTACCGGTGACAGCAGGTCTGTGGGCGGTCGTCCAGTACCAGGGTCACTGGTGATTCTCAGGGTTGGCAGTGTCTGCAGCTCTGGGGAGGATCCTGGTCTGTCTCAGGTCCCGCTGAAGGTCAGGGCGATCACTTGGCCCATCATGAACTCTACATGTCGTCCGACATGGAGTCACTAATTGACCATTCTGGGGAATCCTGTGATCCTGCCATTCTGCAGGCAGGATATTAGATGGTGTCTCATTTTTGTGTGGTTATACATGACTGTGGGGTCACCATCTTCTGCCAGAAGCTCGTAGGCAAACGCTATAGCGAATACCCCACAGTCATAGTCATTTCTCTGCTGATCCACGTTCAGAAATTTCAGGTTCATCAGGGGCTCGGGGACCACGTCACTGTAGATATTATTGATCTGCTCCCGGATTGATGGAGACAGATTGTTGGTCTTGATGCTGTCGGCCACTTGGATTTTGCCATCTCTGAAGCAGGTGGTCAGCCAGTGCACCCTGTCCTCATCGTAGTGGATTTGTACCGCTTTTCTTAGTACACTGTAGCCTGGAAAGAGGAGAACGGCGGCGGGCTGCAGGCCATCAAAGTCCTCATATTGGCATTGTAGGATCTCCTGGGCCTTGTTGATGATGTCATGATCCAGCATGCCGGCCTCTCCTGTACTCCTCAGGATAGATAAGTGCTCTGGAGACAGCTGGTTCATGTAGTGCTGTCTCCAGGAATCAGGCTTCTCCACTTGGGGTGTTTCCAGCTCCGGGCTCCCTAGAACTTTTGCAGATGGATTAGTAGTGGGTTCCTCTGCAGATTTTTTGGCTGGTGGGAAGGTCCCGGGCTGACTGTACTTGGAGGTGGGTGATTTTCTTTTACGGCTGACTCTGGGAGCTTCACCTGACGCCTTCACAATGTTTTCATCAGGCACGGCCATTTTTACATCCATGGTTTTAGTTGTCTCTAGATTTAGGAAGGAGACGTCACCTCTCACTGCTGGACCTTGTTTTGGACGAGTCTTTACATTGCGTCGTCTCTTTTGGGTCTTTGTCTTTTTAGCAGGCGGTGGCTCTTGGACATGGAATGGCTCCGCAGCATCAATGTCCCGGGGTATTTTCTGTGGACGTTCTCCACTTTCTGTCTTTTCTCCCAGGGGCAGAGCTTGTGGTATAAGGGGCCCCTGATGTGCAGTTTTTGGATCAGCAGTAAATTCTCCACTTTTTGTAATGCTTGCAGTGGAGTCAATGTCCCCTACTACGTAGGTCGGTGTCTTCTCACCTGTGTCTTGGCTGATGGCGCGATCTTTAGGTTTTTTCAGCGCTACTGACCTGAGGAAGCTCCTGACCTGTGTTATGGATTTTTTGGCCAAGAAGCTGGAATTCCTCATCAGGGTTCTCCATTTTGGGTAGATTTTCCTGATTCGGGTCAGAATGAAGGAGCCAATCGACTTGCAGGATGAGAGACCGGTGACCAGCAGCCGCTGGGCACGATAGCGACGTCCATGAATCCTCATGATGGCGTCTGTCACGTTTTTTCTTTCTGTATCAGAAGTTGCGTGTATCCGGCGTGGAGTCACACACTGTTATGATGAGCGGGCTCTGAGCTCAGGCCTCTTACTGACTGAGGTCATTGTGATGTCATCACCGCTCCAGGTCCAGAACATTCCATGCAGATTGTGACATCACAATGCTCTTCCAGGATGAAGGCCAAACTATTTTAACCTCTTAATGACCACAATCAAGTGATAAATAATTAAGATTTGTGGATTTTGTTTACTTATTGGCTGCACTTTTTTTTTTTTTTTAAGGATCCAACGGTTTTATTTCTTTACTTTGTCATGACAGATAGGACTTTGTTTCTGCAGTATTTTTACACACGTATGTATTTTAGCAATTTGTTATTTAAAAAGTGTTATATATAAATAGGTGCAAAATATTGAAATCAAATCTATATATATGACATCAAACATACTAAGGGTGGGTTCACACCTGCGCTTCAGTCGGCGAACGGGATTGGCATCGGATACAGACAGGTCAGCGACGCATTGGTTAAAAACCCATTCATTTGAAACCGTTTTTTTTCCTCAGACACGAAGTCCTGCATGTCCAACTTTGTTTCCGAGGAAAAAAAACGGCTTTGCAGCGCAGAGGGTGCAATCGGACACCCTCGCATTACTTTAAAAACCCATTCAAATGAATGGGTTTTTAAGCAATGCATCGCTGACCTGTCTGTATCCGATGCCAATCCCGTTCGCCGAGATTTTCTCTCGGATTGGCAACGGACGGACTGAAGCGCAGGTGTGAACCCACCTTAAACCTTAAAAAAGTATTTACCCAAACTAATCACTCTTTATGTATACAGGTCTTCTAATATTTACTTATCGCCTGGACCGCAGCTGCAGAAGGATTTTTGGATTGAAAAAGGGTCCGATGGTAACAAAATAAAATATTTAAGTTTCCAGAAAATTGCATAGCTGTATTAAACATTATCATTAAAATGTAATAAAAAAATATATATAAAAATAAAAAAATATTTGCTTCATTATGTCTAGGCTGCTGTCTATGCAATGAATTTCTATGAGAAAAATCTCACTGCAAATATGTCTTTTTGGGGGAAAAAATGGAAAATGTGGCGTGCAGATGACGGCGGTCGTTCTCCTGCACATCATCTACTCAGCACATCACAGGCTGCAAGTGATTCAGCCGCCTGACCCATGGTCATCATCATCCAGTCTGCTAGGTCGTATACTCAGCAAATCGACAGGATTAGTCTCCGTACAGATATGGGGAAAACAGGAAAAAAAAAAAAAAGCAAAGATTCATTAGTAATACCCAGTCAAGAAGGGGTGCAAATACACAGATGCCAGACCCAGTCATAATAATACCAGTGACAGCAACTATATCCTATATGAGCTCGGGATACACTGACCTCAATAGGAAAGAGGCGGCAAATATTGAAATCTTGGCTTAAAGCTTTTAACATTATATATATATATATATATATATATATATATATATATATATATATACACAGTATATATGTATATATATATATATATATATATATATATATATATATACATCACACACACACACACACACACACACACGGGTCTCTATATACTGGTCTCTATACTCATTGAACCTTGCTGAATACTGCCTTATGTGTATATACTGTATTACTTTATACAGTGCACAGAAGGTAAATAGTGCCTAATTGTGTCCACATAGTACAAAATTGTGCCAAAATAGTGTCAAATACTGTCACATATAGTGTTTACATAGTACAAAATTGTGTGACAAATAGTATCCTCATAATACCAAATAGTGCCTAGATACAAAATGATGCCATATATAGTACCAAACCATGAACATAGAGCCTAATAGTGTGCACATACGGCCAAATACTGCACATGTAGTACCAAATAGCGTCCACATAGCACCAAATTGAGCAAACATTATGCCAAATACTATCCATATAAAACTAAATAATGTCCACATTCTGCCTAGTAGTGTCCACATAGTGCCAAATAGTGTCTGCATACTGCCAAATACTGACATATAGTACCAAATAGTATCCACATAGTACAAAATACTGTTCATATAGCACCAAATAGTGTCAACCTAGTAACAAATTGTGCAAACATAGTGCTAAATAACACCCACATAGTGCAAAATGCTGCACATGTAGTATCAAATAGTGTCCAAGTAGTACCAAGTTATTCCATCATAATGCCAAATACGTTCCATACAGTACCAAATAGTTGCCACATACGTTGCAGTAGTTTTTTCCCCTGTATGTGCACTTATGTTAATAACCACATAGATAACAATTCCCAAATACACCTCCATGGACCTCCTGCGCTGTTATTACAGATGGTTCCAGCACTGTCATTGTTGTCAGGTCACTTAGAAGTTGTGACTTTTTGGGGGCAGATGTTTGGCGTCACACATATGATGTGATAAAAGAAACCGTATGTAACACGGAGCTCGCAAAACATATCATGTGGCAATAGCCTGGGGCAGAACAGACAGTTGTCAAGTGACACCTGTGATAGTCAGGTAGTCGCCATCTGTATGAATACATTAAACATATCCTTTAAATGATGGCGCCTGCCCAAAGTACTACAAGAAGGGCACCGGAGTATTCCACATGAACATTAGCTTCAGTATAGCCCCTGACACCGAGAGAGGAAGCCCCGGAGCAACCGGAGAATGGACCTGTACAGAGCAGCAATATAGGGCAGTGTTCTTCTGATATCATATAAAATACTATATATAAACCAGGAGCTATTCCTATTCAGTCACCTGTCAGCATCAACAAGAAGGTAACGCTGCAGCAATGACAGGTCTGGTTATAGAGTCAGGTCCCGAACACAATTTTAACAGGTTCCTGCTGCATACATCCCTTACTTCTGCATACCGCCCCGAATTCAGCAGGACAGTCCCAGATTTCAGGTGCTGTCCCATTGCCCCAGGCAATAATACTTATCTTGCCCTTATTTTTATATATACTGTGCGGGGGCTACAATGAGGGGGCATTATAGTGCGGGGGCCACAATGACAGGGCATTATTTATACTGTGAGGGGGTCTTAATGAGGGGGAGTTATAGTGCAGGGACTACAATGAGGGAACATTATACTATGGAGGCAACAATGGGGTCATTATACTGTGAGGGGGTCACAAGGGGAAATGTTATACTGGGTGGGGCCACAAGGGTACATGATGTTTTGTAAAGGCCACAAGGGGGCATAATACTGTATGAGGACACTAAAGCATTATCCTGTGTCGGGGGTCACTAAAAGGGTATTCTATTGAATTGGAGCAAAAAGGAAATGGGTGGGAATGGGAGGTGCCAAAGGTGGCATGAGGCGTGGCTTATGATATGTAAAGATGCAGTGCAGATTTTATCCTGGAAAGTTGGGAGGTAAGTAGCTGTAAGACAAGACCTAATGCTAGGTTCACACTTGTGCCTGGGTGTCCGTTGTTCTGGTCTGTCAGAGGCAGCTACATCATTTTAGGGCACTTCTGGGACCCTATGGTGCTTTGTTCTGACTACCGCCTGTCTGTAACACCTTCACCCACTTTAGAAACCCCCCACTTTACGAAGACCCCCAACTCCTTACACTAGTGCCCCCATGTAGGGATGGACAACCTGATCATCCAGACTACCTATCTGGGTCCTAGTGCCCACCAGATGAAGCTGACAGTTGTCTCCATACACATATCAATAATATATACAGATGCAGCAAAGTTTAACTTGATACTCAGCATGTTAAATACAATGTTGCAACAAACATATCCACAATGGCTGAGTTGCCACAGGTAACGGTATCTTTTATTTGTGCTCTTCATCATGTAATTGACATGGAATAATATTACCACATATAACGCTTTACTGCGGCCGCAAGCCTTCCAATTAATCCTATACGCCGCCATAAAACCATTTACTAGCTGGCAAGAATTAACCTTTGCAATTCTGGCCGCTGACTGCTGATACATGTCATGGTAAGCGGCTCTCCCTAAGGACCCCAGGGGTTAATGGATAAGACAGCTGCAGTGTAATAGCATTGTAATCCGGGTGCCCTGGAGGGCTAGTTAGAGAGACAGAGAGAGAAGTGAGCAGCTGTGCCTTTAAATACCATTTCCTTCTATTGTATTTGAATGGTGATCAGGAAAAAGGAAATGAAAGCAAAGGGGCAGAGCTAAGGAGGCAATGCTGCAAGGGGACAGCGCTCCGCTATATAAGTGACAGGGACACAGGCGTCCCTGCCAGACCTTCCCTTCAGCGGCTGGGAATACAGATGTGGCTGCAGAGCGATGGAGAAGGGGCAGCGGGCATCTCCATTCACTGACACTAGGAGTTGGGGGACAAGCTCGGTCATTGGGGGACACCGCTGCGTGGACTGGTGACGGCGGAATCCCTCATCGTGGTTTTTGCTGGGAAAGAAGACGACGGATCATTGTGTGGACAATAAGGGACAAGACACAGGAGAAGGCAAATGTCATCAGCCATAGAGAGGAAGACCCTGGACCCTGCAGAGTAAGCAAACATGGGGGTGTCGGATTGTTATAGCACATGGCGTCGGGGAGGTGAAGGGGTGGTCAAGTCATTGAGGTCCGGGGGTATAGAAGCAAGGGGGACGGAGTTGGGATAGGTGACAGAATTGGGAGATGACTGGTGAAATGAAAGATGGTGGGCAGTGGTTTGTATTGGGGCTGAAGTAGATTATATGGGGATGAGTGGGCAGCGTGAGGGTCAAATGTAGCACTGGTTAGAGGGACTGTGTGATAGGTGCGGGTGTATATGTAGGTGGACACGACTTTTCGGCACAACTGTTGCACTTAGAATTATCCTATTGTATATCATGCCATGGCTGTGCCAACTGTACCCAACTCTCCGTCATCTAATGGTATGTAGTGCACATTGTATCCCAGCTGTCTTCTAGGTGGGGAGCGTGTGTACAGATGTTTACATAGCTGGGTGTTATAGATCTAGCGGAGCTGAGTTTGCCATTTGGCTCGACTTGTTGTGATCTCAGGATGTGTTTTCTGCAGCTTTATACAGGAGTGGAAGGAAAATTTACGGAGATAACAGAGAGTTAACACAAATGGCATGAAGAGCAAACTCAGCTCTGCTACATGACTGTGTCATTAACCCTGCAACGCCTGGAATAAGGCTATAGATGTGACAGAAAGTAGTTTTGTTATCCTGTCCATGAGGGTGGCACATTGATTTAGGTCCATAAATATAGAAAAAAATACATGATAGAGATGTATAGATATGAAATAGATAGATAGATAGATAGATAGATAGATAGATAGATAGATAGATAGATGAGATAGATAGATAGACTGACTTTCTAATAACTTATCAGACCAGAACAGAACTTTGTATTTTTGCCATAGCTGCTTTTATGACTCCATGATCTCCTAGACTGTAATAATCTATATAGGGACAGGCTTAGTATTGTAGAGTTTGGGGATCACTTGGACTTTTTTGGTGTGGTCTGACAGTAAGAACTTTCATAGACATCAGCAGAAAAACATCCCAATACAAATCAGTGTCTTATTCCCACCTGGGATTTGCCCAGCCCTGCTGTAAGCATACAGTATAATGTAGTCCTCTCCTTCGGTTTCCAATCCCATCATGTATAGTTATCAATAAGCAGAGCACCTTCAGAGACATTGGCAGTGAAACGTGTTCACACTGGTGTCTATGCAGGTTTATATCAATGCATTACCATGGATGACACATAGGGGGCGCACTATGAAATCCTCCAGTTAGGTATATACATAGGTAATGTCTAAGTAATGCTCTAGTCTTATATATCCACAATTGAAATTCTGCCCCCAAGTGCTAATCTTGGGGGCCATGGTCCAAGGAGGGGACACCATTGTTTGCTCATCCATTGGGGCTTGTCTGGATTATTGAATTCATTTTCATATACTCTATTCTAAATTAATAGAGGGGGTCTCACCTTCTTGACCCTTATTTATTACCCTTTTAACAACAAAGAGTGTCTCCCTCTCTGGAGGACCCAACATGTCCTGCATATCATAGACAGCCTATTGATTACAAAGGACACTGTGCAATACTTCATCTCTCCTGTGGTGGTGCTGTGGGGAAATTAATCACTTGCTGCCGCGGTTTATAGCTGATCGCTACGGATCTCACTAGTAGGATGTCATATGAAAGTAGGAGAATCTTCTAAGAAAAAAGGAATTGTCCAAAAACCACCTGGAAAATTACAAATGGACCATCCAGGAGATGAAGAGGCACAGTACTGTCTTAGCAATACTGGAACTTCGTTACAGTGTTACAGTGATTTAAGGACACTTGTTACGATACGTCACCAGTGACCATGCTAAGATGACCCTTTACCGAGACTATCCAGCTGGTGGTGGTCACTCTTCAAAAATGGTCAGGGGCCGAATAGGCAAATTACCTAAAAACCATTGATTGGTCTGACTCCTATTATTACACATCAGTACATTTTAGAGCCTGGAGGGTGGAACAATGTGATATAATGATATGTTATATAAGGTTGTGATAAGGTTCTGATACAGTACTGTACTGACAATACTTTTATTAGCTGTTTGGAAATTTTTGCCAAAAAGTTGTGGAGTGTTTTTATATTTTTGGGCAGAAATATTGGAGTTTTTCACTTAACGGGTTGTTACGAAATATTCTGTGTTCACAATGTCCCTGGGGTCAGGATACAAGACAGAGACCATGTGTTACCCTCGTCACGCCACGTGCTATTATGTGTCGCTTGTCGATGACTTGTCTTTCCTGCTGGATAGTCAGAAGTGAAATTTAGTAGGGAGACACGCACCATGTACTCTGCCCCCGTAATGTGGGTAATACAGCTAGTGTGTAATATGGCCTATGTTGCCTTCTAGCTGCAGGGTTCTGCGGCTAAAAGATTTGGGCTATGCTGAAGTGCACAAAGCCTCGTAGTTGGAATTTTTTGGGTGGAATTTGTCATCTCACATTGACCTATATGAATGTTTATTCCCAACAGTGAGCCAGTGGATGAAGTTCTGCAGATCCCACCCTCACTGCTGACATGTGGGGGCTGCCAGCAAAATATCGGGGATCGCTATTTCCTAAAGGCCATCGACCAATATTGGCACGAGGACTGTCTGAGCTGTGACCTGTGTGGATGCCGCTTAGGAGAAGTCGGGAGGAGACTTTACTACAAATTAGGACGCAAGTTGTGCCGGAGAGATTATCTAAGGTAGAAGAAAAACATTTGACATAGTTCATGGTATTATTATACATTCTGCTAAAGTCCACCATTCTACATAGTACGGTCCTTCGTTCTACATAGTATGGTCCATCTTTCTACATTGTACAATCCATCATCCTACATCGTACTTTATTGAATAATCCATCATTCTACACTGTACAGTCCATGTTGTATTCCATTCTACACAGTACGTTCCTTCGTTCTACATAGTACCGTCCATTATTCTACATAGTATGGTCCATCATTCTACATTGTACAATCCATCATTCTACATAGTATGGTCCATCATCCTGTATTTTACAATCCATCATCCTACATAGTACCATCCATCATTCTTACATAGTATGGTCCATCATTCTACATTGCACAATCCATCATCCTACGTTGTACAGTCCATGTTGTATTCCATTCTACACAGTATGTTCCTTCGTTCTACATAGTACAGTGCATCATTCTACATTGTACAATCCATCATCCTACATAGTACCGTACATCATTCTAGATAGTATGGTCCATCATCCTACATTGTACAGTCCATTGTACTTTATTGAACAATCCATCATTCTACATTGTACAGTCCATGTTGTATTCCATTCAACACAGCACGTTCCTTCGTTCTACATAGTATCATCCATTATTCTACATTGTACAATCCATCATCATACATAGTACCATCCATCATTCTACATAGTATGGTCCATCATTCTACATTGCACAATCCATCATCCTACATTGTACAGTCCATGTTGTATTCCATTCTACACAGTACGTTCCTTCATTCTACATAGCACCGTCCATCATTCTACATAGTATGGTCCATCATCCTACATTGTACAGTCCATTGCACTTTATTGAACAATCCATCATTCTACATTGTATAGTCCATGTTGTATTACATTCTACATTGAACGGTCCAATGTTCTACATAGTATGGTCCACCATTCTACATTGTACAATCCACCATTCTACATTGTACGGTCCTTCATTTCTGCATAGTACAGTCCATCATTCTACATAGTACCGTCCATCATTACAATCTTGATCATGAATAGTTATAGAGCTATACAGATATGACAATGACAATACCTCCCATTTTAGGTGCACCTCCTAACAGTAACCTATTTGATTCCCTTGCACAGGCTTTTTGGCCAGGACGGTCTTTGTGCATCATGTGACAAGAGGATCCGAGCCTACGAAATGACCATGCGAGTGAAGGACAAAGTCTACCACCTGGAGTGCTTCAAGTGCGCGGCTTGTCAGAAACACTTCTGCGTTGGTGACCGCTACCTGCTCATCAACTCGGACATTGTGTGCGAGCAGGACATCTTTGAATGGACCAAACTTAACGGGATGATGTAGCCTTGTGGGGTCCTTCTCAGGTGGAACTCTTTCTCCTACTTTGTCTACTCCATGTAGGCACTAGATAGACCACACTATGACATTCACAACTGACATCGAGTCCTAGAACCCAAGTCAAGCCGCACATCCAAGTAGGTCTCCGCTCAGAGAATCCCAAGATGTTTCTACTTCAGTTCTCCTTCTGGTCCTCTCCATGGTGCTTCTACTTAGACAAGAATAGGACACTATTTAAGTGGTGTCCTCCTATGGGGTATGAACAGAATCAAAAAGACTGCAAACTACTGCAAAATTTTTGAGACTTTTTGTTTGGGGACAATGTTGTAAACCTAAGCTGCAATTTTTGGCAGTGAATGGAAGTGTAATTTGTATATACCGCTGGCCAATGCTGGATAATCTATGCAATACGACGTCCTTCTGCTCTTTAGAGAGGTGAATGACCCTGTAAATGTAACTGACGTTCTTCTTCCTATGTGGAGTGGTATATAGCGTGTGCCCTGAAGCTCTGGGATAGAGGGAAACCTCTAACCTGATATACACTGCATTAAACAAGGCCAGGTTCACATACTTTTATGTGCAATATGTTTATTCTTACAGTCTATATTGTAGTCTAGAGCTGCAATCATAATTCTGCTGGAGTTCATTGAAAAGAGTCGACAAGCTTGTAGACAGACACACCCCTAACAGCTTAGCTGAGTTTGTATAAGGCAGTTTGTAATAATGTATAGCATTGGTTGCAAAAGATGATATTTCTCAGCCTTTACAAGCTTTATGATCACATTAAACTGGAAGATTTCAGCTCTGAAGCCTGCAGAATTGTGAATGCATTTCAGACATGTTGGATTATATCATGTCTAATTCTAGGAGATATTCTGCCAGGATGTACTCCTCTCTCCTCACTGAAAACACATGGACGCTAAACCAAACCAAACCAAGCATGCATGTGTATAAGGGAGGAACAGCTGTCAGCCAGATCTGTAGGAACTCCATGTCCCGACACTTGGAACATAATACTGCACCCATGGAAATCTGTACAACATGAACCCATAAAGCAGCCATGTGCATGAGGCCTAACCTTAGGAGGACGAGGAGCAAACAAAATACTAAGTCTCTTATAGTGCAATATTCAGGACATGTATGCTTGGCCAAACCGAGCATGCATGTGTTTTGGGAGTCATGAGGAATAGCTGTCAGCTGAATGAGCATTTGGCTGACTGCTATTGGAGGCGTATGGACCCCTTTATTCTGGTAATTGGGGTATGGGGGGCTACAGATCAGAGCTGACAGCTGTTCCTTCCTTATACACATGCATGCTTGGTTTGGTTTAGCGTCCATGTGTTATGCCCCCTGCGGGGCATAATACCGTGTGCAGGGGCCACTATGGGGCATAATACCGTGTGCATGGGCCACTAGGGAGCATAATACCATGTGCAGGGGTCGCTGCGGGCCGTAATACTGTGTGCAGGTCAGCCTATAAAGAGGTCGGCGTCTTCAGTAACAAAGAAGATTTAAGAATGTTGTCATCCCTGTAGCAGGCACGATAAGCTTTAATAAAAATAGAGCGTGAGTTCAGTAATTCAGCCTCATAGATTGGAGCCGATAAAGAGTCAATGGAGGTTTTATTGATTTACACCACTATATACATATACTGTATATAGACAGACAGATAGATAGATAGATAGATAGATAGATAGACAGATAGATAGATAGATAGATAGATAGATCTCAACCTGGGAAAGCTCGGTGACAACCAATATGGCCACCATTTCCACCAGTCTGATCATTTGTGTCCCATGAAACTAACAATAACATTATAAGATTTGGTCATTAAAGGGATATTTTGGACTTATCACTTGATGTCGTATACACACACAGTAGGAGTATAAAAGACATGTATTGCTCCTAGTTCTGGCCTCCTAATATTGAGAAGAGACACCTTATGCGCCCCTAAGGCTCCTTGGCCCAGGTGCGTCTGCATCTTCTGCTTCCCATCAAGTTACAACTCTCCTGGGATACAAAGGAAGAAAATGATGCATATGTATTAAAGAGACGCTGAACCCTGGATCTGAGAAGAAGAAAAAAATTTACTTTATTGGCACAAAAACAACATAAAATCAATTAAAAATGACAACTTAAAACCGACCCCCATGGGATCTAAGGGTGTATCAGGGGGTATAATGCTCCACCAAAGACACATGACATATAAAATCAAAGGTGATCAACAATAGGGCAATTTGCACCACAACTTCACACATTTAGGTTAGGTTCACACGGTGGAAAATGAAGTTAAATCCCACTTCACATTCCGCCACCGTATTAGGCCGTGAGATCGCCACGACGAAATGCTGATGCATTCCATTGTGGTTTTCCTCTGCTGCTTAGGTCCAGATGATTGGGCCTAATCGTCAGGGACTCCCGAGCCGCGGAATCTGCAGCAAGATCGAGCAGGACGCTGATTTTTTGCGCCTCCTGCTATAATCTCTGCCTCCCATTGACAGCAATGGGAAGCAGATTCGAAACGGAATCCACTCCCAAATCCATGGCAGATATGTACGTGTGAACCCAGCCTTAGAATATAGGGGCAGATGTAGGTTATTAACACACAGAGAGCCGCCTTCATACACTTTGGTATCCACACCCTTATTTTCAGGGTCCTCGGTTGCTCAATTTTTGATCACCTTTGATCCTGGGTTGAGCGTCTCTTTAATAGGTATGCATGTTTTTCTTGGATTGTTGTATTTATGCTAGCTTTGCATACATGAGATGATCCCCACTTGTCTAATATTCAGTGGTGCCCACTCACCTCTGTTGGGAACCCCATGGATAGGTTGATTGGAGCGGCGCTCCCTGCACACCACTTCCTCTTCACAGGCCATGTGACATCACGTTCATCAGTCACATGGCCTGTTCGTAGTTCGGACCCATTAAGTCTTAATTGATGGGTCATCGATTATTAAGACTGGAAAATCCCAACCCAACTTGGACATGGAGGTCTTAGGGCATTAAGGGAGTCTTTTATGGATACTGCTGGGGCTGATGAAATAAACTCATACTCCTCTCTTATGGTCCTCAAACACAAAAAAAGTTGTCAAAACCCCTACTAATATACAGTATATGGGGGCCTCTCCCCATGGCAGATATTGGGTAACAGAGAGATCGGGGGCAGTTGGATGTCTACATGCCCGATCCTTTGGTTCTCAGGAAGATACAGTAATCCGCCTCTAGAGAAGTCTGGCAGCAGTTTACTCTCTCCCCTCCACTGACAAGACATGTACACTCAGCTGGGCCAAGCATGCATATGTATGTAGAAATTGGGAGGAATAGCTTGGTCTGACAGTTTTTGAAGTTATTTGGTCACACACGGTATCATATTTGATGCAAAAACAATGACGCATGTATTGCCGTTTTCCGACACCCCTACTGACCCCATTATGAGTCAATAGGGTTTGTTGGACTTCTCTTATGAATGACAACCACAACACAAGTGTGAACAGAGCCTTAAAGCTCATCACTCCAGGATCATTGGCTGCAGCCAAGAGGTACTCTTTTAGCTTTGTGTCTGACGGTTTGACCATGTCATCCTGTATAGTCTCTGGGTGTGACAGGTCTGCACGGACATCATCGGGGCCAGCATCAAAGTTCTGTAAACTACAGATCCAAAGATAGCGATGTGCTGACATCAAAGGGCGAGAGCTGTCTGCCATGATCAGGCCTGCCCGGCCCCGACAGCTTATCCTACACAGGAATTATTTTGTGCTGACACAGGATTTACACCGGAATATCCATATCATAGGAATGGGGAGTGTGCTGGACCCCTGGGGGGCAGCGTACACATCTGGGGTTACGTCAGGGTCCTAAAATCAGGAGGTGAATGCATACAAGCAGAAATTCAAATAGTATGGGGCAATGTGTCCCAGCAGTACAGAGTATTTCAGGACAGAAGGGTTATATGCATTATGACTAGCTATATAACTTGTGTTCAATTGACAGGTGTAGTGGCAGCTGAGATGTAAAGGGACAACTGGCAGAGTATATAGGCATGGCCATGGGGTTAGGTGCCCCCGAGAGCCCAAAAAATACACATGAACAAGCTTAACATGTCCACACGTATTTAAAGGGGATTTTCAGGACTTAGGATATCCTTAGGATAGGTCATCATGGGTTCGACACCTGAGACCCCCATGGATTACCTGTTTGAAAAGTCCAAGGCAATGTGACATCACATTCATCGGTCGCATGGCCTGTTCACAGCTCAGTCCCATTAAAGTGAATGGGCTGAGCTGCAATACCAAGCACAACCACTATACAATGTATGGCGCTGTGCTTAGTAAGTAGTGAAATGACCACAGTGTGCACACCAGGATGCTGTGGTCTCTTCAGTCAGCTGATTTATGGGGCTTGGTGGATGTCAGACCTTCATTTATCTTCAATTGACAACCTATTCTAAGGATAGGTCATCAATTATTAAGTCTGGAAACCTGGACTCTAGATGGGTGCAGAAGCTGTAACTATAGGGGCTCTGGAGCATCAGGGGGCCCAGAGGGTCCCATTTTCCATAGGAGGATACATGATAATTTGGGTCCTGTTGTAAATTTTGTACTGGACCCAGAAAATTCAAGTTACCCCCCTGGGAGTCTCTGGGTAATTTGCCAACCAATCTCATGTTGCTGCAGGTTGCCTTTAAGGTTAGAGGTTCAGGCTGCTGTTCTATCCTTCCTCCATGCTTTACACTGCAGCTATACTTGTTCCATTTGATACTGTAGCACCAACTCAGCACGGAATCTTGGCATTGAGAGCTGATTTCTATTAGGCTGTGTTCACATGTGCACTGGGTGTCCATATCACAGATATCAGTAGCTCTAAATGAACTGCTCACTGCCAGCTACTGTCCTCTGTTATCAGCCATTAGAGCTTCAAAGCTCCATCATGTGTCCAGATCTGCTGGGGCCAAACCTCCTCCCTATCATCAGACCATTATCTATGATAATGCCATCAAATCTCGGCCCATTTACATAGATAGCTGGCAGGGCCCATGGTGAGACTGTCAGCTATCTGTAGCCATGGGCTGTGCAGCATATCAAGGGTTAAAATCAGTGAACTAGTCCTCCATGTATATGTATGGCAGAAGATAAGGATAGATAATGGAATATACTCCAGTGCTGCGGAAAAGCTGGGTGACAACTGGTATGGCCACCCACACAGTGCTTGTCATTCAGCTTTCCAAGAATCCTGATAAGTAAAGCTTTGTAGTTTGGTTGAATTCATCATGCACGCGCCAACTCTCCTGAAACGTTCTGGAAGCTTCTACAGTCATGGCCAAAAGTTTTGAGAATGACACAAATATTCTATTTTCACATGATCTGCTGCCCTCTGGTTTTTATGTGTGTTTGTCAGATGTTTTTATCACATACAGAAATAGAATTGCATTCATATTATGAGTAACAGAAGCTTATATTGACAGTTAGAATGAGTTAATGCAGCAAGTCAATATTTGCAGGGTTGACCCTTCTTCTTCAGGACCACTGCAATTCTCCCTGGCATGCTCTCAATCAACTTCTGGACCAAATCCTGACTGATAGCAGTCCATTCTTGCAGAATCAATGCTTTCATTTTGTCTGAATTTGTTGGTTTTTGTTTGTCCACCCGTCTCTTGATGATTGACCACAAGTTCTCAATGGGATTAAGATCTGGGGAGTTTCCAGGCCATGGACCCAAAATCTCTATGTTTTGTTCCCTGAGCCATTTAGTTATCACCTTTGCTTTATGGCAAGGTGCTCCATCATGCTGGAAAAGGCATTGTTGAGCGCCAAACTGCTCTTGGACGGTTGGGAGAAGTTGCTCTTGGAGGACATTCTGGTACCATTCTTTATTCATGGCTGTGTTTTTAGGCAAGACTGTGAGAGAGCCGATTCCCTTGGCTGAGAAGCAACCCCACACATGAATGGTTTCAGGATGCTTTACAGTTGGCATGAGACAAGACTGGTGGTAGCGCTCACCTCTTCTTCTCCAAATAAGCTGTTTTCCAGATGTTCCAAACAATCGAAAAGGGGATTCATCAGAGAAAATGACTTTACCCCAGTCCTCAGCAGTCCACTCCCTGTACCTTTTGCAGAATATCAGTCTGTCCCTGATGTTTTTTCTGGAGAGAAGTGGCTTCTTTGCTGCCCTCCTTGAGACCAGGCCTTGCTCCAAGAGTCTCCGCCTCACAGTGCGTGCAGATGCACTCACACCTGCCTGCTGCCATTCCTCAGCAAGCTCTGCACTGCTGGTAGCCCGATCCCGCAGCTGAAACACTTTTAAGAGACGGTCCTGCCGCTTGCTGGTCTTTCTTGGGCGCCCTGGAGCCTTTTTGGCACCAATGGAACCTCTCTCCTTGAAGTTCTTGATGATGCGATAGATTGTTGACTGAGGTGCAATCTTTCTAGCTGCAATACTCTTCCCAGTTAGGCCATTTTTGTGCAGTGCAATGATGACTGCACGTGTTTCTTTAGAGATAACCATGGTTAACAGAAGAGAAACAATGATGGCAAGCACCAGCCTCCTTTTAAAGTGTCCAGTGGTGTCATTCTTACTTAATCATGACAGATTGATCTCCAGCCCTGTCCTCATCAACACCCACACCTGTGTTAATGGAGCAATCACTGAAACGATGTTAGGTGGTCCTTTTAAGGCAGGGCTGCAATGATGTTGAAATGTGTTTTGGGGGATAAAGTTCATTTTCTAGGCAAATATTGACTTTGCAAGTAATTGCTGTTAAGCTGATCACTCTTTATAACATTCTGGAGAATATGCAAATTGCCATTAGAAAAACTGAAGCAGTAGACTTTGTAAAAATTAATATTTGTATCATTCTCAAAACTTTTGGCCATGACTGTAGATAAAAATGGAGACCTCCTTGTGGTATGTTCCATCACATCCGCCATGGCCCTAGCTTAGGGCTACATGCACACGACCGGAGCGGGTTTTAGTGTCGGCAAATTCGGGTCTGTAAGAAAATGAGACGGAGGGTATATGGGGGAGATCTGTGTGCCGCTCGTGACCCCCATGGACCCATACATTTAATCAATAATCCCTGGCCTCAAAATGGACAGGATTAGGAAAACTCTGCAGACTTTCTGTGAAAAGTGCTGCGGGAAAAACCGCAATATGCTGCAGCCCGCTACGTGGGGCCTTAACCTTAGGGTGTATTCACACCGTGCAGTTAAAGAAGCATTGCAAAAAAAAGCTGCATGCCGTTTTGAAGCAGTTTTTGGTGTAGTGTCTTAATTATTCAGGCTTGACTTCACCCATAAAATCACACTACACCAAAAACAGTGTCTAAACTATATGCAATTTTTTCCAGTGCTTTTTTAAACTGCACCGCGTGAATGCTCCCGAAGGCCAAAACTCCCTTTGTATGGCTAAAGATTGCCATTTCGCCCTGCGACTCCTTCACTATTGTAAGTAAATGGAGTCTCATTGTGACCGCGATGGTGCTGCAACTTCTAGTTGCAAAAATAAAACTGCAGAGCTCGCTCTTTTTGTGAGTAGAAGTCTCAGTCGCAGCAGCCTCAGGATCGCAACGTGATTCCATTGACTTAGATCAGTGAAGGAGTCGCAGGGTGACATGGCGATCTTCGGTGGTGCAGGAGTCGTGGCCATAGTCGCCATGTAGCCCAAACCTTAGCACAAGTGTGACTCTGCACAGCTGCGCTCCTAGACTGCCATCTAGAGGTAGCATTGAAAAATACAGCACCAGATTCAGGTTTTGGATTACCAGACCCAGGTGACACATCCTGCAGAAAGCCTGCAGCTGTTTTATTGTAGATTTTCAGATTCCAAAACTACAACTCCCAGCATGGACTTACTATACAGCAAAGCTCCGATGGGGGAACAATGTGACATGCACCACCCCGCTGCCTCTGTATAGTCTCTGCAGATCCTGCCCCGTGGATTATTGTCACATGCCTCCTTGGGCCTTATTCACACCTCCGTTTTTCACCAAGGATCCATTGTATTGAAGGATTGTAGTCAGACATTGGTTTTTTTCTTGACGGATTTGTGAAAATGGATAAAAATAGGACAAATCATTCCGCAATTTCAATGGCGGGTTCATAAAGATTCGGAGCTGGTGTAGATTTCTGTCAATTACACAACAAAAAGTGGCGGAAATGATGGCGAAGGTGGTGCAGGCGATGGCTCCGCCCACAACTACTTTGAGGATAGCGGTGAGGCGGGCGCAAAAGTACATCATGTGACTACTTTAGTTGAAAATCACCAATTTTTGACAATTTTATGTTAGAAAAACTGGCATAAAACGATAAAGGGGTCGTCGGGGGAGTTTAAATTCACTTACCTGATCCAGCAGACTCGTGATGATGGTTTCGTCCCGACCTCTGGGTCACATGATCGTAAGCAGTGCTTCCTTCCCCAATCTCTCATAGTCAGCTTGCCCCCATAGTACAGGTACTACCTTACTACCTACCTACTAACTACCTGTGAGATCAGAGGAGGCGGAGTGACCTAGGGGGCGGAGCACTGCTGAGGATCACATGATCCAGGTGTCGGGACGAGGTTCCATCCTCACGAGTCTGCCGGGTCAGGTAAGTGAATTTAAACTTCCAGTTGATCAGATACAAAACCAGATGTGTGAATACGGCCATATAATATCATGAGTTTTAAACGGCCGAATGTGAATAAGGCCCAAAACGCAGCGACATGTTCTAACGTCCGTAAAAGCCCCAAAGCCTAACACTTCCCTCCTGCGATGTACCTCCATTTTCTGCGCCGACGGGCCTGAGACGGCGACTATTTTTGTAATTTTTCAAAAAGCCACATTTGATAAATCCAGCGTACGCTATTGTCATAAAACGTACATTTGCCACAAAAAATTCTCTACTTTACAATTTTTTGATGCCAGAATTTTTCCGTGCTGCGTTTATAAATGACCCCCAAAGTATTTGCACCATTGGGTGTGTTGGTACAAGACGTATACATGTGGTATCTGCCACCTATAGGGTCCCATATACTGCAGGAGCTAATATATACACTAAGGGGTCAGCCTTAGAAATCCTGGACAATCCCTTTAATTAAACACCTAGCAAGGCTTGATGGGAGTTGTAGTCTGACCATAGCAGGAGACTACAGGTGACCTAGGAATGTCTCCGCCCCCTACACCTCCCCTCAGGGGCGTGTCCTCTTCGTCTAGTAGAAAGGGGAGGGGGTTAATCACACGCCATATTAGGAATACTGAGGGGCGGGGATTCGCTTCACCTTCCTGATGTATAACCTGGAAGGGGCGTGGTAACAGTTCGCAGTGGGCGTCGTCTATCAGTGCCAAGGAGAGTGGATTTTGTCACCTGCCAAAAAAGGAGTTCCGGGCGTGGCTTTGATCCGCTGTTAATGTTATGAGCCCCGGATGGGGCGTGGCCTTGGCTGCAGAGGGGCGTTGTTTGTCTGTGGGAAGGGGAGGAGTCGCGCCTGTTCAGCTGGTCGCCTCCAAGATGGCGGGGACCAACGAGCTGGGTCTGGCGGATCTGCCGTCCGATCCGCTGCTGCTGATCCTGTCTTATCTGGACTTCCGGGACCTGCTCAGGTATTAGTGCGCCCCCTGCCCGCTGTGTGGCCCTCAGTGTATGCGCTGCTCCTGACACCCTGCACCCCAGCCCCGTCTGCAGTGGTTGTCAGCCCCGGGTCCTGCAGGTCTGGGGTGTTTTACCATAGAGGGGAGTGATGGTAATTGGTGACTGGCCATAAGTGGCGAATGGTAATGATGGTGGATGAGAAGGAGCGCAATTTATAAAATGTCGCCCTAATCGGTGACCCAGTAGTTAAAAAATAAAGAGGTACGAGAATGACGGTCGGGTCTGGGGTGAGAGTCACGCCTTTGTCGCGTATAAATCGCCTACGGTATATTGGGATGTGGTTATCAGGATGTAGCTGTAAGTCTCTGTTCACACCTGCATCGTGGATTCTGCTTTTAATGCTATGCCAGACCCAAGTGTTGCCAGATGACACCATGACGGCAAGAATAGCGATATATGATGACGCCGTCATGGAAACCTCGACAAAAAGCGACAACGCAGATGTAAACAAATGCTGCAGAACATCATAATACACGCCTCGGCTGCTGCAGAACATCATAATACACGCCTCGGCTGCTGCAGAACATCATAATACACGCCTGGGCTGCTGCAGAACATCATAATACACGCCTGGGCTGCTGCAGAACATCATAATACAGGCCTCGGCTGCTGCAGAACATCATAATACACGCCTCGGCTGCTGCAGAACATCATAATACAGGCCTCGGCTGCTGCAGAACATCATAATACACGCCTCGGCTGCTGCAGAACATCACAACACACGCCTTGGCTGCTGCAGAACATCATAATACACGCCTGGGCTGCTGCAGAACATCATAATACACGCCTCGGCTGCTGCAGAACATCATAATACACGCCTGGGCTGCTGCAGAACATCATAATACACGCCTCGGCTGCTGCAGAACATCATAATACACGCCTCGGCTGCTGCAGAACATCATAATACACGCCTCGGCTGCTGCAGAACATTATAATAAATGCCTCGGCTGCTGCAGAACATCATAATAAACACCTGGGCTGCTGCGGAACCTCATAATATGCAGATCATCAGCTGCAGAACCTTATTATACGTACTTCAGCTGCTGAAGAACATCTTTATGAACAGAATGTGAGCATTTCATATCAGGCAGTCATGCATAGTTTCTACATTAGGAGGTTCTGCAGCAGCTGAGGTTTCTTTGTCTTCATCTGACACGTCACTGCTGACTATTTGCAGGTTACCATGGATATCAGTGTTCAGTCTGTGACTTGTGTGGCTGCGCTGCTTCCTCTGGAGCGATACATACAGCAGCCGTCCACCCTGGCTATTAGAGGAGGGTCTCAGGTGGATGACCTCTATGGGAAGGGGATGTCTGACATTAGGTATTTCTAAAAACTGCCGCACCCTTGGCCAGGGACTGTCGAGTGATCAGGGCTGAGCTGCAATACCAGTCACCGCCTGTGGACAAAGGGGGGCACTGTCTCTGATATTCCTTTTTCTCCTGCTGTAGACTCCTCTCTATTTGCTGTGTCACTGTTATTATATGTATCCTCCATGCTGTACCCCGGCTGGCACATGAAGCAGGGAGATAATCATGTCATGTGTAGTTATCCTAGAGGCGGCCGCTGCTATCTCCTGCGGGCAGACCCTGGCAGCAGTAAACAGCCCCGTCTATCACAGCTTCTTCCCTCTCTCTGGCCCCATTCCATCTCTTCAGGCCCAGTGTTTACCGACCTCGTGGGCCTGAAGTGGAGCAATCTATTACACGTCACTTATATAGTTATCTGCTTATTACATGTCCTATCCCAAAACCTGCCATGTGGGTGCCGCAACGGCAATACTGCCGGGGGGTGTGGGTGCCACCTGGGCAATACTGCCGGGGGTGTGGGTGCCACCTGGGCAATACTGCCGGGGGTGTGGGTGCCAACTGGGCAATACTGCCGGGGGGTGTGGGTTCCGCCTGGGCAATACTGCCGGGGGTGTGGGTGCCACCTGGGCAATACTGCCGGGGGTGTGGGTGCTGCAAGGGCAATACTGCCGGGGGTGTGGGTGCCACCTGAGCAATACTGCCGGGGGTTTGGGTGCTGCAAGGGCAATACTGCCGGGGGTGTGGGTGCCACCTGAGCAATACTGCCGGGGGAGTGGGTGCCACCTGGGCAATACTGCCGGGGGGTGTGTGTTCCGCCTAGTGAGTACAGCGAGTGTGGTTGCCCCCAGTACACACCTTTACTATGGTTTGCAGCAATGTGGAGCTCATAATTCTTCAGCAATTCCTCTCAACCACCACCAGACATGCACTCTCGGTCTGACGTACTGCTGACAGAAAGTATGCCGCTTGTCAAGCACCTCTGGCGATGTCTCATCTCCTGGTGGAACAAAGGATTGAGGATGATAAGATCCAGCATGCCCAATCCTTCTTTCCCACAAGGGGGTGGGGGGGTCCCCCCAAAAGGGGGGGGGGGGGGGGGGGGGTGTGGTGGGGGGGGGGGGGGGGGGGGGGGGGGGGGGGGGGGGGTAAGGAGGGGGGGGGGGGGGGGGCGGGGGGGGGGGGGGGGGGGGGGGGGGGGTGGGGGGCACCCCCCCCTCAAGGGGGGGGTGGAACCTCACAAAAAGGGGGCCCGGGGGGGGGGGGGGGGGGGGGGGGGGGGGGGGGGGGGGGGGGGTGTTGGGGGGGGGGGCAGGGTACGGTTCTCGCCCCTTTCCTCTTCACACTGTACACTGCTGATTTTAGGTGCAACTCATCCAGCTGCTACCTACAGAAGTATTCTGACGACTCTGCAATAGTAGGCCTCATCACAGATGATGATGACAAGGAGTACAGAGAACTGAACTGTTTTTTTGTGGACTGGTGCCACCGGAACCACCTGAAGATTAACGCGGGGAAGACCAAGGAGATGGTGGTGGACTTCCGCAAAGGCAGAAGCCCTCCTAAACCAGTGGACATCCTGGGGACGGGCATCGAGATTGTGAACACCTATAAGTACCTGGGTCTGCTCCTTAATAATAAACTGGACTGGGCAGATCATATGGAGGCCCTGTACAGGAAGGGCCACAGCAGGCTCTACCTGCTTAGGAAACTGAGAGCCTTTGGAATCCGGGGGGCACTTCTTAGAACTTTCTTCAACTCGGTAGTGGCATCAGCCATCTTCTTTGGAGTGGCCTGCTGGGGGAGCAGTATATCAACCAGGGACAGAAATAAACTTGACAAGCTGATTAGAAGGGCCAGCTCTGTCCTGGGGAGCCCACTGGACCCAGTGCAGGTGGTGGGTGACAGAAGGATACTGTCCGTGGTGAGCTCCATGCATAAGAAGAAGTCCCATCCCATGCATGAGACTGTGATCGCGCTGAGCAGTACTGTCAGTGACCGACTGCTCCACCCTAGGTGTGAGAAGGAGCGCTATCGGAAGTCTTTCCTCCCCACCGCGGTTAGGCTGTACAACCAACACCGACCTAAGCGGAGATCATTACATACAGAGAACTGAAATATCTCTCTGCCTGTTAAATCCCCCCCCCCCCCTCTGCTACGTCCTATCTGTCTGTCTGCTATTAATGTAATGCCTCTCACCTTGGAACATTCCTGTACATGTTGTATTTGTATTTGTATCTGCTTATCTTATCTTTGCTGCTGTAACACACTGAATTTCCCCACTGTGGGACTATTAAAGGACTATTATTATTATTATTACTTACTGCCACTGACGGACCCCTTTAAAGGGTAAAAAAAAAAAAAATGATACTCCCCTACCCCCAGTCCTCAGTTTGGGCGTCCCCCCACTCTCTCCGATCCTTGGACTGCTCAGGTCAATTCTGTAGCCAATCACTGGCCTTGGCGGTCAAATATCCGGTTCTGGTGACGTATCAGCCGTGATTGGCCGCAGTGGTCACCTGAGCCCCTGCACTGGCCAGAGGACTGGAGGGTACGGGGTACGTGCCAAGGACCAGAGGTTGTTTTGTTTTTTTAATTTTACCCCATTACCCGCCCCCAGTGATTTTTTTTATTTTTTTTTATTTACCCCAGAAAACCCTTTACCTTAATGGATTGCCTCAGGATCTGCTGCCGTATCTCCCCTCCCCATTAATATAATTAAGGGATCTGCACCCGGGTGTACATATAGCTGACCTATCCAGATCAGTGGGGTCCAACACTTCAATTGAATGGGAGCTGCAGTAACCAAGAATGGCCACTACACAGTGGATGGCGCTATCTCATTCTGTGTCCATGTATAGTTTTGTTGTCGCAGCTTTTGATGGATCACTGGGGGAGCTGGGTATCGGACCCCTCCCCAAATCTGATATTGATGACCACTCCTCTGCCTAGATAACCCCTTTAATTTTTCTCTCTCTTCCAGTTGCAGTCTCCTGAACAGAAGATTTAACCAGCTGAGCAACCATGACCCTCTGTGGAAGTGGCCGTGCCGGAAATACTGGCTGGTGTCCGAGTAAGTCATCGCAACGGAGCCTTAAAGGACAAGTTACATTAAAGCTGCCCAAAGCCGCCCCGGACCAGCCAACTATGTAATGTCTATGGGGGTGCCTGACTCTCCCAAGTAGCAGCTGTCAGGGGGAAGAAGGATCTGACATGTTGGATTTCGGTGTTGCTGGGGGAAGTGTTTATGACCAGAATACTAATAGTTAACCTCTTAAAGGGCACTAACATGGGGTTGGCCCCTGTGTACACTGATCTCCCATAAATCTGGTGATGGTGATGATTCTGATTTGTTTCCAGGGACAAGAAGACCCAGAAGAACCGCAATTGGAAAACGACCTTCATGGCATATTACCTGGACCTCGGGAGGTATATACACCACTACGCCAAGCTGAAGGCGGCCTGGGATGCCCTGAAGGCCTATCTGGGTGACCACTGCCCCCGAATGATCAGCTCTCTAAAAGGTATCTGACGCTGGTGCGCTTGGTATATTATGTCTTATACTGTAGTCACATCCAGAGCTGCATTCAAACCTTCACTGGTTCTAATAAATCTGCACGTGTAATATGCAGTGAATGGAGCCTAGTGTAAACACTACATCCCATAATGCACTGCAGCAGACAATGCTTCTTTGAGACTGACCAGCCATAGTTGAACTGCAGAATTCTGAATGCAGCTCTGGATGTGAGTAGTGGAAATAGGCTGTGACACAAGATGATCAGGCGTCCTAGTTACATGCGATTGTGGTTTGTGCAGCCGGCGTGCAGGAGGAGGATCTTAACGCCATAGAAGAAAGAATTGGCGCCAGACTACCAGACGATTACCGCTGCTCCTTGCGCATTCACAATGGTCAGAAGCTTGTTGTACCCGGGTAAGAGCTGGCACATGGTGGCGCTGTGCCCAGTGTATTCTACTATAGCCCCTTATCCCAACCTCCTGTGCTTGCACCCCCAGCTTGATGGGCAGCATGGCGTTATCCAACCACTACCGGTCTGAGGACTTGTTGGACATAGACACCGCAGCGGGCGGCTACCAGCGCAGGATCGGCCTCAACCAGTGCCTTCCAATCACCTTCTGCATCCACACTGGGCTCAGTCAGTACTTGGCTCTGGCTGACGTCGAGGGGAGGTGTCGCAATGAGATATTCTATCAGTGTCCGGTAAGGTCTGGTCGTGTCTCCTACAGCAAGGATAGTGAAGAGACTACAAGTCCCAGCATGCTTTGATCGTCTGCAGAATACATAGCATGCTGGGACTTCTTTGACTCTTTTAATACTTATGCGGTGAATTTAAAGGGGTTGATCAGGACCGAGCAAAGTTGGATACTGATGACCTATCCACAAGATAGGTCATCAGTATCAGCTCAGTCGGGGTCCAACGCCAAGACCCCGCGCCAATCAGCTGATTTGGCAGCCGGATTCTGTATACTAGGTATATGGCTATTCAAGTGAGCGGGGGCAGAGATGAAATTCCCAGCACCGCTGCCTCATTGTATGGACAGGAAGCTGTATACAGTGTACAGAGCCCTACACCATAGCGGTGGTACCAGGAACTGCAGCCCCGCTCCCATTCACTTGAATTCGAGCAGAGCCGTTTCGGGTTGTATACTTGGTATACGACTCCGACAGCTGATCAGCGTGGTCCAGGTGTCAGACCCCCCCCTCCCCCCACCGATCCTTTTAACTATACACAATAATCTTCATGGGACAACCCCTTTAATTGGGCAGATATTGATTTACAGGGTAGCGACCTCTTGGTGGTTTTAGAGTGCATTCACACGGTGCAGATAAAACTGCATCACAATAAATTGCCTGCAGATATTGCTGCAATTTCTTACATTAATATTCCAGGTGACACATGTTTAATGAATGTGTTTACCTATAAAATAAACTGCATCAGAACTGCGTGCAGTTTTTTTTACTGCATCGTGTGAATGCACACTTAGAGCTTTCCTTTAGTTTTCAGATTATTATGAAAAATGTGGGGTTTTTATCGTTTTTGGACACTCTGACATTTATTAGGAAATCTGTGACATTCTTATCGTAGATAATCAGACCTTTGATCTGTGTTTCAGGACCAGACGACACACAACCCTGCAGCTCTGGACATGTTTGTTACAGGTAGGATATGAGAGCGCTGGACAAAGGCCTTAAAGGGGTGATCTGGGAATAATAAAGCTTACTAGTACATTGCTATTATACACCCCGGTCCTCCAGAGCCCCATTTATGACCTGTGCGACTCTGGGTCACATGACCAACTCCACTCTTCCTAATGGACCTGTACACAGAGTAGAGGGGAGAGGAGGCGTCAGTGGGAGGGGGAGCCCAAGGAATGAGCCTTCCGACCTCCTTAGTTTCCCACCGCATAGGTAATAATTAGGGTTCTGGGGTGTTTATTAGTAATACGGCTTAACCCGTGCAGGGAATGTACTAGTAAGTTTTATTACACCCCAGATAACCCCTTGAACCCTTTGATTGTAGCTTTGGCTCTGCTGGAGTTATTTTAGTCATTGGGGTGACAGATCTGATTTGGCCATCTGTAGGGGACATTGGGATTGGACTGGTAACAATCCAGCCTGTTGAATCCTTCTTGCCCTGAGCCATTTGTCGGCCATGTTTCCCGGTTCCTCTGCACTGAACTTGCAGCATTATGCGATTGCAAGACAGTAGGACTGCGGTAGGTTTGAAGGACCAGCCTGGCGTGCATAGCCTTTCTCATAGCACGCCTATGCTAGTTGCTCCTCTTGGCCACTCATTTCCATTGCATTAGAGAGGCCATGACTTAAGAATTTAGTAGCTCAGCATGGTGCAGAACAAATGTATGTGTGCCGCCTGCTGCAGCTGTACCACGTGTATGGCTGGCACACGGGTGAGTAGCCATGGTCATGCCGGACTTTCTTTGGGGCAGTGCAGCAAGTGATCACTGAGGATCATCTGTGGCTGCACTACTGATGGTCCAGTGTTGCTGCAGATGGCCAGTGTGACTGCACTACTGAAGCCGGTCTTAGGTTAGGAGGCCAGTGATCTATGGGGCAGGACAGATTTCTGACAGGACCGTCACCTTTACCTCTTTCCTCTGTCTCAGGTACCTCTTTCACCCAGTGGTTTACAACGTATGTGCAGCATGTCGTCTCAGGTGACTATCCCATCATCAGGGACCAGATCTTCAGGTAGCGTGGACTGAACACATCCCTACCGTAGCGTCAGTGTGTACTTGCGTGTGTGTGACTGTGTATATGCATACGGTCAGATCTCTGCCTGCTGTCAGTGAATGGATGCATTTTGCTCTGAGATCCTATGTAAATGACACGGGGGTATAGCTCATTACAAGAGAGCGTTCTGTTAAGGTGCCCATACTTGTAGTGATAGTATACCGATATTGGGCAGTTATTGGTTAGCATGTACTGGCACAGCCAAAAACCTACATTTAAAGCCCCACCAACTCCACTGTAAAACCACTTGCCTTATTGCCATGCAGTTTGCAGGGCGGGCACACTACCACTGTATATGCGTAGCTGTCCATCTGTTGTGTCTGGTATTGTAGGTCAGCCCCATCTACTTCTACTAAACTGGACAGCCCCTCTAAGGTACTGTTTTTACAATCTGCTACTCTCATCCATCATAGGGTGACAGCAACAGTAGTAGAGTGACGGACACAGACTGTGCCCTCTCCGTCTGTGTCCGTTCCCATTGACTACCTGAGTAATGGAGGAAAAAGTCCTTGTGTGCAGGTTTATTTCCTCCATCAGAAACATAAAAAAACATGATGGAAGAAAGTTTATTTCATGTTTTTCTACATGGAGGGGATCCATTTGCATCCTGTGATGGATGAGAGCAACGGACATTGAATAACGGTAGTGTGAACACACCCTAAGCCTCTAAATGTGTTAAAAAAATAAATAAATAATTCTGTTCCCTGACTGCAAGCAGAGATTTTGAATCTGGTGAAGAATTGAACTACTAACCTTATATTTACATGGATTCGGTGACAATCCCTTGATGTATTACTAGTGACAAATGCCAGTGGTCTGAAGTTGCACTGGTTCAAAATGTAATGCAAGTCTGGACCCAGCGGATGGCGCTCATAGTGCCTGCTCACTCCCAGAGTGGTGAATACTTGGACCTGACGCTTGAATAATGGACACTTATCTTACTGTGGTGCTGGCTGTGTACGGATCCTGGGCACCCTATTGCAGTGCTGGGACCCTCTTCCTGTATATATGTGATATAATAAAGGCCTCAATGTGTATTTTTTTTTTCTACTACCTCTACTTTGCGCCAGGTATGAGCATGACAAGGACTGTGTGGCCACTACTGATGACATCACCATATCAGTCTCCACTTCCTTTCTGCCCGAGCTGAGCTCCATCCACCCTCCACATTACTTCTTCACCTACAGAATCAGGTGGGTGCACGGCGCAGCACGTCACTGTATACCGCTATATGGTGGAAAGGCTTTTATTCTAGCTTTGCTCTTATCACATTTACTTTTGGATATTGTATTCGTCTCCCATTCTGTCCTCTGCGGCTGTGAATCTGCTTTGATGCTTCTGCCAAAATCTGCTATTGGTAGAGCAAAGGATCAGAGAGGTTGGGACTTAACCTGTTTAAGGCTGGGGTCACACATGGCGGTCCTTTGTGGAGATATCCCACAATGAACCCGCCAGTGACAAGAACTGTCTGGTCTTCGTTGCGGATTTTATCAGTGTCTAACCTTCTGCAAACTCTCAATGTGTGGCCCCAGCCTTTAGCTTTGGGTGCCATATATGCCTAGTAGTCACTTATCACCTCCCCTTAGCATAGGGCACTGACTCCTCTGTCCACTTTTGGCTGGTTTTGAGTACTGCAGTGCAGCTCCCATTCGGCTAGAAACCCAGCAACTCATAGAAGACGACACATTTGGGGTTAATTTACACTTTCCCTTTTATTTCCCAGGATGGAGATGGCCAAAAATGCTTTGCCAGAGAAAGCGTGCCAGCTCGACAGCCGCTACTGGAGAATCACAAATGCGAAGGGGAATGTGGAGGAGGTGCAAGGCCCCGGAGTAGTGGGTGAGTCACAGGGTTTACTGGGGTCACACGTAATATATAAGGTCATGTGCATGTGTCATATTTGGTATATGTGATAATAGTGCCCACGGATCACAGATGTCTCCCAATGCGGACTCAATGCATGTGAGAATTGAGAGGAGGGAAACTTGGCTCGGAGATGGGGAGATCTCTACCCATAACAGGATCATAGGGTGTCCTGGCGATCTGATGATGTGCACACCCCTGTAGGATGTATATATACAAGGCTTACAATGATGAAAATGTGCAATGGCAGAATCAATAAGGTATATGGACAGACCGATCCTACAGAAGAGGAGAGCAGCGTCCATGTAGTGCCGCTGATCTCTGTATGATGGTTTGGATGTAACGTAGATTCTGATGTATATGCAACAAGTCACGTTAGTGGAAGACATACTGGAGGACCCCCCAGGATTCTGTCATGGCCGTGGTTGCAGCGAGCTCATATCAGGTCTTGGTTTTATTCTTTCAGGAGATTACCCCCAGCTGAGGGCGGGTAGAGTATACGAGTACACCAGCTGCACTACATTCTCCACAACATCGGGGTATATGGAGGGGACTTATACATTCCACCGGCTGGACAAAAAAAGCGAGGTCTTCAATGTCACCATCCCACGCTTCCACATGAAGTGTCCCACATTTCGGGTGTCTGACGTTGCTACGGTAAGTGACACGCTGACTGCTGCTCGTTCCTTTGTTCTTCTGCTGTAGTGACAGCTGTCCTGGGTCGCCCTCCTTTGAGGGAAGCCATGAAGGGTTGTACACACTGGACTGATACATTGCAGTTTATCAGCAGCAGCAAAAAATGCATCAAATTCTGTAGTTCAGTAGAGGAATTGTGGTTTTTCCTTAAATTTTGCCCAATTGCATTGCACTGAAAATTTGCTGAATAAATTGATATTCTGTAGCTAAAATCAATTTTCAATGCAGAAATTTTCTTTGCAGCATGTGGGTGAGATTTAGTAAAATCTTTGCTGCTACTGTAATACGCGGCAGGTCTTCTGCATGCAGTTTCACGATGTAAAATCCGCAGCATATCTACCACATGTTATCAAACCGTAAAGCAGATTTCACAGCCCCCTAAGTGATGACTACCTGTTGTCTTCAGTGATGGCTGCCTAGCATCTTCTTAAAGAAATTTTCTAGACTTATCAGTTGATGACCGATCCTTAGGAGTGTAGATCAGCAGGGGTCTCTCTTTAAAAAGATTGCAGCGTTCACACAACACCAAGCACAGCGTTGTACATTGTACAGCTCAGCCTCATTCACTTGAGTGGGACTGAGCTGCGAACAGGCCATTTGACTGATGAATGTGGCGTCACATGGGCTGTGAAGCAAAAGCAGCGCTCACGGTGCATTGCAGCCGCTTCAAACAGCTGATCTGCGAGGGTACCAGATTAAATTAATAGATAAAGTCATCAGTTGATATGCCTGGAAAACCTGTTTAAGCCTTATTCACATGACAACGTAACATACATACAGTGCAGTTCATGTGCAGGCCATATTTCCTGGACTGATCATGGCCTTGTGAATGGAACTCATTTCATCCTACTGAGTTATGCTGCAGTGAGTTCTCGCAAAGCCAGATCTGAACTGACATACAGCTGAGAGTTTGATACAGTAGCACACAGGCTATTCATAATGCACTATGATGCATTGACTTCCATTCATATGGCCATGGGTAATCCAGGAAATATGACCTAGACATGGACTGTTTCATGGATGGAACACGCTCATGTGAATAAACCCTTATCTCTGCTCTGTTTGGGCATAGTTTTACTCTGTTACTACAGGTTAGCTGCACTGTTTTATGGCAGTCTACCGTAGCCTGAAAACCACTTCCTGTCTCATCTGTGAATCAGAATGCTGCTCCTTTCCTCTTATACTTTACTCAGTTGTAAGGTCTCCTTGTTACTGACTAAGGCTCCATGCACACAACTGAGTTTGCTTCTGATGAGCCGAGTTTGCAGCAGAACACACTCGGATGCCACTCAGAGTGACATCCGAGTGTATTCCATGATGCATTCACATCTATTCCGATCCATTCTGTTCCATTGACACGAACTTGCTGTGTAATCCTCTACATCATCGGAATGGATAGAAAGCCCCTATAGAGGTGAGTGCATAATAGAATGGACTCCGAATGTCATCTCAGTGCATTCCACTGCAAACTCGGTCCTATGCACGGCAGAATTTGAGGCAGTCTTCCACCTCAAAATCCTCTAAAAAAACAAAAACAAAACAACCCTGTAGGATCCATGGCAGAAATCCAATCCCAAGCCTCAGGTTTCTGCTTTTTGCACGTGATTAACCTCATAGACAGTGGGGCTCCCAAATATGATGCCTCGCACCACATTTTCCACGGTAACCTTGGCAAAATGGAGCAGGAGGCTTCTGTTTTTTTCGGCTCACTCAAGAAAGAAGCATCCGTCTCTGCCTCCTATTGAAAACAATGGGAGGCAGATTCATGACAGTTTTTGGAGAGGATTTTGAAGTGGATTCTGCTGTGTGAACATACCCTAAAGGAATAGCTTATCCACCTTCTCCTTCTCCTGCGTCTGACGACTCGTTTCTGTGATTTTCCCACACAGGAAGAGAGCTGCAATGATTGTTTTCTACACGACGACGACTCCACAGACACGGATGAATATGAAGAGAGGAGGCGAGTACTGGACATGCCAAACCCTCCTGTCCATTGCCCACGCTACACCTGAGCGCCACCCTCTGTCTTCTGCAGCCAGTGGCATCTTCCTGCCAGGATTCCTTTTTTTTGCGTTTTTCTGCTCTTGGCCGGGCTTTTTGCCTTCTGTCCGTGGCCTGTATCTACGCTGTGATGTCCTGTTTGCGTATCCTATACTCTGTCATTTACCACTATGGAGGGAGAAGTCGCCGGCGAGTACATGACAAGGCTTTTGGCATCCTGCGGCATTTCATCGGCTCGGATTCTGAGTTTGATCTTAGCAGCGGACGCAGCTTATTTTTTATAATTTATGTGCACACCCTTCTACAGCCGCGGTTGGTTATCTAGCGGTCTTCAACTGAGAGAGACTTGGCATCCAGACATTTTCTCTTTTCTAAGACTTTTCATTTTCAGGGGAGTTTATCTTGTGTGCAAAATGCTTGGCGATGAAGTGGATCGGGGAGGGGAAAGACTGTGATAGATATATGCATCAGCATGGCCCCCGCTCATTTATTTGGTTTTGTGAAGGCAGCCATTTTGTGGAATACGCCGTTTGGTAGGCTACTGCCCCCAATTCGAAATGTAGCTCCCTCTACAGGTAGTCAGGGGAGCTGCCTACACCCCACATTGGGGTAGATTAATTAAAATAGTCTAAAAGCAAAATGGCCTTTGTTTCCCCTAGCAACCAATCACAGTGCAGCTTTCATTTAGTATTCTGCTCCTGAGAAATAAAAGCTGCGCTGTGATTGGTTGCTAAAGGAAACGAAGGCCATTTTGCTTTAAGACTATTTTAATAAATCTGCCCCAATGTGTAAGTTCACGTTGCTCATTCGTGCGTTTGGGAGACCATGTAAGGCTATGTTCACATCTATTGCAGATGTAGTCACGTGCAATGGGTAAAATAGCACAGTGTATGATGCTATTTTTTTCTGGCAAAGCAACAGACACCTTAGCGGCAATGGGGTCCATTAAACACCGCCATGGCGTCCATGAGATCGACAACGCCCCAACATATAAAGTACTGATAATAAAAAGGAGAGAAATCACCAATAAATATGTAATTTATGAAATTGTCCTTGTTGCCCATAGCAACCAATCACAGCGCAGCTTTCATGTCTGCCAGTGCACTTGAAAAATGAAAGCTGTGCTGTGATTGATTGCTATGGGTGACAAAGATGGCCTTTCCTTTAGACTGTTTTCAGATATCTACCCCGTGGGTCAAAACTAAGACTGGGGCTTAAAAGGAGAAAATTATTAAAAAGGTAAAATTTATGAAAACTGTGTAAAAGGAAAACCATCTTTGTTGCCCATAGCAACCAATCACAGCACAGCTTTCATTTTTCAAGTGCGCATTTAGTCATGAAAGCTGCGCTGTGATTGGTTGCTAAGGGCAATTTTCCTTTTGGAGGCTTTCATCAATTTCCCAAACAGTCTGAACTGTATAAATAAGGCTGTACAGCCTTCACCCAGCTTTCCTAGACTCCAGACTGGCAACTGTAATCTACAGCAGTGACTGAGGAGGAATGGGATATATAACTACCTATATAGGCAAATTATTGCTCAAGAACCGTGGAAAGCTGGGTAAAACCCCTGTGGCTGCCCTCACAGTCCTTCACTCAGCTTTCCCAGAATCTCAAGCAGCAAATATGCTTGGATACGCAGTGATCTATATTGCTAATGCTGCGTATTTATCTGTGATGGCTGTAAAGGAGGCAGCAGTGGGTGTCGCCAAAATATTCCAAAAATTGGTTACGTAAAATTGAAAAAAATTGATGACAATTCAGAAATTTATGATTACAGTCCAAGAGAAGAAAACCATGGCTTCCTTCTTTCTAAAACAGCTCCACAGGGGTCCACAGGTTGTTTCTGGTACTGCAACTGATCCACATTCATTTCAAATTAGGTGAGTTGCAATACAAGACAGAACCTATTGACCAGGGAGGCGCTATTTGTTGAAGAAAGAGTCTGTGGACATCCACTATAAGGCCCAGTAATATAAGTAACAGTTCAGTCTGTTATTTGTGAATTGATTGTAAACAAATGGCTCTGCCCTCAAAATGGCTGCCTGTGTCGTACGTCGGACATGGCTGCGTGTCGCAGTGTGACCGCCCCCTTCCTCATATATGTTTTTAGTTTTGGATCTCATTGTTAGTAGTGTTATCTTGTATCAGAGCTGATCGGGCGGGGGCGGGGGGGGGTCCCCCCAATATAGATTCTTGCAACGTTTTCAGGGCAGTTAGTGTGACCCGTGTGCAGAAAACAGTGGTTTGGGATGGCGGAACAGAACAGTGTTTTTTTTTTCCCCCTGTATACGAATAATTTATAGAGTGTGTATATGTGTATACAGAATGTGTACGCGGATACAGACATGGGTGGTGTGAAGAAATGTGTGTAAGGCGTGAAAAAAAAACATGATAAACTGGGGTTACAGAAAGGTGCGGGTGGGCGTGTGTACTGTGTGTATGGCTCTGTACAGAATGCGGAGGTAACAGACAGGCGGATGGCGAGTATAAATATATTCTGTGTGTATGCCTGTGTAACAGTGGGCGTGTGATTTATCTAGAATGGGTGCTGTGTATACAGTATACATGTGTGTATGGGCTGTGTATACAGTATACATGTGTGTATGGCCTGTGTATACAGTATACATGTGTGTGCCCTGTGTATACAGTATATATGTGTGTATGGCTGTGTATACAGTATATATGTGTGTATTGTGGGCTGTGTATACAGTATACATGTGTGTATGGCCTGTGTATACAGTATACATGTGTGTATGGGCTGTGTATACAGTATACATGTGTGTATGGCCTGTGTATACAGTATACATGTGTGTATGGCCTGTGTATACGGTATACATGTGTGCTATGGCCTGTGTATACAGTATATATGTGTGTATGGCCTGTGTATACAGTATACATGTGTGTAGGCCTGTGTAACAGTATACATGTGTGTATGGCCTGTGTATACAGTATACATGTGTGTATGGCCCCATGTGTGTATGGCCTGTGTATACAGTATATATGTGTGTGTATGGGCTGTGTATACTTATGACCGTGTATATATGTGTGTATGGCCTGTGTATACAGTATACTATGCTGTGTATACAGTAACATGTGTGTATGGCCTGTGTATACAGTATACATGTGTGTATGCCTGTATACAGTATACATGTGTGTATGGCCTGTGTATACAGTATATATGTGTGTATGGGCTGTGTATACAGTATACATGTGTGACCACATACATGTGTGTATGGCCTGTGTATACAGTATACATGTGTGTATGGCCTGTGTATACAGTATACATGTGTGTATGGCCTGTGTATACAGTATACATGTGTGTATGGCCTGTGTATACAGTATACATGTGTGTAAGGGCCTGTGTATACAGTATACATGTGTGTATGGCCTGTGTATACAGTATACATGTGTGTATGGCCTGTGTATACATATCATGTGTGTATGGCCTGTGTATACAGTATACATGTGTGTATGGCCTGTGTATACAGTATACATGTGTGTGTATGGCCTGTGTATACAGTATATATATGGCCTGTGTATACAGTTCATGTGGACCTGTGTATACAGTATACATGTGTGTATGGCCTGTGTATACAGTATATATGTGTGTATAAGTGTAGAGGTGGGCTGTGTATACAGTATACAGATATATAGACATGTGTGTAGGCAAGGGAGGGGAACAAATTATGGGCTGTGTATACGGTATATATGTGTGGATGGGCTGTGTATACATATACAGTGGGTATGTGTGTATGGTCTGTGTATACGGTGTGTGTGTGTGTGTGTATATATATATCTGTATACAGTGTGTAATAACATTGTACAACATTGGTGCAAATTAAACGGCCGGACCGGCACAGGGAATGGGAGACTTATATAGAAGCTGTGGCCTCTTCATAAATCTGTCGGAAGTCCCGGCAACAGATTGGAAGTTTACACCAAGCAGAAACTGGCATAGATTTCCATTCTCACGTCAGGAAACTGGTGGGAGATAAATATGTCAGACCGAGGTGTGAACGCCTCTACCCTCTCTGATTCTCGCCCTCTGACATTCGCACAATGTGGTGGGTGAGACGTGGAAGGATAGATCAAATTGTCCCATAGAGGTGTGCGTGTGTGTGTGTGTGTGTGTGTGTGTGTATGTGTGTAAAAATATATACACATACAGTGAGTGTGTGTTGTGTCTATTATTCTGTGTGTGACTTATCTAGAATATAACAGAGTTATTACACCTTGTATGGCATAACTTTCACAACTTTGTTTTTTACAGCATGCTTGCCCAAAAGGCATGGCGCGGGTGGGCAGATTTATTATTATTGACCCCATAATTCTGGTGTAAATGATGCAGGAACTATACGCCAGCTGCGAGCCGGTGCCCCTCATTTATGAGTAGATGTGCGTCCTCCATCCACATGGGAGACATAAAGACCACTGTGCGGACAGTATATATATATGTGTGTAGACAAGGGGGCAGATTTATGCATTTTTCCATTATGTGTCAGCCATGACACTTTCTTTGAAAAGGGGGCTTGAGGAGAGTGTGCAGGGGCGACCAGATTTATTATCCTTTAGTAAATGATGCAGGAAATATACTCCAGCGTTTCTCTCCAGGGGATCGTCCCGGTAAACCCCTGCTCTGGCGATAGGGGCCAGCCCCGGAGGTAAGGCCATTATTATTAAGGTATATTCGCGCTCCCAATATACCCGACAGCTCCGTCCTGTTTACTATAACATCCCGGACGTGTTCTGCCGGTACGACAGTAGAGCACAAGGTGCTGTCATGAGAAGTATTCCGCTAAGAAGCCCTTAGGCTAAATTCACACACAACAATTATTTTCAGCACAAAAATATTTCTAAAGTTTTTGCTTTATCTTGAGGTGCCGCAGCACTCCTGGCTAGATTAAAGGGGTATACCGTGACTTATCCATAGAATAGTTCACCATTGTCAGATTGTTGGGGGTCCAACCCCATTGATCAGCTGATTGAAGGGGCCACAGTGTACCAGGCACAGCGCCGCACATAGCGTAGTGGCTGCACCAGGTAGTGCAAATGAATGGGACTGAGCCGTATAGGGTCATGTGACTCTTCCCTGAGCACCATAGTTTTTCAATCTCATGATTGGTGGGGAAAACAATTTAGAAAATTTCAACTTTTCTTTAAAAAAAAAAAATAAAAAAATTGGTTAATATGCAAATCAATAAGAGTACAGATTGATAATGTCCCTTTAAAGGGAACCTTTCACCAATTTCAACCAACTTACATTCTTCAATAGTCTCTCCTCCACTGATTCTGAGGCAGTTGGAATTTCTTCTTTAGCCCCCACCGTTCCTGAGCAATCAGTTCTGTTAGTTTCAGCACTTAATATGCCAGTTAGGTTATCTACTTTCTGGTGGGCGGTCCTGAGCTGGAACAGAGTCTGGGACAGCCCACTTGCCTGTAAGGAGCCTAATTAGCATATTGTCTGTGAAACTAACAACACTGATTGCTCGGGAATGGTGAGGGCTAGAGAAAAAATTCCAACTGTGCTGAAATCAGTAGAGCGCCGTCTATTGAAAGATAGAAAGGGGTGGAAGGTCGTCTTAAAGTGAGATACTATGGCGCTGTTGACCTTGTTTGGTTGCCGGAGGCAGAATATAGAATTTGTACAGAACTCGTTCCCCCAGATTCCTGATGTCTGATTTCTCTTGGCCTGTGAACAGTTTTTACCTGGGTGTTGGTGGGACATGTTACAGAATGTCAGCCGGGCCCGTCGTGCGTCAAGGTGAATGTTTTCTGTCAGCCGGGCACAGGGTAAAAGAACCTCACCAGCCGTCCTAAAATACCTTGTGGGTGATGAGTCCTGTGAGTCACGTATGTAATGTACCTGGGCAGTATTACGTAACCCCACGTCTCACTTGTTGCAGTCATGGAGTGAAACAACAGCCGCAAAACCACAACATTTTTGTAAAAATCCCGTTGCTTGGGCAGGTCGTGACGTAGAATATGTGGAGGTGCAGAAGTTCCTCAGGACTGGTAACAAAAATCAAATGGGATCGCACCGATCGATGTCACATTTGCACGCAGTTTGCTTTCTCTCCCTTGCATAGACTCACCTATTTGTCTGGAACTTTGGATATGGGTCACACCAAAGGATTTTTGGTGTAACTACAGGGGTCGCAGCTAAGACCCGGCCCGGAAGCCAGGGGGCTCCACACGTCCCCTTTACCACACTAGGACTGGATAAACTTATTTGATCACCTTTATAATCCCCTTTGTTGGTCGGCAGTCTGCGCATCATAAATTTATTTCCCCTGCCCTCTGGTGCACTTGAGTGAGAAGATTTATGATGCACAGCCTTCCACTGTCAGAAAAGAGAGCATTAACCAATTCATGGCAAAAATAGCATTAGTGGGAGGAGGGATTCTGTGGTGTTGGAGTACTCCAGACAACACAGCTGACACGCCCGAATTCAGGGCCCGCCACCTACTGGATCCATGCTGGGCCAAGAAGAACCTACTTCTAACCATTCCTTTCTAAAGTCAACCTAACACCTGACTGATCTGCAGGGGCAGGTTTGTCCATAACTCAATCCCTGAATTGCCCCAGGGGGCCCCACAGTGGTGGATTACATTATGGATCCCCCCCATCCTCCAGGGGGCACCACACTCTACAACTGGATGCGGAATAATATCTGGATGTCATGTCCTGATGTCATTCAACATCTGGATGAAGTTTACGGCGCCCACTGGAGGCCGAAGTGGAGGTGGCCCTAAACAGGAGTGGGGTGGATGAATGAATATCAGCGTTACCTGTTAGAATCAATAGTTTAAAGTTGTGACCCTAAGAGGGGGCAATGTACCCAATAAAGGGGGATTTCTTGTCCTTCAACTGGGTGGGCACTTCCTGTAAAGAGGTGTGGCCTAAAATTTTGATTAGGGGGGCCCCAAAGCATAATTTTGTTTGGGTCCCCTAAAAAGACAAAGGCAAACATGGTTCCATGCACCATAATTTGTGGAAAAAAATTGGGCATAAACATACAACAGTATGTAAGTGTTAAATTTCCCTGCAGCACCTCCACAGGACAATTGAAGCATTACACAGTGCTGATTCAAACTGATGGGTTGCTTATGTAATGCAGGACAGAAAGGGTCCTCCAGGGCAAGACAGTGGCCAAAAGATGAGGATCTTGGGCAGAGGACCCCCCTCTCTTAACTCAGAATTTTCTAATGGAGGTATAAAAATGGGTTCTTTAAACCAGGCCACCCCTTTAAGCTGATCACAAAGTCCCGCTGCTGATTGTAGACAGTCCTATGTGGTTGTCTCATCGTACATGGCAGGATACTGGCAGCAGTCTCCAACAAATTCATCATGATCAAGGTGTCTCGGTTTCTGATGACTTAGAGGGGATAGAATGAGGCTTATGACAGCTGCAGGTGCGTCCTCACGTCACAGCCAAGTATTCAGCCCCAGGGGTGTGGGCCGGTCTGTGTCACACAAGGTTTGGCTCCAGATCCTCCTCCTAGTGTCAGGAGAAGCATAACCTACTCCCTGCGGAGAGCAGATCCCTGTGATTTCAAGTGGAGACTGTCAGCATGACCGTCCGAACCTTACACCTCGCTATCCTCATCACAATCATCGGGGTCGCATGGTCTTCAGATTCTGTACAAGGTGAGTGTCATAGAAGGAATGTCTATTCTATCCGTCATACCTGAGTCTACTATCTGGCCCTGGTGCCTCAGGGGTCCCAGAAGCCCCTCTACCACACTGACTACCAGTGTTATTATTGGTAGTCAGGAGGGGAGGGGGGATCTGATAGATTTGCACGTTATGCCTTAGGCCGTATAGACTTTAGGCTACAGGGCGACATGTTGTATGACTTGTCTGAGACTTGCTGTCACGCAACTTTTTTAGGCTGACATCTTGGGCTACGTTGCGACTTGGGCCGTGACTCCAATCGTGCAACTCCTTCAGTAATGTAAATGAATGGGGTCACGTTGCGACTTAGCTACTGCGACACCTAGTCGCAACAAAATTGAGCGATCCTTTTGCTCTACTGTTTCAAATTGCAACGTGAGATGTGACCATCTCAAGACTGCTGGACTTTGGTCGCAACTGACATGCAACCTTTTTAGAACTTTTTGACTTAGATGGAAGACGCATGCAGCTGCGACTTGACCGTTTCTGACAACCAATTCTCAACCCTAAAAAAGTTGTGTAAGTCACAGGTGAGCTGCGCAACTTTTTTAGTCATGAGACTTGCAACTTTTTTAGTCATGCAGCTACAAACAGTCAGGTCACAGATGTGTTGCAGTTCTGATGCAGATTTAACTGCACCATGTGCATGCACCCTAAGTTTACCTTGCACATCTGTGCACCTGGACAAGCAGCTGTGCAGGGATTTGCAGGCAGGCCCAATTAAAGTGCAGGGGGCGCTACTGAGCAGGGAAAAAACAATGAAGGGGACCCAGTGCTAGAGTAACCCTATCCCCCTTCATTCTCAGTGGCGCAGGGGCGTGCACAGATATCATACCAAAAGTGAAGTGCTCCCCCTAGTGGCGGCTGCTGGAAAATGCAGCAGATCAATGCCAGGAAGCAGGTGAAGTTGATCGGGGCCTAACCCCAGGGGCCCCATAACAGCAACATTGTCTGTCTACATGATTAGCATGCCACAGAATGGGGTCTCCCAAAATCCACTGATCATAAAGTGATGGCTTACAAGTTAATAAAGGGGAATACCCCTTTAAAATGGGGGCACATGACCCTTGGGTTAAAGGGGACACTACGTTCTCCTGACCACTGTAGCCCCTGGTTGGTCTCCCATGTATATGACCGTTGTTTGAGACTAGAAATAAAAATTATATCCTTCTCCTCTTCCAGAAACAGCGCCCCTCTTGCCCCTAAGTTTGTGTCAGGTATTGCGGATCTGCACATTTATGTGAACTGCAATACCAGACACAGCCATGTGTGGCGCACCACCAAAACAAGAAAACTTACATGTATGAGAATGTTCCTGTTCTCTTAATAGGTTAATAAGAGCAGCAGTTTGTGCTCCAGAGCTGCAGTTCCTGCTCATATGTGGTTTATGGGGGGAAATTCTGCACCAAAATCTGCATGCAATCCTGACTGTGTGAATAGATTCTAAGCAATGCCATGAATTTTCCATTTTTTGTTTTTTTTCCAGTAATTTCAGGAGTGTTTATGCCGCTCAATATCTCAGTGGATTATGATGGTGCCAAAACGGCCTGTGCCAGGCAGAACAGCAGACTAGCCACACTGGCGGAGATCACCTCTGCGTTTAGAAATGGCTACGAGTACTGCAAGTAAGTAAGACAGACAACGTGAGAGCGGCACCGGGCGCTATGCTGGGGTGCACTTTAGGTGAATGCGCCACGTCTCCAAACATGTGTATGCCCCATGACAAAATTCTGGAGCATTTTATCTTAACTTTTCATTGTGGCATCCCTCTGTTATTCCTCCTGGAAATGTATACATAAAATGACAACTGGGTGTTTCAAGTCACTTTATCATTGGGCATGTTACTGCGCACTCTGACACTAACCAGTTAGTGCTGGTAGTGTTACAGTATGTAGGGACACCCTATCCCTATTAGTTTTCTCAGTTCCGGGAGGAATAACAGGGGAACGGCACAACACAGACTTCTCAGAAACAATGCTCCATAATTATTTGATGTAGAATACAAGTATTTAGTGGGTTGCTTACAAATATCCTTCTATACCACATGACATAATTCTGCAGCATTTTATCTTAACTTTGCATTGTACTGTCCCTCTGTTGTTCCTCCGGGAAATGCATAAACAAAATGACAACTGGGTGTTTCAAGTCACTTTGTCATTGGGGCTCATTCCAGCACACTCTGACTCTATCCATTCAGTGCTGACAGTGTCAGTGCATTTTCAAGGAGAGTAACAGAGGAATGGTACAATAATCCTCCAGAATTGTTATTAGTATTTAGTGTGTTAATTAAAAACATACTTTTATGCCCCGTGACATAATTCTGGAGCATTGTATTTGTAATATTGCATTGTGTTGCCCCTCTGCTGTTACTCCTGGAAATGCATAACTAAAACGACAACTGGGTGTTTCAAGTGACTTTGTCACTAAAGCTCACTGCACCCTCTGACACTATCCAATCAGTGCTAGCAGCGTCATTGCATTTCCAGGAAGAATAACAGAGGGATTGTACTCAAAATGTTAAGAAACATTGCACCAGAATTGTTATTTTATGCGGAATACAATTATTTAGTGTTTTGATTAAAATAACTTGCCGTTTTGTGTACCCGGCTCCTATGCGTGCCTCCAAACAAACATAACTAGGGACTAGAGTAAAGCTGCTCATAGGCCAGGCTGCAATACCAAGCACAGCCCTTAGACAAGAGTGGCGCTGTTTTTGGAAATAAAGCAGATACTCCTAATCTCATACAGACTGTTTGTAGTCTGTAGTCATGGAGATATATAGGTCTGGATAGGAGCTGCGGACACAATACGGTGGTGAGTTTTTAATGTGTATTCTTATTCTTTTTTTTAATCAGGTGGGGCTGGATAGAGGAGAAGAGGGTTGTCATGCTCCGTCTGACGCCCTTTGAGGCGTGTTCAGACTATAGTGTTGGTATTTTGATGAGAGACTGTCCGAATATCAGATACACAATTTGTTGGAATATTTCCTCAGGTGAGTTCATACGGGCAGACATCCTCATTGACAACCATCAAAGGTTAAAGGGAACCTGTCAGCTTTCCTGCCACATCATGAAATGACTGTGTTCCTCTGTTATCCCTCCTGGAATATATTAACATCTGGGTATTACCATTCCCCTTTTATCAGTAGGGCATGGCATGTCACAGTCTGACACTGTCCAATCAGTGCTGATAGTGTCAGATTGTGTTGTCAATTGACTCATGCATTTATTAATTTCCAGGAGGAACAACAGAGGAACATGTTATTTCATGGAGAAAACAAGACATGTCAGGAGAGCTAACCATTGCTTACTTTGTTAAAGAACTGTCTAATTTTGCAACGTTTCAACCCCCCCACCCCCCTGTAAGCCCCTGTACATATAATGCTAAACTCTTGACCCTGGCCTTAGCTCAAAGGTCCTGGAGACGCGTCATAGTAGACAAAATATATGCCCCCCTCCTAATATCTAACCATACTCGGCTGGTCATAAGTCTATGGCTTGGCTTGTCCGGTTTGGGCTCCTGAGCAGAACAGCCTGGATCCTTTTGCCCCATGTGGGAGATGGATTGGGTATGATCTAGGCCCGGTTAGCACTTCCAATATGGCGGCTGGCCCTCACCCAGACTGGTTACAGATTTTGAGGGACACATAGGAGTTGTATACCGTGCCTGTATAGTGGATAGGACTTTACATACGTGTACCATGGACTAATGACATGCTACCATTCTGTATACTCAGGTGCTGTGCTCCAGCTGCCCATACCGACCAGACTCATCCCCTCATACGAAAACGCCAGCAAAACCTGCACTGAAAATGGATACACTATAGCCACAAAGGAGCAAGTTGAAGCGAATGCAAACAACATAAGCAGCTTGTAAGTTGGACAGATCTGTGTGTGAATGGGGGCTACTCAGTTCATTCATCCTGATCTTCCTGGTTCATCACTGCCAGTACTACAATGACACTTATATACGACGCATATATACAGCACATACTGCTGTAGGAAACCTTAGTTGCGTACCTGAGAGGCTTCTAGTTTCGATGATGCCTCCCTGTGATCACTAGGCCAGCTGTTTGCTTGTTTTCTGATATAAGGAATGTCTCCCTGCCTGGTATTTAAAGGGAGTTGTCATCAGAACCCAACATATTAGCCCAGCCCTGCAGATAGATAGGTTAGGGTCACCTGAATCAAACAGTGTTTTCCCCTTGTGAATCGGAGCCTCCGTTACTGAGATATTGCTGTTTGTTTAATATGCAAATGAGCTGTTTGGAGAAATGGCGACGTCCTTGCGTACTGACCAAAACAGCAATATCTCGGTAACGGAGGCAGCGATTCGCAAGGGGAAAACACTGTTGGATTCAGGTGACCCTAACCTATCTATTTGCGGGGCTTAGAGAATATGCTGGATCTGGTGACTGATTCCCTTTAATTGGGGTGTCCAAAACTTCCGCACAGGGAATTAAGAGGTTAAGGAAACAAGTTGCTGATTTTAAAAGAGTTGTCCAGCGCCACATCTTCCCACTGGTTTCATGGGGGATTGCAGCTCACCTCCACTGACGTCAGTGGAGCTAATCTGCAATACCAGACTCAACCTAAGGACAGGGGTGGCGCTGGACAACCAATTGAAAAACATTTTTTAGATGGATGTGCGTTATTGCTGTATACAGGGTGTGACGATGTAGTAGAATGAATGCGTTATCATCTGTATTTTTGCTCCCTTCAGGTTTTCATGGTATAACTGGGGAGTTGGACAGGCGATTAATGGGAATTTTGTTCCGGATACCTGTGATGATACGTTGAGCCACGCCTCTGCCTTCTGTTATAACCCAGCCTGTGAGTACTTGCCTGACCGAAAAGCTTGGAAACCATCTAAAGGGGTCTTATGGGACTTAAAGGGGTTGTCCGGGAATAGGTGCGACCCAAGGGGCAGCCTGGGTAGGTGTAAAATTAGGTGTAGAAATTAAGCATACCTGTCTCTGTCACCCTGTTCTCCACCATCGTTGCCCTTCTGTCTTGAGACTCACGTGACCACTGACGCCTGTTAGAGGCATCAGCGGTTGCCGGAGAGGAACCAGTGACGTATGTGAGTGATGTCATCTGCCCCTCTCCAGTGACTGCTGAGCCCACTTATTGGTCTTGGGCCCTCCCATGGGCTGCTCCAATTCCTAGAAAACTCCTTTAAATATTAATAACCTATCCTTGGTATTGTCATTGACATCAGATTGTCGGGGGTGCGACCACCACCGATCAAAGCAGCCACGGTGTTCAGGTGAGGGCAACTTCCACTTCACAGACTAGTGATGTCATGTTCATCAGTTACATGGCCTGTGTGCAGCTCAGTCCCATTCAAGTGAATGGGGCTGAGCTGCAATACCAAGGACAGCCACTACTATACAATGTATAGCGCTGTGCTTGGTAAGTAGTGAAGAGACCGCAGTGCTCATCTGAATACTGTAGTCTCTTCGTAGAGCTGATAGGTGGGGTCCGGGGGTGTCTTCGATCTTCGAATGATGACCTGTCCTAAGAATAAGTCATCAATCTGTAAGCCTGGAAAACCCCTTTAAATGAGTTGTCCTATTTAACAGATGGATAGGTGATAAGGGTCTGATGGCTGGGGGTACTACTGAGCACAACAATGGGGGTCCCATATTCCGTGTTGGAATGAAGTGTCCTCTACACATGCATGCCGCTGCGCCCCCTACAGTCTATGGGCTCATTAGGATAGGCGAGCACTGCACTTGTCTATCCCCACCAGTCCCATAGGAATTAAATGAAGAGGCAGTGCAGGACTCCATACAGAGACAGGACCCCCATATTTATGATTGACGGGGACGCCTGAGATCATATAACTTATCACGTACACGCTCGCGCCTGCCACGTGGGAGGAAACCGAAATATAAAGGTGAAATACTCTGCACTGCGAATGTCATATAACTCATGTATTATATTGTGTTCTCTCCTAGTATCTGATGTCCTTATACCAAACGACAAAAAAAGTAGGTTCCAGTTATTAACACTTTCTTGTTCCTGTTTTTGTGACTAGTTCTAGATTTTGTACATAAGGAATTATAGTATAGAGACATCTATCACTTTTGTTCTCACCTGTTTTTATTTTCTGATTGTAGATTTTTTATTCTATTTTCTGTCCATGATGATGGGGGCGGCCATCTTGCCTGAGATCCTCCTCTGCTCTGTTAACAGCATTTAGTGATATGCTTTACAGTAGACTCATGGCCATAGATATATATTGATGGCCTATCCTTAAAAGAATGTGTTGACAATTTTTTAAATTTATTTATTAATACCAATACCTCTTTTATTCTACTGTTTTTATTTTCTGATTGTAGATTTTCTTTTATTCTATTTTCTGTCCATGATTATGGGGGCGGCCATCTTGCCTGAGATCCTCCTCTGCTCTGTTAACAACATTTAGTGATCTGCTTTACAGCACAGTCATGGCCATAGACGGCAATAGACTGGAGCCGACTCATTGAGGTCTATGGGATATTTTTCTCCCATAGGGAGGGGGAGGATCTATTGTCAGTAGTGGAGGATGGTTCAGCATACCTCCTAAATTTCAAAAGACAGAAAGAGGGACAAATTGGGTGGTGCGCCATGCGCGTCGTGGCATATTTAGCTCCAACCACTTCTACGTCAATTCTGCCCATTTTTATTTGTACTCCCACATAGTATAATGCTCCTACCGTCACCCTAACATTATATGCCCCCACATTATAATATTCCCCTCCAATTGCCCCACAGTATGAAGTCCCTCTTGTCGTGCCCCAGTTTAAACTGGGGGCAACTAGAGGGGGACATTAAACTGCGGCAGTTGGAGGGGGACATTAAACCATGGGGGTAGCTGGAGGGGGACATTAAACTGGGGGGCAACTAGAGGCAGACATGTACCCCTCCAGCTACCCCCACGATTTAATGTCCTCCTCCAGTTGCCCTCACTTTAATATCATCCTCCATCTGCCCCTAGTTTAATGTCCCCCTTTCATCTGCCACCAATTTAATGTCCCCCCTCCATCTGCCACCAGCTTAATGTCCCCTCTTTATCTGCCACCAATTCAATGTCCCACTTCATCTGCTACCAATTTAATTGCCCCCCTACATCTGCCACCACTTTAATGTCCCCCTTCATCTGCCACCAGCTTAATGCCTCTCTTCATCAGCCACAAGCTTAATGCCCCCCTTCATTTGCCACCAGTTTAATTTCCCCCCTACATCTTCCCTCAGTTCAATGTCCCTCTTTATCTCTCCCCAGTCTAATGTACTCCTCAAAGTTTAACATAATAAAATCACTGATACTCACCTCTCCTTGCTCTCCTGCCACTCTGTGCAGTCTCTTGTCCCGGACTGTTCAGGGAGCTGCAGGTGCGATGTGAGCCTCCCGGGGCCGGAGCACACAGAGGCACAGTGGTGAAGCAGGAGCTGTCCACGGACGACTCCTGCTTCACCATTGTATTCAACTCATCTGTGTCCTCTCCAGACGCAAATGAGTTGAATCTGGGACATACCTCCCGCCAACCAGGACGGCAGGACAGGACCCAGAATTTGGGACTGTCCCACAGAATCCGGGATGGTTGGGAGGTATGGGTTCAGTGGTGTTATTTATACAGGTGTTATCTTCTGTAGTAATCCTATCTGTGATGTAAATGAAGTGACTTTCCCTACAGAATAGATAAGTGCCAGTCTATTGTTAGGCTTAGTGGCCAGTGTACAAATTGAAGGATATACTACTTTATTATTTATAGAGAATATGTATAAAAACATGGTTTAAAAAATAGTTCATTTTTGGTGACACATTCACTTTAAATCTTCACTGTTTGCCTCTTATTCTCTACAGCCTGGAAGAAGATCGCCATTGGTTGTATTATTGCATTTATATTTCTGATATTACTATTCGCCGCTGTATTCATGAGAGGGTGAGTATCAGAAAATCCCCATCCCGCAACCCCTGGTATTATATATAGAGAAATCACCATTAATGCGGTGTCTGTATTACTAATGGAGTAACCTGGAATCCGTAGACATTATATCAGCCTTCCCATAGCAGCAAACCTAAATTGGCTGATAACAGGGAACAATAGATATTTCATGCATAGCCAATGAAATTTGTAAAAAATACGTTTAGTAACTTTAGCTCCCCTACACAATCCAATGACCTGAGCCGTCGTCTAGTTGCTCTTTGCTGAAGCTGACACAGGGGGTTAGATTAGAGGATGTCTTAAAGGGGATATTCACCATCTCCACCAACTCCAACTCTTCGAATCCTTTAATAGTCACCGCTCCACTGATTCTGGCACAGTTGGAATTTTTTCTCTAGCCCCCACCATTCCCGAGCAATCATTTCTGTTAGTTTTAGCTCCCAGTATCCTAATTGGGCTACCTACTGTTAGGTGGGCGGTCCTGGGAATGAAGAGAGAGTCTGGGACCCACCCACTTGGCAGTGGAGAATCAAATTAACTTATTGGGTGCTAAAAGTAACAACAATGATTGCTCGGCAACGGTGAGGGCTAGAGAAAAAATTCCAACTGTGCCAGAATCAGTAGAGGAGGGGCTATTAAAAGATGAAAAGATGTGGAGGTGGTAAAAGGTCCACTTTAAAGGGATTGTTTGAGATTAGAACAGAAGGATCTGGTTTTTTTTTCCACATAAATAGCGCCATCGATAGGTTGGGTGTGGCATTGCATTCACTTGAATGGAGCTATGCTGCATTACCAGACACGGCCATTGGATAAGGATGGCGCTGTTTCTAAAGGAGAAAAAAAAAAGCATGGGATAAGAGATAAGTGTCTCAATACTAGGGGTCCGACCACTGAATAGGGTTGCCATGTCCCCTGTGTGAATGGAGCCCAGTGGGGTCAATGGTAACGCTTGGCTCTGTCTCTGCCAGTCCTGTAGAAGTGAATGGGGTGGTGGTCCCACATGTGAACTATCATTCCTTTCTCTCATGGTATTCGTGATTGATGGGGTTCCAACCACAGTGGAAAAGGGACAACCCCTTTAAGTAAGACAATCACACAGTTCTGATCAATTATACAAAATTGTCCAAATTTTTTAAATTTTTTTTTATCTTATGTTTGTATATTTTAGGAATAACTGTATATGCTGCATACCACGTACCCGCACTCATGCCCCGGAGACCACCCAAGCCCCAGTGCCCACATGGAATACCACCAGCGTTTATCGTCGCATTAGCCACGCGAGCAGGGGCCCATATGACAATGTGGTCCTGGACAAACGCCCCCCAATTATCCAACCGGAAATGAGTTTTTACAAGACCCACTACAGTAACATGGGGTTCGACACCACCGAGTGAGGACGACATATGATAAGATGATGAAGAATCGGGGTTGAGTACTAACGTCCCTCAATCCACTGAGAATCGTATATGTTAAAAACTCTACGACCAACCTATGTGGCCTCATGATGGTGATATCCCCATTGATGGGACATTTTAAGCCCCACCCCTGAAGAGCACAAGAACACCCACAAGTCCTCCCAGAAACTTCCACTTTGGGGTCACATTTGCACAAGCCCCACCTCTTTCTGGTCTGTTTCACAGGATATATTTTTATCTATCAAACCTACTAGATCTGAAGAAATAAATGCAAATCGGCCGATCAGAAGGAAAATTCCGGAGTGACCAGAGAGGTTGGTCAAAAGTAGAGACTATTCCTCCAAAAGGGGATTAGAGGTAGGGGAGGTACTAGTATGACCCATGTGCTATAACTTATTATTATATTGTTATTATATTGTTTATAACGTGTTGTACATAAGATGGCCTGTAGGTGTCATTATTTCTACGGTAATATTTCACTCAATAAAAAAAACTTTTACAAAATAGCGGGCGCTGTTCACTTAGTATATAAGGCAACGTTAACTATTATTTGCGCTCTGATCCAATATTATCCAATTTTATCAAAACTGCAGCATTTCTGGTTTTGGTAGCTGAATCTACAGTGATTAACCAGAATTTTTTTTTTTATTTTTTTTTTCCAATCAATTGCTTTTTTCCATAGTTTATTCTTTTTCTTAAATTATTACTTTAATTTAATATTAAGGGGGTTTTCTGGAACATATATATTTTCTGTCCATGAATATCGGGGCGGCTATCTTGCCTGAGCTTCTCCTCTGCTCTGTTAACAGCATTTAGTGATCTGCTTTACAGCACAGTCATGACCATAGGCTGCAATAGTTTGGAGCCGACTCATTGGGGTCTATGGGAGAGTTTTCTAAACATGCTCTGTGCAGGGAGGGGGAAGAGATAAACTGTGACATCATCTATGGTCAGTAGTGATGTAATGATGGGTCAGTGGTGTTATCTATAAAGGTGTTATCTTCTATTGTAATTCTGTCTGTGATGTAAATGAGGCGACTTCTGCAAGACCCCTACAAGTGTAAGCTTTAGTGGTCAGAGTGAAAACTGCAGGACAAACCAAGTTTTTATTAGAAACTATTTTTAAGAATTTTTTATGATTTTATTTTTAATTTTCCATGTCACTATCTATATAAAAAAAAAAAAATATATATATATATATATATATATATATTTTTTTTTTTTTAGTTTTTTTTTTTTATATAGATAATGACATGGGAAATTAAAAATAAAATCATAAAAAATTCTTAAAAATAGTTTCTCATAAAAACTTGGTTTAAAAAAAAAAAAATAGGCCATTTTGGTGACACATTCCCTGGGATATCACTTGCCAGAAGTTGGCAAAAATGGCCAAATGAGATGGTAGAAGGTACCTGGAGGGTCAGAGAAGAGGCTCCAGCCTCTTTATAAATCAGGTGTACATCCATGTGTTTCAATGAAGATCTACATAAGTGAGGAACTGGATCCAGAAGACTGGCATGAGTTGTAATAAATATGTCGGGCCAAGGTGTCTCTGCCCTGTCCCACTCCACCCATATTTGCACAAGGCACAGACTGGGGGTTGTGGGGCACATTTGGTGCAAGAGCCTTGTTCCAAATGTGTGCCATAATATCATCCCTCTATGCCAGTGGGTGTACAAACGCGCCTGTGCAAGGTGCTGGGACATGCCGGAGAAGAGTCATAATGGAGGATGTGGGGGGCAGGGCTGGGGTCACCAGGCCCATGAACCCCAGCAGTATAGAGACAGACTGCTGGCTTAGGAACCCCAAAACTGGTGATAGGTTCCATGTAAGCCCAGAAGACGCGCCTATAAGTGATCCCATATGAGCTCCATAAGGCAATACTGGGCAGGTGCGGAAATTGCAACATGGCAATGACTATATGTTCAATGATTTGCATCTAAATAAAAAATATGGCCGGTTTCCATGTTGTAGTGACTGTGCACGGCCAATACCCCCACCCTTTTGTAGCGGCCAATGGCTGCACAAGATCGTGGTTTGCAAATTTGTTTGTACATTGGCCAAGTTTTAAGTTTATCTGCAAATTCGGGAGTCCATTGGCGGCATATTGGCTTTGTGCGGTCGCGGCATTGTGTGAACCTCCTCTAATTCTTACTTATCATCAGATAATGGCCACTCTCCGGAGTGATGACACGGCTACTTCTCTCTTCAGTGTGTCCGGCTCATAATTTATTCATGGTTATCAATACCAGGACTAATGTCTCCGGGAAATAAGCAACAGTCATAAAGACTGGTAAAACACACAAGTACTAGACACTAAAGTAGAGGATACAATTATAACGACCAATCTTAAAGGGGTATTCCAACTAAACACATTTCTCATCTGTCCATTGGGTGTCCAACAGGTCGGATCTCATAAAGATCCAGCAGAACTATGGGCCATATACCTAGGAATGTGATACAATTTTTGTTCCTTTGCTCCCTGGACTCTTGTCTTTCTGTTTCCCGTAGGCAGTAATGGTTATAGTCCATCCGTGCTAAGGAACGGTGAGTTTTGTCAATATGCAAATGAGCATTTTGGAGCAACAAGGGTGTCACCATTGCTCCAAAGAGGTAAGCAGCAACACCTTTGTTGCTTCCAAGACCTAATTTGCATATTGACTCCCTTTATAAGTAGAGACTTACAACAATGAGGCATGCTTATAAATCCCTTTTTGTCGTACTTAGATTTCTGATATGTACCTAAAAATGTAACCCTTTAAAAAGAAAATGCAAAAATAAAAATATCCTTGTAATAAAGGGGCTTGACTTGAACCGGTCTGGCGTGGATATTTTCTTTTTATCATGCATTTTACTTCCTCACTAGGACAATTGGTGACCACCTCATAGGGGGATGTTATTTCCTTCCCCTCGGTCAACCCCGCAATACTCTGCTCCACTGGCTGTTCTGTTTTTGTATACTTCCTATACAGCTTGTCACATATACAGAAGGTGTACTCAAGATATAGAGATTTCCCAATACATTCTCGTAATTTGTCAGTAAGAGGAAGACTGTGAGCGCTTAACTCTGTAAGTACTTTATAGTATTTCCAGAATACAGACGCAGCAGAGTTAACCCGAAATTCTGAAATTGGTTAAACTGTTACAGCATGTTATTGTATCACAGAAGATAATACAAACCAATGGGAGGTCATTGAAAAACAGTTTAACCAATTGCAGAAGTTCGGGGTTAACTCTGCTACATCTGTAGAATATATATAGAGTATATATTGATGTTCTGTCCTTAGGCTAGATTATCAATACGTGATCGGGGGGCAGCTTGGTGACTCGGTGGTTAGCACTGTTGCCCTGTATCACTGGGTTCAAATCCGACCAAGGGCAACATCTGCAAGGAGTTTGTATGTTCTCGCCGTATTTGCGTGCATTTCCTCCGGGTACTCTGGTTTCCATCCCACAAGCCAAAAATATACTGATAATGTAAATTGGCTTCCCGTTAAATTGAACCACGTGGGTGTTGGGGAGGAGTGCCTGTACGGCAGCCACTAACTCCCCTACTCCACAACTCTATCTGTACTTTGAGTCCCTTGTGTGAGAAAATGTCTGTAACTTACTTAAATGGGACTGAGCTACAGCCACATGATCCATGGGAAGAGGCTGCAGTGCTTGTGAACGCCACAGTCTCTTCAAACAGCTGATCTGTAGGCATCCCGGATGTTGGACCCCCACAATCACATATTGATAGCCTATCCTTCCCCTTTACTATAATCTGAACCCTCCAGTTTTCGGATGATTTCACATGTATGGGTGTCCCGATTCTTCAATGTTGTCAGTAGGGGAGGGGGAAGAGAAGAATTGGCATGCTGAATTTCAACACCTGATCCTCTTGTTTTCAGAAAGTATAGCTTCTGTGAGGACCCTTGCAATGACTTAAGCTGTGTATACACATTAGAGACTGATGACATGCTTATGTGTACGGGATCTTCCCGATTCTCCCCAAGGGCAGATATAGAGGGAGATAAAGATCGGGCAATTGGATATCAACTGTGCAGTCTTTTTGTTCCTAGTCAGATAAATCACTTCCAGACTCTTTTTTCCGCTCCACCTTTTCCCTTCTCCCATTGAGAACATATGCATGCTCGGCAAGCAGACTAAGCATGCAGGTATATGGGATAGTTAGGCAAGATAGCTGTCTCATTCAGCCAACAACTATCTAATGAGCTTAGTCCACTTAATTCCCCTCTCGCCATTAAAAACACACACCTGGCCGAGCCAAGTATGCACGTGTATGGGGTAATCATTAGGAATAGCTGGCAAGTAAACACTGAGGCAAACACTATTAAAGGTGTATGGTCACTTTAAGTTTAGTTCAGTAGAATAATATTATCAGTCAGGGCCAACATCAGCAAGTCTGTGTACACTGCTGCAGAATATGTAGGTGCCATAAATAACGGATAATATAAAAAACATGTGTAGTTAAGTATATATACTGTACATATACTAGACTGCTGTGTCTTACATCTATACAAGGCCTACTCACATGGAGAGTTTTCTGGCAGCAAATTATTGGACTGCCCACTCTCCCAGCTATGTCGCCTGGCAGGAGACACGGCCGCATTGTAGCTGCAACTACCCTAGACTAGACCGAAAACTGAAGGGGGTGGCCTATTGTGAACAATCCCTTTTTGTCAGCAGGACTAAACTATTTACCAAAGCTTAGACCCCCAGCAATCATCCTTAATAAGTAGAAGTGCCCTACAGCGCCACCACAGGAAACTTAAAGCATTACACCCAGTGAAATTAATGTGCAGTTTAATGTATAGAAATGTCAGGTCCTCCAAAGTAAGGCACTTACACTGTCAAAGAAATGGGGGGAACGGAGAGGGGTCCTGAATGGAGCAAACACACCCCTAATAGGGTATTTTACTATGGGTCTTCTGAACAGACAAACCCTTTAGGAATAAACATGGCGGTTGTTGACTTCTGACTGGACTGAGAGTTCCTGTTGCAGAATGAGTAATTCACTAGGCCTAATCTGCGGGATCGCTGCTATTTCCTCCCGCCCGATAGATAAGAAATTGTTTGTATGTGCAGCGAGTAGTCGTTCACATTAAATAAATGTGTGCAGGGTTCTACTGTGTATGTAAAAATAAAAATAATCCCCCCATTTGATATATGCGTCCAAATATCACACTTCATCCCATGCTGAATCTTCACGTACACAGCACAGCGACAAAATCGGTAAAAGTCAGTGCGCTGAGATGCGTGAATCCCATCCACACCTTGTGGAAAAATATGTGCAACAGACATGCTGCGATTTCCAAAAGCGTTGTGGTTTTTGGAATTCGCAGCATGTCAATTATACCTACAGAAACGCCGGCGGTTTCCCTATAGGTATAATGGAAGCAGAAAGTCCGCAAAGGAAACCTCTGCAGACCTTCTGTGAAAAGCGCTGTGGGAAAAAACCGCGGTTCTTTGCCGCTGTGTTTTTTCCCACAGCACTTTTTTGCTGCGGCTCGCTACGTGGGGACAGCTTAAAGGGGTGTTCCAGGGCTGTAAAATGAATGACGTATTTTTAGGATAGATCATCCCTATGATATTGGGGGAGCAAAAGTTGATGATGATAGGATATCCACTGTAATTCAGTAATATATACCCATCCTTAAATACCTAAACCGTTTTGACTGAATTCTAGAGGAAAACGTAAAAATATCAGATTGACAACAATGTACGAATTACAAACTAAGTTGCCTTGTTGTCCATAGCAACCAATCACAGCACAGCTTTCATTTTATATTTTGCTGTTGAAAAATGAAAGCTGCGCTGTGATTGGTTGCTAGTGGCAACAAGGACAGTTTCTCTTTCTGATAGTTTACATAACTCTGCCTAAATCCTCATGAAATCCTTGATGTGTGAACAGGACCTAAGGGGACGACTGTACATCTGACTGCCCCCTACAGGTACTATTGTGGTGGGCTCCATAACATATTTGGAAACGGTTTCCATTGATAAAAAGGCCAGCGGTGCACGTGGCATGCCAAATTTTACTTTTTCAGGCCACACCCCCTTCTTACAGGTAACATCCCCGAAAGTAGTGTAGCATACATGTCTGGTGAAATGCCAGGATCCCTATGGTGCACCCCTCCATATTTTACACATGACTGCTGCACACACTTTCATGGACCCCTAACCATGCCTGTGTCCCATTTGGCCCCATCCAATCCCTTTGTGACTCCACACAGTATAATGCCCCCTTAGGAGTCACACACAGTATAATTCCACACTAGTGGTCCATATACTATATAATGCCCCTTAGTAGCCTCTCACAGTGTAATGCACCTAAGTGGCCCATACACAGTATAATGCCCCTTGGTGTCCCGCAGACAGTATAATACCCCCTTGGTGTCCCCCACACAATATAATTCCACCTTCATAGCGCCCACACAGTATAATGCCCCCTTAGTAGCCCCTACACAGTATAATTTCTCTTAATGACTTCAATATAGTATTCAAACCCCATAGTGGTCCCATACAATATAATGTCTCATTAGTGGCCCCTGCACAATAGTCTGACCTTTGGTGGTCCCCACAAAGTATAATGCCCCTTTTGTGGCCCCACACAATATAATACCAATAATGACCCAATCACAGAAATAAATGGCTGCTAAAATGGCAGTGTGGCCCTCACACAGTAAATTGCCACCATAGTGGCCCCTATACTCAGTATAATGTTCCTTAGTGACATCCACATAATATAACGGCCCTTAGTGTCCCCACACAGACGCTGTATGAAATAAAAAATGTAATACCAACCGAGTCCCATTCCTACATAGCTGTGTGCCCGTCACCTTTGTCGATGGCACAGTAAATGGTGCAGTAGGGAACACAGGATGCAGTTGAAATTAGGACAGTTGGGAACATGGGAGATTTTCCAACTCTTCTGAGAGTTTGGGAGGTCTCCTCATTTTTCAGGAGCCTCCTGGAAAATTTGGAAGAGTTAGCCAGTATGCATTGGAAGCAGTATACAGTACCATGCGGAGGTACAATAGGGCAGCACATAATAAAACAATTATGATAAATTAGGACATAATAACTATATTTTTCTATATTACAATATGGCGCCTCCTATAGCTCCGCCCCTGGTACTAACTCCCCCTTCTCTATTATGTACAGACAGAGGCTAAGATACACGGCAGATTTATATAACGCTGACTTCTTTATTGAAATTATGCAAGGTGATAAATCTAGATGTTTCCAGATGAAGTCAGGGCACTAATTCTTAAAGGTGGCCCGAAGATGATGGGCGCGGAGCTGGGCAATGATACTTGGGCGGCGAGATGATGATACTTGGGCTATGGTGGGAAATGGCGGCAAGGAGCAGAGTTGAGTCAAGTCCGGTAGTGAGAACAGAGACCGAGCCCGGAATCTGTCTCATGATGCAGCAGGAAATCCACTTATTCAGCGAATACGTCTGACTGCAGGAAAGTCCGATGAAAAGTCAAATCCGAGGTGAGTGCAGCAGGAAATCCACTTATTCAGTGAATGCTTCTGACTGCAGGAAAGTCCGGTGAAGTGTCAAGTCCGAGGGCGAGAGCAGAGACCAGCCGGTAATCTGCCTCTGGTGCAGCAGGAAATCCACTTATTCAGCGAATGCGTCTGACTGCAGGAAAGTCCGGTGAGGGTCAAGTCCAGTGAATTTGTCTCTGAAGCGCAGGTCATGTGATCCTGAGGAGGTGGTCACCATGTCATTGATCTGTGGTAGAGTGGTCTCCTCCAGCTGTGTCCTATAGTCATTGTGGACACAGCGAGATCCCCGCTCTGGTATAGAGATCTGCAGATACAAAAATATACCTGGTCACGACTGAACATGGAGCAGCGGAATATTACATATAAGTGACATACAACATACACCCGGTCACTGCTGGTCATTATAGTCCTCTTACCTGGATTATATACTTGGTCCGTGGTGCTGAGGACCAATCCTTTCTTGCGGGGTCATTGGTGAGATTAGGAGATCTTGGACTCTGCGCCTCAGTTTCTTTATTACAGACCTCTGGTGACATGGAGGATCCGATCTGCTGCAATGTTCTCCAGAACCCCAGGATAATCTTCTACAAGAACAGTGACCGCTGGATACAGACTGAGCTCCGTGGTGTAGAGAGCGACACCAACACTTGCTTTATATTCATTCTGGAAGAAAAGGGGAAAACAATGAAGATCAGACCCCTCCCTATAATAGCAGTGCCCCCCCCCCATCATTTATTACAACCAGTATATTAATGGAATCATCTTAGATAAGTCAATGGTTACTTACCGGTGACAACAGGTCTGTGGGCGGTCGTCCAGTACCAGGGTCACTGGTGATTCTCAGGGTTCGGCAGTGTCTGCAGCTCTGGGGAGGATCCTGGTCTGTCTCAGGTCCCGCTGAAGGTCAGGGCGATCACTTGGCCCATCATGGACTCTACATGTCGTCCGACATGGAGTCACTAATTGACCATTCTGGGGAATCCTGTGATCCTGCCATTCTGCAGGCAGGATATTAGATGGTGTCTCATTTTCGTGTGGTTATACATGACTGTGGGGTCACCATCTTCTGCCAGGAGCTCGTAGGCAAACGCTATAGCGAATACCCCACAGTCATAGTCATTTCTCTGCTGATCCACATTCAGAAATGTCAGGTTGTTCAGGGGCTCGGGGACCACGTCACTGTAGAGATTATTGATCTGCTCCTGGATTGATGGAGACAGATTGTTGGTCTTGATGCTGTCGGCCACTTGGATTTTGCCATCTCTGAAGCAGGTGGTCAGCCAGTGCACCCTGTCCTCATCGTAGTGGATTTGTACCGCTTTTCTTAGTACACTGTAGCCTGGAAAGAGAAGAACGGCGGCGGGCTGCAGGCCATCAAAGTCCTCATATTGGCATTGTAGGATCTCCTGGGCCTTGTTAATGATGTCATCATCCAGCATGCCGGCCTCTCCTGTACTCCTCAGGATAGATAAGTGCTCTGGAGACAGCTGGTTCATGTAGTGCTGCCTCCAGGAATCAGGCTTCTCCACTTGGGGTGTTTCCAGCTCCGGGCTCCCTAGAACTTTTGCAGATGGATTAGTAGTGGGTTCCTCTGCAGATTTTTTGGCTGGTGGGAAGGTCCCGGGCTGACTGTGCTTGGAGGTGGGTGATTTTCTTTTACGGCTGACTCTGGGAGCTTCACCTGACGCCTTCACAATGTCTTCATCAGGCATGGCCATTTTTCCATCCATGGTTTTAGTTGTCTCTAGATTTAGGAAGGAGACGTCACCTCTCACTGCTGGGTCTTGTTTTGGACGAGTCTTTACATTGCGTCGTCTCTTTTGGGTCTTTGTCTTTTTAGCAGGCAGTGGCTCTTGGACATGGAATGGCTCCGCAGCATCAATGTCTCGGGGTCTTTTCTGTGGACGTTGTCCACTTTCTGTCTTTTCTCCCAGGGGCAGAGCTTGTGGTATAAGGGGCCCCTGATGTGCAGTTTTTGGATCAGCAGTAAATTCTCCACTTTTTGTAATGCTTGCAGTGGAGTCAATGTCCCCTACTACGTAGGTCGGTGTCTTCTCACCTGTGTCTTGGCTGATGGCGCGATCTTTAGGTTTTTTCAGCGCTACTGACCTGAGGAAGCTCCTGACCTGTGTTATGGATTTTTTGGCCAAGAAGCTGGAATTCCTCATCAGGGTTCTCCATTTTGGGTAGATTTTCCTGATTCGGGTCAGAATGAAGGAGCCAATCGACTTGCAGGATGAGAGACCGGTGACCAGCAGCCGCTGGGCACGATAGCGACGTCCATGAATCCTCATGATGGCGTCTGTCACGTTTTTTTCTTTCTGTATCAGAAGTTGCGTGTATCCGGCGTGGAGTCACACACTGTTATGATGAGCAGGCTCTGGGCTCAGGCCTCTTACTGACTGAGGTCATTGTGATGTCATCACCGCTCCAGGTCTAGAACATTCCATGCAGACTGTGACATCACAATGCTCTTCCAGGATGGAGACCAAACTATTTTAACCCTTTAATGGCCTGAGATTTTATGTGTTCATGAAATAAGATATTTGGATTTTATTTATTTATTGGATGCAACTTTTCTATTTTTAAGGATCCAGATGATTTTTACCTATTTTGTCATGACCTATAACTCTTTGTCCCCACAGCAGAATGCACACATCAGTTGCTGCGGAACCCCTTTTTAAAGAGTAAGACTGAGTCCACGTATTGGAATGTTTCAATGCAGATCTGTGGCAATTGGATTTGTGCTTCTCACTTCTCGTCTATGCATTAAAGTGATGAAATCCCCGGTGACAGCCCCAGATCTCAGCATCAGAATGAACTCGTGGCCCATTTCAAAATCCACAAGCTACAACATGCTCATTTTTTCTGCTGTGAATTTTTTGACACATTGTGTTTTCAAAACTCCATCCATGTTTTTTTGTATCTTTATACTATACTGTATTTTTAGACTATACTTATATTTTTATATTATAGTGTAGTTTTCTGCAGAATTAGAACACAGCCTAAGGCTCGATTCACACAGTGCTTTTTTAATTAGATAACTACATGTTATTGTAGTCATGAGCAGCACATTCTTACTCTGCATGATATCAGGGGTGTAGCTATAGCGGGTGCAGAATACGATCCTGTAGCTCCGGTATTTTCTTGTCTCGGGCCCACCCCACGGCTGCCATTAATACGTGCTTTACTATTTACTAGATCGTGTCTGCAGACACCGATCTATTTAAAATGCATCCTGCAGCTAAGGGTGGGTTCACACTAGCGCCAGCACTCCGTCCGCCGCAAATCTGACCTAAATGTCGGAAAACTAAATAGGGACTGGATAGGGAAAGGTTTGCGACACTTTGCTTAAAAACCCATTCACTTGAATGGGTTTTTAAAGCAATGCGCGGGTGTGCGCTTACACCCTCTGCGCCGCAAACCGTTTCTTTTCGCTGGATACAAAGTCGGATATGCAGGACTTTGTTTCTGACGAAAAAAAACGGCATTTCTGCCACATGAGGCCCCGAACTTAAGGAGTTTTCCATCTTATTTTTATTGATGATATATCCTCAGAATAGATTGTGAGCGCAATCCGCTCTAAGTATCGCCGTATTGAAGTCCAAATTCATAAAGTTGATGTAAGAGCTAACTCAGAGAGAGACTCACACATACACAGCTATTGTGTATATAGTGGGTTCTGCTTTAATGGAGGGAAAAAGGTGGTCTTAAATACAGTGTGTGGACAAAATACAGGTTGAACTAGTACAACTAGCATAACATGATTGGTGACAAAGCTGTAACGTAGTTTTGGCAGCTGGACAACAAACAAAACAGGAGCTTCACCCCATTATCTGAGGGGGGAGGAGCTCTCTAAACAAATGTATGAATGTAAAATGGCTACAGACATGGCCATGGAATACAAAATGAGTATACACAATCTGTCATCCTCCACAAGATCATCAATAAGAGATAAGTGAATCCCCACTGATCAGCTGTATGAAGGGGCTATGGCGCCTGTTTATATCACACGCTGTGTCTTTATAGTGACCGTGCGATGTCATTCCAGCCTGTCACATAGACGTGTATAGGACGAGGCTGCAGTTACATGACATGGCCGCTATGAGATGAATGACACTATGTAAACAGAGAAGGGGTCACGGCGCTTACACAGGGACCACGGATCATTCAAACAGCTGATCCTGGGGTTCCTGGGTATTGGAACCCCAATAATTTTACCTTTTAATTAGAAACACATGGGGCATTATTAATAAGAGGCATTATTAATAAGGGGCACTATTTATGGGGATACAGTTATTAATTTAAAGGCGCACTTGGGGGTATTATTCATTATGGGGGGGTATATTATACATTTTATAATTGGGGGTAGCAGCAGGATGGGTGTGCAGGTGAGGACAATGTGGGTCAGGTGCCTGGAAAAGTAAGGAGCCAAAGATGTATGTTATGCTATGGGACATTATACCTTGTGAAAGGGCCACTATGGGACATTATACCTTGTGAATGGGCCACTATGGGACATTATTCCGTGTGCAGGGGCTACTATGGAACATTATACCTTGTGAAGGGGCTGCTATGGGACATTATACCTTGTGGAGGGGCCGCTATGGGGCATTTGCCGCGTGGAGGGGGCGCTGGGACATTATGCCGCGTGGAGGGGCCGCTATGGGACATTATACCTTGTGGAGGGGCTGCTATGGGACATTATACCGCGTGGAGGGGCCGCTATGGGACATTATGCCGCGTGGAGGGGCCGCTATGGGATATTATACCTTGTGGAGGGGCCGCATGGGCTTTGCTGTGTGCAGGGGCTACTATGGAACATTATACCTTGTGGAGGGGCTGCTATGGGACATTATACCTTGTGGAGGGGCCGCTATGGGACATTATGCCGCGTGGAGGGGCCGCTATGGGACATTATACCGTGGAGGGGCGCTATGGGACATTATACCTTGTGGAGGGGCCGCTATGGAACATTATACCGCGTGGAGGGGCCGCATTGGGACATTATGCCGCGTGCAGGGGCCGCTATGGGATATTATACCTTGTGGGGGGCCGCTATGGGACATTATGCCGTGTGCAGGGGCTGCTATGGGACATTACACCATGTAGAGGGGCTGCTATGGACATTATACCTTGTGGAGGGGCTGCTATGGGACATTATGCCATGTGGAGGGGCCGTTATGGGACATTATACCTTGTGAAGGGGCCGCTATGGGACATTATGTTGTGTGGAGGGGCCGCTATGGGACATTATGCCGTGTGCAGGGGCTGCTATGGGACATTACACCACGTGGAGGGGCCGCTATGGGACATTATACCTTGTGGAGGGGCCACTATGGGACATTATGCCGTGTGCAGGGGCCACTGTGGGACATTACGCCGTGTGCAGGGGCCACTGTGGGACATTATAGTGTGTTTAAATGGGGTGTTTTACTGTGTGGAGGCCAGGAAAGCGGGCGCTATGGGGAGACCCAAGTCAAAAGTATGCTATTGGGCCCAGTCTTTGTTAGTTATGTCCCTGTATATATTTATTATACCCTGTCTGTGTATATACTGTATTTATATATTTATCTGTGAGGACCAACTCAGTTTTTGCATTGAGCACTTCCATTAATACAGATGAAGCGTTCATTGCACTGTTAACAGAATCTTTACTTTCTGATGCCTGAACAGGTTTTATCTACTTGTGTGGAATGGACTGTATTATCAGTCCACTCCAGGAGGTACGCCTCAGCAAAAAAAAAAAAAAAAAAAACACCCATTTTCGGTTGTTTTTTTGCTGCGGTTCGCATGGGTTGCTCCAAAAGGGGCCCACTGAGGCTCTGTAGCCGGAGCCGGCCCTGGGCATATGCCCCAGGAGCTGGCCGGCCGACAAGCCATTTCTCTGTATCTAGATAAAGAGTAAGGGCAGTGACATGAACCTTTGCTCCAGTTAACAGAAATCCTGGCTAAGCATTAGCACAATTAGAAAAGCGTGCAGTTATTGATTAAAAAGCCACAGTGTGAACACAACCTAAACATGCAACACAACTGCAACAGAAACACAGTGCACACGTGCGTTCCGGCCACACGGGAGAATACAGGTACGCCCCAGGACACACTGCCTAAGAGCACCCTTAGGTGCGCACTACCTAAGAGCACCCTTAGGTGCACCCATTACACATTCTCTGTATCATAACCGGACGAGAAAATGTTTTCTTTCAAGTAATGGAACAAATGAGACCATAAATCTTATCCAGCTGGCGTCTCTCCACCCTGTGGGAATCTTAGGATTGTGCCAGTCAGTGAGGGTTAACATGAAATCCCTCCCATAGTGTGGAGGAGGGGTGTGCTAGATTACAACAGAGGAGCGCTGCTCTGGCTGCTGTACACACAGTATACAGACATTGGTGGTAAGTGTCTCCTTTATACTCTGCTCCTGATATTATTCTGTATCCTGTGTAGGTCGCCACAGTATATACATGGCCTGCGGTATAATATAGTGGCTTCACGCTGGGGCATGGGAGGGATGTTATGGTGCTATATTTGGCTGTGGTATTATGCTGGAAGGCAATGGGGATGGGCGGTATAATAAGTATGTGCTATTTACGGTATACTGGACGGAGGTTTTGCCTTATTCTACTTTATGTCCTTTCTGCGCCCTTTTCAAGGTGCGGTGTAACACATTAGGTCTTGTGTAAGGTGCAGCTTTCCTAAGGGTGTGCAGTACTATATGCTTTGCAACGATTCCGGCTGCGATTCCCGTATCCTGACCAAAGATCGCCGAATCGCCCTGGAATTAATTCACTCATGTTAGTGGATGGAGTTGCGTCGCAACCGGTAGTGTGCTGTGACCGCCTTATAGTCGCAAAAATGCCAAGCAATGTTCCACTTTTTCGCAACTAGGTGTAGTGGTCGCGACACATTAGGGGTTACAATGCAACTGCGGCGTCGCAGAGTGACTTGGCCATCTTTGGTCATGCTATGGGAGTCGCTGCAGAAGTGGCCATGTAGTCCCAGCATAATGGTCTTGTTTTGCAGAAACAGTGCCATTTTTGTTCATGGGCTTTGTCTGGTATTGCAGCTTAGCATGCTGCACGTCTTCTAGGACTTTGCACAGGCCTCAAGGACGTTGCAGGCTAAAGGTGCGTGTTTACAGTCACACGGCTATATAGATGCTCGTAGATATTGATGTATATGACAAGTCCTTATCAGTATGGCTGTATAAGTACGCACGGACATGGACTGTCTGGTGTTTGTGATCTCATAGTCACATGTTGTTGTTGTTGTTACAGCGTATTCTTGCAATTTATATTATAAACCTGTTGTCAAAAGGAAACCATCAGCAAGCTGCAGTCGACCGAGCTGTTATTGTTGTGTGCCTCGAGTATGTGAGCACAACTGATACCCTGTGTGATGTGCAAGGCGGGGTTTGACACAGGGATTTTCTTTGTGCTGTTCTAGGACTACATGGAAAATTGCGCAGAAGTCACGTGACTAAGGCTTTATTCACACCAATCGCAGACAATAGATTCTCGTGATATATGAAAAAGTAGAGCATGATTTTTGCCGGATCGGAAATACGGCTCCATTTTTACGGACCCGACTCGAAAGTCAATGGGAAGGTCACGTGACACGGCCGAGAATCTGCACGGCAGTGTGAATATCGCCTAAGCAGTTGTGCGACTTTATATTGCACAACTTTTTCAGACACGCGGTTTGTCTGTAAAAACAATTAAGTCAGACGTGTCGTCTGCAACTCCCATTGAAGTGAAAAGTCACACGGGACCAAAGCCCAACAGGTTTGGGTTTTCTGCGGCTGTTGTCGTACTCGCGTTTTGCAGTCTGGATCCATACAGGTGCGTTGACATTTTTGTCGCGCAACACCTATCACCATTTAACCCTAGTCTAAGGGTGCATTCGCACAGGCAGTCACAGTTAAAACTGCATCAAAACTGCCCATAAAAACCTGTATATAGTTTTGATGTGGTCTCTCCTGGGGTTAGGTGGACTAGGCTGCTTGTTGACGGTTTCCAAAAAGTAACTAAAAAAAAAAAAAAAAAAAAGCAAAAAATAATGACGTTCTATCAGAAAGGGATTGCATTTAATGACCGTATAGCCAATGTTATCAAATTGTGGAGTCACTTTAATATGCCATGACGTCTAATGGGTGTGTGAGCATGACAAAGACTCCATAGCAATCGCTACAGGATGTGTGGTCACACGGCTATCCCCTTCCATGTAGATCGCAGTGCACAATGGCAAGGTGACAAATCTTATCATCTATAATTAGGAAGTTACATGACTTGGCAAGTGTTGAGTCATAACCCTTTAAAGGGGTTGTCCAGGATGTGAACATTTTTGATACTGATTGACCTATCCACGGGATCGGTCATCATAATCTGATTGGTTCGGTGTTCAGGTGTCGGACCCTGACCAATCAGCTGATGCGGTCACCAGAAGCCATATACTAGGTATACGGCTGGAAGCAGCTCTGCTCCTATTCAAGTGAATGGTAGCGGGACTGCAGTTCCAGGTACCACCACTACAGTGTACGAAGCTCTGTACACTGTATACAGCTTCCAGGCGCCACCACTATACTGTACAGACTGGAAGCTGTATACAGTGTACAGAGCTCCGTACACTGTAGTGGCAGTACCTGGAACTGCAGCCCCGCTCCCATTCACTTGAATAGGAGCAGAGCTGCTTCCAGCCGTATACCTAGTATACGGCATCCGGTAGTCGCATCAGCTGACTGGTCGGTATCTGACACCCGAAACCCAATCTGATACACATAACCTATCATCAGTATCAAAAATGTTCAGATGTTAGATAGCCCCTTTAAGAACGCAGGCTAGTTTGGACGTCAAAGGCTTGGCAAATCTTTCATATTTTCCATCTCTGCCTTCCAACATTCATAATTTTTTTTTTTTTTTTTTTTACCTTTTTTGAAATATTATTTTTATTGAAATTTTAAACGTCTACAACAGTCAATGTACAAAAAAAAGGAAAGTAAAATCAAAATTCAATACCACCCCCCCCCCCCCCTTCCTCTCCACCCCCGTCCTCTCCCCCTCCTGTCCTCTCTTGTTTCTCCCATATATAGGAGTCATGAATCGTTCTGGGATTTTCTGCGCCGTCCTGGCTGTAGGCCTCGTCTTCCTCTCGCTCTGTTCTACAGGTAACGCTCTCTGTGATCTATGTGGAGTTCCTCTTTATACGTATGTATATACAGATGGCATATACTGTATATACAGACACGTACCTATCGCACTATACAGACACGTACAGAACATCTTGTACAGATAAATACCTGTTTTGTAGGATTAGGCCTCTAGAGGAATTCTAGTTATTTCCTGCTAGTGTTCTCAGCAGCGGTGAGGTAGCACAGGTGTATTGTGAACCGAGAGCAAGGCAGGTGGTTTGGACTCCGCAACCAGAAATGAACGCACACGCGGTAGTTCAAGAAAAAAAATATATATTTACTATAAGTTGATAAAGGCTAGTTAAAGGTAAAATGACAGGGCTAAAGACAAGCAAAATATACAATATAGCATGAACAATTTCAAGGCAAATTCTGCAATGGTTTCTACTTTTACTCTGTCCACTTCTGCAGTATGGACACTGAATGAACAATATACTCAAAACTATCCCTAACTGACCCTGACTTCACATTTGGGTGCACCCCCTTTTCCCCAGTGGTCCAGGTGGACCGCTTACAGTCCGTAGAAGCGCGCGGTGGGGCCCAAAGTCGGTCCTTTCTTTTATAGTGAAGCGTCCTCTCCTCACGGTTATCAGGATCTTGGGAGAAATGAAGTCCTCTTTAACAGACAGGGAAACCAACTGAATGCAATGTAATCCAACAGCAGATTCCACTCAGCACACTGACAGTCCTGCCGAATCCATACACTGAGCTGGGATGTAAAGCGGGATTTAGCAGGTGCCGTCCAGTACATCAACAGCACTGCGAGTCTCTATCTGTGGTATCCATATACACAGTCACAATGTCAGTCTCACTGATCAGCCACTGAGCACAGTTCCTTTCACGTGGACTCACTAGTCCTGTTGTCTCTTTACACTCTGTTTGTCTCTGGACCAAGATACAGCTTAGCTGTACAGAAAAATCTCCACACCAGTTCAATACAACACTTGCCAAGATGGCTGCTGCTCTCTGTCTCGTCACTTCCTGCTTCTCTGCTCACACTCTGTCTGCAGAACAGGCAGGCTGACATAAAAGGGGGGGGGGTCTCACTCCAGCATCATGTCACAATTACAATGGCTGCTGTCTTAAAGGAACAGAATCACAGAAATACATTCAACATTAACAGTTTATACAGACAAATGAAGCTTAAGACAACATTGGCTGTCTCTTACAGTATAACCCCACGTGTCCCACCTTATGTGTATTTTAGATCACGTATAGTCATGGGCCGCTGTGTCCCTTGTGTATGGGGGAGGGAGTCAGTTCTGTCCCTTGTGTATGTGGATCCTCTCTGTCCCTTTGTTGACATTTTGGCTCTCGTTCTGAGTGTATAAACAATATTTGGGGGTAGGGGTTGTCCAACTAGGCCATATTGTATCAAGAGAACGGAACCTAAGGGTATGTTCACACACGGTGGAATTTGGCGCTAAAATCAAGGTGGATTCTGCCTCGAAATCAGCTCCAAATTCCTCCTAAAAAGCAATCTCCATTGATTTCAGTGGGAGGCAAATGCTGATTTTCAGCTTCAAATTCAGCTGTGTGAAGATTCCCTTACGCTAGGTTCGCACTACCATTGGCCTATCCATTGTTTGGGTCTGTCGGAACATAACAATAGGCAGACCGTTCCCATTGATATAATGGGGTACGTCAGGTGGTCCTCATTTTAAATCTGAAACCACCGGAGGACAAAGTGCTCCATGCAGGACTTTTTCCTCAATCGAATTGCGACGTAATCTCCAACAGACACTCCAGTGCAGATGTGAACTTGGGGTACATTCACACGGAGAAATTTTTTCCAAGCTGAAAAATTCAACTTCAGGGATTTGAAGCTAAATTTTTCCACTTAACCAAACTCTCAGTCAAATTCTGTACATGCCAGGCAGAATTTTTAGCCTCCAATTCATTTCAATGGGAGTTATCAGGCCGAATCCGCCTGAAGATGGAGCTTGACGCTTACTTGTTCCGCTAGCTGAAAAAAATCACCGCCTGCCTCACACTGAAATCAATGGAGATTGGTTAAAGGTGGAATTTGGAGCTGAATTTGAGGCGGAATCCACCTCATATTCAGTGCCAAATTCCACCTAGTTAATGGTTTCATTTTAGGTTGCCTAGCAACTACTACTTCCTGTAGGGGTCAGAGGTAGCAATTGCTACAGGGCCTAGGAGCCTCAGGGGCCCCAAAGGCCTCCTTGCAACATAGACACCAGTTTCATAGATAACACATGATATAGTCAATGGGAACGGACACAGAGGGGACTCCTTATGTATCCATTACTCTACTACCGTTAATGTCTATTGCTCTTCTCCTATGACGGATGACTCCAATGGACTCTAATAACGGTAGTGTGAACATAGCCTTACCTATTTTGCATTGGGGCCCAGAAATTTCAAGTTATGCCCCCTGGTCAAGTAGCTACATATACTAAAGTAGTGACCAGAAATAAGGCCTGCAGTAGACCTCCATGATACATATATGACAGGGTGTGTATAGAGATGAATGGGTCAATGGAAATCAAAATGGGGTCTTCTTTCTGGTGCGCTATAGTATGTACACACTTGTATTCTTCTACAAGGAATCGCGATACGATCGTACAGCAAAAAGGACAATGGAGAAAAGATACAAAGCTGGCCCACTGTGTGCGTTGTAAGGGGGTTGGGGGGCTGCAGTATAACCAGTGTATATGGCCTTTTCCGGTATGTTCTGACGGGTATATTTGCTGCTTCTTTATACAGGCCAGGCTTTGGAGTGCTACAATTGCGACTGGTCTACGTCAGTGTGTGAAAAGACTCGAACCTGCAGCGGATCTGAAGACTCATGCATGAAGATTAAACGTACGTATAATTTTAGTGTCTGCAGGTTAACATTAGCTTCATAAAACATAAGGTATAGGTAGGTCTTCCAGCTCAAGTCCCAAAGGAAAGGTCTTTTTGCCTCTTAGGATAGTGGGCGGAGCCATACAAATCCTATTAACCCCTGTGGTATGTATATACATGTGCCCAGGGTCTAAAGTCTGTATTAGTTAAGAGGGTCTGGTTTGGAGTATGTATAAAGGGAGCCTGTTCTGGCGTCAGATTTGGGGTCTGCCTATAGGATGTCCATTCTGGGGTTTGGCTTGATGTCTGAATTTAAGGGGTCTGGTTTCAGTCTGCATTTAGGGGCTCTGGTACAGGTCTGTATTTAGGAGGTCTGGTTTTGGGGTCTGTAATTAAGGGCTCTGGTACAGGTCTATTATTTAAGGGGTTTGGGCTGCAGTCCAGTTTGGGGTTTGTATTTTGGAAGTCTTTTATGGGGTCTGGTTTTGGTACATTTTTTGGGGATTTTAGTATAGGTGTGTATTTGGGGGCACTGGTCTGCATCTGGTTTGGGGTCTGTATTTAGGAAAGCTGTTCTTGGGTCTGGTTTGAGGTCTGTATTTTGGGATCTGGTCTATTGGTTAAATAGGTGTGTTCTTGGATCTGTATGAGCTTAGGGAGTCTGGTCTGGAATCTTTAGTTAGAGGGTTTGGTCTAGGTCTGTGTTTAGGGGCTCTGGTTTGGGGTCTGCTTGTTTAAGGAGATCCGATTAATTTTGGAGAGTGATGCAGGGGGTCAGTGGTTGCGAGCGGGGCATATGTTATAGTTCAGTATGGTCTATGATGTCACTTCTCCGAAGTTTGGTGATTGTGCTTTGGGTTGCTTTGCAGGTTGTAAATGAATAATTATTGGGGCAGGAGATGGTGGTGGGGGGGTATGAAGGAATGGGGCTCATTAAATGTCTTCTAATAAGTGGATGCATTCCCAGTGTGCCTGTGTAATGGTTGTAGTTCACGTATCTCACATTAACGCCATCCATTTCTCTTCTTCCAGAGTTAGACGGCAAAATCCTACAAGGCTGCAGACAATTCAGCACCTGCTCTCTTGACGTCATCAAACCAGAATACAGCATCCAAAATGTTGAACTGAGATGTTGTCAGAAAAACCTGTGTAACAGCAGCATTGTGGCCTACCCCAGCATAGTTCTGCTCCTGAGCCTGGCCTCAGCGTTGTTAATGATGATGATGTCATGATGAGGTCACATCTGTCTGTGTGTCAGCTAATCCAGCTAGGGCTTATTTAAACATGTTAACGCCAATCTAATTTATACACAGAATCCAGTAAAAATATCCTGAAAGCTACAATATGAGAATTGCAATCTGATGAGTTTCTGCGAGCATTACTACCTTGTTGTGTGTTTTGTTTTTTGTTTTTTTTTCTGAACAAGATCAACAGAACTTTTCATAATAAAGAATTGTCAGTGTAGAGCGATTTTACTTCTGTTTTTTTTTTTTTTTTTTTAATATAGAGAGAACTTCTATTTCTGGAGGTTCTCCACCTTCATATATTAAAAAAAAAGTTTGGTCAATTGAAGCCCATGTCCACCTTTACCCGCAGCTTTTATATGGTATAAATATGCATAAAAAGATACAAAACTTGTTAAATATGTTGTAGCCTATACTGACCCTGTATTATACTCCAGAGCTGTACCTCACTATTCTGCTGGTGCAGTCACTGTGTACATACATTACATTACTTATCCTGTACTGATCCTGAGTTACATCCTGTATTATACTCCAGAGCTGCGCTCACTATTCTGCTGGTACAGTCACTGTGTACATACATTACATTACTTATCCTGTACTGATCCTGAGTTACATCCTGTATTATACTCCAGAGCTGCACTCACTATTCTGCTGGTACAGTCACTGTGTACATACATTACATTACTGATCCTGAGTTACATCCTGTATTATACTCCAGAGCTGCGCTCACTATTCTGCTGGTACAGTCACTGTGTATATACATTACATTACTTATCCTGTACTGATCCTGAGTTACATCCTGTAATATACTCCAGAGCTGCGCTCACTATTCTGCTGGTGCAGTCACTGTGTACATACATTACATTACTGATCCTGATACCCTACAGATTATTGATAGTGAACAGAAGTGTATCGCAGTAGCAGCAAAAAAATCTGTGTGGACTTTGTCCTGTGGTGTGGTATAAATCTGCAGCATATCAGCTCTTTGTGGTTTACCATTGTGGGTTTCATTATTTTCTGTGCATCGGGTGAAATTTGCAACAAATGTGTAACAAAATCTGAACAATGGTAAAACAATATACACCTCCCATTCCTATCACAACATTACAACATAAATAAACACTCGAAAAAACCATTTATGGATAAAGTGGGCGTCGGCCACAGCTTTATTAATTAACTTTTCTACATATGTAGAACATTGTTCCCACTTAATCCAACAGAACGTTCACCACATGCCATTGCCTCGTTGGGAAGGTGTAAGTTGTTCTGCAAGGTGAAAGGGAACAAGTCCTGCCATATGTGACGCCTAGTAACAAAACATAATAAAGTATAAATGCACAATGATTTGGAATTCAAGTGACCTGATGTGGGATATTCACTGATACTCACACTATGTATCACCGAAAAAAGACACACAAATTATTTGAATAAACCAAAGGCAAAAAATGTTATAGTGGTACAAAAACAACTCATTAATGTGTTTGGTCCTGAATGGGGAAAATGGCCCGGTCCTGAAATGGTGTATGTAAATGCCTGTAAATTATCGGGTGTTTCCTTTTTATTGTTTATGTAAAAATCGCTTCCTGCGAGATGGCGGTGGCCGAAAACTCCTGATATTCTGTCAGATTTATGTTCTGCTGCTGTTTCGCTTGCGTCATTTCGAAGCTTCTGTATTTTCAGGTGCTTTCTACTGTAGATGTAACTATGACCTTAATGGACTATTTCGATCGGATGTCAGGTAACGCTCGGTTCACACTAACATCACTACTCCTACAACAGACCAGAACAACGGATAGGCAAACCACAAAAAAAGCATGGACCCCATTAACTATAAAGGGGTCTGACAGGTATCCGTCGTTTTAAGGGGCTGTTCACACAACGGAAAATGAAGAATTTCTCTTCATTTTCCAGATGCCATTTTTCTCGACTCCACAGCTGAATCAGCCATGGCAAAACTCATCAGGACGCTTATAAAAATAAATTCGGAATGGGGTGGAATTAGCAAAAAACTGTTGCCTATATTCTGCGTGTCGGCAGAATATATAGTTTTAGATATAAAAAAAAAATCCAAATATTTGGAAAACAATTTTTTTTTCTTGGCGTTGCCATATTGCACATAAGGGATCTATTTTTTTGTGGGGCCAGATGTACTTTTTATGTATACCATTTTGGGGAATGTCTGATGTTTTGATCACTTTTATCAAAATTTTTATGGGAGGAAAAACGATGAAAAAAATGGTGGTTCGGCTCTGTTAATTTTTTTCCTATTACGGTTCAATGTATGTAAGTTTGTAGACCGGGCGTCTTCGGATGTGGGGATACCTAATGTGTTTATTTGTACTTTTTTATATATATATATATATATATATATATATATATATATATAAAATGTTTTTTAGGGAAGGGTGGAGATTTTAATTTTTACACTAGGTTCACACCTGCGTTCTGGTTTCCATACTTCAGGTCCACTTGGGGACATGGAAACCCAATCCGCTTAAAAAGGTGCTTGCAGGACTTTTCTCTCCGCGTTTTTCAAGCGGAATGGGGAACGGAATCCCCGGACGGAGACTGTGCGCTTGTGTGAACTCAGCCTTAGTTATTTTTAATATTTTTTTACTGTTATTTTTAGACCCCCGAGGGGTCTTGAACCCCAGGGGGTCTGATCACTAATTCAATACACTGCAATACTAATGAGAAATCCCTAGGCTTCTATATCTAAGGGTAGCCTGTAATAGAACTATTCTAATGAAAAGCTTTGGAGCCTTCAATAGTCTCCAAGTTGTCATAATAACAGATCAATCGGTGATCCACCCCAAAATGGTGGCGCCCATGTGCCACCAGGAAAATGGCACCTTGGTCATGTTTGTACGAGGCATTAGTGATCCCCTCGTCATGGACATTGCCGCCAGGTCTCCTCTGTATAATACAGCGGAGACCCGGCAGCGATGATAGCCACTCAGCTCTTGAGTGGCCACCATATTTAAAGACCTGGCATGGACTATTATAGCGGATGTCGGGAAAGGGTTCAGGTGTAAAAGGTATGTTATATAATCCCATGGGGGAACCTGGACCTTCAGGAAGGTGACCCATTGTATTATTGAGATCCATGGATCACTTTCCTGAGGTAATTCTTTTGGCGGGAAGTTTCTTTATCTTTTGGTAGCCATGCAGATGTTCTAGTCCTAGACGGCCTGTGATTGGCCGCTGCTGGAACCAATGACTGTTAGGTCTTAGGGAAGGTTTTTCCTTTGACCTAGTGACAGGTCATGATTGGTTTCCTGGATCGTAGGGGCTCTGTGATTGGCCAAGGGTAGGCCATAGCTGGGGATAAATATTTGGACAGCGCTGGGGTCTTGGTCAGACTCCAGCGCTGTCTTCAGGAAGCCGTCTGTCCGCACACTCTCCCGAAATTGGTATTTGTTTGTAAATTATGTCACGGCTTTATTAATAGGGATTTCAATGAGTGGACAGATGTCCTGATGTGTATATAAGGCTTGAGTCTATGATTAAGCTGTAATTCTGGTATAAAAGCTAAAGTTATATTCGCAATTGTTATATAGACCTTTAATAAAGGCCGTGGCAAAGTGAATTTTCACTACCATTGTAGGTTCACACTAGCGTCGGTTGTCTATTGTTCTGGTCCATCAGAGGTCCATAGCAAAGGCCAGATGGACCTCTAAAATAGCGATTACATTCGGAGTCCGACGGACCCCATTGAATATAATGGGGTCCATCGAACTTTTTTGTCCGTTAGCCTAAGTAGTTGCGTCTCTTTATTTATAATTTAATAAGTGTTTGGTTAAGGTATGTTTTATCATCACACGATCACAACGATAAACCATACCGGGCCAAGTTATGGCACACTGTGCTAATGCCACACCTGCATTAGGCCACGCACACAGTCTGAACAGCGGTCTAACCCAATTGCGTAACAAACTCTTAGGACAAGGGGAAAACAAGCAACTGTTAAAGCTATGTGTCCGCACCACCTTACGTACATGGCGGCACATTACGCGCCATAGGTTTTTGGCGCTGTACTACTCTTTCGAAGAGCAATAGTATGCATGTGCCAAGTTCTGCGACTATTACTTCCTCCTTTCACCTGCCAGGGAATCTACGCTGTGTGAATTGTTGTGCGCCATGACCAGACCGAGGCTTGTAACCAAAGTGTCCTGGATTGTTTGCATGCTGAGAATAATAAAGGACATTTGGCAAGAAATGAGCCGGATGTGTGAATTTCTTTGATCTTATGACGGTTCACAGAGAAGGGATCAGGAGCGTAGCAGTAGTGCAGAGGTAGCCGTCACACCGGGGCCCTGGTCCTGACAGCCCCTCTGCCATATTAGAAGACCCCAGTATTATACATGGAACATGATACGTAGGGGCCCGGGTACTGAATCTGCATTGGGGCTGCTGGAGAGGAGGATAAAGGGTTACCCAGGAGGAATGGGGTAAAGAACAAAGTGAAAACTATATCCTCGTTGCCCATAGCAACCATTTACAGCGTAGATTTCATGTTATGAACTTCTTTGTGGTTGGTTGCAAATTTTAATACATATTAATACAAATTTTTAATATGAATTTTGCACTGGATCATTTTTTTTACACCTCTAAGTCTAATATTACCATTTGTGGCCGAGACTCAGTCGCAGATTCCGACGAAAATCAACAGAGAGAAAAATCCTGCATGGAGTACTTTTCTCTCTGCTGGCTTCAGTATAAAACTGGTGGAAACCCGCTGGACACCCGGCGGAACCCATTATAGTCTATGGGGTCCGTTGGTAACCTCTGTTTTTGCTGGTGAACTCTCAGTCGTTCAGGTGCCACGACAGATACGAATGACGGAGAGCACGGGGCAAGTGTCAAACTAGCCTAAGGCCTTATGCATGTGACCGAGTGCAGCTCATGGCTCTTTCAAGGGGGGTTCTGATGCTCCGTTCCAATATTTATTGAGCAAGTCCTATTCTGCTCTGTGAAAATGGGTCGGAACGGAACCCTCAACTGAAATCAATGGAGGCCAGAAGGCCCTTAGATAACATTTGGAGTGTCATCTGAACACGTTGTATAAATAAATAGGACCCCTCTCGGCCTGCACACTCTGAAATTTAGCTGTACAAAGCATTGTCACATGATTGATAGTACACACGTGGACAAAATTGTTGGTCCCCCTCGTTTAATGAAAGAAAAACCCACAATGGTCACAGAAATAACTTGAATCTGACAAAAGTAATAATGTATAAAAATTCTATGAAAATGAACAAATGAAAGTCAGACATTGCTTTCCAACCAGGCTTCAACATGAAACCGGCCTGGACAGAAATGATGGTTCCCTTAACTTAATATTTAGTTGCACAACCTTTTGAGGCAATCCCTGCAATCAAACGATTCCTGTAACTGGCAATGAGACTTCTGCACCTCTCAGCAGGTATTTTGGCCACTCCTCATGAGCAAACTGCTCCAGTTGTCTCGGGTTTGAAGGGTGCCTTTTCCAGACGGCATGTTTCAGCTCCTTCCATAGGATTTAGGTCAGGGCTCATAGAAGGCCACTTCAGAATAGTCCAATACAGACCCCAGACCAGACCCCTAAACTAATACAGTCCCCAGACCAGACCTCTAAACTAATACAGACCCAAGACCAGACCCCTAATCTAATACAGACTCCAGACCAGACCTCCTAAACTAATACAGACCCAAGACCAGACCCCTAAACTAATACAGACCCCAGACCAGACCTCTAAATAGACTATGCCCTGGGTTGGCACCCACTGCTACTGATGCAGTCTCTATTGATACATAGATAGATAGATAGATAGATAGATAGATAGATAGATAGATTTTCTGGTCTTTTTCATGCATATTTCCTCATGGAGTGTCTTTTGTGCTGCTTTCAGAAACATGCCCCATGGACAGACTACCTCGCCCTGCAATATAATTAATATATCTGAGATCCAAGCAGCCATCATAGAAATAACCAGGAAGGACAGCAGCCACACCCTGTGAGTAATGTGGAAATCCTTTTTAAAGGGATTATGTCACCAGCACCCAGCATATCATCCCAGCCCCGCATACAGAGAACTGAAATATCTTTAAGTTGTGATATCCCTGCTACTACTTTTATACCTTTACCTTTTTGTCTGTACCTACTGTCACTGTAATGCCTCTACCTTGGAGCTCTTGTATATATTGTATCTGTATTGCATTATCTGTGCTGCTGTAACACACTGAATTTCCCCATGGTGGGACTATTAAAGGATTATCTTATTTTATAGATAGGTTAGGGTCATCTGAATCGTTTTCCCTTTGTGAATTGCTGTGCCTACTAAAAAGTGTCATTTGGCATTACATAAATTCCTGAGAACAAACACTTCCCCTGTACAAATGTCTCTCCTATGGCCGGTGTCTGCACTCCGAGTGGAATGTAAGAAGGAATGAAATACCTGCACAACATGTCAATTGTTGTTACATGTTCTTTTGTCGGAAGTGTGTAATGTGTATAATGTGTGATATGTGTAATGTGTATGATGTGTATTATGTGTGTAATGTGTATGATATCTGTGATGTGTATGATGTGTAATGTATGCATGCAATGTGTGTAATATATTTAGTGTGTGACGTATAATGTGTGATTTATATCCACTAGGCTTTATGAACCATTGTAAATCATGAACCATCATAAATGTCGCGGTCACATATTGCAGTGTGTGCCTTATGGGACTGCGGCTTTTATTTAATTCTTTTTCATAATTTTACAAGAATCCTCCAATTGTCCCATCTACAGACTGTAGATGACTTCAGTACATATAGTAACCATCCACCACTCAGGTCGGCACCAGGCCTTGGTTCGTACTTGCGTTTTGTTATCTTTATTGGCTTTATCAACCTCCAGACAGGCATTGAGCTGCCTAAACATCCTTAGCATCAGCTTGTACAACACATATCAGCCAGCATTTTATCATCCAAAAAACTTCATGAGTCTTCTGCGTCACACTGACTTATTAATACCTGTAGATTTACCATAGAAATCAATATGAATGGAGCCGCCAATGTATGAAATATAACACGTGACTTACATATAATCCTTCTGATATATGTCTTCTCTTTTTCTAAAGTAAATTACTTCCCCGGATACATCAGATTGTCCCGGCCAACAGTATAAGTCAGCAGTACAGATCAGGACCCGTGTACCCGCTGATGGTAAGTAATGACCTACATCTTCTATGTGCTAAAACAAGCGTCCCCAACTACCCTGTGCCATTTATAATACTGTTGTCTTCTTATGGGCACAGGAGCATTTGGGCCCCCTCGGGCAACAGGGCCTGAGCAGGGGTGTAACTAGGAAAAACCACGCCCCATAGCAAGCTTTTTACTGAGCCTCCCCAGTTCCACACAGTATAACGCCTACTTTACTGGTCTGGCCCCTACACAGTACAACGAACGTCCCCTTTACTGACTTCCCCTCATGGTACAATGCCCCCTTTACAGGCCCTCACACAGTAAAATGCCCCCTTTACTGACACCCCCACACGGTACAATGCCCCCATTACAGTAAGGGTATCAATTACTGTATGGGGGCCTGAAAGGGGCCCTGTTAGAAGGCCCCCATACAGTAAGGACCCCTGTTACAGGCCCCCCATACAGTAAGGACCCCTGTTACAGGCCCCCCATACAGTAAGGACCCCTGTTACAAGCCCCCCATACAGTAAGGACCCCTGTTACTGGCCCCCATACGATAAGGACCCCTGTTATAGGCCCCCATACAGCAAGGGCCCACTTTACCGGTCCACACAATGGTACTTTAGGTTGCCACCTACTGAATTTTCACTTACCCATCCCAGCTCTTGTCCTCTGCTGCCTCCGCTTAAGCCTTCAGGGGCATATTACGTCCCAGCTCTGTGTCTTTTTTAGTGATACACAGGACTTTATTTTTATATCATTTTTTCTATTTTTGCATGGTTTTTTCTTGTTGATTTTCAAATTTTTCTTAGCTACTAAAATATTTTGTGAAATATTTTTCTCTGTCGACTGCAATAATTTATGTGTTTCACCAGGAGACTGGTCTAGAACCTGTAAATTGGGTGTGGTAGTGGCGGGTTTTTTTTGTCTTCATTTTTTATTAATATGTCATGTTTCATAATAGAACTTTAGGGGGTATTTTAACTTTCATTTTTTGTTTCTTTTTGCCGATTTCCCCTATAATTGGGGCTGATACATTAGGGTTATGCTAGGTTCACACCTGAGTTCAGGGTATAATGGGGTCTGCCTGGTTTCTGCCCGAAAAAGGAAGATAGAAAAGTGGATTCAGAGGCGGAATCCCCAAATGGAGACTGGGCGCAGGTGTAAACCTAGCCTTAGGCTGTTACATTAGCCCCAGTTACAGGAGGAATACCGCCTCCTAGTATACAATGCAGAGCTGATTTGGCTCCTCCAGGGTCCGGCTCTTGCACTTCCCATCGGGTCAAGAGAAAGTTGCATCATGGCGACTTCTGTTGCTGTATATATAGAGCTCATTGAATACTATATACACAGCAATGGGGAATACAGGTAACAAACGGTCCCAGCCTTATCTTTTGGGCGTTTGGCTGCCACTGACAGCCATTTCCTCACCGCTGTAGCTGCCACTGCTAACTCTGCAAGCACTAAGAGTATGTCCTTGCAGAGTTATCCGCCAACTAACTGATAAAGTCAATGGGCGGTCGCCAAGTGGTTAGTATGAGACTCTCCTAAATTCATAAAACAAGACGGCTATGACGGTGAAGTTGCTGTTCATGAATATGGCGATTCATTCCCGTAAGATCATGAATCCCTCTTATTTCAGGTATATCTACTGTTTAGGCTTAGAGGCTAATATGAATACATAGACGGCGGCTTCTGTCTGCTCCTCAGAAGTAATCTGAGTAATAGGCTCGGCTTATCACTATGTGAAATACTGAAGGTGAAAAAGATTAGTGATCCAAGGTTAATGAGCTGATGCATCGTATGTGGAGTATATGTCACTTATTTTTATAACATATACAAAATCATGGCCTTAAAGGGTGTGTGTCATAGAGCCCACCATATCAACCCAGCCCCGCAGATACATAGGTTAGAATCACCTGAATAAAACAGGGTTTTCCTCCTGTGAATCGCCGCCTCCGTTGCAGAGATATCGCCATTGATTCCTGCACAGCACTCATTTGCATATTATAAAAACTGGAGATATCTTGGCAACGGAGGTCGCGATTCACAAAGGGAAAACACTGTTTAGTTCAGATGACCCTAACCTATCTATCTGTGCTGCTAGGTTTATATGCTAGGGTCTGGTGACACTCCCTTTAAGCTGGCCATGCACATTAGATGAATGTCAGTAAAACCTACTAATTTTGTTGGGAGAGGTCAGCCATCTAATGTGTATGGGGGTCTCCTGGCTCTCCCCCGACATCTGCTATTGGGACGCCCCCATACAAATTAGATTGTACAGTACATTAGTCCCACCAAAATCTATGAAATTAGCCCAACAGGTGTCATTGCCATAGGTGTCTGGCACCATTTTATTCCTCTCTTCCCTTTGAGAACCAGTGCATGCTCATCCAAGCCAAGTGTGCATGTGTATAAGGGGGTCATGAGTGATAGCTGTCAGCCAAGCCTTAGGATCTACCATCAATGTGGGGTCAATGTCCAAGCAAAGGACATTACTGATACACCAAACATAGGGACTGTTTTGCTTTCTGGAGCTCAGTCCCATACAATTACAAATAGGGCCAATGTCCTAGCCATAGTAAAACCGTAGTATGGTTTCCTGTAAATCTGACCATTGACAAGGTGCACTTAAGAAGGATATCCAAAACCATCTTCTGATATGTAACAGGCACAAGTCAGGGGGCCACCAATAGTATTTTATCACTAGCATGTTATGTCAGAGATTTAGGTAGTTGGACCTCTATGGATCTGATACTGAAGGCCTGTCCTACAACGGTATAGGCCATCAATTTGGTGAACCCAGAAAACTCCTTTAAGGCTTAATAGCACTTTACAATCTTTTGCAGGTCTGGCAAGCTCTGGGCACCAATGTCTACTTTGAACCTACTTGAGTTCTGAAGACTTCTTTCCATTCTTCCATGGCAAAACAGAAGCTCAGAAGTTATCAGATATTTCTTGAGAATGTTCGGTCCTCTCCAAGTGCTGACAAGGTGTGGAATACTAAGTAATGACATTATACTCTATATATTATACTTAAAGAGGACCTTTCACCACCTCCACCAACTCCAACTCTTTCTAACCCTCAATAGGCGCCCCTCCACTGATTTCGGCACATTTGGAATTTTTTCTCTAGTCCTCACCATTCCCGCAGTTATTCATGTTACTTTCAGCATAATTATGCTCTCTACAGTCAGGTGGGCGGTCCTGGGCTGGAGCAGATAGAAAGGGACTGCCCACTTGACAACAGAGGGTATAATTGTGCTGAAGCTAACAGAAGTGAGTACTCGAGAAAGGTGAGGGCTAGAGAAAAAATTCCAACTGCGCCGGAATCAGTGGTGAGGAGTCTATTAAAGGACGCAAAGAGATGGAGTTGTTGGAGGTGGTGAAAGGTCCTCTTTAATAACATGTGTCACTGAACAGTCTTATCTCTTCAAAGTATTTCGAAAGACTTCCCAGATTACCAAGAAATCCCATCCATAAGAATCCTCGACCACTTGGTTCAGTTACTTACAACCCCAGGAGGACACATTGTTCTACAGACAAGCCACTAAGAGCCAATAATGGACCCGAACTGCTCCATCCACATTTCTTATCATATGGATATACAAATACACTGAGAGGGTCAATGTAGAGTACTGGCTGCCCAATTCCTTCCATATTGTTAGATCTAATTCTACAGAGAAACGACAGCACTGTCTTAGCGGGAAGTGCTAAAAGATAAATTGTCTATACATAAATTTGCTCAGACTCCTAAGGATAGGCCATCAATGTTAGAAACCTGATAACCCCTTTAAGTCCATCACATTCTGCCCAACTAATTTATTAAAACTCACACCAACTCCTTGCGTGAGTTAGAATGGAAATCTACGCCAGTTCCTACCTGGCGTAGATTTCCATTCTGGCACTGAGATTTCTGACAAATTTATGAAGAGGCCGCAGCCTCTTCATAAATCTCTCAGTCCCAACACCAGTTGGCTGTTCATTAAGACTGGCATACGATACACCAGTCTTAATAAGGACTATGAATGATTTATGTTAGTTGTGGGGCACTGTACTAGATGTGGTATTAGGGCCTAGAAGGAATCAAGTTACGAAACAGACAGAGTCCTAGTTTTTAGAAATGCCCTCATAAGCTTCAGCCATCAGCCATAATAAAGGATCCGTAATCTCCTTGAGTTAAAAAATGTTCTTACTCAAGGACAGCTTCTTTTTTGGTCCTCGGATCACAGACGTAGATAAAGGGATTATGGAAGATAAAGTAATGAATCAGCCGATGTTCACATTAAACTGGATTTTCTCTGTTTGATTCAGTCAATATAATGGTAATGGGCTGGGCCTTGTTATAAGTCGTACTGGCGCAGAGGAGCCCGCCGGAGATCATGGCGGTCAGGGACGACTGACAAACTTGGAAAATTACATGTAGAAAATTAAGGTAATGGGACAAAACCAGAGCAGCGCCAAGGAGGAAATTGATATAGTGGACTTGCAAGAAATGTACAAGAAATTTGTCAGGGAATGTCCCAGTGGGGCTCTGCACCTGCATGAGTGTAAGCGATTTTTTGGTGTTTCGGCAAACAATGAAGCGTCGCAGTTTGTGGATCGCATGTTCACTACTTTTGATAGAAATGGGGTAAGTGAGATGATATTTTCATGTGTGATATCATCTAAGATTTCAGGGAACAGGGCTGTTACAAAAAGTATGATATGATTGAAATTTTTGACCCTTTGAAAGGCCACCTTAAACTGTTATCAGTGGCCAAAAAGAACAATCATATAGTAGTAATCCTGCAATATCTATCTATCTATCTATCTATTATCTATCTATCTATTATCTATCTATCTCCTATCTATCTATCTATCTCTCATATCTATCTATCTATCTATCTATCTATTATCTATCTATCTCCTATCTATCTATCTCTCATATCTATCTATCTATCTATCTATCTATCTATTATCTATCTATCTATTATCTATCTACCCTATCTATCTATCTATCTCTCATATCTATCTATCTATCTATCTATCTATCTATCTATTATCTATCTATCTCCTATCTATCTATCTCTCATATCTATCTATCTATCTATCTATCTATCTATCTATCTATTATCTATCTATCTCCTATCTATCTATTATCTATCTAGCTATCTATTATATATTATTTATATAATACTATCTATCTAAACAGATCAAAGGGCAGCACCCAAAAAAGAACCAGTGTTATTTCAAGCCACACACTATCTACACTATCTATCTATCTATCTATCTATCTATCAAAACACAAATTTTATCTATCTGTCTATTATCTATCTATCTATCTATCTATCTATCTATCTACAGATCTATCCATATCTATCTATCTATCTATCTATCTGTCTATCTATCTACAGTATCTATCTCATATCTATCTATCTATCTATCTATCTATCTATCTATCTAAACAGATCAAAGTGGCAACACTCCAAAAAATGTGTATATCCAGTGTGTTTATTTCAAGCCTATCTATCTATCCTATCACATCCTATCTATCTATCTATCTATCTATCAAACACAAATTTTATCTATCTGTCTTATCTATCTATCTATCTATCTATCTATCTATCTATCTATCTATCTACAGTATCTATCTCATATCTATCTATCTATCTATCTATCTATCTATCTATCTATCTATCTATCTATCTATCTATCTCATATCTATCTCTCTACCATCTTCATTTCCAGGACAACACAATAGATTTTCTGGAATATGTAGCTGCTCTAAATCTTGCTTTTCGTGGAAAGCTCGAGCATAAACTGAAATGGTCTTTTAAGATATATGATAAGGACGGCAATGGCTGTGTAGATAAACGGGAGCTGAGGGAGATTGTACAGGTAAGAATGAACATATCTGCCTTAAGTTCAACTCAACGAAATATTCACTTAAACATGAAGTGATCTGAGCAAGAGCTGAGATTTCTCATGATATACACTACTGTGCAAATGTTTCAGGCAGGTGTGGAAAAAATGCTGCAAAGTAAGAATTTTCAGAAATAGAAGGGTTAATAGTTTATTTTGTCAATTATCAAAAAGTGAATGAAGAAAAGAGAAATGTAAATCCCATTAATATTTGGTGTGACCTTTGCCCTTTGGAGGAGGAGTCCTGGAAGTGATGATCCGGCCCCCACAGATATAGCCCTGATCTCATCATCATCCAGTCTGTCTGGGATGACATGAAGAGACAGACGGATTGGAGCAAGCCTACATCCATAGAAGATCTGTGCTTAGTTCTCCAAGATGGCGGCAGGAACAACCTCCCTGCCCAGTTCTGCCAAAAACTGTTCAAGTACCGAGAAGAAGTGAAGGAAGGCAAAGGGCAAAGGTCACACCAAATATTGATGGGATTTACATTTCTCTTTTCTTCATTCACTTCATTTTGCTATTTGACTCTAGGAAAGAGGGGAGGGGAAAAAGGAAATGAAAAAGCAGAACTTTGCTGATCTATGGCATGGACGCTCTTGTTACTATGACCTATTTTTGTAATTTATTTTTAGTCTGTTTATAGTATTAAGAAGGATTGGAAAAGGGAACCAGAAGCTCAGTTGCTGAGCCCAGAGGAAGTCTGCGATAGGATCTTCCAACTCGTAGATGAAAATGGAGACGGTGAGTGTAACATGGTGTGACTACAATGTCGGGAACGTCAAGACGACAGGGCAGTGACTGTGTATATAGGTCAAGCCTCCACCTTACAAAGGACAGATCCAGACTTAAGTAAGACATTCACTTATATTATAATGGAACTTCTAAGCTTTTAAGATAATCACACCTGGTAATGTGGAGCTGATAACAAAGTGTACAACAACTTTCTACGACTAAAGTCCAAGACCATTGGTCATTGTCCTCACCTAGTTCCATAAAAGCCATGTTCCTGCTAAGTGCCATGACTCAAGATGTCAATGACTGAAGACAGTGACACAGGGCATGGAATAAGAGAGGAAAAAGTGTTTGCAGAAAGTGAGAAAATGTTAAAGAGTTTGTACAAGATTGGAAACACAACATGCATCTTCTTTCGATAAAACAGCGCCACTCTTGTTTATGGGTTGTGTCTGGTACTGCAGCTAAGAATCATTCACGTAAAGAGGACTCCACCAATGCTGTTCCACTGATTCCGTCGCAGTTGGAATTTTTTTCTCTAGCCCTGAGCAAATCACTGAAGTTATTTTTGGTGCCTGATATGATAACTAGACTCTCTAATGTCAAGTGGGTGGTGTCAGGCAGGAAGGCTGATATGTGGTAGTGAAGTGGAAGTCGGGAGGTGTGATAGGAAACTTGTGCTAGGAAGAGTCCTGGAGAAGAAGAAGTTACTGCCTTGTTGAGCAGAGGTCCTGAGGACATGTCACAGAGTAGATGGTGAGCAGGCAGGTGACCATTAGTGTGATCGGGGGAGGTAACAGAGACATTCTGGTGGGCTACATCCAGAAAAATGGTAGGGTAATATCATCTCCATAGGGTCAGCTCTGAGAGGTCCACTAGGGCTGTAGGAATGGGCAGGCTGGTTTGGCAGCCAGTGTTGGGAGAAGTGGTGCTGTGCGCCAAACCCAGGGAAGGCTGTAGATAAGACGGGATTAGAGAGTATCCCTCTGACTGTCCGTTCACCCAAGTAAGAGCATGGTGGACACCTGAAATGTGGCCAGTGGTGGGAAGTACTGAGAAGACAGTAGCGTGAATTGTGTGAAAGACTCTGTGAGATGTTTGGAACCGTTGCTGACATTCCTAGAAAGTAGGGCTAGGCTCAGTGAGGATATGTTCCAGGTGTGTTTTGCTTACGTGAGATTGTGTGCTGTAATATATTCTGGGTGCGGCCTCTGAGAGACAAACTGAGATCTGCCATAAAAAATCCTTCGGTTGTTTAATGTTCTATTGATCTATTTACAACAGTCAAGAAATTGGGCCACCTTGTGTGCTGTACCATGAGAAAACTACACAAGATTGCACCATTACCCTTGAGTGCTATAGTCATTGCAATTGTGTTAGTAAAGTTCACCTCTTGCAATTTTATTTGGTCTGCAATCATTTTATTTCTTTAATGGACCTTTCAACACCTCCACCAACTCCTTGCACCCCTCCATAGGCGCCTCTCCACTGATTCTGGCGCAGTTGGAATTTTTTTTCTAGCTGCTACCAAACCTGAGCAATTGGTACTGTTAGCTTCAGCACCCAGTATTAGGCATCTACTGTCAGGAGGTCAGTCCTGGGCTAGAGAAGATAGTCTGGAACCCGCCCACCTGACAGTAGAGAGCTTAATTAGCATATTGGGTGCTGAAACTAAAAGCACTGATTTCTCAGGAATGGTGCAAGCTAGAGAAAAATTCCAACTGCGCCAGAATCAGCAGAGCGGCGCCTATTAAAGAACACAACTATCTGGAGGTGGTGGAGGTGGTCCCCTTTAAAGGTCCACTTTAAAGATAGAAATTTTATATAGTAAATTACTATTTTCTTTTCGTCCAGGTCACCTCACTCTACATGAGTTTTTAGAAGGAGCCAAAAAAGACAGATGGGTATCGAAGATGCTACAACTGGATACGAATCCCTGCACTTGGGTTATAGAGCAGAGAAGAAAGAGCGCATTATTCTAGGAAGGACAAAGAGTCTGTGTGTTCAGGATTTCACTATTGTCCCTATACATGTTACCCAGAGCATATCCCTACATATGAGAGTCTCCATTCTATAAGTGATATATTATATAAAGGGCTTGTCCCACTAATGACATTTACCCCTGTTGGTGGAGATCCCAGAAGCAATCAATTAGACATTTATGTCCTATCTTGTAAATTAGTAAATGGAAAATTATAGAAAATTATACAAATAATTATGAAAAAAATTCTAAAAAAAAAAAAAAATAAAATAAATGGAAAATTATATTCTGCTGTCCTCTGCTCTCTAGATCGTACAGATGAGACAATTATCAGCCTTGATACTGGCGATCATTTCCCACCATCAACATACCTGACTAACTGCCCGGTCCGGGGGGCAATTTAGTTAAAAAACAGAATAACAAAAACACAGTTTTTGTACATGACAAATGATTGGACAAATTCAATCAATTGTTCCATACACTTGTCTTGTCTGACGATGGGCGAGATTTTCCCACAGGAGACAGAAGGGTCATTCACTGTAATTTGTCAATCTTTAGCTGACTTTTATGTCATTTATATGGCAAGCTTAAAGGGGTATTCTGGTGACAATAAGTTACTCCCTATCCAAGTTACCCCCAACTTGCTGATCATTGGGGGTCTGATCACTGGGACCCCACTAATCAAGAAAACTAGGATCCTTCAGATAGTATTAAGGACCCATACACTCGTACATGTGCAGTGTATGTGTCAGTGCCACGGAGTGTGGCTGTGTGTACGGGGCCCTAGAAATGAATGGGTCCGTACTTTTATCTGCAATTGCGGACAAAAACTACGGTCATGTGCATAGGGGCTAACAGGGATTTCAGGCACATGTTTTACCAGGATTCCCCATGGACTGGGCTAGGCGGAAATAACACAAGACATTCCCTTAGCAAATTAAACAGCTGGGTGTGAATTGTGGTCTAACTTGCTACATTCCTGGAACTTCTTCACAAAATTAAAATTTTACACCCACAACGATGCTTCTTAACCCCTTCCTGACACAGTCTGCATTTTCGTTTTTACCTCCCCTTCTTCCAAAAGCCATAACTGTTTACATTTTCTGTTTACATAGCTGTATGAGGGCTTGTGTTTTACTGGGTAAGTTGAACATTTCAATAGCACCATTACAATTTATTGGCAATCTGAGATGAAATATATTAGTGGGGAAAAATAAGAAAAAAAGTTTCTCCATTTTCTCATGTTTTTGGCTTTAGAGTGTTCACTATGTGATAAAAATGTCAGGTTACCTTTTTTCTATGGGTCCGTGCAATCTCAGCGATTTGTTTTGTCACATTTGTAATGTCACACTACAGGGATAATACACACAGTGATGTCACAGTATAGGGACAATACACACAGTGATGTCACAGTACAGGTATAATACACACAGTGATGTCACAGTACAGAGATAATAGACATAGTGATGTCACAGTACAGAGATAATACACAGATTTATGTCACAGTACAGGAATAATACACATTATGATGTCACAGTACAGGGATAATAAACATAATGATGTCACAGTGCAGGAATAATGCACACAATGTGATATCATAGTCAGGGATAATAAACATAAGGGTGTCACAGTACATGGATAAAAAAACATATGATGTCACAGTACAGAGATCAAACACAAAATTATGTCATAGTACATGGATAATATAAACAGTGATGTCACAGTACAGGGATAATACACACTAATGTCACAGTATAGGAATAATAAACACACTGAGTTCGCAGTATAGGGATAAGACACACTGTGATGTCACAGTACAGGGATATTAAACACAGTGATGTCACGGTACAGGGATATTAAACACTGTGATGTCACAGTACAGGGATAATACACAGATTGATGTCACAGTACAGGATAATACACACAGTGATGTCACAGTACAGGGATACTACACACAGTGATGTCACAGTACAGGGATAATACACACAGAGATGTCACAGTACAGGGATACTACACACAGTGATGTCACAGTACAGGGATAATACACACAGTGATGTCACACTACAGGGATAATACACACAGTGATGTCACAGTACAGGGATAATACACACAGTGATGTCACAGTACAGGGATAATACACACAGTGATGTCACAGTACAGAGATAATACACACAGTGATGTCACAGTACAGAGATAATACACACAGTGATGTCACAGTACAGGGATAATACACAGATTGATGTCACAGTACAGAGATAATACACACAGTGATGTCACAGTACAGAGATAATACACACAGTGATGTCACAGTACAGGGATAATACACCCACAAGGTGATTACTGTGTATACTGAGACATCACAGCATATGAAGAAAATAATTACAATGATGTCACATGCAGACATTATGATGTCCCAATAAAGTAATGGAGACACCTTCAGTTTTCCACATTGTCTTCCATCATCCATAGTTACCACTGATAGCACCCTAGGTCTCAGTGGAAATAGGCCACAGGTTTGTTAAGTGCTACTGTGAAGGGGCCACTGAACCAGGGCCACAGTGAGACGTGCAATCCAGATGGGCACTTTATCCCTGCACTCATGGCCAAGCTGGCCCACCAGAGAATCCTTCATTGGGCCCAGACTCTGACAGAATGACTCGAAGCCCATGTGGGTGACTTTTGAGCCATTTCTCATGAGCTGATTCACAAATAACCTATTATCAGACCTCATTGATGATCTTTCCATCTTCTTTGGAGCTCTCAGAAGTCTTACCACTACCATTCCTCATACTTGGGCATTTGTTTGATTTTCTTTTCTCTTGTGTTTTTCTGCAGTTCTGTTAATAATAGTCACATGCAAAATGACTTTTACCATTTTAACATCCTGGTAGGGCGGGGGTTGGCGGAGCATATAGCTATTTCCCCATCTCGATTGTTGGAGGACACACACTATTTAGAGGGAAAGTGCTGAGCGCTGCTAACTTCTGTGTATCGGAATCTACAATATGGCAGCGAGACAAAGACTCGTGATCAAACTGCACCATCTAGTGTTATACATGAAAACAATTCTGGGACATATTCACATTGCAATATGGTGGTGCATGTAAAAATATGATTCTGGTTTCAAATAAGTTCACAATTCATTTTAGTAAAAGTCAACGTCTCAGGAATCGGTCCCGTATGGAATAGTCGCACATCTCAGAAAATCCCTTTAAAGGGGTTATGCCACGAAAAATATTTATCCTCTATACTATGAATAAAGGATAAATTGCTGATCATGGGGTTCCGACTACTGAGACCCCACTGACCATGAGAACAGGAGGGCGTTTTACTCCTGTTGTTAATATAGGTGCTTCCCTGGTGGAAGCATGTGCTCCATTCACTTCAATGGGAGCGCCGGAGATGGCTGAAGTACAGCGCTCAACTGTCTATGCCACACTGACCACTGCTCCGTTCAAAATAGGGGACAAGATGTCCCGTTGTTGCGATCAGGGGTAATATCTTAACAGTGGTCCCCCCACTGATCTAGTTAACTCTTATCCTAAGTTCACACGTAGGAATTCCGCACCCAAATCAGAAGTAGATTCTGCCCAGCCCTCCGACGGACCAGAACAACGGAGAGCCAACGCTAGTGTGAATCTAGCATCACTTATTAGATGTTTGGACTCTATCATGGTTTTGTAGCTAGCAGGCATTGTCATGGGGGCACTGTGGCTGGTGCCGTTAGGGTATATTCACATGGAATTTCTTGCAGGAAGATTTTTAGGTGGATTCTGCCTGCATTTTTTGCCATGTTTTTTTGTTAAAGCGGCGTCAATATCCACTAGCGTTTTTCTGAAGCTAATTTTTATGTCCCAGTCCCAAAAACCACCTAAAAAACTGCATCAGAAACTACACTACAGGGCAAAAAAAACATTTTCAGAAAAAGCGTCCTATATTCTTAAAGGGGTTGTCTCATTATGGACAATTATCCCCTATTCACAGTACGGGGATATGTTTCCAATCGCCTGGTCCCCTAGTGATCAGGACGATGCGCGGGACCGAAAGTCCCTCTAAGGCCTCTTTGTGAATGGAGTGCTAGTGCTCTTGTGTCAACGGTGCTCCATTGACTTCTATAGGGATGCACCCACAGCCCCATAAAAGCGAATGGAGAGCTGGTCACACAAGCACACTGTCATTCCATCCACGAGGAGGCTTTAGAGGGACCTTTGGTCCCCCGTCCTCCTGATCACTGGGGCACCAGGTGATCAGACACTTACTCTCTGTCCTGTGGATAGGGGATAAGTGTCCATAACAGGACAATCCCTTTAAGCTGATTTTTTTCTGCATGCAAAAAAAAACTGTGTGAACGTACTCTATGGAGTCATGTGGCTGGCACAGTTATGGGGGTACTATAGCAGATATTTTTTTAAGGTATTGTAGCTGGAAGTCATTAGGGCATATTTATTTTTTAGTTTATGCCAAATAACTGGCGTAAAAAACTTGTAAACCTCGTGTTTGCAGCTTTTAAATACCACTTGAGACGATAATTGTCACAACTAACATTTTTGCACCTCCCACGCCACTTTCAGCTGCAAGCCAATTCAGCTACAAGCTGGCGTAGATTCCAGCGTAGCCGCACAGCCCAGTGGAGGAGCTGGCACATTTACGAAGAGGCGGCTGTCAAAGTTATGAAGCCTGACGTTCAATATGTCAGACTTCGTAATTATACCCCATTGTTGCACTATGTTCACATCTGTGCCATTCTTCTCGTCTGTCGGAGAACCGGAAAAAACGGTCCGTCTGATGACGGAAATAGAGACAGACACAAAGGGATCTCGAGGGACCTCATTGACTTTAATGTGGTCCATTGGGTGTCCGTTTTCTAACTGAGAAAGTTAGGCTTGCAGCATTTTTTCATCCGACAGAAGAACGGAAAAATGGTCTGCCTGATGGCGGAAATAATGGTCCTGAGGGACCCCATTGATTATAATGGCGTCCATCAGGTGTCCCCTTATTTAGTCAGGTTTGTGTAGCTCCCAACCGTCCCACAACTGGGGGCAGATATAGGGGGCAGTTAAACTGAAGGCAGATGTAGGGGGCAGTTAAACTGAAGGCAGATGAAGGAGGCAATTAAACTGGGGGCAGATGAACAGGCAATTAAACTGAAGGCAGATTAAGGGGGCAATTAAACTGGTGGCAGATAAAGGGGACATTAAATTGGTGGTAGATGGAGGGGGCAATTAAACTTGGAGCAAATGAAGGGGGGCATTAAGCTGGTGAAATGAAGGGAGGACATTAAATTGGTGGCAGATAAAGGGGTACATTAAACTGGTGGCAGATGAAGGGGGACATTAAATTGATGGCAGATGAAGAGGGACATTAAGATGGTGGCAGATGAAGGGGGACATTAAACTGAGGGCAGATGGAGGGGGGACATTAAACTGGGGGGGCAGATGGAGGGTGACATTAAACTGGGGGTAACTGGAGGAGGACATTAAACCGTGAGGGGTAGCTGGAGGAGGACATGCCTGCCTCTAGTTGCCCCCAGTTTAATGTCCCCCTCCAACTACCCCCACTGTTTAATGTCACCCTCCAGCTGCCCCATAGTTTAATGTCCCCCTCCAGCTGCCCAGTTTAATGTCCCCGTCTAGTTTCCGCCAGTTTAAACAGGGGCACAAGGAGAGGGACTTAATACTGTGGGGAAATTGGAGGGGACCATTATAATGTGGGGGCATATAATGTTAGGGTGACTGTAGGAGCATTATACTGTGTGAGGGCACATTGAAAAATAGATGAGAATGGGCGGAGTCAATGTAGAATTGGGTGGAGCTAAATTTGTCCCTCTTTCTTTCCTTTGAAAGTTGGGAGGTATGGGTTTGCAGCACTTTTTGGTCTGGCGATTTCTGACTGTTTTGCGCCGGATGGACACATAGCCTTAGTGACGGCGGGTACCACAGCTGGAGGTACCGTTGTGGGGGCACTGTAGCCAGTACTCTTATAAAATAACTGTAGGGGGCACTGTGGCTGGCTCTGGGACACTATTTCATCCAAAAATAGGAAAAAAACATTATTTAATTGGGTTTTGACCACATTTATTTCCTCCCCAACCTCTCCCCCTTCTGAAATATCAGCTACATGTTGGGTATAGGGTCATATACATGGCTGTCTCTACATGAGAGGTCATTAGAGGTCATCTCTATAACAACGGACTATTTGCCCGCCGCCATCTTGGATTCTGGCAGCCAGCACACTCCATGGCACTGACAGACCTGGGCAGGCCCCGACGTGTGACGTCACCGCTCAGCTGTGCTGGAGATTATCCTATTCCAAGATGGCCGCCGGAGCCTAGCTGCAGCCTGGAGAGAACGAGCGAGTGTCATGGGAGCTGAGAGCCGGGGTGAGGCGGGAGTCATGGCGTTACCGTGAGGATCCCGGGGCCGAGGTGAGGCAACAGAGGAGCGGGGGAGGATAGGGACGAGTTCCTGGTCTACAGGAGGCCTTCAGGGGGGTGTGATGGCTTCTCCTCCCCCTCCCCCTCACATTTACATCCCAGTCAGCACGTCACCCCTATAGCTGACACCTGTGGCTGTCATACTACAAGTCCCAGCATTCCCTACCTGTAATCCCATACTGAGACATGCTGGGACTTGTAGTTCTTTTATGACATGTCAACTAATGACTACTTTTTCTTATCCATGTGACCGGTCATGGCTGATATAATAAGTTTTTGGGATATTTATTAGCTTTTTGCGTTCTTTAATGTCCTGTTCACACTGTGCAGTGATCACGGGATCAAAATGTGTATCTCAAGGAGAGAAAAGTGCTAAAAAGTTGCCTGATCTGGTCATGTGACTAGCACAGCGGGCAAAATGGTCATGTGACATTGCGTGATGATGCGTCGCCCAGTAAGGCAGGGGTCAGCAACCTGTACCACTTTAGCTGTGGTGGAACTACAACTCCCAGCATACACATTTGCTCTGTTGAACTCTCACAGAAGTGAATGGGGCATGCTGGGAGTTGTAGTTTCACAACAGCGGACGTATCGAAGGTTACTAACCCCTTCACTATAGACCAAACATTATGGCAAAGGTCCGCAACCTTCAGCACTCCTACTGTTGTGACACTACAACTCCCAGCATGCATACTCACTCTGCTGTTCTTGGAGATTCCATAAAAGTGAATGGAGCATGCTGGGAGTTGTAGTTTCAAGACAGCTGGCGTGTTGAAGGTTGCAAAGCCTGAATTTGGGACTGATACAGGTTTTCTGCAGAAAGCGTATCCGCTTAGCGATCTTGCTACAGCGTTGCCGTAGATTTCACCCTACACAATGTACAACCCAGAGCCAAGCAAATCTGGCGGGATTGTTCTGGAAAATTTGGGACAATCCTGGCAAATCCAGAATTTGGGACACAGATCGCACTGACAAAGGCTGCAGTGTGGTCCCGCCTTAAAGGAGTCTTCCAGGACTTATCGATGACCTATGCTTAGGAGAGCTCACCAATTGAAGATCAGCGGGGGTCCAACACCTGTTTGAAGTGGTGGTAGCGCTCCTTCGAAACTGCTTCCATGGCCATGTGACATCACGTTCATTGGTCACATGGCCTGTTAGCTGACATTCAAGTGAAAGGGGCTGAGCTGTAATACCAGGGACAGCCACTATACAATGTACGGCGCTGTCCTTGGCAAGTAGTGAAGAGGCTGCAGCACTCGGGTCACAGGTCGGATCCCGCCGATCTCCAATTGGTGAGCTATCATAAGTATAGGTTACAAGTTGTTAAACCTTGGATATCCCTTTAAGGCTAAGGCCCCACATTGCGGAAATGCAGCTTTTTTTGTTGCGGTTTTTTGAGCCAAAGCCAAGAATGGCTGCAACAGGAATGGGGGATATATAGGAAGTTCTTATACTTCTACCATCTGCTCAATCCAATCCTGGCTTTGGCTCAAAAAACGTAACAAAATCTGCAGCAAAAAAAGCTGCGTTTCTGCAACGTGGGGCTGTAGCCTAAAACAGTATTCCAGGACTACATATTGATGGCCTATCCTTGTGGGGCCCCCACTGTTCACCTGATGCCAGGGGTCAGTCCCCCACTGATATAAGGATAGGCCATCCATAGGTAATGACGTGAATGCAGTCACGGCGTTCAGTCCAACCCAATAGTTGCAAAGAATCCATCACAATTTCTTGCAAGTTGGAATGTGACCAAATTCCCTGCAGAAAACCCAAAATGTGAGATTCCGCGTTATTATTTTGCAGTTCTGTTCACTCCGGATTATTCACTTTCTGGATTATCGGACACTTAGTCGTATCACTGTGTGTGCCGGGATATGGTTGCTCGCTGTCTGCCATAATAAGCATCATATTCATTTAGCACAGGCTATTTCTATTTTCGCCGCTCGCTCTCCCTTTGTTGCCTCCTCCATCCGGCTGGTAGGGCAGCTGCAGAATAATCCGCGTCCCACACGGCTCCATTCAGCTGTCACTGAGGGGGAGACGAGGCAGCAATAAGTGCTCTGAATTAGACTTGCATGAGGCTGCTGAACGGGGGCCATGTGGCTGCCAGAGGGGAGGCTCTAAACAAGCAGATCTGTCACCGTCCCTTTAATGTACAATCAAATATATTAAACTGAATCAGATATTATGGCGGAAATGACCGGAGGGAACTAAAAACCTGAGTGTGTTCCAGGACAGCCGCACATGTCTGGCATCTATGGTAAGATTTTTTTTTTTTTACCACTGCAAATACATGCCAGAAACGGATGTACAACGGAAAATCCACACCTTATCAGACGGAATCCATAGTAGAAAACACCGCACCAAAACTTGCAGATTTCAACATACGAATTGCAAAGAGTGATACTCTGCAGCATAAATTAAAGGGGTTTTCCAGACCCCAGATGCTGCTTAAAATACTGATGACCTATCCAAAGGATCTGGTAACGATCAGTTGATCGGTGCGAGGTCCAAGTGTCACAACCCCACCGCTCCGATACTGATGACCTATCCTGCGATCAGGATTTCAGTGGGGGCTGGAAAACCCCTTTAACATGCTGCAGAGCCCACACCACAGGTCAGTTTTCACTGACTGGTCTATGCAGATACATTTGGTAATTTCATCCACGTTACTGCTACTGTAAGTGCTGCGGATTTTGTCTGCAGTTCCACAGTGGAAACCGTAATGTATCCGTCCAATGTGAACATACCCTTAGGTTACAAGGTTGTCCAGGAGGAGAATACATGACTGCTTTCGTCCAGGAACAGCTCCATACCTAGACACAGGTTGTGGGTGGTATTGCGGATTAGTTTCATTCACTTTAAGGCTGTAGCCCCACAGGCGTAAACGGCAATTTGGCTGCTGCAGAAATGCCACGGCAAAAATCTTCAGCGTTTTTATGTCTGCGATTTCCAAAACTGTGCAACCTCTGTGGACTTTCTGTGAAAAGCGCTGCAGGAAAAACCGCATTGAGTTTCCGCCGCGGTTTTTCCCACAGCGCTTTTTTGCTGGGGCCTGCCAAGCAGGGCCTTAGCCTAAAGGGGTTTCCAGGTTTATTAATTGATGACCTATCCTTAGATCGGACGGGGTCTGACATCCGTTTGGTCCACAGGCATCCTGGGTGTCAGACCCCTGCTGATTTTAATGACCGATCTCAAGGATAGGTTATCAATTAACAAAGCCTGGAAACTCCCTGCGCTGGTGAGACACAACCCATAGGTGTGGCCCAGTTTCTATTGATTTCAGTGGACATGGGTGGTCCAGACCAAGATGTGTTAGCCTTGATTCTCTGCTTTGATTCAGGGTTAGGGTGATCATAATTGAGGACCCCTGTTAGGGCACACGGTCATCCTAAAGGGGACCTACTGCTATTAGCTTGTGCACTAGAGCGGCTATGGGTCTTCCGAGTTGTTTTTGCGCTTCTGTTGCTTCACCTCCTTCTGAAGACTTCATGTTTTGATGGGAGATGCAACAAAAATGATCCCGGTGGTGTCCCTCCCTTTACATCTGACTACGATGTATAAAGTGACACTGCAGATATTAGTATCCTGGAACGAAGTGCGCTGCTTCCTGTAGATTACTGGCAGAACTGGTCTGGTAACCTTCTTAAAGGGATCTTCTCCTTGGATTCCATTCTGTGCTCAGATCTTCCCCTGTGATGACAATGAAGGCATCTATTTTTATGACAGTGAACACCATGTTCACCCCCCCTGGCTTGTCACAACTTGTGTATGCCTGGGAGCGGAGTTCAGGCAAAGGCGTTTCTTGGCATCTGTGGTGTAATTTTGTGTTTAAAGGGGCTGTCCAGTTAACAACTAAAATCATACACCCTATTAGGGAATTCTGACACTTTGTTACAGGGTCCCTTCTAATAAGTAGGGATTGTCCAAAGCAGAGATTTTTTATGGTGAGAGCAGTGTGATGGAGGGCTCTGCTGTGACTACTACAGTTGGAGGGAAACAACTGTGACTACTGGGGCAAGGGATGGCTCTGCAGTGACTACTGGTGCAAGGGACGGCTCTGCAGTGACTACTGGGGCAAGGGACGGCTCTGCAGTGCTTCTACTCTGGGCAAGGGACGGCACTGCAGTGACTACTGGGGCAAGGGATGGCTCTGCAGTGACTACTGGTGCAAGGGACGGCTCTGCAGTGACTACTGGGGCAAGGGACGGCTCTGCAGTGACTTCTAGGGCAAGGGACGGCTCTGCAGTGACTACTGGTGCAAGGGACGGCTCTGCAGTGACTTCTAGGGCAAGGGAGGGCTCTGCAGTGACTACTGGGGCAGGGGGCGGGCCCACAGAACCTGGGGCAAGGGACGGCTCTGCAGTGACTCCTGGGGCAAGGGACGGCTCTGCAGTGATTCCTGGGGCAAGGGACGGCTCTGCAGTGACTACTGGGGCAAAGGACGGCTCTACAGTAACTACTGGGGCAAGGGACGGCTCTGCAGTGACTCCTGGGGCAAGGGACGGCTCTGCAGTGACTTCTAGGGCAAGGGACGGCTCTGCAGGACCTAGGGCAAGGGACGGCTCTGCAGTGACACTGGTGCAAGGGACGGCTCTGCAGTGACTTCTGGGCAAGGGACGGCTCTGCAGTGACTACTGGGGCAAGGGACGGCTCTGCAGTGACTACTGGGGCAAGGGACGGCTCTACAGTAACTACTGGGGCAAGGGACGGGGCTCTGCAGTGACTACTGGGGCAAGGGACGGCTCTGCAGTGACTACTGGGGCAAGGGCCGGCCGCAGTGACTACTGGGCAGCGGACGGCCGCGTGCTACTGGGGGAAAGGGGGGGCCCACAGTAACTACTGGGGCAAGGGACGGCTCTGCAGTGACTCCTGGGGCAAGGGACGGCTCTGCAGTGACTACTGGGGCAAAGGACGGCTCTACAGTAACTACTGGGGCAAGGGACGGCTCTGCAGTGACTCCTGGGGCAAGGGACGGCTCTGCAGTGACTCCTGGGGCAAGGGACGGCTCTGCAGTGACTCCTGAGGCAAGGGCGGCTCTGCAGTGACTCCTGGAGCAAGGGACGGCTCTGCAGTGACTCCTGGGGCAAGGGCCGGCTCTGCAGTGACTCCTGGGGCAGGGACGGCTCTGCAGTGACTACTGTAGTAGAGTTCATATAACTGTGACTACTGGCACAAGGGATGGCTCTGCAGTGACTAATACAGTGGCAGGGGCACAGTTGTGACTACTGGGACAAGGGATGACTGCTGTGGCTACTGTGGTAGGAGGAGAACAGCTGCGACTACTGGGGAAAGCTCTGCTGTGAATACCGGTACTAGGGATGGCTCTGCTGTGACAAGTGTGGTAGGAGGGCATAACCGTGACTACTGGGAAAAGAGATGGCTATGTTGTGACTACTGTGGTGGGAATTGCTCTGCTATGACTTCTACTGTTGGAGGGGCACAGCTGTGACTACTGGGACAAGGGATGACTGCTGTGGCTACTGTGGTAGGAGGGGCACAGCTGTGACTACGAGGAAAATGGTGACTCTGCTCTGAGTACTAGGCTAACGGTTGCCCTGGCAGGACTAACAGGGTTAGGGGCAGGTCAGCTGTGATTTCCTTGGTAGGAGGGACACTGCTGTGACTACTTGGGGGAAAAGGACAGCTCTGCTGTGACTATTAAGGCAAGGAGAAATGCTGTGAATTTTGGGGACAGGAAGGCGAGGGGGGTACCTGGCTCTGCATCTTATCTGAATCCAGGTTGTCAAAATCCAGTGTGCCCCCATTATCTGGGGATACCCTAATACACATTAGGCTATCGGCAGATCATAATGACAAGATGTACATGACGTGTTCTCTGCTTGCTTTACAGTGCCCATCTGACACCATGTGGAATTGGTATTCTGGGGACGAGTCCCAGCCGTCGGGCGCAGTAAGTCCTTGAGTTGTGTTTTATTTTCATCCTTGACATTTTATGCCCTACATGTTGGAGAAATAAGGTCTGAATTTGTCTTGTCTCAGCAGTCACCTGCAAACCAGAGTGTCGGCACCATGTCAGTGGCAGACCTGGCAGAACAACTGGCGCAGACTCAGCAGCTGGTGGCACAGCTTAAAGATCTGATCAGAGAGAAGGACAATGAGCTACGCAAGAAAGATCAAGATCTCAAGGTTGGTGTGCACAGTCTTACTCCTCTTCCCTTTTTTCCTGACTTCTCATCTTCATGGCCTTACATGCAGGTCCTGGTGTCAGCCATGTTGTGTGTCAGACCCTGAAGGACCTGATGACTACTACAACCCCTATAGATCCTCTACTGCCAGGCTTCTTTTTACTGTGCATGTCACTGTATAACACTGGTGTACGTGCAGTGCAAACAACCTATGCAGACCCGCAGATGGTGCACGGCCCCCTGGCTCAAGCTTGTATGGGGGTGACCGAGCGATCAGCAGACCTCACACTGTACTAAATATATCATAGATATTTTGCAGAAATTCTGCAAAAGTCTTGAGCAGCCCAATCTTTGTTTTCCTTTGATTATGTTTTGTAGTATTCTGCTCTCATAAGTTATTCATTGACCGAGCCCTCGTGACTTTGCAGGAAGAAAAGGAATCTTCGGAATCTAAGATCTCTAAAGCAAAGCTCCAAAACAAGGCCAAGATTGCATCATTGACATCTCAGTTGGAGGACCTGAAGAAGCAGTTGGCATCCTCTGGTGCTCAAGTCAAGAAACCTGAGAGTAAGAAGGTAAATGTTTTCTCCGAGCTTTTCATATTCCGTGCAGCCTGAAGTTATGGCTGATGTTGTTGATGTTGTTTTCTCCTTTCCAGTCTTGGTTTGGAGGTGCAGGGTGTGACCTGTGTAAGCTGCCGGATCACATTGTCAGAATACAGTGTAATGCAGAGTAACATATTAAGGCCGTACTCCAGTGAGTTACTATAAACCATGTAGTATAGGTCATAGTAATGTATATTGAACATACAGTCACCCACCCTGTGCATCATTCCCTTTATACAGCTCCTAAATGTATCCCCCAGCTGGCCATGAGATGGGAAGACTGACCTGCCGATTCACACACCAGCTGGAAGTCACTCTTTCTAAGCAAGTCTGGATGGATAGACTTACATAGAAACCAAGGACTTTCTGCAGATCACATGACCAGCCAGGGGACCAGTTTGCCAATGGAAACGGCCATGAATGTTGGAACTTTCTATGATCTGAGAGCTGTGAGAAACTCAGCCATGATGTCCTTATTGTGATAGAAGATAACCCAAATACAATAAGGACATCATGACTGGGTTTCTGAGAAGTCCCAGACATTAAAAAGAACCTGTTACAGAGTTATGGGACATTAAACAACTTACAGATCCCTATGGATCAGTGTCTTAGTATTCCAAATTATCCTGACGCTGTCTATGACCGCAATTGCAAGTAAAGTCCTTTATTTTTACCTACAGATGAAGTTAATAGTGGAAGTTTATTAAGACTATTCTTTCCTATACCAATTTTAATAGAGGTCGTGAGTGGCACACCATGTGCCCGAAATATCAAGAGGTTATGACCTCTTAATAAATCACGCACACAATTGGCCTAGATTGCCTGTATAATTCACGCCAATTATCTGGTGCTTGCCCCGACCCATCCCCCTCTGATGACCTTCCTAGAACAGGGGATCTGGCGCATTTTAGGTTAAAAAAAAAAAAAAAGAGCTCCAAAGATGCGCCACACTAATACCCATCTATGCCAGAAAACTGGTGCAGATGGGTTGATAAATTCCCCCCAGGGATTCTCATCATTGATTGGAGGCAGCACAAGTTCACCACCGCTGCTCTCCTTTCCATGGGGCTGGCTTCACAATGTAGGCTTCCAACTTCCATACTACAGGTAATAGAGACTGAACACGGAGAGGACGGAGGAGGCAAAGCGATTTGAGTGCAGGGTGTTAGTTCCGATCACGTGACCATGATGTGGAACCAGACTGGAAACCCGACGTTCAGAATAAAAGAACCCACCAGGAAGGAACTTATTAAAAGTCCCTGGATAACCTGTTTAATGGAGTTTTACAGGGTTAGAAAAACATGACTGTCTTCTTCTGAAAGCAGCATCACGCCTGTCCACAGGTTGTGTCTGGTATTACAGTTTAGCCTCATTCACTCTGGTATCACAGAGTTGCAGTACCAGACACAACCAGGGTACAGGTGTGGCACGGTTTCTGGAACAAAGCAGTCCTCTTTCTAATGCTGTAACCCTTTATGTATTATGTACAGGTTACCCATACATTACATAGACTGAGAGCTAGGCTTGTATGGCGGCTGCAATAAGTACAAGCTCCATACTTCAGGGTTTGCACAATTTTACAGCCCAGTGAGCAACAACAAATCTATTGTGTTGAAATGGGGATGGGGCCTTTTTGGGGATTGCATTGTTCACGCTTAATGACCCTACAATATTTTATTTTAGGGTTCTGGTGATGGTGACCAAGAGAATGCGTCTGCAAACAGAGGAAAAATCCTGGTATTGAGGAAACGAGTGGAAGAATTGGAGTCACAGTTAGCACACAAAAATGAAGAACTCAAGAAAAAGGTACAATGAAAATATGTGAGGTTATAGGGGCTCACTGGGATTAACACTGAAGGCTAATGGAAGGGGGCAGGAAATGTTTGCTCTATGTATTATATGTAATGATCCCCGAGGGTTAATCCCAGCTTCCATGGCTATGACTGCGCCTTTGTCTGCATGGAATGTATCCACGGATGAGAAACGCTTACACAGAACCTTTTATTAAGGGTTGTTCACTTTTAATGAAAAGTTCTCCATCTTTCGGTTTGTATATCTACTTTCCAATATCTCTGCTCACTGTTATGAATGGATTCTTTGTGATCTACATCCGCAAGCTTAAAGGGGTTTTCCATGAATGTAACATAAATACATTTATAGACAACTGAAAGTTAAACCTTTTGTAAATACAAATAATTAAAATTTTTCAGAGTTTCATAAATTTTCTCTAACCATCTTAGTGGGGACCATCTTTTGTCTTGATCGGTTGCCACTGGATACGACCATGGACGCAGGAACTTTCGATGGTCTGGGGCTTGTCAGACACCCAGCTCTGATGTCCTTATTGTGGACAGATTATCAGGAGGGTCACTACATGTATGAGAAGATAACCAGGACACAATAAGGACATCATAGCTGGCTTTCTGACAAGTCCCAGATCATAGAAAGTTCCTGCATTCGTGGTCGTTTCCATTGTCAACAGATCAAGAGAAAAGGTGTCACTGCTAAGATGGTTAGAGGAAATCTCGAAAACTCAGCAAAATTGTTATTAATATTTGCAAAAGGCCCCACGTTGGGGAAGTGCAAAGTTTTTTGTTGCAGATTTTGCTGCGTTTTTTGAGACGGTCAGGAGTGGATTAAACAAAAGGGAAACATCTAAGGGTATGTTCACATGGCGGAATTTGACGTGGCTTTGGTGGCAGATTTCGCTCTTCAATCCAGGGCAGATTCCGCCTGGAATCTGCCTCCCATTGTTTTCAATGGGAGGCAGAGATCTCAGCAGGACACGGAAAAAAGAAGCGTCCTGCTCGAACTTGCAGCGTATTCCGTGGCTCAAAACTCCCTGCTGATACATCCGGGCCTAATCGGCAGCAGGAAGCCGCAACAGAATGCCGATGCACTGCATCAGCATCCCGTCGCAGGTAGACCGCGGGCGAAAATACCTGCGGCGGAAAATGTAGAAGAATTCCTCTTCATTTATTGGCGTGTGAACATACCCTAAGAGCTTCCTTTATATTTTCCATTCCTGACTTTGACTCAAACACAGCGTTTCCGCAACGTGGGGCTTCAGCTTTAATGTGCTTTTCCATCTCTATGAATTCTTTTACATTCAGCTGGTGATTGTATAAAGTAACAAAAGGAATAATACCGTATCATTCTAACGCTTCACCGGTCCACCGACGGTCTTTGCGATGTTGCATTGACTTGGCTTGTGACTGCTGCAAACTATCTGACCGCAGTTATGTCAACATGTCACTGCTATAGCCAGGGGGTGGCTTCAGCAGTCACATGTTGATACGGCACGTCATTGCTTGAGCCCAGTAAATAAAGATTGCTGGGAACCAAAGACGTGTCTGCACAGGAATAGCGGGGGATTGTACAGATAAGTAGTCCTCCTTTTGTTGATCTCTTCCAGTGTCAGCTATTTGTAAAAGATTTCTTTGGCTTGAGAACCCTCTGAGAGCCGGAGCCACATGTATTGTAGTCACAGCGGGTTAGTCAAACAGCTACTAACCTGCTGAGATATACAGTACCACTGTAGTGGATGGGCAGATTATGGATATGTTCGCACCTGGAAGATTTGTTGCAGAAATTTGAGTAACTGAAAAACCTCTACCTATATGTATATGACTAGGGTTGTATCTGCAGGATTTGCAAGGATTTTTACAAACCGCATTCAGATGTATGGGACAGTCAGCATGATACAAGTGACCTCACATGACTCTTTGCTTTGCAGGAGGTGGAGCTGGAGGCTCAGCGGCTGCGCGGCTCTGAACTGGATGCCATGCTTGTAGAGAAAGAAGAGAAACTGGCTAAAAAAGAGGCTTATATTAAAGATCTGCAAATGTCGGCAGCATCAAATATCCCAGTAGAGGCGGCCAGGGCTGAACCGAATGCTAAGGTATCAGTGTGAACTGGTTACGATAAGAAACCAGAAGTACTGTCAGTAACATAAAAGTAGCTTAATCTCAGCAATTAAAAGGGTTTTTTTTGGGCTAAAAATATTGATGACCTATCCTAAGAATGGATTATCAATATCAGATTGGTAGGGGTCTAACATCCAGCACCCCTACCAAGCAGTGAATACAGCAGGAAGCAGACAGCGCTGTTCTCTGTGCATTGGTCAAACCAGAGGACCACTTTTCAGATTTGTTCTAATAGGAGCTAAGCTGCAGTGATTTGGCTCAGCCACTGCAGAGAGAACAGCGCTGTCTGCTTCCTGCTCCATTCTCTGTGTATCAGCTGCTGAGACCAGCTGCTTGGAGGGAGTGTCAGACGCCCATCGAACTGATATCAGTGACCTATCCTTACAATAGGTCAGCCATAATTTTAGCCTGGAAAGCCCCTTTAAGTTTTAAGCCTGAGGTGTGCAGTTGCTGGGCTTTGATACCTCTTCATTGTTTGCAACCAAATCACCATCCACATTTATTTACACACAGCTGCCACTGTACAAACCAGTTAAAGGGATTTTCTGACTATTTATAAATCGATAGTGTATCCTTAGGATAGGTCATCAATTGAAGATCAGTGGGGGTCGAACACCAGGGATCAGTTGATTACATGGCCATGTGAGATTATGTTCATCGGTCACATGGCCTTTTTGCAGCTCAGTCCCATTCAAGTGAATGTGCTCAGCTGCAATACCAAGCACAGGCACTACAGTATACAATGTACAGTGTTGTGCTTGGTAAGTAGTAAAAAGGCTGCAGTGCTCACCTGAACGGAGGCCTCTTCAAATAGCTGATCAGTAGGGGTCCCCAGTGTCAGACCCCACAGAGTTTCAGTTGATGACCTATCCTATCATCTATTCATATTCGATGTTTTTCACAGCCATTTTGCATCCTTTGGGCACCCATTTTATAGATCCGCCATAGATTTGAGTCTATTGAGGAATCTATGAAGATGGACAAGAATAGTACATGTCCTGTTTTTCGATGGTCATATGAACAGACCATTCACCTGAATTGATTTTAATGCAGTCCTGTGATGGTGGAGAACGTTGTTCTTCTGTATAGAGCCGATGGCTAGTTTATCAATTATGAAGCCTGGAGGACCCCTTTAAGATGTTAAAAATGATGTGAATTCTGATTTGGGTCTTTAAAACAAGTTAATGCTATCATTTACATTAACCCAGACGACAGCAAATGAATCAACCCAAGACCTTCAAGTGTTAATCCAGAATCTGACCAGGAAAGTAGAACAAGGCGAGGAGAAGTACAGTCTACTTCATGAGCAGACCGAGAGCCTGAAAGCCTTCCTAAATAAGGAGAAGAGCGATTTCCAGGAGAAGGAAGCCATGTACATGGAAAATGTGAGTGTTCTTTTTGTGTGTCTGTATATAGCACTAGCGGGTCCTAGTGTCTGCTCATGTCTATGCTGACGTAGCCGCTTTGCTATAAACATACAAGTCGCCTGTTAATATAAGTTTTTCAAGCTATTACATCTTAATCCACAATACATTGTTTATTCCTGTTTCAGGGATAGGTGGATGATGATCATTAAAGGGATTTTCAGGCCCCTGTGGATAGGTCATTAACATGTTCCCTTAAGGTGCCCAAACGCAATGTCACACGAATGAATCATATACATAATACTAATTAAAATCATTGGATTGTGTATGAAATGTAGGGATGTGTCGGGCCCCACAGAGTGAGAGATGCTGTGGGCTTGTAAAAATGTTACCCTCACTCTGAGAAGTTGCATGATAACCACTTTGAAAGTGGTAATGGTTCCTTTATTAGCCACCCAGCTTTCCCAAAACTGATATAACTAAAAAATGGCTACTCATACAAGGGAATATAAAAAACCTGACGCATATCTTATCAGAGAAAAATGCTTCCTTCTCTTATCAGCCCCCCTCAACTGACATTCACTCTTAAATCTCTGCTTGAAGGGATATCCAGGATTAGAAAACATGGCTGCTTTCTTCTTAGGAAGTGACATTATATGCCGTTGGTCACATGGCCATGCCTCAACTCGGGACTGAGCTGTGTAACCAATGGAAGTAATGTCTTTTTTTGAGAAGACTAAGAAAGCAGCCATGTTTTCTAATCCTGGATAACCCCATTAACCTGTCTTGCTTTGCAAAATGACTGCAGCTCACAGACATATGTGGTTATGTAGAAGTCTATGGACAGAGAAGGGAAGAGAAGTGAGCACGAGCTAAGAGACAGAGCACAGATAGCTGGAGCTAAGTAGGAAACTTCTATCTTGCCCCAAGTGCTTTATTCACATCAATACTGCTCAGTGCTTCTCTGTAGTGTCCTATATGATCTTGGTGATGCTTCTGAAATACAGGGAGCTATGAAGAAGATTCTCCTGTACTTTCTGTGTGTAGTGTATGAGAGACATCATAGCAGCTAGTCTCCAGCCTCCCACTTGGGACACAGGTTTATTGGCAGGCTGTAAGTTGTTCTTGGCATATGCCCATGCCCTTTATAGTGCAGACTAGATTGTGTGCCCTGTTGGAGCCCAGACTATAATGGAATAGGAATGCTGCATTTTTGAGTTGATGTATACCTGCCTCCATTTGTGTGTTGGGTTATATATCCCCTTGCCATGTTCTTTCTGTAATGTGATTTTCCTTTTCTTAGATACGTGTTTTTCAGAATATAATTTTGGAAAAAGACAAGGAGATGAAATTGCTGTCAGAGAAACATGACCAGGAGCTCTTTAAAATTGCAGCTAAGTCCGATTCCACGGCTGAGCTTCATCAGGTAAGTGTATGGAAGGCAAACATTTACTTATCGGCAGTGGTTGTACAAGGTTATATTAGTAGACTTTTCTCCAGGTTTCTGTCCCTGAAACACAAAGGGCTTATTTACATATCTGTATGTCTACAGCAAGCGCAATATTATCTGCAAACTGACCCTATAATAATAATAAGGTTCCATTCATGTACATTTTCCTGCATGGGACAAAGAAGAGACAGATGCTGTAAAAAATAAACGCAGCTTGCATCTTCAGGTGCAGATTTTTAGACCGGAAAATTACCCTTTGTATTCACTGGTTACCTTACGGCTCCTTGCACACGTAGGAATCTGGACTGGAAAATCCGGTCTGTACATTGACTAGATTTTCTGGTGCAAAATCAGTCCAGTGACCCGAACTCCAACCATCATAGTGATTTATAAAACTGAGTCCCATACTATATAGATTACAGGACAGTAGTACCACAAATAGTCAGGGACTCCTAGCATCAAAGATCTCTGTGGTGCAAGGGGTCCTGGTCCCCGGACCACATTCAGTATTGGAAATGTAGGCCATATATGGTCTGGATTTTCCAGACCTTATTTGTCTGTGTCCATAGGGCCTGGATTATTGCATCTTTAATACAGATTTCAAATAGAGCCATTAGATCTGTAGTCAGTATAGTCCTGTTTTGGGTCATGTCCAAGAATATTTCAGACCAGTATGGAAAAACACTCTACTTCCTGTCCATTAGTTGAAGAGTACGTTGTCCAGCCCGGTCACTCCTTCTGCATCTGTAGACATGTATTGCAGCCAGAAAAGGTTGCCTGGTGTCTGTGTGATGCAGAGTCCATCAGAAATTCAGAATTTCCATTCCGCGATGTTAGAGAAGAAATAGTAGACACCCAATAGATGCCTTTATAGTCAACGGGGTCCCTTGGAATGTGTTGTTGTCTGTCATTAGATGAACCATTTTTCCTTTCTTCTCGTCCTTGGACGGACCAGAAGAACGGACAGAACAGTGCAAGTGTGAACATGCCATTAATCTGATCTGTGATGGTTTTGTCCCCCCTGAGTGGCTGGACTCTTCTTGTGTAGTATTAAGTTAGTGTTTGGTTCTTTGACCAAATATTGCTGTCCTGCTGCTTTGTGTCCCACCCTTCCTACTTTACTGCATCCACGTCCCCCTCTTCCTCCTCCTCACTGTGTAGCACAGGGATCTCAAACTTGTCTGTGGAAATGGGATGCGCATGGTAAAAAGTAGAAGGGGCCGGTGGAGCGGAGAGGTAAGATCTGCTCTCATGCTGCCCACAGCTTATAGGTGGCAGCCTGATGTGCCCTGCGACCTACAAGTTGGAAAGTGGTATGGAAGGAAGCCTATGGCCTATGGGTGCCACTTCTCCTGGTTCTGCGATACTTCTGCATTTTCAACTTCTGGATGACAGCCTCGGGGGTCGCGTGTTTGAGAACCCTGGTGTTTTACATAGGTTATTGCAGCCTGCAGGATGGTGAGGAAATTTGTGAATTATTGTAGCATTCACAAAAACATCAACTTTTGATGTCTCTGTGGTTACAGCTGCTCAAGGCCCTGAAGCAGAAACTTCACGAGGATGAAGAGGTGTTATCAGGAAAGAATCAAGTGATTGACGTCTTACAGAAGGAGCTGGATAATAAAGATCAGCGGATCGCGGTAAGTCATTACATACAGATGATGACTTCTACCTGGTTGTGGAAGAATTGGTAGTTATATTGAGCTCCAGTGAGGGCAAACGTGTTATGGAAGCCTGGAAATATAGCATCATAAATGTCTTGCTGTTTTGTGTATTCAGCTTTAATGGAGAACATGGTTAGAGTACAAAAACCTGTCTCATCCTACAGACATTTTGAAAGGCGTTTCCTAGGCTTAATAATTGATGACCCATCCTTAGGATAGGTCATCAGTTTAAGAATGGTGGCAATCCGACACCCAGGGCCCCCGCAGATCAGCTGTTTGAAGAGGCCACAGCATTCAGGTGAGCGCTGCAGCCTCTTCACTACTTACCAAGAACAGCGCCATACATTGTTTAGTGGTTGTGCGTGGTATGACAGCTCATCCCTATTCACTTCAGTGGGACTGAGCTGTGAACAGGTCATGTGACATGGCCTGTGAAGTGGAAGCAGTGTTCTTCAGACATCTGATCGGTGGGGGTCCTGGGTTTTGGATCCCTGCTGATCTTCAATTGATCACCTATCCTAAAGATAGGTTATTAGTTAATAAGCCCTGGAAAAACCCATTTAACGTAAAGACAATAGATGAGAAGACAGGGGTAAGAGAGCAACGCATAACCAGAGGATCAGACTGCACGCAGGGTTGGTTTGATGTCTGTAACTTTCTTAGGAGCTATGCACACAATGGCGGGATATTTCTAGATACTATTATTTGGAATGTTGGTTTATTTTTTATGTATTGGTGCGTTCTGTCTGGAAGGTTGCCCATTCTTTGTGCAAGGACAACACAAAGCAAACAATCTTTGTTTTGCAGGAAACGGCTGAGAAATGTCGGCTTCTCCAGTCTGAAAAACAAAACTTGCTCTCGAAGTTGGATGCAGAGAAGCATGTAATGAGAGCACAGCTGAAAGACATGATGGAGAAACATGAGACGGAAATGCAAGCGCTCAGTCTGCGGCATGAGGGGGAAATAAAGGAGAAATTTCAGACTATTCAACAACTTCAGAATCAGCTTCAAGGCTTGGCGAGCCCAGGAGATGTCCGGGATGGATCTGCTGCAGACTCCACAGTTCTCAAACTACAAGGTACCGTAAATATACATAGTGGAGAACAGAGCCATCGTCCTGCACGGTAACTACAGTAAAATTATCTGGTCCAAAAATCCTGGTAATAGAGCACGTAACAAAATCAGTAACTTGCTGGAGTACACGGAAAATGACCCAATAGACAGGTATGGCCACAAGGTTGCAAGTAGAGAAGGGTGAACATCACAAGATTTGTTTTGCAACATTCACCTTCCAATTTTGTTTTTGGCCCAAACTAGAAGTGGTAATATAATACTCAGGGGTCTCTTCAGACTGCAGAGTATAATAAGTGGAGGCCCAGAGGGGGTGCAGAGACATAATGAACACTGATACTCACCTTCCCTCACGTCTCCTGGACCATTTAGAATACTAATATATTTTATGCAGCAGAGAGACCTTTGGGGCCCCCTCAGGATCCAGGGCCCAGTTGTGACTGCTACCTCTGCACTCCCTATAGCTACTCCCCATGGTTACAGTCCCTGGGGAACCATTGAGGCCTGTGATTGGGCCTGAGTGGTCAAATGGGGTGTAATGGGACATCATGACATCGGTAAGCCCAATAACAGACCTCAGTGGGGCCTGTGACTTCATCCATGAGACCATAAAATGACCAGAGGACCGTGACAGAACTCAGGAGAGGTGAGGGGAGGTGAGTATCCGTGTTCATGTTCCGCATCTACTACTGGCCTCTCCGCTTATTATACTCTGGTGAGTTCTGAAGAGACTCCGGAATATAATAGTGATTTGCCTATTGTCAAGAGACCCATTCAACAAGTAGAGATTAAAAGGATTTTTCCATTACGGACATTTATCCCCTGCCCACAGGATAGGGGACAAGTGTCACATCACTGGGGTCCATCCACTGGTCCCCAGCGATCAGGAGAATGGGGGTCCAAAAATATCCCTGAATTTCTCTATGAATAAAGCACCACTTGTGTGACTGTCACTCCATTTAGACACACCGGTGCCTCATTCACAGGGAGGATGCAGGGGAACTTTTGGGCTGTCGCTCTTTTTATCGCTAGGGGTTTCAGCAGTTGGACCCCCAGCGGTCTGTCACTTATCACCTATCCTGGGGGTAGGGGATAAGTGTCTGTAATGGCAAAACCCCTTTAAAGCAGACAACCCCTTTAAATTCCAATGTTTCACAGCAGTTGCATGATCTTCTATGCATTGATTTATGCCTCTGCGATTGGCAATTGTGCAGTACAAGCATGATTTTACTGAACAGGCCTGCAGAGGGAGCTCTGAGATTGACACATAACTGTCCATGACCCGACCATAATCCTATGTGTATATATAAGCGGATTGTAGGGAGTCTTACTGCCCAGCAGCCATCACCCTGTTTTAAGGGGTTCTGAACAAATCCCTAAAAAGAGGCCTCACTCTTTATTGCATCCATATGGTGTGACAGGGCAATGTATATAGGTTGTCTAAAGCAGATATCCTCTGTTAATAGTATGGGCACTTGTAGATACATAGTAGCTGGACATGTTTTGCAGAGCTATAATGCAGTTGTATTTGCGGGCACCCTATAGAAGCAGCATATAGCTCAGTACTGGATCATTGTTGTATTCTGTGCACATACTCTTCATGTTTGTCTTTTTTTTGCTTATAATGCTTAATTTTTATTTTTTTTTTCCAGGTGAAGTGAAGTTGAAGACTGAAGAGGCAAGTAAATCCGAGGCAAAATTCCTTAAAATGAAGGCATGGTCAAAATCCAGAATCAGGCAGTTGGAAGAAGAACTAAAAATTGTACAAGTACCGCTATATACGGCCTGTCTTAGATCTTTTCTCTCGCTCCTGCCTGATTCTCAGACCTTTTAGATTCTACATCATAGGGGGAATTTATTAATACTGTATGGAGTTCTGTATGGCTCCGACCTCTTAAATGGGTTTTCTAGGACTTTTTCATTGCTGACCTATTCTTAGAATAGGTCATCAATTGAAGGCCTATGGCAGTCCGACACCCCGGATCCCTGTGGATCGGCTCCTGCTTCACAGGCCATGTGACCTCATGTTCACTGGTGACTGACGTACATGGGTTAGTAAATTCCCCCCTTATAACTGTCCTCTTATTTCCAAATCTGTGACTGTCCTTTCTCCGCGCTCTGTCTTACAGTATCTTCCTGGAGATCAGAGAATCTTCTTACATCTTTTCTTTCCTTTTTAACCTTTGCCTTATTTTCTTTTATAGTCTGAAACAAAGAACCAGGAGTTGTCCTTATTAACCGTGCGCATCGGCGAGCTGGAAGAGGAGAAGAAAGCTTTGGTGATGAAGCTGGAATCTGTCGCAGATTTGCAGTCTATTAACGGTAAAAGCACCGGATTTGGGACAGTGTCACGTACTTGTATTATGTGTCAAAACTCTCCGAGAAAAGTCTCCTTATTACCCACAGTAACCAATTCATTCTTGCAAGGTAGGTTCAGGAACTGGAAAATGATCTGGGATTGCTCTGGGCAATAAGGCGGCTTCTCTGGGGCTAGGTGTGATATGTTAGAGCCATATTGTAATCCGTACACCTAGCAAGTACTCACTATTTATGTCTAGTCGAGTCATATTCCCCTAGAATACGCAGTCAGGAATTTATGAAGTGTGATTTGAGTATATTTATCAAAATGGGAGGAGCTATAACTATGTCATTCTATGATATCACCTAGAAGGTGTTATCAGCCTGCAGAATTTTAAGGGTATGTTCACACAGAGTTTTTTGCAAGCTGTTTGCAAAAATCTGTTTCAGGAATTAGGAAACTTTTTTTGATGCTTTTTTTTACATGATGCATTTATGACAGAGTATTTTACTCTGCATGGACCTGGAAACTTCACTTTAAAAAAACACTATCGTTTTCTGATTCAGTTTTTGCAAAAACTGTTTCAAAAAACGGCATCGCGTTTGTTTCGCCTTCCATTAATTTCAATTGGTTTTTCAAGGCGGAATCCGCCTAAAGATAGGTCATGTCGCTTGCTTTTTCTCTAGCTGAAAAAATCAGGTAGAGGAAAAAAAAATGTCTGACTCCCATTGAAATGAATGGGAGGCGTTTTCTGAGGCGGATTCCACCTCAAAATCCTCCTGCAAAATACTTGGTGTGAACTCAATCTAAGAGGGTTTGATTGTAAATTTTAATGCAGTCAGCTGGGGAGGGTTAGAAAAGAAATATGCAGTGATACTTTCCTGTATCGCCCTCCGTTCCTGTGCTGGGTAGGCCGTCACCGTTGCATTTCTGCTTGTATGCAGAACGGCTGCACCAATGACATCACGTTGACAGGATCGTGCAGTCAATTACCCATCTCGGTGACTGACTGCATCATCAATTTAACATCACCACTGCAGCTGCTGTGTCTACAAACAGAATAGCAGAGACGACAGCGGCCCCAGTGCAGGAACAGAGGGGAGGATGCATTTTCATTTTCTAACCCTCTCCTTCTGCCTGCATTAAAATTTATAATCTGGTTCAAACCCTTTAAGGTTCGCTGTGCATCTCTCAAAAAATTGAGCTCCTGCATACTCTACCTCTGTGAAAGGACCTGCAGTAACAGAGCCCTATCATCCAGCGGCATGAGCTGAGGGTGACGGTGCCCCAGTTTAACCCTTTTGCTGCTAGGACAATTTTCATACTTTTGACAAACACACAACCGGAATTGGCAAAAAAATAAATAAATAAAATTCTACCCCATAGCCATATATTTTCTGAAATTAGGCAACTGGCAAATTGTGAAAATGCTACCCAGTATTTTATGAACATTGGCACCTTCATGTATTATTGCCTTTAAAGTGTAAGGTTTTAGCTGAAGACAGTATTTATGGCTTATGTCCTTGGCGGTGATACGGTTAAGTATCTTGAAGTTGCGAATGGAAATAAGTTGTATCTTAGCATGGTGAAATTGGGATTGATTTTTTTTTTTTTTCTTGACTCTGTAGAACAACTGCTGACCAAGCTTGTGGTGTACGAAGAACAGCAGAGGATACTGCAGGCGGATCTGGAGCAGGTTACAAAAAGAGCTGATTCACAGGTGAACTGCACACGCACTCCTTCTGCTATTTCTGTACTGCGTTATGTGCCCATACTAGCAGCTTAAAGCCCTCTTCCACCCTCTGGGTAGTAATAGCACAGAATTGCTTTTACCAGTTTGCCTGCAATAGAAAAATAGACCTAATAATGCACCAGTAACGCGGAAGTGCCCACAGTGTAGTGAGTGCTATGGAAGTGTTCATACAATTGTGGCAGCTAAAGAACTGTACATAGTGATGGGAGAGTCAGGGGTGTTCACAGAAGGCCGTGTTTACAGATAAAGCCGCCCTCTTGCTGGTATTGGCTGGTTCGCTCTCATGAATGATGATTCACTAAAGCGGTGGCCTGGTAACCAATGAGAGCATCAGTAGTGGGGCCTGGGAGAGAGCTGTGAGTACAATTTTCAGTACTTACTGCTCCTAGGACTCACCGCCCCTTCTTTGCATTGGAATTGCTCTGACACAGATGCCAGGACCAAAGATGAAGCGAGGAGTACTAAGAACTGTGAGTACTAAGGATCGTACTCATCACTCACTCCCAGGCCCAGTACTGTGTGTGCTCAGGGCACTTGAGACACTATAGTATGTTTGGGGAGGGTGGGGGGCTCCCCTTACAAATTATCCTTCCATCCCTGCAATATTGCTCCCCCCTCCTGCATATGCCTCTGTGGACTGCCACAGCAGGGTGCTTACAAGTGACCCTTTAATCCCTGTATACACCCACACAGTTACTGACCTTTCCCTCAGTCTCAACTTGACAGATGAACTTATTGCCATCTTATGAAGTGTTTATGATTCTCTGGAGCCCCCACTGATACTGAGAATGAAGTGGGAACAGTGCTTATTCAGTTTGGTGGCCCATATACATTGGTGCTGCCATTGCCCAGGTGTACAGTGAATGGAGCTGCTGCTGTCCCTGGCACAACCAAGTGACCGGGAGCTTCTATGTGGAAGGAAAACCATGAATTTGCTGCAGCAGTGCGACACCCTTCATTCTCAGGATCAGTGGGGTCCCCCACCATTCATGTCCTAGCAATATGCCATCACTTTGTGAGGTGGGAATATCCCTCTAAGGGTCCTGCCTTGGTCAAGCTTGTACTGTATGTAAACTTTTCATGTACTGGCAAGCATAGAGCGTTCATGCATTCAGTTTCTCGGATTACGGTTCTTAGCAAGTTCATGGATTCAGGTTACACGGCGTACAAGTCACCCATAACAAACTGTTACTGAAATGCTCCTGTCATTACTTTGAGGCCCGGAATCCCTTTGCTCTCTATACGTGACCTTTGTGCAATATTTACAGACAAGTGAGTCTGGCAGTGTGGATGAGATGCAGAACCCTCTGCTGGAATGGAGCGAGATGAGCCAAGAGACTGACATAGCCCCAGATCAGGAGAGAGAAGACACATCTGTCATGGTGTTGAGGATGGCGCAGATAGAAGAGGAAAGAGAAGGTACGTTCTGCTATTACCGTCACCAGATCGTATGTCCTTGTCTAATTACGGTGTTTGGCACAGCGCCTCCAGCTGTCCATTGTGGAGTCGACTTAGTGCTGGGTATCACATTAGTCTTCCAATCAGCTAATTGTAGAGAGGAGTCGGCCATCTGCAAATAGCTGTGAAGGAATCGCTGATGTTAAAAGTGAATGTCCACCGCTGAATATTAATTCTCTTTTTTCGATCTAAATAGGTCTAAAATTCTGTGCTGATTAATTGCAATAAGATATAATTATTTTATGACTAGGGGGCGCTAATTAGCTATCTGCATACAATCTCTATTGAGCATCATTTTTAAAAAATTTATGAATTAAATAAGTTTTCCAGGCTTAAAGGGGTTGTCTGGCCCAAAATCGATTTTTTTTTTTTTTTTTTTTTTCCCCCCCATATTGATGGGTCATCAGTTTGTGATCTGTCAGGGTCTGACAACCGGATGCTGCAGAGATCAGCTTTTCCGGCAGTGTCTGGGTGCTGGAAGCTATAGCAGTGGACAAGAAGCTTGTGCAGGCTCTCCTATTCAAGTAATAGGAGTAGCCTTGCAGTCCCATCCAATGCATAGTAGTGGATCTGGGAAGTGCAACGACACTCCTATTACTGCACTTGCACCCTGTTCACTGCCATAGCTTCTGGCGCAAACACTGCTAGAACAGCTGATCGGTGCAGGGCCTGGGTGCCAGACCACCACAGATCAAATACTGAAATCGATTTGGGGCTGGGCAACCCCTTTTAATCATTGATAACCTATCCTTAGCATAGGTCATCGATTGGAGACTGGCAGGAGGGGGAGGGGGGGTGTCTGACAACCGGGTCCCCCACCAATCAACTGTTTCAAGAGGCCACATCGTTCAGATCAGCATGGAGCCCTTTTCATTATTTACCAAGCACAGCACTGTACACTGTTTAGTGGCTAGGCTTGGTATTGCAACTGTGTCCATTGACTTGAATGGGACTGAGCTATAAACCAGAAATGTGACTGATGAACGTGATTTCACATTGCCTGTGAAATGGATAACAAACATCTGATCTGTGGGGTTTCTGGGTGTCGGACCCTGCTGATCCCCAATTAATTACCTAGCCTATGTATAGGTAATCAATTAATAAGTCCGGGAAGCCCCTTTAAGCTTCCAGTTGCTTGGACTTCCACCGTGGCTCCTATATCCAGTGGAATACCTCTTCAACTCTGTGTGTGCAGAGGATCTGCTGCTCTGTGTCAGAATTGTAGAGCTCCAGCCCCTATAAAGATGTATTATAAGATTAATCACTACAGTATATTGAGCCTAAAACCAACATGGTGGACATTCACAGGTGCTGGGCAACTGCAGCCTCCCTGCACATTTGCCTCCTTTTGCATTGTTTGCACATGACCGGCCAAGTTCATCCAAGCTTTATTTGACTTTAGGTTTCCATAGCAATGAGAGGCCAAGGTAGAGCCGGTTGCCCACCACTGCTTTATAAACCTCCTAAAACGTATAGTAGCGCCCGTATCCCCTCTTACTTTATGGACTCACATTGATGCATAGAAACGATTTGTAAGGAGTCGATTATTATGGTGACATTTAGTGACGGAGATCTCCGCTCTCTTCACTATCTGTGTGTGAGTGAGGGGATCACTTTTTGCACTGGTACAGACTGCTTTTTAGGTGATCGTAGTCATGTTTGCTTTTGCAAAATGGGATTCGCTTTTTCTTCCAATTTTAACACGAATAAAAATTCTTGGTGGTCGGGACTTCACAGTATGGTCTAATCGGTGGGAGGCATATCTGATCCCAGTAACTTCTTAGGGTTACTTGGGGGTGGCTGCACTCGCTTTGATCATTTGCAATCTTTTTCCATGAAAACAAGGTTATTTGGAGGTAACTGGAAGAGAATTTCATACTTGGGAGCCCCTTGACATATCACAGGCCCACTACACTTAGGAATGTGTATTACATGGATCCTCAATGATGTCACTGAGCAGCATGTAATACATAAAGGGATTTTTTAAGACTTAAATATGGATGACTTCCCCTTAGGACAGATCATCAATATTAGGCAAAGGCACTCGCTGATCACATGGTCAGTGACTTAATATTTATTGGTCATGTGACTTGTTTGCAGCTCAGTCCCATTCACGTTAACAGGGCTGAGCTGCAATACCAAGAACAGCCACTATACAAAGTACGGCGCTGTACTTTAACAGTAAAGAGGCTGCAGTGGTTGTCTAAGTGCTGTGGCTTCCTCAAGCAGCCATTTCTAGTACCTGTTGTTACCCACCTTGGTGACTATAATAAGGTTCATTTATTTTAGGGAGATTTTCCTTGCAATATTGTTTAAGTGCACCCCTTAGCCAATGGCACTGCTGCACTCTGAAGATCCCATAAACTTTACAGACGGCCTCCCTTCAATCCACAGCAAGAAGACATTACATTTTGTCATTTTATATACAGGTTTCCGCTTAAAGGGATATTCCAGAGCTGTGATATTCATGGTCTGTTAGTATAGTCCATCAGTATTAGATAGGTACGGGGTCTAGCCAGTGGCATAACTTGAAGCTGTTAGGCCCCAGTGCAAATTATGTAACAGGGAACCTATTTACCATGTGCAGGATGGCCCTTGGGCCCCCTGAGGCTCCTTGGCCGGGTAGTGATTGCTACCTTTGCCCCTGCGTCCAGCTCCTGACGTCCCCACTGATCAGCTTATTGAAGGGGCCATGTTGTTCTTGTGAATGCCATGTCCCTTTCCTCTGTACATAGGGTACTAGTGGTGTCTGATACTAAGCTGCAATACCAGGCCCAGCCTCTACAGAATATATGGCGCTGTGCCTGGTAAGTAAACTGGAAGTGCTGCTGTCAGCTGATTGGTGGGGTTGCCAGGAGTCAGGAGGGATAAGTGTCTGATCACTGGGGATCCTGCTGCTGGGACCCCTAGAGATCACAAGAACAGGGATCCCCAAGTCCCCTATGTGACTGGAGTAGAGGGGGTAGTCCTATAACGGAGTGAACGGAATTGATGGTCATGCATGCTCACTGCGACTCCATTCACTCAGGGGCCCCCAATTCACATGATCCCAGTGTTCAGGCCCTTAGTGGATAGTTGGTAAGTGCTATTAGTGGAAAACCCTTTAAATTTTTGTAGGGCTACACGACAACATGTAGAGCTGTATAAAACAAACTTGCAACCCCCTGCTATTGCATATGATGGCAGAAATTCGGCCATGCTGGGCGACCACATTCACTATCATTAGTTGCCGTTGGTAGCAAGACCATCCCCACCAGAGTCCCCATAATAGGCTGCATTGGATCTAGCTGACCACTTGCTCAGGATACCTCTACATGTTCAGGTTTTTGCATGAAGCCAAACCCAAGTGTGGGTCATAACGGGAGAGAAAGTGTCCAAGGACCGGGGCTGCTCTTTGTATTTTTTATTTTTTGCATCCACTACTTGCATTGGTTTCAAAAACTGCATGCAAAAACCTGACTGTGTAAGTGCGCCCCAATAAACCCCCTCGCTATAATCCATCCTGTCTGTAGAGAGCTGGGTGTGGGCTTGTGGCTTTTTCCGTGTGGACGGAGCATGATCCCATCTTCTTTCTTTGTTTTTCTCCACCATTCATGAGCTGCCCGCGCTCAGCACTCCTTCCCTTCACTCCTCCACCTCACACTGTGATTCGATCAGCCGCCAAGAACAGTTTCCCATCAGTTTTGTGCATGCAGGTTCCTTTCGGTTACAGCCGTACTGCTGTCTCGTCCCACCCGGAGCCTTATCTTGCGGTGGAAACAGGCAGCAGTATGGCGCTAGCCGTGTTTAGTTTTAAGTCTGGTTTCCTTTTTTTTTTTTTTTTAACACCATAACCATTTTTATGCTGTTTTCATGATTTTGTCCTTAATTCTGATTTAACCATTTCGTCCTCCTTTTCTGTGCTTGCTCTTAGTTTGCTAACTGGCTTTTCATGGGCTGAGCAAATATTGTAGCCAATGAAATCATAAGGAACTGATGATGTCAATGTATCTTAAAGGGAATGTCTATGTATAGAACTTTTTTGGTCTCTCGAACTGTATATAGTGGGTGTAACATGGAAGGGTCCCCAGTCATGACCATGGGGCTGAAATAAAGCACATGTGGCCTCCTATGACAATAGGGTTGAGTACACACAATGGGGGGAATTTATTAAGCCTGGCGTTCTCCAGTCTTAATCCATTCCCATTAGGGCTGAACTGTGTCTGGATTATTAAGACTCTTAATAATTGAGGCACACTCCCGTGCTTCAGAATGGACTCATGCAACAGTTAGGACCTGGCATAGATTTCCTATGTAAGGCCATGGTCACTTTCTGCCTCAAAATCAGATCCAAATTCCGTCCAGAATCTGCCTTCCATTGTTTGCAATGGGAGGAAGCAGCAAACGCTTTTAAGGGGTTTTTCCATGATCGAGAGTTATCCTTTAAGTGTTGGATTGCTGGGGGTCCCATTACTTGGACACCCCCACTAGTCCGGAGAATGGGGGTACAGAGTCCGCCACTTTGAATACAGTAGCGATCATACATATGGGACTGCCAGACATAAGTGAGAGCCTGAACTGCTGTTGGTAAGTCCCGCATGATGTTGAATGGGATGACAGCGGTCATAATTGGTGGGGGGTCTCAGCGGTGGGACCCCTGGTAAGCTGACTCGGGTGATAAGGAAGAAGTCTTTTTTGTAGGACAACCCCTTTAACTCCATTGCCATTTTCAGGTTCATAGTTCTGTGCAAAGTCCTTTCTTAAAAGGGTTTTCCAGGACTAAAATATTGATGGCCTGCTCTTAGCATAAGTCATCAATATGTGATTATTGAGAGTCTGACACCTGGGACCCCTATAGATCAGCTGCTTGAGGAGATTACAGCGCTCACGGGTGTTGCAGCCTCTTCCCTGTGCCAATGACATCACATTTATTAGTCACATGGTACGGCAGCAGGCGAATGGAGCTGAGCTGCAGTACCAAGCACAGCCACTATACGGTGTATACACATCCATTCATCTATCCCTGGCCCTCTGCTCTGTGCTGGATCCCCCATTCCATACTGTGCCTGCGCTAGATGCATCGGAAGTGAAGCGACCAACTAGTTTTTCATAGAACATCCTGATGTCAGACCTATATGGCATAACTCTCCTGATGTCATCACTTCTTTTTAACTTCATGGGCATTTTGACTGTGTTCAGCCTATGATTGTTTTTTAAGCATTGCATAAAGGCAACATGAACCCGCTCTAAGTACATGTTCTCACAAGGACTTGCTTTACTAACGTAAAAGTCAGTAATTAAAGCTGTAGTTGGCTCTGAAGCCCCGGTGTCATCTGTGCCCATCTCAGACCTGATCAAACGCCAGGCTTGGATGCTCGTGGACTAAATGAGGCTTTTGAGACTGAGTTGCAGACTGATTCATTCCGCTGCTTTAAAGCAAAAGTGAGAGTGATCTGATAATGAGAGTTCAGCGAGAGGTTTAGGGATAGAAATCCCACATCTATAAATATCAGGGAGTAATTCCAGTTACATCCTGTATTATACTCCAGAGCTGTGCTCACTATTCTGCTGATACAGTCACTGTGTACATACATTACATTACTTATCCTGTACTGACCAGCAGAATAGTGAGTGCAGCTCTGGAGTATAATACAGGATGTAACTCAGGATCAGTACAGGATAAGTAATGTAATGTATGTACACAGTGACTGCACCAGCAGAATAGTGAGCACAGCTCTGGAGTATAATACAGGATGTAACTCAGGATCAGTACAGGATAAGTAATGTAATGTATGTACACAGTGACTGCACCAGCAGAATAGTGAGTGCAGCTCTGGAGTATAATACAGGATGTAACTCAGGATCAGTACAGGATAAGTAATGTAATGTATGTACACAGTGACTGCACCAGCAGAATAGTGAGCGCAGCTCTGGAGTATAATACAGGATATAACTCAGGATCAGTACAGGATAAGTAATGTATGTACACAGTGACTGTACCAGCAGAATAGTGAGTGCAGCTCTGGAGTATAATACAGGATGTAACTCAGGATCAGTACAGGATAAGTAATGTAATGTATGTACACAGTGACTGCACCAGCAGAATAGTGAGCGCCGCTCTGGAGTATAATACAGGATGTAACTCAGGATCAGTACAGGATAAGTAATGTAATGTATGTACACAGTGACTGTACCAGCAGAATAGTGAGTGCAGCTCTGGAGTATAATACAGGATGTAACTCAGGATCAGTACAGGATAAGTAATGTAATGTATGTACACAGTGACTGCACCAGCAGAATAGTGAGTGCAGCTCTGGAGTATAATACAGGATGTAACTCAGGATCAGTACAGGATAAGTAATGTAATGTATGTACACAGTGACTGCACCAGCAGAATAGTGAGCGCAGCTCTGGAGTATAATACAGGATATAACTCAGGATCAGTACAGGATAAGTAATGTATGTACACAGTGACTGTACCAGCAGAATAGTGAGTGCAGCTCTGGAGTATAATACAGGATGTAACTCAGGATCAGTACAGGATAAGTAATGTAATGTATGTACACAGTGACTGCACCAGCAGAATAGTGAGCGCCGCTCTGGAGTATAATACAGGATGTAACTCAGGATCAGTACAAGATAAGTAATGTATGTACACAGTGACTGCACCAGCAGAATAGTGAGCGCAGCTCTGGAGTATAATACAGGAAGTAACTCAGGATCAGTACAGGATAAGTAATGTAATGTATGTACACAGTGACTGTACCAGCAGAATAGTGAGCGCAGCTCTGGAGTATAATACAGGATGTAACTCAGGATCAGTACAGAATAAGTAATGTATGTACAATGACTGCACTAGCAGAATAGTGAGCGCAGCTCTGGAGTATATAACTCAGGATCAGCTGTATCTATTCTGGGCTCAGTAGTTCGCTCTCACTTCTGCTTCACCTGTTATGTTTTCCTATAACTTCTCTGTGCATGGTAGTAATCACTGGATCAGCCGAACATTGTGTCAAATCGCAAAACCGATGGGAATGTCCTGGTTACACGTCCAAAATTATCGTCTGTGAAATTGTATGATGCGGCAGACGTGTGACCTTACATGATCCACGTATATACGTCACAGCAGAATCATATCCTCAATGAGTACTTTCCCGGTTTGATGCTTTGTGCTTCGCTCTTGTGACTTCCTCAATATTAATGGACATTGTCTTCCGCACTAAACCGCCATGCTTTATTCACGTACTGGGCTGCGTATTGTCTGTACTGATCTTTTCCTGTGTGCACCCTATAAATTCACGATTAACTTGCACGTTGTAACACTTCATAACACAATCCCTATTCCAGTTTCGGGAGTGGTTCGGACTCTTCTAGGGTCTTGTTTAGGGTTTTTCGTACATGGTGGGGAGGGGGGCTTACGAGATAAATGTGGTGGTTTGCTGGAGCTTTGATGTAAACTGCTTTCCTGTGGCACAAAACTGATTGAGGATGACTGGTTCTTTCCTGGCTGCTCCGATCCAGCCATGGACTCAGGGCAGGTGGAACTGGAGGAGGAGCTGAGCGCAGCTCGAGGACTGGGGAAGCTGAGGACGGCGCGGAGGAAAGACAGCAGAGGATCCACCGAAATCCAGGTCAGTGACGATTGCTTAGTCACACACGTTACGCTCAAGATTAAAGCTGGCCAGAGGCATGGAATAGATCTGCATGTCTGTTAAGGGGGCAGGTACAGAATTTAGGCCTATGCATATATACCGTACTGTATGACAGGGGTACTCTGCTACTTTTCGTAAATGACCTCTGATCGGGATCTGTCATCGGGCGAAGGTCCAGACTGGACAGTAGCTGAACATGTAACCCTGCCCACCCCTGCCATTGTGATCCCATGCAGTGTCTTTCTGTCCGCATACATTAATAGTGCCCTTCTCTATGTAACATGCAATGATGAAGCCCCCTTAATGCCCCCACATAGTATAATGCACCTTTAGTGGCCATTACCTGATATACTGATATATTGCCCCTTAGTGGGACCCACACATTATTTTGCCCACAATATAATACCCTATTAGTGCACTACATAGTATAATGCCCCATTAGTGACATTTTCCTCATGATAAAGCCTATTTAATTTAACGTGTTAAAGGGGATAGTGTCTTGTCAGAAGTTTTTATCATTGTGGGTCTGGACTCCACTGATCATGATACAGGAGAAGCACTGCGACCAAATCCTGCGACCCTTAGCCTGTGATCGGCTCTGCTCAGAGAGTCGAGCCTGCAGTGTAGGGATCCATAGAAAGTATATGAGCCTGCACGCAGGAGGAGGAGCAGGCCGAAGCCTGTTACTGACACAAATATATCTCATTGTGTAATGGTTTTGCTGCGGCAAATAAACCGCCACATGACGCACGACTGATCTGCTGTTTTATATTCCTATCAGGATGAATTCAGCTTCAGCGACAAGAGCTTTGAAGAGCAACACTTGGCTACAGAAAGCGGCGAAGTAATAGAGGGCGAGAACATGGGAGGTTGGTGGCCTGAATACGGTTCTTCAAACTCAGGTGTGACCCCACTAGACAGTTTATTGACCCTCTCTCTGTGCCGCCTGGCAGGCGAGGGGGGGAGCATGCACTGCATCACTTTTTAGTTTCATTTTTTTTTGCGCCACAGTTAATTTTCTTAACTATGAGCTCAGCTGTTGGTTCCTAACATGTTAAACATGTTGTGGTTTCTTTTTTGTGCTGATTATTTTAACCATTTGTTGTCTTTTTATTTTGAGGCATGTGCAAGCTGGATGAACTGCCTAGTTTGGCTCTTGGGTTTTGTGCCACGTCTGGTATTCTGTCTCTGTTACTTCGTATTTATGATTTCAACGTTGAAGCCTTTATGTGCTGTTCTCCTTTAAAGGGGTTTTCCGGCCCCAAATTGATTTTTCATACTGATGACCCATCCACAGGATAGGTCTTGAGTATGTGATCTGCGCGGTCCAACTCCTGGATCCAGCACAGATCAACTGATCTGGCAGCTCCCGGGTTTGGGACGCTGCTTGTGGACAGGGAGCTCGTGCAGGCCTATTTAAGTAATAGGAATTGGGGAATTGCATCACCATTGCTATTACTTGTATAGGAGCAATGCTGCACAGGCTTCCCTGTCCACTTGGAGGCTTCCAAAACAGCTGATCTGTGTGGGGGCCTGGTGTTGGACCCCGACAGATCACATACGGATGACCTATACTGTGTATGTACTCTATTAGGACACACATGGACATCATATGGGATCTTACATTGCATAGCATAGTTATTGCATGCTGATGTTGGATTGCACACATCTGCATTCACTGCCTCACTGCGTGCCTTTGCAATCCTTTACACTGCAGCTCCTGCTGAGTACCATCACTAAGGCTGCGTTCACATCTGAGTCGAATTCTCTGTTGCAGAGTCTGCACAGAGAACTTTTTCCTCCACCAGTTTCACTTTAAAAATGACGGACCCCATTATAGTCAGTCCCCACTGTTTTAGCAGCCCTCCTCTCTGTTGTTCAGGTCCCCTGACGGACCCAAACACAGATGCAACACTAGTGTGAACCCGAGCGGAAGCAGAAACCGTCATCATCTTCTAGTCTAAGTCATGAACAGTTTCTTTCTCATAAGTTTTGTCTTGCAAGACTCTTGACTGGCAGTAGTTATTAGAGCTATTCAGGACCCTTAAAAAGCTGGATCACAGTCAAAGCAGTTGAAGCAGTAATGCAGACATAAGGGTAAGTGCACACGTAGCACAATTACAGATTTAGTACACAGAGAAGGTTTGCAAATCTCATCCATATGCAGTAGAACATTTTGGTGACCTGCAGCGCAGTTGCCTAAATTCATAGTGTCCATTTCTGCCACAGACCTCTACCAGATTTTTCTGGCCCTTGTCCAGTTAACCTTACCCTTGGGTAAACCAAATTTTGAAATGATCCCCTATTGATAAGATAAGGAATAATGTCATGATCAGTGGGAGTCTGACTACTCTGTTCCAACGTCCTGATAGCATGGCAGACTGAGTATGTGCCCTGCCACTATCTAGTCATTCTGCCGCTGTACTTCGGCACACCCATAGAATGGATTGGCAGGGTGCATACTCGGCCCACAGCTCCATCAGGACAGGGGAACAGAAGAACTGTTCTCAGGATCAGTGGTTTCCCAGGGTTCTGACTCCAATGATCATGAAGTTATCCCCTTTAATATTGGTACAACCCCTTTAACATAGTTTTAAAAAAACATAATTTCTATTTTTAGCAACTTTTCTTTCTTTTTTGCATTGCAAAGCAACATAAAGTGCTGGAAATTCCTTTCATCCGGCTTCCAATGGCCCAGAAATTCTAGTAGTCCGGCATTTGCTTTCCATAGGTGATATTAGTATATTATATTAGCTTCTTATTTCAGACCATCTTGCAGGAGGTTCTCCACCCCCACAAGTGGTTTTATACACTTTCCTGCGACCCCCTGATACTATCTTGATCCCTTTATTGCTGGATTAAAGGAATGTTTCTGCTAATTGTAAGCTATTGATGTTTGCTGTAAAGTTTCTGTAGTAATGGTTGGTTCCTATAGACTCCCCTGGGTTGTCTGTCTCATGTTCTGTGCCTTCTTTATTCAGGATTGGGATTACGAGCAGTCGTGGAAGAGCTGGAGATGGAAAGAAATCAGCTGCAGGAGCAGATCATGACCCTAGAAGAGCGATGTCAGGAGCTGGAGGACAGGTTACAGCTCCAGCTCCGCATTGAATCCCTGCAGGTTCGTCTTTCCCAGCCTTGTATCAATGGCCCCCATACTGCTGAGTACTTGGGTGTTTGCAGGACACATGTAGTAGGGCATGTAGTATATTAACTATAATTAATCACTATATATTGAGCACTTGCACAGGAACGTCCGTGTCCATATATGTGTCACTAGCTGAAGATTCTGCATCTGCTTCATTATTCAGATCTTGTAACTAAGCCTTTTAACACAGGTAACATTTGATGTAGATGAAGAGACTCCGTCCTTTCCCCAGGTGTGTGGGGCTTGTTGCAGGTCACTTACGTGTGAGGTGTGATTCGAGATTTAACACTGCTTTGGTGTGGCCGTGTCACTTATCGTTGTGCTTGAGGTGTCTCTAACACATGTAACACAGGATAATAGAACTTGGTAGTCAGCAGCCAACAAGATTGGGATCTTCACAACACCATCATGGCGACTTCTATCCATTTTTAATGAGGACCTTCCACCAACTCCAGTTCTTTTCATCCTGTAATAAGCTCCGCTCCACTGATTCTGGCACAGTTGGAATTTTTTTCTCTATCCCCCACCATTTCTGAGCAATTGGTGCTGTTAATTTTGGTGTCTGATATGAACTAGACTCTCTAATGGCAAGTGGGTGATGTCAGGCAGGAACGGCATGAGGGCGTGATACGTAGCTCTGACACTGTACACCTCTGATTGGTGCTCTGAGTCACGCCCTCTTGCTTGCTCCTGGCTGACACCACCCACTTGCTGTTAGAGCGTCAAGTTAGATTACTGTGTAGTTAGAGTACTCAGGAATGGCGGGGGCTAGAGAAAAAATTCCAACTGCGCCAGAATCAGTGGAGCAGAGTCTATTAAAAGATGAAAAGAAATGGAGATGAGGACGGTGGTGACCATTCTTGGCATTGTACAAAAGCAGCCTGACTAGGCATGGGGCCACGGCACTTGAAAAAGAGACACTAGCCCTAGCAGTCATGAAAATAACACTAATACTAAGATATCATTTGAATTTGGCTAGTGTTTCATGAGTTTTAGTCAACAGGATAGAACATGTCTTTCATTTGGAATACAAGATGGTTGCAAAATCCTCTGCTGGAGGATGCCTTATGGATATTTGCTAAACCACAGAGTTGTGGAATATACCTCCTAAAAGGGCCCTAATATGGCCTCATTAATACGTCGATACAGCCAATCAGGTATTATTTTCCCTTAGTCCTGGTACACTAAAGTGAGGTATATAATTGGTGGCTGTAGGTTGCTGCAAGTTCTTAAAGGGTCTTTTTGTGTTTACAGTATTGATGGGTTATCCTTATGATAGGCCATCAATATTAGATCATGGGATTCCTTATCTGCTTTGGGGCCTTTGTATTGTTTGTTTTCTGTACACCTAGTAGTGGCGGTACTGGGTATTGCAACTCAGTTCTAGTCAGTTGATGTAGTGTAGGCTTGCGACTGCCAATGTCTTTCCTCGACCAGAAGTTACCGCTATAAGATTCCTCTCTCCCTTCCTGGTCCAGCCCCTCTGCTCCTTTGTTCATCTTTTCTCCTGTCTTGTCACTACCATGCACACCAGCTAATCTGTCAGCAAATCCCTGCTGGCTGTTTGCTATCTAACTGTGCTCAGCCCCCCATCCCGCAGCTGAGCAGTAAGGTTCTAGTACGCTAGACTTACTTTAGATGTCTCTTTTATCTGACCTGTCCTCACCAGTGCATTGACCCTCAACTTGCTCCTGTCTGCTTTTCCATGTCCTGGTGGTTACTTGTGTCTGACCCTTTGCTTGTACCTGACAACGGAACCCTTGCCGCTTTTCCTGACCATTTGCTTGTTCCTGACTTTAGTACAGTAGCCATCTGCCTGGACCTGACCATTTTCTTGCCTCGCCCCTGGTGTTTAGCATCGGCATCTCTTGAGCTGCTAGGCCAGATGCTACCAACACAGGGACTACCAGTATTCTTGCCGCAAAATCCACATCACTGTACAGAGTTTAAAGGGCAAAATACTAGGAAGGATGCTTACACAACACCCTTAGAGGCAGCCCAAAGTCACACTGGTTTGGTAGTACAGTGGTAGTACACAACCTGATACTTGAATGGTGCAAATCTGCAATAACCAGGTTGAGAGTTGAACCCTCACTGGTCTGATATTGATTTATCTTTCCTAAAAATAGGCCATTAATATTGTAATATCCCTTTAAAGGAACACTAAACCTAGGAAAAAAACATGAAAGTAAACAAGAAATATAGTCATTTTCACATTCTGTCACTCTGTAGTATTTCCTGCATAATCCTGATCCACAGTGTCTTGTTAAAATCTTGCAGATAAACAGGGGTTAATCTCCTGCTGACCTGCTCCATTTTAAGCTGAAGTGTGATGTTTGGGTGTAGCTAAGGGGTAAGACTAAACCATCTTTTGTCTTACAGCAGACAGGGGAGAGAGGGGAAAGCTCCTGCTGCAGCCGGTTGTCTTGAAGCAAGACACAGGACATTAGTCATGTAGAAATTCTACAGACTACATAGGGTTAATCTCCTGCAGATTTTCTCACTACTGTGTGCATGAGCCCGGTCCTTGGTTAAACGGGACATGGATGATGTCTGTGTGCCTTCCCGTGCCTCCCACAGGCCCATTTACTTCATCTAGTAAGCCCGGGCCCCAAAACAGACAGATATAGGACCTGTCTTGAGTTTTTCCCCAGACTTACTGTCATATACACAGGCCTGTGATAATACTCGGGGGTGTGTAAGGGGCCTTAAGCTCTATGACTGATGTGTTGGATGGGGCATAGCAAGGGGTAGAGCCTAATGATATTTTGTCCTACTGCAGACAGGGAGGCGGGGGGAGAGGCTCCTGCTGCAGCCAGTTGTATTACAGCCAGACACAGGACAGTGTGGAGGAGGAGGGAGACACATAGCAGAGATTTCTTTATATAATTCTCAGTTTTAATTGGTTTAAGAGACAAAAATTGACAAAACAAAGAAGATTTTTACATTTTTTTTGTGCATTTTGTGTGTTTAGTGTCCTAAGGATCTTCACAGTTACTTAGGTGTACCGAGTTGGTGTTATGAATTTTTGGAGCGATTTACAGAATACTTTTTGTTTTATGAAGAAAATTTACCCACAATCCTTTGTTGTAGAGTGAAAATGAGCGCTTCCAGACTCAGCTGGCCCAGATTCGGCAGCAGCAAAGCCAAGAGGCTGAGAAACACCATGACCTGATTTCAACCTTGAACGATCAGCTGAAAGGGTATTGTATCCTTCTAGTTACATATGGAGATAATGTGGTAGGAGATTGTTGTAATGTCACTGTATAATAATATGCCAAACCTAAACTGTAGCCATATAATGTCCTTATAAAAGGTGGCTTTGGTCACGATCTCCTATGCTTGACATTTCACAGCTTGACAAACAGGAACGCGTTTCTTGAAAATGCCGTTGTGGAAAAGGAGCAAAGTATCCTGGAAGCAACCGAGAAGCTGGAGAAGCTGAGCAGGACCTCCAAAGTCCTGCAGGAGAAGGAGGTTCTGAACAAAGAGCTGCTGGAGAAACTGGATCAGTATGAACATCAGGTCAGAGCCATTCAGTGCAGCAGGTTCTCTGCAAAGTACTGCATACAGCATTCAAGGGGTTTACTTACTGGCCTGCCTTCAATTAAGTAATTAATACTGATGACCTATCCACAGGACAGGTCTTCAGTATCAGATCGGTCAGGGTCCAACACCTGGATTAGGTGTCTCAGCCGCCGTATACTAGGTAGTCCTGCTCCTATTCAAGTGTATGGGAGTGGGGCTGCAGTACCAGGCACCACCACTACAGAGGAGAAACCGGAAGCTGTATCCAGTGTGTGGAGCTGGTGGTGACTGACGTCTAAAATTACTTTCTGGCCCTCTGCCTATCTTTTACTTAGCGTCTTGTGCTGCAGGTTCTGCTGCTGAGTCAGTGGCAAGATCAGGCACCACACTGTCCTGTGCCAGTCTCTGCCTGCCATTGTCATCCGGGCAGAATTTGATGCTGATTTTGAGGCAGAATCCAAAATCGGCACCAAATTACACCATGTGAACATACCCTTTTGTGTTGAACATCAACAGGGCAGGTTTCGACACCAGGTCACGTGACCAAAACCAGCACCCAGCTCCCTCCTCCTTTATGGTATTACCTAAAATGGGGGCTGGCAGACTTCATCATTGTAATAGTAAAGCAGCCTTATATAGGTAATGCCATTGAACACAGGGAGGAGGAGGAGGGTGTCAGGAGCTGGTTCAGATCATGTGATCTGGTGTCAGCATGGAAGCCCAGAAAACCCCTTTAAGTAGGGCGTATTTGGGTTTGCAGTTTTCTATCGTTTTTGGTGGAGGCATTGGTGCAGTGACTGTTGTAGCTGTGGAAGAATCCACGGAGTAGTGGAGTCGGAGTTGAGGCCAGTTTTGGGTGGAGTTAGTCAGAAAAAAGTTACTGACTCCGACTCCAGCTTCAAAGTAAAATGCTTAACGATATTTCAGTATGTTAAACAATTGTTCATATTATATAATGGATTAGATGTATAGTTTATTACATATTTATAGGAGTACAATGACTAGGTATTTCATGAATTAGAGGGTCTTTACTGCTTCTTTCTGAACTTGGCTGTCAGCCATTTATAAAGGAGTCTGCTGTGGAAATAGGGAGTCGGAGTCATTGCTTTGGTCTATCCACTCTACAATCCTGCCTCTATAGATATTTTACACTTCGCTGGCCTGGATGGTTGGAATATGGACCGGGCGCAGTTTGGCTTTGTAATATATTGAGATGTATCTTACTATAATACTTCATAACATGAATTGATCTTTTTTTTTTTTCATTTTTCATTCCTAGCTTGAAGAAGTCACCAGAAGACAGCAGGCATCAGAGTCTGAGAACTCAGTATTAAAAATGGCCAACGCCGAGCTCACAGAGAAGGTGTCTGCATTTAAGGATAGAGTAAGTAAGGCTTAGATGTAGAGAAACCGCTGGTCTGAGGTCACCAAATGGTGCAATTTTCATCTAGCCATAGATACTATAAGGAGACATCTTATGGTTCATCGTTGTGGAAAGCTCAGTCCTTCCTCTGTTCATATGCAGGCATTGTAAGCTAGAGCCTAGGTTTTTATATATATTTGACCTTGCGGGTACTCGGTTTGTTTCTAGTGGACACTTAACATCTTCTCATGATGGACAGCAAAGTGTATGATCAGAGCATAAGGCTAGAGTCACACCGCATCTTTTCCCCGTGTAACATTAAGGCTATCTGCACACAACCATGTGCATGTTTGCCTGTCCATGATTGGATGGCACATGGATGACATCCTTGTGCCACCTATACCTCCAATACCTGTCAATGAGCAGCCACAAAATGGACAGGTATAGAACCTGTCCTGAGTTTTACCCCGAGATCACTGTCTCATACATGGGAGTGTTTATGTGGTCATAGGAATGGGTCATTGGCTAGCTGGCACCCTGACAAAGCTCACGGTTGTGTGCATGTAGCCTAAGCCTGAGATCACACATTGCAGAAAAGCAGTATTGAAAAAAAAAATCACAGCAACACATCTGACAAAAAAAAAAAAAATACGCAACTTTTCTGCAACATGTATCCTCGGCCTAAGATTGCAAATGTTGTGGCTAATGATAGAGAGTGCATTTGCACATAAATCCAGCAGGGTTGGCCTTCTGGTAAATTTTTGGTCATATCTGCAACCCAAGCATGCCAGTAAACGGAGCACTGGAGTGGTAACATGGACATGTAGATGTAGGTCTCAAACGTGTGGCATAACCACAGGCGTGTCTGGTAGTGACTTTCTGTCCTCTCCAAATTCACAACACATGGCCAGCTTTATGCATTCGGGTTCCAGCTCTGGGTCCTGTATTTATCTCAAGAATGGGGACAGGATCCCCATCCCGCGACTGCAGTGAATGGAGAGGTGGTCTTGCATTCACATCTTTTTCCATTTATGTTTGTGGTTATTCCCTATAACTAGTGAGCTAGCAAAGCTGTTTTCAGAACTCCCATGGAAGTGAATGGAGAGAGCTAGGTATGAACAACCACCTCTCCATTCACAGGGGCTGTGCAATTGAGGTTCCTGACTCCGGTTCTCAAGTGTGGATCCCAGAGGTTGAGCCCTTATCTAACAGACATTTGTGGCTTATCCTGTGGATATGGCATAATGTCGGAGGTGGGAGTACCTCTTCAACCGGTAGTTGTCATCCGTAATGTCTACGGGTCAGGAAGCTCAGAATACTAACCTGAGCTCGTGTATGTTATGGACATATAGATAGTTGAACTTTATGGACACATGACATTGTGCAGGCTTTCTAGTCCTTGGTGTATTCGGCTTTTTATGCTGTTTTTGGCTTCCGCTCTGTCCTTCCCTGTAATATTCTGTGCATGCTACGACCTCTAAAGTTGAGCAGCCTGTCATGTATTTTATGTGGACACGTCATTCATCGAGGGCTGATATTTTATTATTTAGCAGCGATGACGGCTGTGCAGATTGGAAACGCAATTATATCTGAGGCCACTAAACCATTACAAGGTTACATGTACATATTACAATCCGAAATATTGATCTCCGGCCTCCAAGGTGACTTCATGTATCTGGAGTGCATACATTATAAGATTTGTAGAGATTCTATAGTAATTGGATTATAATTTTAATGAATATATTCATGACCTTGTAAAGACTCATGGCCTTATTGTGTTATAGAAGACATGTCAACATTTTCCTATAATCTGCAGATGTTTACTCCACCCTATGGTCCTCCAGATATTGTAAAACTATAACCCCCAACATGCCCGGACAGCCATAGTTTTACAACTGATGGAGTCATCGGTCGTAAATGGTCCATATGGTAAATTGCAAGGCAAACTATAGGATATGTGAAGCGTTATTAGTACATTGCCACTATACTCAGCCTCTGAAAGGTATCGCCTGATTTCTTCACTCTCCCACTACTTTCTATGGCTAACACGGTACAACATTATACTACATTGCCCCTAGTAATTCTTGCAGTTAGCTGATTCAGTAGCATGCATAATGTCTGGACAGGTCGTGTGCTGTTTTTGGAAGGAAGCAGCCATGTTTTTCTAATCTTAAACAACTTTAAGTTATTTTTTTTTTCACATGGATGGACAATACAGCTAAACAGTCTACCATGTGAACATCCCTGTAAAGGGTTTTTCCATGCTTAAAGTTGTTGTCTGAGACTTATGGGTAATGGATACTGATGGTCTATCCATAGGATAGCTCATCTGCATCAGATAAATGGCGGTCTGACCCCCAGATCCCGCACCAATCCAATGTATACAGCCGGAACCAGCTCTGCTCCTATTGAAGTGAATGGTTACAGAGCTGCAGTTCTCCATCTCCGTATACTGTATACAGCTTCCAGCTCCGTACATTGTAGCGATGGTTCTGCCAGTCACTTCAATAGGAGCAGAGCTGCTTGCATAGGTATGGGCTTGTATGCAGCTTCTGGCAGCTGAATCAACTGATCAGTGCATGGGTTTAGATGTCACACCCCCACCGATCTAATACTGAGACCTATCCTGTGGATAAGGTGATCAGTATCCTTTACCCATGGGTCTCAGACCACACCTTTAATAATTTAAGACCTATCCTTAGGATATATCATCACTTGAAGAGTATCAGGGATCCCCGAATATCTTCAATCGGGTGAGCGCTGTGTTTGGACCCCTTACCGATCCCAAACAATCTCAGCACTTACTAAGCATAGTAATATACATTTGTACATTGGCTGTGCTTGGTGTCGTAGCTCAGTCCATTCATTTGAATGGGACTGAGCAGTGAACAGGCCATGTGACTGAAGAACATGATTTGCGTGGGTCCATGATGTCTGATCCCTACTGATCTTCCATTGATAGGTCATCAATTAATAAGTCAACGTAAAATCTCTTCAAGTGTATTTTCTTTGACATAGATTACAATTAGACTGTATGTAACTATAGTAATTCTGTGTGCTGGTGATTGTAATTTTACTCTCTTTGTACCTTTCATCTTCTATAGGTGTCAACACAAGATTTGTCTTTGGAAAAGCTCCAAGTTGACCTCGATCAGACGAATGACGAACTGGATCGACTTAACACAAGTCATCTAGAAAAGCAGTCGCAACTTCTTCACGACTTGCAGAGAAGTGAGAGGGAAGTAGATGTCTTGAAGGAACTCTTACAAGAAAAGGACAAAGAAATGTCCTCTCTCTCGGCAAGTCTGACGGAATACTCCGAGCAGCTTACCATCTTAAAAGAGACCATTGATTTTAAAGAAGATCAGATGGCTGAGATGTCAAAAGCTCTTGTAAAAATGGAGAGAGAGCTGCATCATGTGAGAGAAGCGCAAACCTTGGATGTCCAGGAGAGCAGCTCCAAAATCTTGTCCCTGTCTGAGCAACTAAGTGAAATGGAGTCTGAGCTGAATAATGCAAAACATGTCCATGAGAGTAAAACGATAGAATCGGAAGAGCTAAATAGACAGATAAATGAGAATGACATAACAATAAAAAACCTTCGTCTGGAGATCCAAGCGCAGGCTGTAACTCACAATAATCACCTTACCGAATGTTCTGCACAGATTGTGTCCCTTAAAGAACAGATGAACGCATCTGTTGCCAAAGTTGATGAGACGGAGATGAGGTGCAGACAGGAAGTTGAGAGCTTAAAATTACAGTTAGAGGCAGATCACGCGGAGAAAGCGAGACTTGCTGTGTTGTTGGACGAAAAGAGTGCTCAGGAACAGAGTTTTCAGAATGAGCTGAAAACCGCGAAGGAACAATACAATAAACTTGTTTCCGAGTTGTCGAAAAAAGATGATGATATTAAGGAACTATCAAGTCAACTCTCGGAGCACAAAGACCGGTCCAGTAGACTGGATGAAGAGTTGAGCAGTAAGCAGAAGGAATTATCATCCTTGCAACTAAATCTTGAAGCCCTGGCCCAGAGTAAGGAGGAACTGGTGAAAAATCTACAAGAAAAGACGGAAGAATTTCAAAAGCAGATAGACACAAAAACAGACGTCATAAATAAACTGCATTCAGAAACAGAAACGCTCCGAGTCCAAAGCAAAGACTTGCAAGCATCGCTTGCAGATAAAGAGACGTCTCTGAAGTCCGTGATGAATTCCGTTGAAGAACTTGAAAGAAAAGTTCATGACTTGGAGGACCAGCATAGACATATTTCCAATGAAAAGGAAAATTTGCTATCTCAAGTTAGCCAGAAAGAATCTGAAATATCTGCTATGACCCAGTCCCTGCAAGATATCCAGAAAACGTTGTCCAAGAAAGAACAGGAGCTGTCAGATCTCCAGAACACAACCTCCAACCTCCAACGTGAGAAGGAAGATCTTTGTAAGGAAATTGACTTAATTTCTGCCCAAAGTCTTCAGAATAGCAATACAACCATTGCGGAGTTACAAGCAAAGACTAAAGAGTGTTTCAATCTAGAAAATCGGTTGCATGAGGAACAGGAAGCCATTCTTAAACTACAGGCCCAGATTCAGTCTCTAGAAAAGGATTTGAAGGAATCCAAAATCGCTGAACAGCAGAAAGAGGAAGCAATGAAAGCAAAGACTTCTGACTGTGATTCGGCATGTGAACGGTTAAAACAAAACGAGGAGAAAAATCTGGCATTGCAGAGACAACTGGAAGGGGTAAACCAAATAGTAGAGCGTAAAGAGCAGGTGTTAGAGGAGAAAGAAATGCTCATTACTAGACAGTCTGCTCAGATTGAGGAAATGAGAAGGAATTTAGACAAGCTACAGAGTGACGAACAGGCACTTAGAGAGGTCAATCTAAAGGTCTCGGAGAACATAGAAAAATTAAATACAGATCTTGGTAAACTGCAGCAGGATTTCGAAACTAAAGTTGAGGAAAATACAAAATTGAGGGAGAAAGTAGAAAGCGGTAGCAAGGAAATTGAAAAGTTAACTCACAAAAGAGAGTCCTGCTTGCTGTCTATATCGAATTTAGAAACCCAGCGAGATGCTTTCCATTCGCAGGTAATGCACAGTCAGTCAGTGGTAGACTCCTTAACTCAGCAGCTGAACGTCTTAATGACAGAAAAAGATAAACTGTATTCTGATATCGAACTGCTGAAAACCACATTGTCCAGTAAGTCAGAAGAAGTCGCTGTGCTAAGCTCTCATTCATCACAACAAGGCCATACTATTTTGTCTTTGAAAGATCAGATCGATTTACTGCAAGTAGAGAAACGGGATCTGCTACGTGGCGTCGAAGAGAAGGACACTCTTCTTCTCCAGAAGGAGGAACTTATCCGACTAACAGAAAAGAAGCTAGAAGGTGAAGGACAATATCTGCAGACTATTTCAACCCTTCAAAATGAACTGCAAAGCTCTGTATCGGACTGTACTCAACAGCGGCAAAGGATTCAAGACCAGGAACAAGAACTGCAGAAATTGAGGCAAGAGATGGTGTTACTGAAAAATAAAAGCGAGGAAGCAGAGTTATTAAAAACTCAGTTAGCAGAACATGTTGTGATCATTTCCGATCTTCATTCTCAGCTCAAAACCCTTAAGGACAATGTAGAAGACCTAAATAGGGCTTTAACCAAAAAGGATGAATGTCTGAAGGAAAAGGTTGATGGTTATGCAAATCTCAAGGCTCAGTTTTCTGAACTTCAAGACTCTTTAGACGAGCAGAGGAGGAGTGTTGAAACGTTGCTGCATGATAATGCTCAGTATAAGGCTGCGGTATCAGAAAAAGATATAACCATTAAGAATTCCTCGTTGGAAATTGAAGGATTAAAGGAGAAATTCCAAAGTAGGGAAGAACAGTGCAATACTTTGTTAAAACAGGTGGCTATTTTAGAGGAAACTAATACAAAGCAGCTCGATGACATTAACAAATTGACTATTTCTTTGGAAGAGCAAGTAACTTCACATCGTAAAAAGGAGGAAACCCTAAATTATGAATTGGAGCAGAACAGAAATTTAAGTTTTGATCTTCAGAAAACTGTAGATGAATTTAGTCATAAAGTTAAAGTTCTAGAGCAATCTGTCTTGGAAAAGGAAAACACTGTGCAAAATCTCCAGGAGAAATATGCTTCTCTGTATGAGCAAAAGCAGGAGCTGGTGGAGTCTAATAGCCATAAGGAAGCCGAGATTTCCAAACTTCTGAGCTCCGCAAGTGAAAAGGATGCTAAGCTTCAAATGTTGGAAAGCAACGTTCAGGCATTTTCCAGTGAGGTTAATCTTCTACGTGAAGAACTAGACAAAGGTAGTTCTAACGTCAGAAACATATCCGAGGCATTGAAACTAAAAGATGATATCATATCTCAGCATCAAAAAGCAGAAGAAGGTTTACGAACGGAACTACAATCCCTAAAGGTAGAGTACCAGGAGACTGCTACCCGACTGCAAGCACTGACGGCCGAAAGAGATGAGACTAAGACACTGGTTCAGACTCTACAAGACCGATGTACTTCACAAAGCCAATATATCGAAAATCTGAAGCAAGATGTAGACAACTTAAATTCAAGACTATTGCAAGATCAGCATACATTTGCACTATACAGACAGCAGATAGGCCAACAATTAGAATCTACACTTCAAGAAAAATTACAGCTTGAAAGTATTTTGCAAACATTACAGGTAGACCGAGACACCACCTTGACCAAATTGCAGAACGAGTTGAAAGACAAAAACACGGTTATAGGAAATCTTCAGCGTCAAGTACAGGAAGCAGAAGCGCGTATTTCCTCTGATGCAGAAATCCTGAATACGTTGAAAGCCGAGAACACTGATCTTCAGAAGCAGGTTAGTGCTCAAGCTGAAGAAAGCTTTGCTTTGAAAGTAAATCTAGAAAATCTAAAGCTGAATCTTAGTGAACTGCAGCAACAATCTGATAAAGAGGTTACCCAAGTAAATGATGAAAATGGGAAACTTAGAGAACAGAATGAAAGCTTAGGCAAGGACGTTAAAGGAAAGGAGGAAGCGCTGCAAAGCTTGCTTAAAGACTTGCATTTTGTTGATAACCAGTTATGTGCTTTGTGTGATGAGAATTTCCCAGAATGGGAAGATTACGATCCACAGTATGGTTATAGAAGCAAGTTAGAGAAGTTTTCATCGATGTTATGTGTAGCGTTGGACTACAAGTCAAAAGTAGCAGAGTTAAAGGACATTCTTGAGGGAAAAGACCGAGAAATTGAACAAAAGACTCAGGCTGTTCTCACATTTGAGAGAGAGAGAGACCTTCTACTTGGCGAGTTACAGAAGGTTAGAGAACAAAGCATAGATAATGAATCATTAATGGAGGAACTTAAAACCGCTAAAGCTGCTTCTGCTCATGTCCAAAGTATCTTACAAGAAAAAGAACATTTTGTTATTGAGTTGAACACCAGAATATCGAATCTGGAAGAAGAAATAAAGTTATCTAAAGAAGATCTACAAAAAACCCATACGGTACTGAATGAAGAGAGAACAAAAGTTATAGACCTTAAAGAAGACATTAATAAGAAAGATTCTCTTGCCCAAGAACTTAATGTACAGTTGAGACAGCAGAAAGAGTTAATATCTACCCTGAGTGAGCAAGTGAAAGACAAGGATGCTTCCCTGATGCAAGTTACGGAGTCTATGTCAAGAGAAATCGAACAGAAGGCTCAAGCTATTCTCGCATTCGAGAAGGAGAGAAACCACCTACTTGGCGAGATACAGAAGTTTAGCGAACAAAAGATAGGTAATGAATCATTAGTGGAAGAACTTAAAACCGCTAAAGATGCTTCTACTCATGTCCAAAGTATCTTGCAAGAAAAAGAAAATTTTGTTACCGTTTTGAAAACGCGGATATCAGATCTTGAAGAAGAAATAAGGTTGTCTAAAGAAGATCTGCAAAAAACCCATATGCTGCTGAACGAAGAGAGAACGAAAATTGTAGACCTTATAGAAGATCTTAAAAAGAGAGATTCTCTTGCCCAAGAGCTGAATGTACAGTTGAGTCAGCAGAAGGAGTTAATATCTACACTAAGTGATCAAGTAAAAGATAAAGATGCCTCTCTGATGCAGGTGATGGAGTCTATGTCAAGCAAAATGGTTACATTTTCTGAAGAAAAAAGTAAATTGAGCAAGGATCTTGAGAATTTACAATCCGATAAAAGTTCTTGTCTGTTACAAATATCTGAATTATCTGAGACGCTTGAGGCTTGTGAGAAAAAATTACAGCTGTCGGAACAGATGCTGGCTGATAAGGAGACCTATTTAAGCAAATTGACCAATGAGAAAGACCTCCAGTCGGAGAAATTCAGTAAAGAAAGGGAGAACTTAAAGAGGAAACTTCAGGCAGCTTTAGTTATACGGAAAGATTTAATGCAAAAAATCGAGAAGCTTGAACAGAATAAACAAGATGAGTTAAAGGAAGAACAGCTGAAAACCTCTGAGCTTGGAAGGACCGTGGAAGATTTGAATGGTAAATTAGAAGTTGTTAGGAAGGAGAACGAAGATCTCCAGTCTTACGTACAGCTCACTAAGCAAGAATTACTGGAGAAGAATACGAAAATAAATGAACTTTGCAATGCTCTATCTGAAAAGGAACAGCATCTGGTACAGCTTCAGAATAATGTCTCTGAACTGCAGCAAAGCTTCTCTGAGAGAGACAACATGTGCCAGGAATATTCAAGAACCGTTCAGGAAAAAGAACAAAATTTGCAACAGACAAAAAATGCTCTCAAAGAGAAATTAAAAAGTCTAGAAGAAGAAAATATACACTTGTTGGAAAGTCTTGAAAACCTGAAAATATGCCTTGAAAAGGTACGAGGCCAAGCGGTCTCTTCAACGTCGCTTCAAGAAACATCAAATGGTGATCTAGATTCGACTTCTGCCGAGGCTTCGTTTTCCCACGTGGAAAACTCCATTGTTCATAATAATGTCCATGCATCCCTTTTATGCAGCCAAGGAAATTCTGAAAATAAAGAAAAACATGGCGGCCTTTTACAAAGTCTGAGTAAAAGCATTAAGGAGCTCGAGGTTCTACAGAAAGCACATTCAGACTTACAACATTCATATAGTGCTAAGTTCGCAGAGTGTGAGCAACAAAAAGAACAAGTGCACGCTCTGCAACGGCAAGTTCAAGCACAACAGGAACTGCTGTTCCAGAAGGAATCTGAGCTGAATAATAAAGAGATGGAAGTAGAAGATCATAAAAAAAGGATGGAAGATATTGCACACAAGCTGCAGGAATCAAAGGAGCTTGAGACAGCTGCTTCCGACTTGACCACCAGTATCCAGGATAAGGATGCAGAGCTGCTGAGAGTTAACTCTGAACACATGCAGCTGCTGAGTGAAATGCAGTCATTGAAAACAGAGACACAAAAACTGTCCAGGGATATTGAACAATATGAAGAGCAAATAAGCTCTCTAAATGGTGTAGTGGCTTCTAAATCAGTTGAGTTAGAACATTGCGAAAATGAGATTTCGTCACTGCAGAAAGAGGTAAACGCGGCGCAAATGATGATTGAAAGTAACCAAGCAACCATTCAGCTATTAACCAACGAAAGAGATTCATACTTGGAAACTTGCAAGGTCAATCAGACAGAAGTTTCCAAGCTGAAGCATAGTCTTGAGCTAAAAGTTCTCGAACTACTAGAAAAAGATAAAGAAATTGTTGCATCTAAAGATTCCCTTCATGCAAACCAAAAAATCTATGAAGAGGACATGGAGAAGATGCGTAGCCAGCTAAAAGAGTATCACAAAGAATCAGATAAGCTGATGGGTGATTATAAACAGATCAAAGGAGAACTCGAAGAGTCGATGTCAAAATTGGAAAAAGCAGAAACTGAATTATCAGATTTTAGAACCAAGTTAAGGGACTCCAAAAAAGATGAAACACTGATGGTACAGTCAAGTATGCAGCCTTTGCATGGCCCTGGTCTTAACCAAGTGGAATTGGCTTTTGATAATCTTCAAGGAAAAAGCTGTGAAAGTCCACTAACATGTAAAGCTTGTGCTAAGAAACAGGCTGCAATTGAAGATCTCGAGAAGCAGATTATAAACTCCAACAAGGTAATTGAGAAGCTCAATGAGGGCCGCGAGAGGAAAGTTTCAGAAGAAAGCAGCTCTAAGGAACAACTTCAGAGAAAGCTGCAGGCAGCTTTGCTGTCACGTAAAGATTTGCTGAAGGAAAACAAAATGCTGAAGCAAAACAATGAATCCTTAACTCTGGAAACAGAGGAACTTAAGCATTCACTTTCTGAAATTCGGGAAAGCCAACTCTCCGAGATTTCATTACTCACAGACAAGAATAAAGATCTTCTGTCGGAGAAAGAACGCCTGTTACTGGTCAATGAGAATCTTTCTGCGGCGTGTGAAAGCTTGAAATCTACAATGGAATCTATTGTCCAAGAGAAAGAAGCGTTTTCTTTCCAGTTGAATTCTTTGAAGGATTCCCAGACGGTTGAATTGACCGGATGGAAAGCTAAGCATGGCGAATTGAATAAAGAGTACGAGTCCCTTCTTCAAGCATATGAAAACATTAGTGATGAAATTGATAAGATGCGACATGTCATAGAAATAGCAAAGAAAGAAAAAAATGATGTTCTAATGAAATATCACGACCTTCAGAATGACAATCAAGGCCTGGCAAAACATATTGAGGAGAGCGATGCAGAAATGGACAAACTTAGAACAATGCTGGAATCTAAAGAGCTTGAAATACAAGAATTTAAAATTAGAAACCGAGAGGCTTATGGCTACAGTGAAGAAAACATCTCACTTTGATGAAATGTCCCACGAAAACAGGAAGCTTCTAGAAGAAAATAAACATTTAAGGGAAAGATGTGAGAACTTGAAGACCTCTCTAGATAGTAAAGAGAAGGAAAATAATAGTATTTCTGTCATCAAAATGGCACTAGATAAGTTGCAGATGGACATGAGCATGTATAAATCTGACATGGAGGTTAAGATCTCCAAGCTGAGTTCTGAAAACGAGACCCTGTCCAAAACAGTTACAGAGTTAGACGCTAAAGTTGAAGAGACAGAGCAGAGTTTGGAAAAGAACGAAATAGAGAGACTTAACATCCTAGAGAAACTGGAGAGTTCGGAGCAGTTGCTAAAACTGGAAAAAGCGACTGTTCTGAAATTAGAGGCTGACATAAGTAACATGGACTTAGAAAAGATGAACTTGAATGAGAGAGTGAAAATTTTAGGTGATGACAAGGCCCTTCTTCTAGAGGAGATAGAAAATATACAGGAGCAATTTTGTAAAGTTAAAAATGAGAGGGAGAATTTAGAAACAGAATTACTTAGGGTTGTTAAAAACAACAGCTTGCTCACCGACAAGTTTAAGTCGCTCCAGGCACAAACCAATACTTTGAGCCAGCAGGTAGAGTTTCTCAGGGCAGAGAAAAACACAATTGTTCGTGAAAAGGAAGAACACCAGTTGCAGGTTCTAAGGGAGCTAGAAGAAAGGATTAAATGTGCTCGGGATGATAGCAGAGGAACCAAGACCAAATCCAAAGAGTTGCAAGAACTGCTGAAAGAAAAGCAACAGGAGATTAACCAACTTCATCGTGATTCTATAAGATTTCAAGAGCTCATCTTGGATCTTGAGGGAGCTCTAAAGGAATCAAATGGTCTAAATGAAAGTCTTAAAAAAGAACGTGACCACACGTCCACTCAGCTCAACCAAGTAAGAAACGACATGTTAATTTTAAATAAGGAACTTGCAGACCTAAAGGGTAAGAGTGAAGTAGACAAAAAGTTATCACAAAATCTAACAAATGAAAGAAATGGTATTGAAAGAAGGAAACTTGAAGAAATTGAACCAAGCTATCAAGCCAAAGAAACTGTTCTTCTGAATATGGAAGCCCCTACAGATGTTGAGTTGAAGGCACTTAAGGATATAATAACAGAGAATGAGCAAGAGATCCAAAAACTTAAAGTAGAGAGTGAAAAAGTTAGAATCGACATTCAGAAACAGGTCATTATGTCTCAGCATATGAAACAAATCATTGACAACAAAGATAAAGAGATCTCTATGCTGATTTCCTCCAAAGATGGAGAAATCGCCAACTATTTGGCACAAATACAAAACCAGTATCGGAAACAAGTGGAAGATTATGAGCATCGTTTGTCATCTATTGAAGCTGAAAAAACAAAGTCTGACTTGGAATATCAACGGGTTCAGAGGGAATATCAAACTCTCCAAGTGAACTACGAAAAAGCCGTAAATGAGAAGGATTTGATATCTAGTGAAGTTGAGGCGTTTAGGAAATCAATGTCTTCACTGCAAACTGATCGAGATCAACTTAGTTCAGAATTGCAAACTATCAATCAACGCAGTGAACGGGTCCTAAGCCAAAAAGACAACATCATCATCTCTGCTGTCAATGAGAATAGTAGCCTTAAAGAAGAACTTAGGAACGCATTAAATAAAGTCGATGACCTTAATGCTGAAAATGCCATGTTGGGAGCACAACTCATTCGATATAGGGAAGATCTCAACCAAGTGCTGTCCCTGAAAGACGAACAGTTAAAGGAATTACTGAAACAGAAGTTAGAGCTGATCAAAAATCTTGAGCAACAAAAATGTGATCTTGAGAAGCAGTGTCGGGAAACGCAGAGCATCAACGCAACCCTGCAAAAATCAACTGAGGCCATAGAACTGGAGAATCACAAACTAAAGTCGAAAGTTAAAGATCAAGAAGATCTCATTGCTGCCATCAACAAAGAAAAGATACTCGTTGAATCCAGGAAGAAAAAGGATAAGGATGATATGGAAAAATTTGATGAGGATCTGATGAGTTTCGAACAAGATGATGACCAGTTGACTAGTGAAGATAAGAAGGCAGAAGAAAACGCTGATGAAGCCTATTGGAGCCTTTTCGTTGAGAATAAACAGCTTAAATCTCAAAATGAGTCTTTCGGTAAAGCAATGGCAGCCCTACAGGATAACAGAGATTCCTTGATTGATGACTTTAAAGAGTTGCATTGGCGGTATGCATCTGAGCTGAAAGCCGAGAAGATCAGAGGAGATGATCTTGAGAGTGAAGTAGGCAGCTTCAAATCCCAGATCTATAGTATTCTTAAAAACACCACCCTCCTCGGTGAACATCTCCTCACCATTGAAGACCAGCTGACTGTGGACCAACTGGTGACTGCAATAGACTCTTTGTGCAATTCCTTAACAAACAAAGGTTTGGAGGTCACCAGCTTGTCTTCTGAGTGCGCCTCTTATGCTCAACAGATCGACTCTTTCTCTAAAGCAATGGCAAGCTTACAACATGATCGCGAGAGATTACTCCAGATGCTTAAGGAAGGAGTCGTAGTTGAAAAGTCTAAGCAAGGTGGGGCGCCTATTAAAAAGGTCATCACAGAACAGGAACTTAACGTGAATTTCTCACAGACAGATAAATTAACACAGGTAGGTTTTATAACTGCCTGAATATATATTGGTGTTATGTATTTGTTGCATATATAACAGCTTAGTAGCTACGCTATCCATACATGTTAACATTGGCCACCAACATGTAAGTGATCCAGACATCAACATGCCAGACGGAATTGACAGATCAGGGGCTAAGGCTTAGAAAAGTGGGGGAAACTCTCAAATTCGAAGATCATGGGCAAAACATACAGGATTGAAGACCTTTTCGGCAGACATTGGTTGAGGTGAAAAGAGGGTGAAATGGTCCATATTGTCCATTTCGGAAAACCTTTATCCAATCTGGTAGTAGTTTTAGCTTCTGCACCCTAAAGTGACCATACCTAATGTCCTGTGAATTTTATTTTATTTTTTTACCATAATATGAGTAAAACCAATGGTTGCGGACCTGGCATAATACACAAACTTTCAATTGTTATTTTAGCAATGTTCTTTGGTGGCCAGTGATATTGCTGTAGCATGATGCACCTTCATGGAGTCCAGTTATGGAAAGTTAACATCTACGTGTGTAGGATCTTCTTTAGTGGTCTACGTCCAGAGGCTTTCCAGCTGTTAAAAAAAACTACAACTCCTAATATGGCTTTCAGGACATGCCAGGAGTTGTTTGCCGACAACTCGAGAGCCACAACTTGGAGAAACATCATGTATGGATGGTCTTCCAATATGGACGGTGTAGTTTGGTCCCATCTGGTGGAACGTATCTCAGTGCCATGCAGCTTTAGTAGTGACAATTTCCATATTTCATTTAGTACAATTGGGAAATGAGGACTTTCTGTTTACTTACTGGGACCTCTTTCCTGTTTTATTAGGTGACAGAACTGATCAACAATTCAGCATCGGAGTCCCTTAAACTAAGGACAAGGATTCAGGAGTTGGAGAGACTACTGCTCGAAGCCAGATCTATGCAGGAGAAGCTGGAGAAAGAGATCACAGGCTACCAGTACCAGCTGTCCGAGCTGAGGTACATTGGGTCGTTTTTTATTAGCCCTGGTCCTATTTATCTACAGATAGATATGTTCACAAAAATGAGTACAATGTTTTGGTCCATTTTTTGGGCATGGTTTTTGATCCAACCATTAAAACATTTATTGGTTCCTGCTTACCATGATGAGTCTTCAGTCTTCCAACATACCAGGGACCTGTCTAACAGATTTCTTATATTTCGGACAACGATCCCTCATAAACCTAGTTTGCTGACATTGCTGGATGTAGAAGTCCAGTTGACATGGGGTGCTGGGTTTGTAGGTCTGGAGCTGTGTTGAAGCAAGCGCCATTGGTGATGCTGAGGTACACTCTTTGTCCCCCTATTAATCTTGTAGGGGGACCTGAAGCAATTTTGAGAACCCCTCTGTATTGACATAGTGACACCGTCCGCCTTTATTCGCACAGTGTAACTTTACGATTTTATGTGAAGACTGAGGGGATCTGACGCAATAAAGGGCCTTGTGTCAAAGATGTGCCACACTATCTCACATCTACACCGGAAAACTAGCATAGATGTGTTATTGAATTCCTGCCATTATCTTTTATAATGTCTTCATTGACATAACCAGAGGTCCTTTTCTTTGTCTACTTCTTGCTTTCTGTGTCAAGGTCCGAAAAAAATGTCCTTGTGGCTGAAGTGCAAGCTCTTCGTCATCAGGTCAGCACAAGCATTGCAGGGAAAGAGCAACAGACTGCAGAGCTGCAGAAAATCCAGGAAACTGCAAAGCAGAGCAGTACATTGTATGGAGAGAAGGTAAGGATGGGAAAAAGTGTGAATTAAAGGGAGCCTGTCAGCAGGGAAATCAGTATTACACCAGCGCCAGGACCCTGCAGTGGATACGGTGTTGAGCACGATCATACCTGTATACAGCAAGAAAGGAGATTCTCCTTTTTCACAAAAATAACATTTGCCGTTTGGGCAGCATTTTGTCCTATACCTTGGTCCTTCTCTCCCACACTTCTGCCCGTCGTCCCATAGGTTGACGTCAGCACATGACAAAGGCAGAATTTAGGTGACAAATTCCTTTAATCCAACATGTGACATTTTGGCAGACTTATGCTTCATAAATGCATAGTGTGTGCCAAGAGGTTTGTCACTTAACTTGTGCCATTGTTGTGTGCTGCCAACCTATTGCCTTACTTTATTATTGTGCATGGGGAGAAAGCTGTCAATCGGCGCCATGTGGGTGGCAGGAACCAATGTCTAATGAATACACCAGGCTCTCGCGTCACGCTGTAATGTTTGTGCAAGTTCAAGAGGAGCCTGGATGGAAAAATATTACAGGTTACGCATTTGACTGGACAAGGGTTGTCCCAAGCTTTGTATAAATCAGGCAGGCCAACAGGAAATCTCTAAGACTCACGCCTTGTGTGTGCAGGGTGTGGAGAGGATGGCTCTGGTGGGGGGTCCCGCTGCCACCGAGAAGGGACATCTGGCCATGGAAGATAAAGAACAGACAAAGAATGAAATCCAGAGATACCTTCATGAAATACGACAGAGAGACCTGGTAATACAACAGCTGAATACTAAGGTAAGAGAATATAACACCCGGGCTCCAGCAGTCCTGCCGCATGAATGGTGTGCCCTATATGTATCGTGTACGCTGCCCGTGCTCCATAGAGATCAGTGACAGAACGGGAGAGCCATCAGAAACAACAATAACATGTAATTCTTCTCCCTTATCAGCAGGTGTCTTCCTATACAATACCGTGCGCTGTATGTTACGTGACATCGATTCTGTCTTCTCTTTAGGCGATGCAATCTGTGGAGATGAATGGCGTTCTGTCTGCTCAGCTCAAGAGTGTATCACAGGGACTAAAAGATACTCAGATGAGATACACTGACCTGCAGAACCAGTATTACAAGCTGCAGAGAGACCTGCAGGTCACACGTGTGGCCGACCAGGTGAGATTTTAATAAACCGCATCCGTCCTCGTGCAGGCTGTTTTATACATGTGAACACGGAATTATTTAGGAGTTTTGGACACATCCATGAACATCCTTGGCGGTGGGATATGGATCTTCCTGGAGTTTTCATCTTCAGCAGCTCATAAAATAATGGAGTATCTCTAGGTCAGGTTATGTCCATGGGGTCAACTACTACACCCCCATCACAGGTTCACCCCAGAAACACAACACTATGTGTCACCTTCATAAAAATGACCATAACAGAGGGAAAACTGGCCCCAACTTTATTTACATTGTCTTGGATATTAAAATAAAGAAAAAAGATGGAAAAATAAAACCATAAAAATAAAGTCCTGTTTATCACCAAATAAAAACACAAAAATTATTTGAATAACCGAAAGGAAAAAAATGTAATAGCCCTGAAAACCGTATGTACGAAAAAAAAAAAAAACACACAAATTTGTCTGGTTTCTGAGTCAGGGAATATAGCCTGGTACTGAAATGGTTAAGCAGTTTTATTGTGGGCTGGTTCGTGTAGTGCTGCTTTAGTAATAGTTCCATCCATAGTCTATGCTAAGTTCATCGCTCATTTCCTTTTCTTGTAGCGTTGCAGCCTATTGATTTCCATTGGCCTCGTCTCCTTTTGTCTTCTGAATTGCTAACTCCTACCTGTTTCTCGCAGAATAACATCTTGACTGAGGTTCCCCCCGGAGCTCCTCAGGAGAGGGCAAACGTTCTGGTGGAAATAGACAATGCTGAACTGGCTGACCTGAGGAGAAGGTTTGTTAATGTTGAGTTTTCTCTCCCGAGACCCTGCCTATTATATAAAGATAGAGCAATCGCTTCATCGTCCTTGAGAGAGATGATGTCCTGTCAGGAGGCTCCGGATTCTTATAGCAACGCTGGGAGAGATCTTCCTCCTCTCGGGAGATCCTGGCAAGAAAAAAATTGCATTTAGCCGTCCTGTAGTAGAGGAGTCACATAGGAGAACAGAGATGGATGCCGAGGATAATGGCCATGTCCCGTGAGGTGACATACGATGACATTCGTTGACAGTCGTCCTGCTCTGACATGTGCTTTTTATCATTGGAGGCAGCCATAGGATTTCCGAACAAGATGGTATTGAATAGGGGACGTTCATGCTGGTCACATTGGAAGCCATTCAGACTGGTGCTAAGGTTTCCAGTGTGGTTGCTGTAGGTGACTATTGTAGCATCTATCCCATCATCATATGGGTATTACATGACCTTTTCTTTGTATTTAGGCTTGCAGAGGCCGAGGTCCGTCATGACGCGACACAACAAGAACTCTCTGCGTTGTCTGACAGATTGGCGGAGGAAAAGGCCCAGAGGGAGGCTGCGGAGGAGGCGCTGCACCTCACAGAAATACACAATAAGAGGTTTGGCATCTATGTTTAATCTGGTTTGTACCCAGACACACACTACACATCATTTCTACTACCTGATACCTTTGTAGTTTTGTTCATTTTGGCATTTATTACTTTTTTTGCATCGAAAATTAAAAAAGAACATTTTGCAGTTCGCAAATACACCAATTCTTTAAAGGGAGTCTGTCATCAGGTCCGGCCATATCAAACCAGTTCCACTGCTACACTGCTCAGGCTCACCTGAATCTATAGCTTTTTCCCCTTCCTCTTGTGAGGCTGTTCCCGAGATATTAGCATATTTCAGAATATTCAAATGAGCAACAAGGGTGTCGCCATTGCTCCAAAAAGTTACTTCCTCTCTACTCAGAAATGCCCTCCGTCGCCCTCCTTCCTGTCTGTGACTGACAGGGCAAGCGAGCTTTGCCCATATCTCGCCTGTCCCTGTGTTCTTGCACTTGTGGTGCCTCAGTGATATTCAACGCATGCGGAGAACAGTTCTGAAGCTGGTCTTTCAGATGCGGCTGTACTGCGCATGTGTGAATATGATTGTAGTGGTGCAAACTCAAGAACACAGGGCCAGGCAGGGTTTGAGCAAAGCTCGCTGGCCTTGTCGATCAGAGGTAGGAGAAGGGGATGGAGGACGTTCCTGAGCACAGGGGAAGGAGCATTTTGGAGCAACGGTGGTGACGCCCTTGCTGCTCCAAGCTGCTCATTTGCATATTCACAAACAGGTCCTTGCAAAAGGAAGGGGAGAAAAAGACAATAGATTCAGAAGAGCCTGGACAATGTAAAGTGGGATTGGCTTAATATGGCTGGATCAGGCGACAGATTCCTTTTAAAGGGGTTTTCTACTTTTTTTTGTGCTATAGATGGGTGTAAATGTGGCACAGCTTGGGCACACAGCCCTTTCTTGTGGCAAAGATGCACCACATTGTTCCCCCATCGGCCCAGTGTATAAGAGTGGGTGGGCTGGGGTTACCTTCGTCCTACAGATTTACTGTAACTCACGCCAGAAAACTGCTGTTAGTTAGACCTGAAATCTACGGCAGTTCCGTAGACCTCAGTTGTGGCGCACAGGAGGCCGGAGCTTCTTAATTATTGGGGCGTATCTTGTGACTGCCATGGACTTGATTAAGACTGGCGTACTGAACACTAGTCTTAAAAAAAAAAAAAAAAAAAATCCCGCCATTGTCTTCACTTAACACAAATTGACCTAAATATACATCAGCTTAGAGGCCATATGTCTTTATGATCACATGGATACAAAAGCTGCGCCCCTGCAGCGCCACCACAGGAAAATAAAAGCATTGCATCAAAATCCATAACTTTACTTGAGAAAGCTATGCTCACAGACCAAATAAGATGGCTGAACTGTAGGGAGCTCCTATACTGGTTTGCCTTGCAATCTGCCATCAGGATGTAGGCTGCCATTTACTGGGTATGGTGCTGCCAAAAAAGCAGAGGGATGGCAGGAAAACCAGTGATCTCCTTTTCTTTATTGATCCCTTGGACACTGACCTATAGAAGTGCTGAGGGGTCTGCAGTATGCCGTGCCCGACGCCTATGCACCTCGGCAAGTGTCCCCCTGATATCCGCACTAACCTTCTGCTCTGTCATCCCGAGTTTCATTTCTGCTTGTGTCATATGTCTGCAAATGCGACCCAATTATCCAAACCTGGCAGAGCCGCCCTCATGTACAAATGTGTTGTGTCTGTCTGTTTTAGGCTCGAGACAAAGTCTTCTCCCAGAGACTACGAGTTCTCTCTCCAGATGGAGTCAGACGATGAGCGAGAAGCCTTAATCATTGATCCTAGTCAGAATATAGCTCTGCGAACAGTAAGTGACATGCATCAGAAAGAGGGTCCCATAGCAAAGGTCAAAATGGGGCCCCCTTTATGGTGTTGACTTTCACAATAACATAAGTTTAGTCTACATGGCCCCCCCTTACCATATCCTATCTATAATACTAGGGTTGTCTTATGTTGTAGAGAGGCCTATAGGACCTCTCAGGCTCCATGATTGCTTCCTGTGCACCTCCTATAGCCACGCCACTTCCTATGTGCCAGGCTCCCCAACTATAATGTGTCGTTTATAGTACTGGTCTCCTCATATAGGGAAGGGACACCTTAAGGGGCCCCCTGAGGCTCCTGCGCACTCTACATCTCTTTAAGTTATGCTCCAGCATGTAGGGGTCCATAACAAAATTACGAACAAGATGGCACACAGACGGGATCCCTGTGCTTTCCACATACCCATACATTTCAATGAAGGAGCCTGGATCACAAAATGGAAAGGTTTGCTCTCAGGCTCACGGCCCCCCACATGGACCAGTTAAAGGCACCATGATGTGGGTGTGTAAAAGAACAGTTCAGCGCGCTGTCCACTAAAAGCAAGCAAAACAGCGCCCTGAACAAAAACATGTTCATGTGCATGAGGCCTTAGGACTTGCTGATTGTTTCCATGGCCCATGGTCCAATTCCAAACCACCCATTTGTCCTTCCCAGGTTGTTGACACTCATTTGCAAGGATGGGCCCCCTCTTTCCATGGGGCCCCTATCACATCACAGACTTATGATATAGTCTGATATGTAGTCACTTGGTAACCCTCGACTTACACTCAAACTTTTCTTGCAGATCAAGAGCTGTAACGTGGCTGTCCGGCGATGGCTGCACGGCCGAAGTCTTTACTGCTCAAAGCTGCTGACCTCCAGATCGAAATCTCGCTACTTATTCCTCACGTACCTGTTAGGACTGCACGTCCTCATCTTAATGTGCCTGAGCGGAGCGCTATAGCACAAGAGAGAGAGAACAGGTTAGAAGCAGCAGACAGATATCACTAGGGGAATCTGGAAACTTGCATATTCCACCTTGTAAATGGCTGGAACCATGGAAATGTGAAGGTGGTGTATGGACATGAGAGACAGAAAATGGTAGATATGCATGGTGTTATTGTGCAGCAGTCATAAAGTGAGGTCCTCTGGGGCCGAGGACACAATGACCTCACAAACCAAGCCATAGAAATACAATGTTATGTCCAGACCGTTCCTCCAGAGATGAGGAATGTCCAACCATAGATCTAGGTACTATCTATGGAGAATCCTACTGCAAATGGGGCCCATAAAGTGACCCGGCCAACTGAGGCGCGAGCGAAACACTAACCCCCCCCCCCCCCCCCATGTAACACTACAAGCAGAATATGGATGTGCACTGAACGGTCCTAGCGTCCTGTATCCATTGGAATCTGTAGGAAGAGACTAGGGGCAGGTAACAATGGCCATGATATGCAGGTACTCTCCAATGTGAATGTTTCTGACCGCTATATGTATTAAATGTATATACCTTTAATAACCTGACATAAGATGAACATCAGTTGGACGGAGATCCCAGAAACCTTACCATGCCCTGACTACTGAGTGCTGTATATGTTTACAGGTGAATGGTTAATGGGGCTATATGAGGTCGTCTTATCCCAAAACAGCACCACTCTGATCATTTGGCTGTGTCTGGCTTTGCAGATCCCCCTATTTCTTGAATTAGGCTGATATACATTACCAGATACAGCCTATGGACCAGGGTGGCGCTATTTCTGGAGGAAAGACCCACTTTTTTTATTGATTTTATGCAACTCCTGTGAAGGCACACTCCAGGTAAACTGAGCAGCACTGTGTTATACCCAGTGCCGGGCCTAAGGAGGCAACGTATGGCAGAGGGAGGATCTACGCTCTGGCCCTGCACTTGGTATAACACAGTGTCAGTTTTGGCTGCAGTGTCCCTTAAAAGGGGTCCCCTGAACCCAAATGGATTTTTCATACTGATGACCTAGCCACAGTGATAGGTCCTCAGTATGTGATATGTGGAGGCCGACACCAGAATCCCCGCACAGATCCGCTGTTCTGGCAGACTCCAGACACTGGTGGACTGGGAGAGCATGCAGCTTGCACACCATCCCCATTCACTGCAACATCTGATCTGGGCAGGGTCCGGGTTTCAGACCCCCACAGGTCACATACAGAGGCCCCATCCTGTGGATAGATCATCAGTATGAAAAATCCATTTGGAGCTGGACATCCCCTTTAAGGATGAATGCACACTGTGCAGCTAAAACCACAATGGAAAAAAACTGTATGTGGATTTTGGTGCAGTTTCTTAATTTTACAGGTGAAACACCTTTATCTAACTTGTCACCTGTAAATTTAAGAAGCTGCATCAAAACGGTATGCATATATTCTGTTGCAGTTCTAACTGCACCGTGTGCATGCACCCTTAGATGCTCCCCGCACAGGAGGACACTACTGTATTATATATACAGGGTGAGATGCACAGAAGATTCCTCCATAATCTCCTCTGCTCACCCCCTTATATTGCTGCTGATGGATCTGCACTGGCCGCTGTACATATATAGCCCCGTCACTGCTATGTGGACCTTATACTGTATATTTTGGTCATCGTGTATAATACGTATATAAGATATATTTGCTACAAGAAGAGATATTCTTACTGTATATAACCTGCTGCTCCAGATGATCTATTGAGAATCCAGACTTGAATTGCTGTAAATTGGGATCTTTTCTATAGAGATGTTATTTTATCAGTTTGGGTTATGTAGAATTGTTCTCCGCTTCTTGGTGTGTGGAAGGGAAGCTTTCAAGTGCAATAAATGAATGCAATACAGGATTGTTGTGTGGTCTTATAAGCAGGAGTCAAGGTGGGGTGCCTAGGGGCCCCCGATAAAACGGATTCTGGGGCATTCTACAGCACCATGGAAATGATTTACCCAGACCCCACACAGATCCTCTGGGTGCTGGAAGCTTCTAGTGGACGGACGGCATGTGTAGTACCATTCTTATTCAAGTAATAGGAGCAGCTCAGCAGCCCCGTCCCCTGCATACTGGTGGTTCCAAGGAATTACAGCACCGCAACTAACTATACGCGCTGACCATCCAATAGCAACTTCCAGTATACAGAGGCTGGTAGAACAGACGATCTGTGTGGGTGTCGGACCCTAACAGATCACATATGATTACCTATCCTATAAATAGACCATGAGTATGATTTGGGGGTTGGAAAACCCCTTTAAGGCTGGGGCCACATGGAGCTGTCAGAAACGCAAGCAGCTAATCCACCAATTTAACGGGATTTAAAAGTTCTTCCTATATTGCTGCAGAAGGTGACAATACACACCTCAGCTGCTGCAGAACCTCATCATACACACCTCAGCTGCTGCATAAATTGACAATACACACCTCAGCTGCTGCAGAGACCTCATCATACACACCTCAGCTGCTGCAAACCTTCTTTCTGAAAAGATTGAGGCTGTTTATATCAATCAGTGATGGACAAGAATCTCCACTTCACTTTTCAGAATGATGTTCTGCAGCAGCAGTGCTGTGCTTCAGCTGCTACAGAACCTCAAAATATATACACCCACTGCTTAAAATCTGTTTATAAGGGTCACTTTATTTCATGTTAAATGATCCCTACAGATTGAACATTTTTAGATATTCCGCAAATACTATAGAAACAAACTAATTTTATGTCACGATGAAATAGTTAAAAGAAAAAAAAATAAATAGAAAAACTGCATGTTAAATAAAACAAAACAAATTCAAAAGATTCTAAGGACATTAAGGGGTTAAAAGGATTTCTTCATGTCCTGGAAGAGCATTGTGATGTCACAGTCTGCATGGAATGTTCTAGACCTGGAGCGGTGATGACATCACAATGACCTCAGTCAGTAAGAGGCCTGAGCCCAGAGCCCGCTCATCATAACAGTGTGTGACTCCACGCCGGATACACGCAACTTATAATACAGAAAGAAAAAAACGTGACAGACGCCATCATGAGGATTCATGGACGTCGATATCGTGCCCAGCGGCTGCTGGTCACCGGTCTCTCATCCTGCAAGTCGATTGGCTCCTTCATTCTGACCCGAATCAGGAAAATCTACCCAAAATGGAGAACCCTGATGAGGAATTCCAGCTTCATGGCCGAAAAATCCATAACACAGGTCAGGAGCTTCCTCAGGTCAGTAGCGCTGAAAAAACCTAAAGATCGCGCCATCAGCCAAGACACAGGTGAGAAGACACCGACCTACATAGTAGGGGACATTGACTCCACTGCAAGCATTACAAAAAGTGGAGAATTTACTGCTGATCCAAAAACTGCACATCAGGGGCCCCTTATACCACAAGCTCTGCCCCTGGGAGAAAAGACAGAAAGTGGAGAACGTCCACAGAAAAGACCCCGGGACATTGATGCTGCGGAGCCATTCCATGTCCAAGAGCCACCACCTGCTAAAAAGACAAAGACCCAAAAGAGACGACGCAATGTAAAGACTCGTCCAAAACAAGGGCCAGCAGTGAGAGGTGACGTCTCCTTCCTAAATCTAGAGACAACTAAAACCATGGATGTAAAAATGGCCGTGCCTGATGAAGACATTGTGAAGGCGTCAGGTGAAGCTCCCAGAGTCAGCCGTAAAAGAAAATCACCCACCTCCAAGCACAGTCAGCCCGGGACCTTCCCACCAGCCAAAAAATCTGCAGAGGAACCCACTACTAATCCATCTGCAAAAGTTCTAGGGAGCCCGGAGCTGGAAACACCCCGAGTAGAGAAGCCTGATTCCTGGAGACAGCACTACATGAACCAGCTGTCTCCAGAGCACTTATCTATCCTGAGGAGTACAGGAGAGGCCGGCATGCTGGATGATGACATCATTAACAAGGCCCAGGAGATCCTACAATGCCAATATGAGGACTTTGATGGCCTGCAGCCCGCCGCCGTTCTTCTCTTTCCAGGCTACAGTGTACTAAGAAAAGCGGTACAAATCCACTACGATGAGGACAGGGTGCACTGGCTGACCACCTGCTTCAGAGATGGCAAAATCCAAGTGGCCGACAGCATCAAGACCAACAATCTGTCTCCATCAATCCAGGAGCAGATCAATAATCTCTACAGTGACGTGGTCCCCGAGCCCCTGAACAACCTGAAGTTTCTGAATGTGGATCAGCAGAGAAATGACTATGACTGTGGGGTATTCGCTATAGCATTTGCCTACGAGCTCCTGGCAGAAGATGGTGACCCCACAGTCATGTATAACCACACGAAAATGAGACACCATCTAATATCCTGCCTGCAGAATGGCAGGATCACAGGATTCCCCAGAATGGTCAATTAGTGACTCCATGTCGGACGACATGTAGAGTCCATGATGGGCCAAGTGATCGCCCTGACCTTCAGCGGGACCTGAGACAGACCAGGATCCTCCCCAGAGCTGCAGACACTGCCGAACCCTGAGAATCACCAGTGACCCTGGTACTGGACGACCGCCCACAGACCTGTTGTCACCGGTAAGTAACCATTGACTTATCTAAGATGATTCCATTAATATACTGGTTGTAATAAATGATGGGGGGGGGGGTCACTGCTATTATAGGGAGGGGTCTGATCTTCATTGTTTTCCCCTTTTCTTCCAGAATGAATATAAAGCAAGTGTTGGTGTCGCTCTCTACACCGCGGAGCTCAGTCTGTATCCAGCGGTCACTGTTCTTGTAGAAGATTATCCTGGGGTTCTGGAGAACATTGCAGCAGATCGGATCCTCCATGTCACCAGAGGTCTGTAATAAAGAAACTGAGGCGCAGAGTCCAAGATCTCCTAATCTCACCAATGACCCCGCAAGAAAGGATTGGTCCTCAGCACCACGGACCAAGTATATAATCCAGGTAAGAGGACTATAATGACCAGCAGTGACCGGGTGTATGTTGTATGTCACTTATATGTAATATTCCGCTGCTCCATGTTCAGTCGTGACCAGGTATATTTTTGTATCTGCAGATCTCTATACCAGAGCGGGGGTCTCGCTGTGTCCACAATGACTATAGGACACAGCTGGAGGAGACCACTCTACCACAGGTCAATGACATGGTGACCCCCTCCTCAGGATCACATGACCTGCGCTTCAGAGACAAATTCACTGGACTTGACCCTCACCGGACTTTCCTGCAGTCAGACGCATTCGCTGAATAAGTGGATTTCCTGCTGCACCAGAGGCAGATTACCGGCTGGTCTCTGCTCTCGCCCTCGGACTTGACACTTCACCGGACTTTCCTGCAGTCAGACGCATTCACTGAATAAGTGGATTTCCTGCTGCACTCACCTCGGATTTGACTTTTCATCGGACTTTCCTGCAGTCAGACGTATTCGCTGAATAAGTGGATTTCCTGCTGCATCATGAGACAGATTCCGGGCTCGGTCTCTGTTCTCACTACCGGACTTGACTCAACTCTGCTCCTTGCTGCCATCTCCCACCATAGCCCAAGTATCATCATCTCGCCGCCCAAGTATCATCGCCCAGCTCCGCGCCCATCATCATCGGGGCCACCTTTAAGAATTAGTGCCCTGACTTCATCTGGAAACATCTAGATTTATCACCTTGTATAATTTCAATAAAGAAGTCAGTGTTATATAAATCTGCCGTGTATCTCAGCCTCTATCTATCAGTGCCAGGGGCGGGGCTGTAGGAGACGCCTTATTGTCATATAGTAAAATATTGTCCAAAGTAAGAAATTGTTAATTTAGTAGTTTGTATCTAATCTTTGTAGAAATGTCACATTTTGATATCGATGAGGATTTAGGCAGATTTATTAGAACTACCTGAATGTGAAACTGTCCTAGTTACCCCTAGCAACCAATCACAGCGCTGCTTTCATTTTCAGGCACAGAACACGAAATGAAAGCTGCGCTGTGACTGGTTGCTAGGGGTAACTAGCACAGGTGTTTGTTGTAATACATCTGCCCCATTGAGTTTACATTAGAATTAAAGGGGTTGTCCTGTTATGGACACTTTTTTCTTGTCCTGTGGATGAGGGATAAGTGTCTGACCACTGGGGACCTGATCTCAGGCGCTCCATTACCATCCTGGCAGTCCCATAGAAGTGAATGGAGCGCCGGTCACACAAGCGCATTGGTGCTCCATTCACAAGGAGGCCTTAGGGGGACTTTTGATCCCCCGTCGTCCTGATCAGGCACTTCCTAGCCACAGGACAGGGGGTAAGTGTCCATAACGGGGCAACCCCTTTAAGTGCACCCCCTATAGCGCATGGACATCAGTTAGTCAGTGACCGCAACGAAACTTCTCCATCATGGTGTCTCTCACATATGATCACACCACATTAAGCATCCCTACAACCTTCACAAGATTAGGACATCCCATGGTTTAAAGGGAATGTGTCACCAGAAAATGACCTGTTTAGTATTTCAAGTTTTTATGTTAAACATACTTTTTTTTTTTTTTTTTTGTTAATTTCCATGTCACAATCTATATTTATGAATAAATGCAAAATCCTGTAATTTTCACACTGGCCACTAAACCTAATAATAGACTGACACTTGTCTATTCTGTAGGGGGTTGTCTTTCCAGCAGTGACCTCATTTACATCACAGACAGGATTACAATACAAGATAACACCACTGAGCCACCATTACATCACTACTGACAATAGATGACATCACAACTTATTTCCATGCACAGAGCATGTCTAGAAAACTCTCCCTTACACCTCAGGGAGTCAGATCCAGACTATTGCTGCCTATGGCCATGACTGTGCTGTAAAGCAGATCACTAAATGCTGTGAACAGAGTAGAGAAGAAGCTCAGGCAAGATGGCCGCCCCCATAATCATGGACAGAAAATCAAATCAGATTAATAAAAAGTTATAGATTTCAATATCTGGATTTAATAAATGGCTAAAAGATTTGGTGATTCTTTTGGGTGAACTTAGATCCCAATCGGGGTCTATAAATGATTCAGGGGTCTGGGTCTTGCAGCCTTAAAGGGGTTGTCCACAATTTACAATTGATGGTATGTACACATTGTCCGGTGGTTCCTATGAGGCAGGAGGACGGGGATATTGGAGTGTAGAAGAGAAGACATATTGTCATGATGTGTAAGGAGCGGAGCCCGCAGGCTTGTGACAGATGCAGAATAGACGCTGCCACATGAAATAAGTCAGATGAGGATTTCACCGACAGCTGATGTGTGTTAACTCATTGAGGGTCATCTGGCATCTACCGAAACAATCCGATAAATTTATATGGGATGCCTAGGTTTAGAAAAACATGGCTGCCTTCTTCATAAAAACAGCGCCTCACCTGTCAGCTGCAATGTCAGCTAACTTATCCGGGGCACCCAGAAAAAGGGGTAACCTCCTGGGCCGCTGGGTTCACAGTCCCTTTAAACACCGGTCACATCTGAAAAAGGGTGTGGCTTATGAATCCTTAGGATAGGTCATCAATTAAAGACTTGCAGGGGTCCAACAACCGGATCCCCCCCACAGATCAGCTGTTTGTTTAGGCTGCAGTGTTCGGGTGAGTGCTGTGGCCTCTTCACTACTTACCAAGCACAGCGCCGAATGTTGTTTAGTGGCTGAGCTTGGTATTGCAGCTCAGCCCCATTCACTTGAATGGAGTTGTGCACAGGCCATATGACCAATGCATGCAATGCCACATGGCGCCACGACTGATTTGCAGGAGCCCCAGGTGTTGCACCCCCCACTAAGGTTGAAGGAGGTCATCAATGAAGCCCTGGAAAACCCCTTTAAATATGTACAGTATTTGTACTGTATACTGTGTATATCTGTCTCTCACTCACAGAAGCCTAAACCTCAGCAGATTTCAATTTCAGGTGAGCTTTCCCTTTAAGGGCTTAAAGGGATGTTCACCAGAGAGCCGCGACATTTGTCCATCCCTCCTAATAAGCATATCTCAGCAGTGCCCAGCCTCTTACCGACGCTACATCCACTGTGTGCTGAACCGCTGCCCATTCCTGGATTACACATGTAAGAAGATGATGGAGGGAGCAAAAGCAATGAACCCATAAATGAGAGTGAAACACAATAGCGCCGCCTCTGTCTATATGGCGTTCATTATAACCTGTGACCTCTGAGGTTCATTACAGGACAGAGCTCTGACACACTGTAACAAAAAGAACACGACTGCAGAGTGGACGTCACACATACAGTGCTGGCCAAAAGTATTGGCACCCCTGCAATTCTGTCAGATAATACTCAATTTCTTCCAGAAAATGATTGAATCACAAATGCTTTGGTAATAATATCTTCATTTAATTTGTCTTCAATGGAAAACCACAAAAAGAATTGTCAAAAAGCCAAATTGGATATAATTCCACACCAAACATAAAAAAAGGGGTGGACAAAAGTATTGGCACCCTTTGAAAAATCATGTGATGCTTCTCTAATTTGTGTAATTAACAGCACCTGTTACTTACCTGTGGCACATAACAGGTGGTGGCAATAACTAAATCACACTTGCAGCCAGTTGAAATGGATTAAAGTTGACTCAACCTCTGTCCTGTGTCCTTGTGTGTACCACATTGAGAATGGAGAAAAGAAAGAAGACCAAAGAACTGTCTGAGGACTTGAGAAGCAAAATTGTGAGGAAGCATGAGCAATCTCAAGGCTACAAGTCCATCTCCAAAGACCTGAATGTTCCTGTGTCTACCGTGCGCAGTGTCATCAAGAAGTTTAAAGCCCATGGCACTGTGGCTAACCTCCCTAGATGTGGACGGAAAAGAAAAATTGACGAGAGATTTCAACGAAAGATTGCGCGGATGGTGGCTAAAGAACCTCAACTAACATCCAAACAAGTTCTAGCTGCCCTGCAGTCCGAGTGTACAACAGTGTCAACCCGTACTATCCGTCGGCGTCTGAATGAAAAGGGACTCTATGGTAGGAAACCCAGGAAGACCCCACTTCTGACCCAGAGACATAAAAAAGCCAAAACTTACCTGAGAAAGCCAAAAACTTTTTAGAAGAATGTTCTCTGGTCAGATGAGACAAAAGTAGAGCTTTTTGGGAAAAGGCATCAACATAGAGTTTACAGGAAAAAAAAAGAGGCCTTCAAAGAAAAGAACACAGTCCCTACAGTCAAACATGGCGGAGGTTCCCTGATGTTTTGGGGTTGCTTTGCTGCCTCTGGCACTGGACTGCTTGACCGTGTGCATGGCATTATGAAGTCTGCAGCATAATGTAGGGCCCAGTGTGAGAAAGCTGGGTCTCCCTCAGAGGTCATGGGTCTTCCAGCAGGACAATGACCCAAAACACACTTCAAAAAGCACTAGAAAATGGTTTGAGAGAAAGCACTGGAGACTTCTAAAGTGGCCAGCAATGAGTCCAGACCTGAATCCCATAGAACACCCGTGGAGAGATCTCACAATGGCAGTTTGGAGAAGGCGCCCTTCACATCTCAGGGACCTGGAGAAATTCCAGCAGAGCATTGTAAGAAACTCATTGATGGTTACCGGAAGCGGTTGTTCGCAGTTATTTTGTCTAAAGGTTGTGCTACCAAGTATTAGGCTGAGGGTGCCAATACTTTTGTCCGGCCCATTTTTGGAGTTTTGTGTAAAATGATCAATGATTTGACTTTTTTTTTTCATTCTCTTTTGTGTTTTTTCATTGCAAGCAAAATAAATGAAGATATTATTACCAAAGCATTTGTGATTGCAATCATTTTCTGGAAGAAATTGAGTATTATCTGACAGAATTGCAGGGGTGCCAATACTTTTGGCCAGCACTATACATTTTAAAAAGAACTATGTAATACTTCATTTCACCACTGGGGACACTGCAGTAAGTTTTGTCACTTGAGCAGTTGGAATATTTTCTCTAGCCCCCACCATTCCTGAGCAATAAGTGCTGTTATTTGCATCACCCAAAATGCTAATTAGGCTTCCACTGCCAGGTGGGTGGTCTTGGCCTGAAACAGATAGTCTGGGACCGCCCACCTGACTGTACATAGCCTCATTAGCATATCAGATGCCGAAAGTAGCAGAAACGATTTCTTGGGAATAGTGGGGAAATCCGTTACAATCTCATATTGGGTGGGGGGGCAACACCAAAAAAAAAAAAAACACACTTGGTATATATTGTTGCAAAAACTACATATCCGCCATTGCCATTGTGACCAGATTGATACATTTATAAGAGGTTCAGTACTGCTGTTTGCAACCTAGGTGGCGCTATAGCCAAGAAATATAACCATAACGTTCTGTAACTTTCTAATATAATTTGTGCACTTCCTCTTCATTTTCAAGATCTTTGCTTGATGTCAGTGAATGAAGACATTACTGTTTGCCCCAAAGGGTAGAAATCTGGTCCTGATCCTAAATACTTCTATGCAGCTGTATACAACATTGTAGCAAATCCTCAGCTGTGAGATCTCTCTAATACAGTGTTTCCCAACCTTTTCAGACTTGGGGTACCCCGGGGAAAATAAAAAAAAAAAATCCTCAGGGCACCCATACCTAATAATTTTTTACCAAAAATGTCCTAAGGACACAGATAACGTTGCGGTCATCCTCCCTACCAATTCTCCCATACTGTTGCAGTATATAGCGCAGGGTGCTATATGGGCAGAGTACAGGTGTGCGGAGTAATGTACACAACAAACAGGCGGCTGCATCAACCCATCACATATCTGATCGGCAGTAACCGCCACCGATCTGACTCTGATCACCATCAATACGGTAATTCCAGAAGACCCTTATTAAAGGTGATCACAAGGTCACCAGAGCGGCTTCAGCCCTGCATTGTCTCTCGTTAGTTTAACAAAGTCCCCATTGCCAAGCACAAGGTGGCGGTCCACGAGGAAGACGCCGGCCGCACACTGACCTATTCATTTACTGGCCTTCGAAATTTCCACTGACACAAAACCAATTGTCTAAATGCAGAATATCGGATTTCCCCAATTGGAAAAAGTCAAATGGTGACACGATCAACGAGAATCAGTTTCCATGTAGTCACAGGGCAGATAGTGAAAGGTCAGGAAGGTCCAAACTCCCTGGTCTAGACAACGCCGCAACTATTCAGCTGATAACAGAGACAACAGCTGTACAATGGGTGCACTGAGGGACTGTAACAGAACACAGAAAAAAAGCTGGTCATGCCTGTATCATAGTGAGCGCAGCTCTGGTGTATAATGCAGGATGTAACTCAGGATCAGTACAGGATAAGTAATGTAATGTATGTACACAGTGACCGCACCAGCAGAATAGTGAGCGCAGCTCTGGAGTATAATACAGGATGTAACTCAGGATCAGTACAGGATAAGTAATGTATGTACACAGTGACTGCACCAGCAGAATAGGGAGCGCAGCTCTGGAGTATAATACAGGATGTAACTCAGGATCAGTACAGGATAAGTAATGTAATGTATGTACACAGTGACTGCACCAGCAGAATAGTGAGTGCAGCTCTGGAGTATAATACAGGATGTAACTCAGGATCAGTACAGGATAAGTAATGTAATGTATGTACACAGTGACTGTACCAGCAGAATAGTGAGTGCAGCTCTGGAGTATAATACAGGATGTAACTCAGGATCAGTACAGGATAAGTAATGTAATGTATGTACACAGTGACTGCACCAGCAGAATAGTGAGTGCAGCTCTGGAGTATAATACAGGATGTAACTCAGGATCAGTACAGGATAAGTAATGTAATGTATGTACACAGTGACTGTACCAGCAGAATAGTGAGTGCAGCTCTGGAGTATAATACAGGATATAACTCAGGATCAGTACAGGATAAGTAATGTAATGTATGTACACAGTGACTGCACCAGCAGAATAGTGAGTGCAGCTCTGGAGTATAATACAGGATATAACTCAGGGTCAGTACAGGATAAGTAATGTAATGTATGTACACAGTGACTGTACCAGCAGAATAGTGAGTGCAGCTCTGGAGTATAATACAGGATGTAACTCAGGATCAGTACAGGATAAGTAATGTAATGTATGTACACAGTGACTGTACCAGCAGAACAGTGAGCGCAGCTCTGGAGTATAATACAGGATGTAACTCAGGATCAGTACAGGATAAGTAATGTAATGTATGTACACAGTGACTGCACCAGCAGAATAGTGAGCGCAGCTCTGGAGTATAATACAGGATGTAACTCAGGATCAGTACAGGATAAGTAATGTAATGTATGTACACAGTGACTGTACCAGCAGAACAGTGAGCGCAGCTCTGGAGTATAATACAGGATGTAACTCAGGATCAGTACAGGATAAGTAATGTAATGTATGTACACAGTGACTGCACCAGCAGAATAGTGAGCGCAGCTCTGGAGTATAATACAGGATGTAACTCAGGATCAGTACAGGATAAGTAATGTAATGTATGTACACAGTGACTACACCAGCAGAATAGTGAGTGCAGCTCTGGAATAGGATCGGTGTGTGTGTGTGTGTGTGTGTATATATATATATATATATATTATAGAGGATAATGATCTGGTGTCTCGGCCTCCACTTGTTTTATCCATGTCTCCTCCTCTCGGCTGGTTGTTATTACTTTCCTGGTCTCATTACACAGAATAGATCGCACATTCTCCTTATGTTATCAATACAGAATTTCTCAGTGGACGCAGATGAGGTTACACGTTTGGCTCTGCTACATGTTCCTACACTGCACTCTCCTTTTAACACCATGGGGGAAGTTTAAGTATTGATCATGAAAGATTAAACAATTTCTTACTACAATTACCAGCATATGTCGCTCAGTCCTTCCCACCCCCAGAGCCTGAATTATTAAGCAAGTCCTTCTGAAGTGCAAGCAGAGAAAGCGAAAAGCCTCAGACTTTCCTTCTTTAACTCTTTAATACGTGCAGCCGCTGGGTGTAGATACAACACATCTTTATGATGTTTCCACTGACTTCATGCAATTGTTTAAAGGGGACCCTTCACCACCTCCACTAACTCCAGCTCTTTGTATCCTTCAATAGACCCTGCTTCACTGGTTCTGGTACAGTTGGAATTTTATCTGTAGTCCCCACCATTCCTGAGCAATCACGCAGTTATTTTCAGAATCCATTTAGACTCTCTATAGCAGTCCTGTGCTGGAGCAGGTAGTCTGGGACCCGCCCACCTGACAGCAGATATTAACACTGATTGCTCAGGAACGGTGGGGGGTAGTGAAAAAATTCCAACTGTGCCGGAATCGGTGGGAAGCAGCCTATTTAAAGGATGTAAAGAGGTGAAGGTGGTGAAAGGTCATCTTTAAAGGGAATGTCCACCTTCAAACATTTTTTGTGGCTGCAATGGGATTCTAGCTTATTGCATCCCAAAATCTGGCACAATTTTGGCACATTGGGGCAGATTTACTAATACTAGTGCAGAATATTGGGGCAAATCTGGACAGTTTTATAATGCACCAAATTTACCACATGCTGATTGTCAATTTGGCGGGGCTTTAGACTGTCTAGTTGGTTTAGTTTGAATTTTTTTTTCCAATTTTGGTGCATCACAAGCCCCACCCCTTTCATGGCAAACCACGCCCATTTTAACAAATCACATCCTCTTTCTGGGCAATTGCAAATAGGAAGAAATTCCTATGACTTTGTTTAGGACTGATGAAATACATCAGTGTGAACAGCGGCATAAACCGCTTACGTGTTTTAGACACATCCAGTGGTGTTGGTCAAAACAAGGCACAGAAAGTATCTAAAATAGTTAATGGGGTTTTTCAAGACTTATATATTGATGACCTATGCATCAGTATGTGATCAGTGGGGTCTGACACTCAAGACCCCTGACGATCAGCTGGCTGAAGAGGGGGCGGTGCTCAGGACAAGATTTGGACATATTTATATTAAACCAATATGGCGGCCACTGTTTACTGGAAGGTTATGGCCATTACTTTATCGCTATAGGGGTATCTAACTCGTATCTTGACTCCAGGACACAGTCTACACTAGTCCGCAGTGCTGGAGAAGGGTCCAGAATAAATCGCTCCATGTCATGGAATACGAATAGTTGCGCAGAGATTAATATATTCATAAAAAGCGTTCCCTTCTCCCCCGGCCGCCAGCAGGTCCTCGCTGTTCCAGGATACACGTTACTGAAGTCATCGCCCCTCTTAATGGATATTGAACCCATGACATTCTGAGAAGTCGCCGCGGAGGAGGAATCAATGGCTCCTGCCTGGTACAATCCCATAAACTGCGGGATGTGCGCCCCGGACGCCGAGGTCAAGGCTGTTACTGCGCCTTGGCCAAATCCCTGATCAAATGTTCCATTTACGCTCTCGCTTGTTTCTCAGCACTCAGCTGCTTTCTGGGAAGAAACTAAGTAAAACTTAACATTTAACAAAATTTGTTATTGTAACATAGTTGATTTTGAGAGTCTTACATAACACGGTGAGCGGCTCTTCTGTCTGCAAGTATCGGCGGTCTGCTATAGTCACTAGTTAGTACACAGGTACGTAACGCAACAGGAGCGGAATCCATGTGGCTTCCCGAAATCTGATTGTAACATCACATACATCCCTATTGTCTCAAATGTAGGACTTTGTATCATCCGCTCTAATAAAACCCATAGAAACAGGAAATAGACTGATAGCTGGAGGACACTCCGACACTTACAGGTTCCAGAACACTGACACTTAGGGTTTCTTGAAAATTGATACCATGTCTTCTAGAACATTAACATCCAGTGTTCTAGGACCTTGACAACGAGAGGTTATAGAACACTAACACTGGGGGTTCTAGGACCTCGGCACTTTAGGTTCTAGACCAGTACATTAAAACATATGGCTCTAAAACACTGAAACTATGTCTTCTAGAACAATGACACTGGTGGGAGGGGTCTAGAACACGGTTACTCATTGACACTTTAGGACCTTGGCACTTTAGGTTCTAGACCATTGCCACTCATGTTCTAGTACATTAACACATATGGCTCTAAAACACTGAAACTATGTCTTCTAGAACATTGACACTGGTGGGAGGGGTCTAGGACACTGTTACTCATTGACACTTTAGGACCTTGGCACTTTGGTTTCTAGAACATTGCCACTCATGCCCTTACATTAACACATGGGGGCCCTAGAACACTGACACTTAGGGATACTTGAGCGCTGATACTAGGTGTTTTAGAACACTGACATCCATTGTTGTAGGCTCTTGACATTTCGGGGTTATAAAACACTGACCATGTCTTCTAGAACATTGACAATGGAGGTTTTAGGACCTTGGCACTTTAGGTTCTAGACGATTGCCACTCATATTCTAGTACAATAACACATGGGACGATTGCCACTCATATCCTAGTACAATAACACAGGCACTTCGCACTATGTCTTTTAGAACATTGCTACACCGTGTTCTAGGTCATTGACACTGTAGGGTTCTAGATCATTGTCACTCATTCTAGTATATTAACACAGCCACTTGAATTCTAGAACTCTGTCAGAGAAGTGGTGTGACCCGACATCCAATCATTATTTATTCACCGATCACAAATAGCGAGCGTGTCCTTATTTATAATTTACAGGATGTAAAAGCGCAAATTCTGGACATGGTGTTTATAAGAAGCCGGAATGTTGCATTTTCAGGGCGTTTAGTCTGAAGTACCAATTTTTAGTAGTCGTGGAGCTCACCAGCCTGAGCTCTACGGCGCCGTAACTGGCACATTGGGGGAGATGTAACATGGCTTGTACATCAGTTTTCTGGCATGCAAGGCATGAAAAAGTTGAAAAATTTTTGCAAAAATTTGAGAATTTTTCGTCTTTCACATTGCTTAACCACTTTCTTGAGAGGGGCAGAATCCACTGGCCAGATAAATGATACCTGAAATCTGTGCAAGCTACAGCTTTAAGCCCGGAATCACACATGCAGGTTTTGGTGCAGTTTTTTAAAGAAAAGGAAAATATTCTGCTGGACTCTCTTTTGGCTCAAAAAAGTGCAACAAAAACTGCATGTGTGATTCCATCCCAAAAGGTCATTGCCACCATAGAAATTAATCCCTATGATAAGCCTTAAAGGGGTAGTCCCACAAGAATAAAACATTAAAACAGACTGACAATGGGTTAAAAAGCTGCACTTACCTTGCTGATTCCCCCTCTCTCCTGTTCCAAAACTTACTACTTCCCTGCTGGTCTCTACTTCCTGTTCCATCTCAACTCAAAGGAAATGCCTGCTCAGCCAATCACTGGCCACTGTGGTGACCCGCCTCAACCAGGGATTGGCTGAGGAGCATTTCCTGTGTGTCAAGAAGGACTAGAGATGACTGAACTGGCTCATAATGAGAAAGGTTCGTTATGAACTTTCCAAAAATCTTGGGCTCATCCAAACCCCATAATATAATAAGCAGAGGCCCAGGGGAGGTGCGGAAACATAATGAACACGGATACTTATCTTTACTCACCACTCCTGGACCTCCGTTGTGGTTGTCCTAAGTCATCTGGGTGAAGTCACAGACCCTGGTGGAGGGCTGAGGCCTGAGGCCTTTAATTGAGCTTTGGCAGTCACGATGTAATGGCGCTTGCTTCCTCCACGATGGCGCAACAGATGCAGTAGTCATGACAACATATGTTACTAGCGGACCAGAAGAGGATACGTCGTCCTGTCTAGTGTAACATGGTGGTACCCTGTATTTTTAGTCCTAGGGACTGGTCCGGCCGCTGGTCCCCGGATGCTGCCTCTCTCTCTTACATTACTAATGTGCTTTGAGCCAAATCTACATTTTTGCTTTATGATGTGAAAGGAATTAATAATAGATTTCCAGTGACTGAATATCTGACGTCGCACCCAGCAACCGCTCTTTGTTATCGGCCACATGCTGGGCGCAGGGTTTCCTCCGTGCAGTAAAAAACATGTACAAATTGAGAACAAGATGGATCCTGGAGCAAAGTTTGTCAGGAAATGTGGAAGAGTTAGATGATGGATTCTGCAGCACAGTATAAGACGCCGCACATCGCCAGGAGTTATCTAGTCATATATTACTGTGTGTTCCCGAACAAGGGCTTCAAAAGCTCCATATTAAGCAGAAAAGTTTCTGAGCAGTTTTATGTCTCTGGGAGTGAAATTGCCCAAACAACCAATCAGATTCTCATTTTTTACAGCCTTCACTAGGGGGAGCCCAGGAGCTGACTGCCTACAGCCATCAGTAGGGGGAGCCCAGGAGCTGACTGCCTACAGCCACCACTAGGGGAGCCCAGGAGCTGACTGCCTACAGCCACCACTAGGGGGAGCCCAGGAGCTGACTGCCTACAGCCACCACTAGGGGGAGCCCAGGAGCTGACTGCCTACAGCCACCACTAGGGGGAGCCCAGGAGCTGACTGCCTACAGCCACCACTAGGGGGAGCCCAGGAGCTGACTGCCTACAGCCACCACTAGGGGGAGCCCAGGAGCTGACTGCCTACAGCCACCACTAGGGGAGCCCAGGAGCTGACTGCCTACAGCCACCACTAGGGGGAGCCCAGGAGCTGACTGCCTACAGCCACCACTAGGGGGAGCCCAGGAGCTGACTGCCTACAGCCACCACTAGGGGGAGCCCAGGAGCTGACTGCCTACAGCCACCACTAGGGGGAGCCCAGGAGCTGACTGCCTACAGCCACCACTAGGGGGAGCCCAGGAGCTGACTGCCTACAGCCACCACTAGGGGGAGCCCAGGAGCTGACTGCCTACAGCCACCACTAGGGGGAGCCCAGGAGCTGACTGCCTACAGCCACCACTAGGGGGAGCCCAGGAGCTGACTGCCTACAGCCACCACTAGGGGGAGCCCAGGAGCTGACTGCCTACAGCCACCACTAGGGGGAGCCCAGGAGCTGACTGCCTACAGCCACCACTAGGGGAGCCCAGGAGCTGACTGCCTACAGCCACCACTAGGGGGAGCCCAGGAGCTGACTGCCTACAGCCACCACTAGGGGGAGCCCAGGAGCTGACTGCCTACAGCCACCACTAGGGGGAGCCCAGGAGCTGACTGCCTACAGCCACCACTAGGGGGAGCCCAGGAGCTGACTGCCTACAGCCACCACTAGGGGGAGCCCAGGAGCTGACTGCCTACAGCCACCACTAGGGGGAACCCAGGAGCTGACTGCCTACAGCCACCACTAGGGAAGGGGGAGCCCAGGAGCTGACTGCCTACAGCCACCACTAGGGGGAGCCCAGGAGCTGACTGCCTACAGCCACCACTAGGGGGAGCCCAGGAGCTGACTGCCTACAGCCAACAGTAGGAGGAGCGCAGGAGCTGACTGCCTACAGCCAACAGTAGGAGGAGCGCAGGAACTGACTGCCTACAGCCAACAGTAGGGGAGCGCAGGAACTGACTGCCTACAGCCAACAGTATGAGGAGCGCAGGAACTGACTGCCTACACCCAACAGTAAGGGAGCGCAGGAACTGACTGCCTACAGCCAACAGTATGAGGAGCGCAGGAACTGACTGCCTACACCCAACAGTAGGGGAGCGCAGGAACTGACTGCCTACAGCCAACAGTAGGAGGAGAGCAGGAACTGACTGCCTACACCCAACAGTAGGGGAGCGCAGGAACTGACTGCCTACAGCCACCACTAGGGGAAGCTCAGGAGCTGACTGCCTACAGCCACCACTAGGGGGAGCGCAGGAACTGACTGCCTACAGCTATCACTAGGGGGAGCTCAGGAGCTGACTGCCTACAGCCACCACTAGGGTGCCGCCATTGCTCCAAGGAGCTCATTTGCATGTTGAGCAATATCTCAGCAATGGGGGCAACGATTCACAAGGGGAAAACATTGTTTGATTCAGTTGACCCTAACCTATCTATCTGTAGGGCTGGTTTGATATGCTGGGTCTGGTGACACTCCCTTTAAATACATAAAATGAATCCAAAGAAAGTAGCTTAAGTGATTCGAAAGAGGTGTACGACCATTAAAGGGGTTGTAGATCCATAGAGATGACCAGAATAGCAGTGATTCTGCACGACTGCTGCTCCTTTATGATCAGGGTACAAGGGATCCCATTCTCATGATCGTTGGGTGTCCCAGGATTCGTTCCCCCACAGGTCATGAGAATGGGGCCCCTTGTATCCTAATCTTAATAGAGCAGCAGTCGTGTTGCTGCTCCAGTCGCCTCTATGGGACTGCGGATAAGAAGCGGAGTACAACATTGGGCTATCTCTGGCCCCCCCCCCCATAGAGCTGAATATATCGGCAGGGACTCCATTCTCATGCGGTATTATCTTTTTCTATAAACAATACTCTGATCTTGTTGTTCTGTTTCTGCTATTGTTATTATTTTTTTTTATTAACTTTTATTACATTTTTCACATAAAAGCTGAACAATTACTGAAACTAGAAAGTCAATAGGACCCGACATATGACATTCGGCAAACAATAAAAACCAAATAAAGAAAATTCCCAATAACGATGAAGCTTTACTGAAAAGCAGAATAAGTGACAAAATATTCCCAGAATCAGAGCAATGTGAATATTCTCTGTATTCTTATGTTATATCGCAGGTAAGGAAATTCATTCATTAGGCAAAGTCATGTCATATATTTATACAGATAGACAAAGATATGGGATAGATAATAGTGATAGATATGGGATAGATACATAGTGATAGATATATAGTAATATATATGGGATAGATAATAGTGATAGATAATAGTGATAGATATGGGATAGATACATAGTGATAGATATGGGATACATAATAGTGATAGATATGGGATAGATCATAGTGATAGATATGAGATAGATACATAGTAATAGATATGGGATAGATAATAGTGATAGATATGGGATAGATAATAGTGATAGATATGGGATAGATAATAGTGATAGATATGGGATAGATAATAGTGATAGATATGGGATAGATAATAGTGATAGATATGGGATAGATAATAGTGATAGATATGGGATAGATCATAGTGATAGATATGGGATAGATACATAGTAATAGATATGGGATAGATAATAGTGATAGATATGGGATAGATAATAGTGATAGATATGGGATAGATACATAGTGATAGATATGGGATAGATAATAGTGATAGATATGGGATAGATAATAGTGATAGATATGGGATAGATACATAGTGATAGATATGGGATAGATAATAGTGATAGATATGGGATAGATAATAGTGATAGATATGGGATAGATAATAGTGATAGATATGGGATAGATCATAGTGATAGATCTGGGATAGATAATAGTGATAGATATGGGATAGATCATAGTGATAGATATGGGATAGATACATAGTGATAGATATGGGATAGATCATAGTGATAGATATGGGATAGATCATAGTGATAGATATGGGATAGATCATAGTGATAGATATGGGATAGATACATAGTAATAGATATGGGATAGATAATAGTGATAGATATGGGATAGATAATAGTGATAGATATGGGATAGATAATAGTGATAGATATGAGATAGATACATAGTGATAGATATGGGATAGATACATAGTGATAGATATGGGATAGATACATAGTGATAGATATGGGATAGATACATAGTGATAGATATGGGATAGATACATAGTGATAGATATGGGATAGATACATAGTGATAGATATGGGATAGATAATAGTGATAGATATGAGATAGATAATAGTGATAGATATGAGATAGATACATAGTAATAGATATGGGATAGATAATAGTGATAGATATGGGATAGATAATAGTGATAGATATGGGATAGATAATAGTGATAGATATGGGATAGATAATAGTGATAGATATGGGATAGATAATAGTGATAGATATGGGATAGATACATAGTGATAGATATGGGATAGATACATAGTGATAGATATGGGATAGATCATAGTGATAGATATGAGATAGATACATAGTAATAGATATGGGATAGATAATAGTGATAGATATGGGATAGATAATAGTGATAGATATGGGATAGATAATAGTGATAGATATGGGATAGATAATAGTGATAGATATGGGATAGATAATAGTGATAGATATGGGATAGATACATAGTAATAGATATGGGATAGATCATAGTGATAGATATGAGATAGATACATAGTAATAGATATGGGATAGATAATAGTGATAGATATGGGATAGATACATAGTGATAGATATGGATGATAGATACATAGTGATAGATATGGGATAGATACATAGTAATAGATATGGGATAGATAATAGTGATAGATATGGGATAGATAATAGTGATAGATATGGGATAGATAATAGTGATAGATATGAGATAGATACATAGTGATAGATATGGGATAGATACATAGTGATAGATATGGGATAGATACATAGTGATAGATATGGGATAGATACATAGTGATAGATATGGGATAGATACATAGTGATAGATATGGGATAGATAATAGTGATAGATCATAGTGATAGATATATAGTAATATATATGGGATAGATACATAGTGATAGATATGGGATAGATAATTAGTGATAGATATGAGATAGATACAGCCGTATCCTCCCTTGAAGGACCTGCACAGAAATGGTCACATGGTCTGGGGTCTGTATGTAGAGGAGGGTCTGTATTTAGAGGGGGGTCTTATCTGGGAATCTGTATAAAGGTATCTGTATATAGAGTATCAGACATGGGCAGAAGAGAGGAAAAACTTCCTAGAATTCTCCTCTTGTCAGTGTGGAAGGACCTGCACAGCATTGGTTACATGACCAGATCTGTGCAGGTCCTGAAGTCAGAGAATGGGAAGCAGAGTGTGAGCTGTTGCAGCCTCGATGCAAGTATCTGGGATCTGTATTTGTTTAAAGGGTTTTTTTGGGGGGGGAGTCTGTATTTGATAGTTCTGGTCAGGTGTCTATATGTAGAAGGGGGAATGTGTATTTAGGGGTTCCTCTCTGGGGGTAAGTATTGATGAGCATCTGTATATCGAGGTATCTGTATTAGGGGAAGTTTGTATGGAGGTCTGTTTTTTGGAGGGGGTCTTTAGGGTTTTTTGTATGGAGGTCTGATTTGTGTTTAGGTGGGGACCTGTATATAGAAATATTTATATCAAGGGGAGTTTTTAAAGGGGTCTGTATTTAGGGGCTCTTGAGTAGGAGTTTGTATGTATTTAGGAGGATTTGTATTTTGGGGGGGTCTTGTACTTTGAAGGTTCTGATCTGTGGTCTGGATTTATTTTGGGGCACAGATTTGTTCAATGTTTTGGAGTTCACTCCTTAGTCCTTTGCAATAAGATCATCAGTGTTGTGTCCTGCATAATAGACCACTTTTTAATGCAATTTTGGTTGGTTGTCTCAAAGAGGTTTCACAATAGATAAATACGAGATAGATAAAGAGAAAGATAGATATGAGATATATAGATAGAGAGATAGATAGAGAGAGATAGATAGATAGATAGATAGATAGATATGAGATATATAGATAGAGAGATAGATAGATAGATATGAGATAGATATTAGATAGATAGATAGATTATAGATAAGACTAAGCTGCTGTCCCCCTATGAGCCTGCACAGGCTCTCTCTCTTTTGAGGCTCTATATCATCCACCACAATTTTCTTGCCTTCCTCAGTTTATATAACATCGGTTCATTCTCTCCGTACATCGCCACCTTCTATTCGCCATCGTTGCATGAAATTAATGGCCGCTGAGTCGTCACAAACAAGCGGAGCGGCGAGGCGGAGGATTCTGGGCAATAATCACAATCATCCTTGGGTATGGATGTAGGATACATGTGGCGCGGCGATGTGGACAGGAATGATGAGAGGGATGTGTGTTGTGCCGCTGAGGTCCCTGACAGTGAAGTCTCATGTTTTATTCTCTCAGTGTGGCGGTTATTGTTCATCCGCTATTCTGAGACGCTCGCACACATCTTCCCCTCTCCGTCTCTGTACGGCTGGCAGGTCTCCTTCACACAGAGCCCCCGAAATTACCAGTGATTAAAGGAGGAGGGACACCGCTTGTTACCGCTCTCTATCCGCCCACTGACTCGATAGAAGGAAGCCTTGCATCGTGTCAATCATTTTCATACGGAGATGTCAAGAACTCTTTTTTTTTTTTTTTGGCGGTCTTTTTATAGGGGGTTAGATCTGAATAGTGAGAATTTATAGAAGCTGAAGGGGATCTGATGTAGGAAATTACAGTGTCTTAAGGTGACAGTAAGGAGGCAGCACCTATAGTATGTATCTGATGTTGTCTTACACTCAGTGATGCCATGGGCAGTACCTTCTATTGGCGCCACCTTGCATGGCATACCGTCATGTAGTGCACAAGTAACTATACAATACAGTGACCAATTATAAGGTCATATACAACATGTTATTGTATTACCAGACATGTCAACTCACTCCTTCCTGACCCTCACAGGTCAATATTCCCTTTCACCCATTAGTATTCACAGCCCTGTGACATCAGCATCGTTGCGATGAATACTAATGAAGACACTGCTTGAGGATCTCTTATTTATTTCATTAGGTTTGTCCTGGTGTATGAGAGGCAGGCACCCTAATAGATGAGCCACAGGCTCATCTGTAGTCACTGGGAGAAAATCTCTTTACATGCGTAATATGCTGCTGTATATCTATATGACGTACATTGTATATTTTGAGCATGGAGATATATCTCCATATACCAGGATATTGCGCATTTAAAGACAAATACCATCAAGGCTTTGGTCAGAGAAATCCTTCCATAGACAACAGATGAGTCTGTGGCTCAACTCTTAGGCTCTCTGCCCTACATTACTAGGAGATCTTTGCATCATGTGATCCAATGCGATCTAACCCTTGAAGCCATTGCTGAGGGAGCGATATAACCATGTCCTCTGTAAGTAATAGGTGTCTCCAGGATGGCAGTGACAGCTCAGGATATTATATGCACAGTTATAAGAATTGCTGACTTACGCGTCTTGACCTTCTTCTGTCTCGTTCCTATGGGGAGCTGCTGTACATGTTGTACTTGATTTGGATTAGACCGCAGGCTACTTCTCACCTCAGGCTCCTGTCCCCACACCTAAGGGCAATAGAAACCAGGCTCCAAAAAAATCAGTTCAGTTCAGTGACTTGTTGTATCACACGGAATAAACTGCTGCAAAATGCCATCAATTATTGACAAGGATGTTATCAATTAAAGCTATACTACATACAAAACCCTTCAAGGGAACCTGTCCATGAGAGATCTGCCTTAAAGGGGACTTATCACTTCTCCTGATATGTCTATTCCAATAAATACTCATATTTACCATTAAATAATACTTTCTTACAATGTTGCATTGCACTGCCCCTCTGTTATTCCTCCTGTAAATATCTGAATACATTAACAGCTGGCTATTTGCCGTTTGCTTGTCAATAGGAAGAGTCCCTATGTCATCTTGTTCATTTTTTTTTTTTAAAGTACTAAATCCTGCAATTTTCACTGTGGCCGCTAAACCTAATAATAGACACTTGCCAATTCTGTAGAGATTTTCTTGGCAGCAGTCACCTCATATACATCACAGACAGGACTACCATAAAAGATAACACCTCTATAGATAACACCACTTAGCCATCATTACATCACTACCGACAATGATGATGTCACAGCTTATCTCCCTGCACAGAGCATGTCTAGAAAACTCTCCCATAGACCTCAATGAGTCTGTCCCAGACTATTGCTGCCTATGGCCATGACTGTGCTGTAAAGCATATCACTAAATGCTGTTAACAGACCAGAGGAGGAGCTTAGAAAAGATGTCCGCCTCTATAATATAATATACATAAAATAAAATAAAAAATCAAAATAAAAACAGATTAGACAAAGGTGACAGATCTCACTATCTGGTTTTAATAAATAAATAAAAATAACGGTGACATTTTTTTTTTTTAAAGAAAGTCACATTGTTGGTTAGTAGCCACACATATTACCTGCAGTGGCCACTACAGGACAAGTGTGGTATTACATGGAGCACGGTAATGGATGACCATATAATACTGTACATGGTCTAGTTCAGTCAGCCAGAGCAAGAGCAAGTTCTCTTATTGTCTCTCCTTTCTAAGCGGACCCCTATATAATGTCTTTATATCCCTAAATACAATATATATATTCTATCTATCTATCTATCTATCTATCTATCTATGTATATACCATATATGTATTTATATATTATATGTTTTATCAATGTTTTTTTCCCCATCTCTCGCTGGAATCTTTCCTGCGTCTTGCACTTACACGTGTCTCATGTGCACAGCTGGCGTGCCATGCTCCACATTGGGTCACACACTGCAGTTGATCCGCAGCACACAGCGCCTGTCATCTATTTCCACAAATGATCGGCGATATAAGGACATGTTCCTGTCTTCTCCCTCTCTAATGGGCCCCCGGGGGGATGGTGTGACCCCTGGCACCAGCTTTCATGTGATTCTCATGTATTTCATAACAAGTGGGTGGCTTAGAGGGAAAGCCAGATATATGGAGCACATGTTATATCTGTGTAGATCTGAGGACGTGTAAATATATTTGGAAGGCGATGTTCACCGGAGGCCGGGATTAATATTCCCATCAGTCTGACACTTTATGTACAATTTAATTTCCAAGCCCGAGAAATATACAAGTCATGAATTATACATGAAATAAGACACAGGCGGGAATATTTCTATATTTTTGCATACTGTCAATGCATTTAGTATAATCATCATGGACACCCTATGGTTATATAAACCCTCTTCCTAATGTTGGCCTGCACCACTGAATACCATGTTATTTTCAATGGGATTGCTTAAGCAATTCCCAAAATTCATTCGCAAGTCATCAGAGTCTGATGCAAGGATGGACTTTGCAGCTCGGGACCCAGGTGGCAACCCCAGAACAAGGTGCCAGAAAATAGAAGAACTTGCAGGCTCAGGACCAGACCAGAAACCCTATTGTGGGCAGAGAGAGTAATACACAAGCCAAGGTGAAAAACCAAAAAGGTACAAGAAGAGTTAAAATGAAAGCAGAGGAATAGAAATCCAGGCCATGGTCATGTCAAGAAGACAGGGATGAGCGTGTAATTTTGGGGACCCGAAGCAAAATTATGTCTGGGGGTTCTCCTAATACAAACTTATAGGTCAGGCCCATTCTGTTCTGCAACTGCCCATCCATTTGCACATCAAAAAATCCCCCTTTAATGGCCCTTTAATTTACTGGGGCCCATATAATATACTGCCTCCTTAACTGCCCCCCACGCAAAATATTGCCCCCTTTTATGGCCCCCACACAGTACGTTGCCCCTTTTTTGGCCATCATATTAGGAAACCGAAGTGGACGTGGCCTGAACAGGAGCGGTGATGTGCGAGTAAAATAGCAGCCACTACCTGTTTAGATAATCCAGTAGGTAGGGGATGATTTAAGATAACAAAAATGCCATAACACAACCCACTGCTGTAGGGTCCCCTGATCTTCAGGACCCCATATAATTCATTATGGCCAAACTCATCCCTGGTCACAGATTAAGCCAAATCAGCAATAAAGGGATTAACCAGGAAGACAAGCCAAAATCAGGGAAAAGTCCTGGAAGGGAGTCCAAAGCCTAGAGAACATAGAGCCTAGAAAACTAATGTAATCACAGGCAACTGAGTAAGGAAAGTGTCAGGTTAAAATAACCCAACTCAGTCCTGGATTAGATGCTGAACTAGAGCCCTGATTGAACCTCCAACCTCTGACTGGCTGAACAGACATAGCCAAAGTTTGACTGGTAGGTATAGCAACCTATACCTACATTGGAGATGCTCCCTACAGTGTGATGGGTTACAGGTATATACACTGGAGACGCTCCCTACAATGTGATGGGTTACAGGTATATACACCAGAGACGCTCCCTACAATGTGACGGGTTACAGATATATACACCGGAGACACTCCCTACAATGTGATGGGTTACAGGTATATACACTGGAGACGCTCCCTACAATGTGACAGGTTACAGATATATACACTGGAGATGCTCCCTACAATGTGATGGGTTACAGGTATATACACTGGAGACGCTCCCTACAATGTGACAGGTTACAGTATATACACTGGAGATGCTCCCTACAATGTGATGGGTTACAGGTATATACACCGGAGACGCTCCCCACAGTGTAATGGGTTACAGGTATATACACTGGAGACGCTCCCTACAATGTGAGGGGTTACAGGTATATACACTGGAGACGCTCCCTACAGTGTGACGGGTTACAGGTATATACACCGGAGACGCTCCCTACAGTATGACGGGTTACAGGTATATACACCGGAGACGCTCCCTACAGTGTGACGGGTTACAGGTATATACACTGGAGACGCTCCCTATTGTGACGAGTTACAGGTATATACACCGGAGACACTCCCCACAGTGTAATGGGTTACAGGTATATACACTGGAGATGCTCCCTACAATGTGATGGGTTACAGATATATACACCGGAGACGCTCCCTACAGTGTGACGGGTTACAGGTATATAGTAGTATAATGTTGTACCGTGTTAGCCATTGAAAGTAGTGGAAGAGTGAAGAAATCAGGCGATACCTTTTAGAGGCTAACTGAGTATATTTATAAGTAAGCTTTCAGGAGTGCTCGCTCCCTTCATCAGACATGGTGTGATACAAGAACTGAAAATTAACAGATTTTTATACACATGGTTTTCAAAGCATTTTGGATTCTTTAAAAAAAATGCAATCTAAGTAGAGAAGTTATTTACAACAGGTCAAAAAAACAGTCTGGAAACTTGTGGTGCGTGACGGAGGGATCAGTAATTCTTGCTGTTATCTGTTTGCTATCAGGAGGTGATTTGTGTCCCTCACAGGTCATACATAGTGTGATTTGAAGCTGGCATGAATATTGAGTTCAGTTCATGGTTCATGCATAGTGTGACATGAAGCTGGCATGAATATTAAGTCCAAATTGCAGAGTTTGAAATTTTTGCATAAATTTATACTCCCATTCTTTTCTTTTCTCCTGTGTCTTAAAATGTCCCATTAAAACCACAACCCGCAAATTTTCAATAGAGTGGTTTTCTCCGGAGAAATGTGCGGCCACTGGGAGATCGGTTCTGCTGTTATTAATGGTGGATCTGTGTGAGTTCATTCGCTGACTGAGTCTCTGCCCTGTTTCCCCCACATAGAGGCCTGTGGTGGGACATTGCACACACATTATGAGGTACACCACATTGGAAGACCTGCAGGAAAATGTCCCCCTAATTCTGTGCACCTGTTGTGACTGTGGGATAGGTACACTGTCAGCGGTGTGGATGTGCTTGCAGGTCATGCACCTTTTATCTAGGCAAGGTGAGGAGCCATTTTCAGTTGGGGCCTTCAGGGAACTCCGGACGATAATACGCCTCAGGTTTGGTGGTTGTCGAAAGGAAAGGAGAGGGGGGACTGGAAATATGTCCTTGAGCCTGTTGTCCCTATGTAGCACAGGTTGGAGCTCCTTGGCAATCCTTCGTAGGATCTCCAGCTGTGGGTTGTAGGTGACTACTAGGGGCACTCGGGCATCTTTCTGGGTCTCTCTATATGTGAGCAGACTGTCTCTGTTAATGGCTGCCGCTTTGTTCAATTGGTTGTCTGTTACTTTTGGTTTGTATCCCAATCTGAGAAATTTCATCCTCAGATCCAGGAGGTGCTTGTCCAGGTCTGTTTTGTCGGAGCAAATACGATTGTATGGTATAGCCTGGCTGTAGATTATAGATTGTCTTGTGTGCTTGGGGTGGAAGCTGTCGTTTCTCAGGTAGGCCGTTCTGTCTGTGGGTTTGTGGTATATCGATGTGAGTAGCCGGTGGTCTTTAATGTATATTGTGGTATCCAGAAAGTGAATTTCACTCCCTGAATAGCTAAGTTTAAGGTTGATGGTCGGGTGAAAGTCATTGAAGTCATTATGGAATTGAAGTAGGGCCTCCTCACCTGCAGTCCAGATGACAAGGATATCATCGATATAACGAAGGTAAATCATAGGTTTGGTGGCGCATGTTGATAAATATGTTCCTTCCATTTCTGCCATAAAGAGATTTGCATATTGGGGTGCACATCTGGTCCCCATTGAAGTTCCCGTTCGCTGTAGATATAGATCCTCTCCAAAGGTAAAATAGTTGTGGCTAAGGATGAATTGTATGAGCTGCGTTACTGGTTCTGTTGGGAGGTTTTGTTTTGCCAGGTGTACCCGACATGCTGCAACTCCATCCTTGTGGGGAATGTTGGTATACAGGGATTCCACATCCATGGTGGCCAAAATGGTACCCTCAGGTAGAGGGCCCAGGGCATTCAGTTTGTTAAGAAGGTCAGTGGTGTCCTGGATATAGCTTGGAGTATCCCTGACAAGGGGTTTTAGGAGATTTTCCACCCAACCTGAGATGTTTTCTGTCAGTGTCCCAATGCCAGAAATGATAGGCCTCCCAGGGTTGCCATCTTTGTGTATCTTTGGGAGCATATAGAAGCAGCCCGGTCTGGGATCTTGTGGGATAAGTCCTTTTACCTGATTCTGGATCTGGACTGGAAACTCCTTGATCATACTCTTTAGTTCTTTCATATAGGCCTCTGTGGGATCACTTCCAAGTTTGGAGTAATGGATGGGATTTGACAGTTGCCTGTTTGCTTCCTGGATATAGTCTGAGGTGTTCATTATGACTATTGCGCCCCCTTTGTCAGCCGGTTTTATTATTATATCCTGATTTTCTTTCAGTGAAGTAATAGCCTTCTGTTCCTGCAGGGGTTACAGGTATATACACCGGAGACGCTCCCTACAGTGTGACGGGTTACAGGTATATACACCGGAGACGCTCCCTACAGTGTGACGGGTTACAGGTATATACACTGGAGACGCTCCCTATTGTGACGAGTTACAGGTATATACACCGGAGACGCTCCCCACAGTGTAATGGGTTACAGGTATATACACTGGAGATGCTCCCTACAATGTGATGGGTTACAGGTATATACACCAGAGACGCTCCCTATTGTGACGGGTTACAGGTATATACACCGGAGACGCTCCCCACAGTGTAATGGGTTACAGGTATACACTGGAGATGCTCCCTACAATGTGACGGGTTACAGGTATATACACTGTAGACGCTCCCTACAATGTGACGGGTTACAGATATATACACCGGAGACGCTCCCCACAGTGTGATGGGTTACAGGTATATACACCGGAGACGCTCCCTACAATGTGACGGTTTACAGGTATATACACTGGAGACGCTCCCTACAGTGTGACGGGTTACAGGTATATACACTGGAGACACTCCCTACAATGTGACGGGTTACAGGTATATACACTGGAGACGCTCCCTATTGTGACGGGTTACAGGTATATACACTGGAGACACTCCCTATTGTGACGGGTTACAGGTATATACACTGGAGATGCTCCCTACAATGTGATGGGTTACAGGTATATACACCGGAGACGCTCCCTACAGTGTGACGGGTTACAGGTACAGTGCTGGCCAAAAGTATTGGCACCCCTGCAATTCTGTCAGATAATACTCAATTTCTTCCAGAAAATGACTGAATCACAAATGCTTTGGTAATAATATCTTCATTTAATTTGTCTTCAATGGAAAACCACAAAAAGAATTGTCAAAAAGCCAAATTGGATATAATTCCACACCAAACATAAAAAAGGGGGTGGACAAAAGTATTGGCATCCTTTGAAAAATCATGTGATGCTTCTCTAATTTGTGTAATTAACAGCACCTGTTACTTACCTGTGGCACATAACAGGTGGTGGCAATAACTAAATCACACTTGCAGCCAGTTGAAATGGATTAAAGTTGACTCAACCTCTGTCCTGTGTCCTTGTGTGTACCACATTGAGCATGGAGAAAAGAAAGAAGACCAAAGAACTGTCTGAGGACTTGAGAAGTAAAATTGTGAGGAAGCATGAGCAATCTCAAGGCTACAAGTCCATCTCCAAAGACCTGAATGTTCCTGTGTCTACCTTGCGCAGTGTCATCAAGAAGTGTAAAGCCAATGGCACTGTGGCTAACCTCCCTAGATGTGGACGGAAAAGAAAAATTGACGAGAGATTTCAACGAAAGATTGTACGGATGGTGGCTAAAGAACCTCAACTAACATCCAAACAAGTTCTAGCTGCCCTGCAGTCCAAGGGTACAACAGTGTCAACCCGTACTATCCGTCGGCGTCTGAATGAAAAGGGACTCTATGGTAGGATACCCAGGAAGACCCCACTTCTGACCCAGAGACATAAAAAAGCCAGGCTGGAATTTGCCAAAACTTACCTGAGAAAGCCAAAAACTTTTTGGAACAATGTTCTCTGGTCAGATGAGACAAAAGTAGAGCTTTTTGGGAAAAGGCATCAACATAGAGTTTACAGGAAAAAAAAAAGAGGCCTTCAAAGAAAAGACCACGGTCCCTACAGTCAAACATGGCGGAGGTTCCCTGATGTTTCGGGGTTGCTTTGCTGCCTCTGGCACTGGACTGCTTGACCGTGTGCATGGCATTATGAAGTCTGAAGACTACCAACAAATTTTGCAGCATAATGTAGGGCCCAGTGTGAGAAAGCTGGGTCTCCCTCAGAGGTCATGGGTCTTCCAGCAAAACACACTTCAAAAAGCACTAGAAAATGGTTTGAGAGAAAGCACTGGAGACTTGTAAAGTGGCCAGCAATGAGTCCAGACCTGAATCCCATAGAACATCTGTGGAGAGATCTCACAATGGCAGTTTGGAGAAGGCGCCCTTCACATCTCAGGGACCTGAAGAAATTTGCCAAAGAAGAATGGTCTAAAATTCCAGCAGAGCATTGTAAGAAACTCATTGATGGTTACCGGAAGCGGTTGTTCACAGTTATTTTGTCTAAAGGTTGTGCTACCAAGTATTAGGCTGAGGGTGCCAATACTTTTGTCTGGCCCATTTTTGGAGTTTTGTGTAAAATGATCAATGATTTGACTTTTTTTTCATTCTCTTTTGTGTTTTTTCATTGCAAGCAAAATAAATGAAGATATTATTACCAAAGCATTTGTGATTGCAATCATTTTCTGGAAGAAATTGAGTATTATCTGACAGAATTGCAGGGGTGCCAATACTTTTGGCCAGCACTGTATATACACTGGAGACGCTCCCTACAATGTGATGGGTTACAGGTATATACACCGGAGACGCTCCCTACAGTGTGACAGGTTACAGGTATATACACCGGAGACGCTCCCTACAGTGTGACGGGTTACAGGTATATACACTGGAGACGCTCCCCACAGTGTAATGGGTTACAGGTATATACACTGGAGATGCTCCCTACAATGTGATGGGTTACAGGTATATACACTAGAGACGCTCCCTATTGTGACGGGTTACAGGTATATACACTGGAGACGCTCCCTATTGTGACGGGTTACAGGTATATACACATTCGCCACGTATCAGCCTATTTCACTCTGCAGGATCAGAGATCTAATGAAGCTTGAAATTAAGATAATCGATCCTCGCGCTAAAGAGAAACTTGTTAGAGAGGGAAATGGAAAAGCTGCGTCTGTGCAAATACAAAGAGAATACAAAATACTGGAGGACGTGCGAGCCTCAGATGGAAGAAGTCAATAGTATAGAACTGATATATATCCACACCATAGGCTTGTATATCTATATGACCCAAGATTATCCAGCTCATCACAGACCGGCCATCTGTCGCTGGGTTCTATCAACAACTACAGGAGGGGACTGGGAAATACCACTTCTGCCTACCTACAGCCACCATTAGGGGGCACTGACTGAATTGTGTTTTTTGCAACCTATAACAGTATGCAGTGAGCGCCCTCTAGTGATGGCTGCAGGAAGGCAGAATGTTATATTCTGAATTGTCCATTCCAGATCAGTGGGACCTGGAACCCCTGCCGATCAGCTGATTAAAGGGGCCATGATCCAGCAAGCAGTGCAGCCCCTTAATTATCAGGCACATTGCCTCTGGCCACTGATCCTCATAATAGTCTGACACTTCCTGTTCTGTAGAGATCACTACTCAGCAGCCATCTTATTATCCCAGGCAGTATTACAAGAACAGGTAATGCCTATATAAAGATTTCACAGGATCAACCACAATAGGTGACGGTACAGCTCCTGTCCCTTCCTGCACAGCGACAGGTCACAGAACATGCCCACAACACTCTCCCATAGAAGTTAATAGATGGTGGTCACTGTTCACCTTTTCTCCCTCCCTGAACAGTGACAGGAAACAGAGCATGTCCACAACAATCTCCCATAGAAGTCAATAGATGGTGGTCAAAGCTCACCTCCTCTTCTTCCCATAACAGTTGCCTCTGCAAAGGTCAGATAGCATGTCCACAATACCCTCCCATAGAAGTCAATAGATGGTGGTCACTGTTCACCTTTTCTCCCTCCCTGAACAGTGACAGGAAACAGAGCATGCCCACAACAATCTCCCATAGAAGTCAATAGATGATGGTCACTGCTCACCTCTTCCTGCACATTGACAGATCACAGAGCATGCCCACAACATTCTCCTATAGAAGTCAATAGATGATGGCCACTGCTCATTTCTGCCCCCTACCTGCACAGTGACCCTTGTACAGGTCATAGAGCATGACAACAGAACTTTCCCACAAAATTCAATAAATGATGATTGACGTTCACCTATTTCCCCTCCTTGCACAATTACCTCTGCACTGTCACAGAGCATGCCCACAACACTCTCCCATAGACCTCCTATGGTCCATGTGCCGCGTTAACAGCAGCTCAGACGAGATGGCCGACCCCATAACAATGTACATTACATAGCATAAAAATCTACAACCAGCAAATAAAAACAAATTAGAAAATGTAACATGGTATCAATATATGGTTTATATAGGTGATGCTGTATTTCCTGCAAGCGAAAACCAACAGCCCCATGTAACTGAGCTGTATTATTCAGGTATGTTCTTTCATTGCGTCTTGTGTATATGGCGCCTTCTGTGCGGAGTCACCTATGACCGCCATATGGTGCAGCTCATTACAGAAGATACTATTGATGCGCTATAGATTGCACAACTATAGATGCATAAAAGATTTTCTCTACGATTAACCGCCATGCTGATAAATAATTGTCCGCGTCGTTATCGGATTCCATATGTTACGTATATATTAATTACTTCTCAGCAGGGATACATACGGTCAATTAGCCGACAGATTCATTACTGCAGCACTTACAGAAGAATCCCTGAATCTTAGATTTACTGGCATGGCATAAGATTACTCTTCATCATCTATGGTATGGGGTTATTAGACATATTATAGTTGTTGGTTTTATTATTATTATTATTTATTTATATAGCACCATTAATTCCATGGTGCTTTACATTATTATATTAATTCCATGGTGCTTTACATTTGAGAGTAAACATACAGTACACGAAATATACAAAACAGATAATACTAACAGTGATCACTGGTACAGTGGGATAGAGGGCCCTGCCCGCAAGGGCTTACAATCTATAAGGGAAGAGGGATAGAGACACAGAAGTGAGGGTAGAGACTGTACAGAGGGTGGTGCGGTGACAGTAGTGTTATTGGAGGTTGTAGGCCTTCCTGAATAGGTGAGTCTTCAGGGCCTTCTTGAAGCTTGTGATTGTGGGGGACAGTCTTATGTGTCTTGGTATTGAGTTCCAGAGTATGGGGGATGCACGGGAGAAGTCTTGGAGACGATTGTGTGAGGAGTGAATAAGAGCAGAGCGGAGTAGGAGGTCTTTGGAGGATCGGAGGTTACTTGCGGGCAGGTAGCGGGAGATTAGGACGGAGATATATGGAGGGGACAGGTTGTGGATGGCTTTGTATGTCAGTGTTAGTAATTTGAACTCTATTCGCTGGGCGATGGGTAGCCAGTGAAGGAATTGGCAGAGGGGAGCGGCCGATGAAGAACGGGGGGAGAGGTGTATTAGGCGAGCAGGTAAGTTTGGTTCCATTAACTTTGATTGATATGGTTATCTGGGGCTCTAACAGCAGGCAAGGTGGCGCTATTGTACCTCCATAGATTCACATGGCCATAGGTTCTGTCCGATCTGCCATGATCATAACCAAATGTCTACCATACTGTTCATGTAAAGTCACAAAGGAGGCAAGTGGTGAGCTGCATTTCTTACAGTCTTTGCCACCAGGGGGAGCTCACTGCATGCAGATTTTTAAATTGTGTTTAATTACTAGCGCCTCCTAGTGGTGGCTAATTCACATAGAATTTTATCATGTAACGCCACTTTAACTTTGAACTAGTTTGGATAAATTTTTACCGTGACCACAGTATATAAAGGAGAGCAGGGAAACTGGAGCCCTCTGTCTGGAAAATGCAGTTTTCTCCAGGGAGTGTTTTATTTATTTATTTTTTACTTACTTAGGGTCCCGGGCTGATATCGGTCCTGTGTTACGGGGTCGGAAACAGCATCCAGCCCCCAGATTGCTCCCTCTCCTCCATCTTCTGCTTTTTTACCACTAGTTACCTGGACTTTGGGGTCTGGAGGAGACAGACATACAGCACTAAAAAACCCCTGGGCGAAATAACTAAAAAAATTTACAATATAATGTTTATGTACATCCCTGTCTATGGAGGCTTCCAAAAAGTTCCTGATGCCTACAGTCATGTTGACCAGAATTTTACTCAAATAGTTGTCAGACATGTTGTCAGGCAGTATTCCTTATTTGTGCCACATTCAATATCAATTGATATTGGGGCAACTCAAAAACTTAAGGGGTTTTAGGAGAGTACAAAAAAAAAAAAAATCCAGAAACAGCAGCACTTGTGTCCATAGGCTCAGTCTCATTCACATATATAAAGACTTGCAATACCAGTCACAGCCTATAGTTACAAGTGGCGCTTTTTCTGGAACTGAAGACTTGTTTTCGTGCAAACCATTTTGACAAATGGTCCTTATTTTATCCATGTAGATAGTGAGTGGGAAGAATTCTGCTTTTACATCCCAGGATTTTTTTATACTATTTAATGACTTCATTTACACCTCCATAGAGAAGCCCGAGAGCGAGCCTTGGCGGTAATTTCAGCAAGACGTCTTCAAGGAACACAGAAATATGCAATTCCATGAATATTATCAAATCAAGTGTTTGTGCTGGAGCGTGTCTGAATGTCGTCTTGCCGACAGGATTAATATAATATAGAAATGACGCTAGAGCAGGCGGCGTGGACAGAAAAATATTAAATGAAGGGAAACGGCCTCGAATAGCTGCACCACAGTCCCGATTATAGTGCATGGTAAGGGGGCATTGCTTGATACTTGGAAGGGGTACAGCACTTAAAGGGAATGTGTCACCTGAAAATTACCTATTTTTTAAAACAATTTTATGTTGAACATATTTTTAAGAATTTTTGATAATTCAAACAAAAATTTTCCATGTCGGTATAATTTTTTCTAAATTTTGCAATTTTCACTAGGACCACTAAGCCTAACAATAGACGGACATTTGCCAATTCTGTAGGGGGTTTTCTTTGTAGCAGTCACCTCCTTTAAACATCACATACAGGATTACAATAAAAGATAACACCTCTATAGATAACATCACTGACCCATCATTACTTCAGTACTGACAAAAGATGATGTCACATCCTCCCCCTCCCTGCGCAGAGCATGTCTAGAAAACCCTCCTATAAAACTCAATGAGTCAGCTCCAGACTATTGCTGCTTATGGCCATGAGACTGCTGTAAAGCATATCACTAAGTGCTGTTCACAGAGCAGAGGAGAAGCTCAAGCAAGATGGCCGCCCCCATAATCATGGACAGAAAACGGAATAAAAAAAATCTACAGTCAGAAAATAAAAAAATGCATTTGAATAAAATTGATAGTTTTTAATTATCACTTGGCATAACAAGGCTGCAAAATGAGTCTTAAAGGGGATGTGTTAAAAAAAAAAATGGATGTTTCTGGGAGGACTTGCAGGGTTAATAGTGTCATGTAGGGCCCTTTAATATGAGCAGAAACATACCTTTATGGCCACAAACTGATGAAGCAATAATCATCTATTTATGAATATGCAAATCAGTCTGCAAGTGCATCAGGGCGGGGCTTGATCTGCCAGATATTCCTACAGACAGTTCAAGTACTCTAAAGGCTCTCTAAAATTGCTGCCCAGTATCACCCCTTTAGCAGTCAATGACATTTTCAGCCTCTGCCTGTGTCACAACATATCTGGTTTAATAGGGCCCGCCCTTGATGCACTTGCAAACTGATTTGCATATCCATAAAAAGATGATTATCTCTGCATTGCTTCATCGGTTTGTGGCCATAAAGGTAAGTTTCTGCTTCTATTAAAGGCCCCTACACAGCTCTATTATTGTTTTGGGAGACATTTTGGTCCTAATGTACCCCTTTAAATGGCTGGCGTGTAATACTACATTTCACCTGTAGAGGCCGCTGCAGTGAAAACATGTGTCTTACCATAAATCCTTTTTTATATCACCATAAGTATTATGTTCCAGAGCGGCTTGCGTTCATCCAGAATAATATGAAGCTTCACGTCCTTCAGTTTATTTGTCATCATCTGAATCTCATCAAAAGGACTGAACCTCCGTCACCCGCACCGCCCACGGGCTGCGCCGTTGCCGTGGGTAATTTTAAAAGTCCTGACGCTGACAATCTGTGTTTACCTCCATATAATGAGGCCAAACCAAATCGAAGCAGACGCGGGAAGGGTCAGTCTCCGTTTTTGTGCCCCCGTCTGCCCTTTCGTTACTATTGAATCGCCCAAAACTGTATCTGTGCAAAGGATATTTACATGAGCAAAGATCAAGAACAATCCGAGGATTTTCACATCCGCCTCGGCCTATTGAAGCATAATGAGGTATCACGTTTCCTAATGACTACAGGTGTTGTGCTATATTTACACAAGGAGGACGTTTCGGTCAGGGAGGAATATCTGAAAGTAACGTTCGGGAAGGAGGATGGCGTTCTACATGCTGGGTTCATTATCATGGAGATATAAATAGCAGATCCGACTGTTTGCGATTCGCTGAAAAGACACTTAGAACAATACACACATTGTTATGTGCTACAATGAGGCCTTAAAGTGCATCTCCATGTTTTTGCCATTCTGACATTTTCAGGTCCAAAATTCTGCGCCGATTTATTTCTTAATATATCTTTATAATGGGCAGAGCTCTGTTTTTGTGATACAGAGCTCCAAATCCTCTGCATAGACATACAATTAAATAATAAAAGAATGTCTGCCTGCTGCCACCACTAGAGGGAGCTCATCCGTTTACTGTATACTGATTTACTATAGAGTTCATAGTACAAACAGTCTACAGTCAGCTCCTGAGCTCCCTCTAGTGGTGCCTGCAAGCAGACCGCATGATATTTTACATAATCTATGTAGGGGATATGCTTCACCACCTGGAAAAAGATATTAAGAAATGAGAATATTAAACCTATTTAGTTAAAAAAAAAATCCTGCACTTTGCCGTAACGTGTTGTTAAGAAATAGTCTAAGTGCTTGGCAGTCACATAATTCACCGGGTCAGCGGAGCGTGTACTGGGAAAAATAATTCCTCCACACTATCAGTACCCTCATTTGTAATACGGCGATTGATGGCTTTTTCCATTATCTAGAATAGGCTGAAGAAATCCATTATCTTCTATGAAAAGATCAGATGGCCAATAACAAAGGGGCTGTGTAAAAGTAGAAAATAAGATTTATTTGTCAGAAACAGCGCCCCTCTTGTCCTTAGTTTGTGTCTGGTATTGCATTCCATACCCATTCAAGTGAATATTGATGAGCTGCAATACCAGACACAACCCAGAGAAAGAGGGGCGCTGTTTCTGGTAAACAAACTGATATATAAAACCCCTATAGGGTTGAATAAATATAATAATAATAATAGTCCTTTAATAGTCCCACAATGGGGAAATTCAGTGTGTTACAGCAGCAAAGATAAGATAAGATAAGCAGATACAAATACAAATACAACATGTACAGGAATGTTCCAAGGTGAGAGGCATTACATTAATAGCAGACAGACAGATAGGACGTAGCAGAGGGGGGGGGGGGGGGATATAACAGGCAGAGAGATATTTCAGTTCTCTGTGTGTAATGATCTCCGCTTAGGTCGGTGTTGGTTGTACAGCCTAACCGCGGTGGGGTAGGAAAGACTTCCGATAGCGCTCCTTCTCACACCTAGGGTGGAGCAGTCGGTCACTGACAGTACTGCCCAGCGCGATCACAGTCTCATGCATGGGATGGGACTTCTTCTTCTGCATGGAGCTCACCACGGACAGTATCCTTCTGTCACCCACCACCTGCACTGGGTCCAGTGGGCTCCCCAGGACAGAGCTGGCCCTTCTAATCAGCTTGTCAAGTTTATTTCTGTCCCTGGTTGATATACTGCTCCCCCAGCAGGCCACTCCAAAGAAGATGGCTGATGCCACTACCGAGTTGAAGAAAGTTCTAAGAAGTGCCCCCCGGATTCCAAAGGCTCTCAGCTTCCTAAGCAGGTAGAGCCTGCTGTGGCCCTTCCTGTACAGGGCCTCCATATGATCTGCCCAGTCCAGCTTATTATTAAGGAGCAAACCCAGGTACTTATAGGTGTTCACAATCTCGATGCCCGTCCCCAGGATGTCCACTGGTTTAGGAGGGCTTCTGCCTTTGCGGAAGTCCACCACCATCTCCTTGGTCTTCCCCGCGTTAATCTTCAGGTGGTTCCGGTGGCACCAGTCCACAAAATCCTGGTTCAGTTCTCTGTACTCCCTGTCATCATCATCTGTGATGAGACCTACTATTGCAGAGTCGTCAGAATACTTCTGTAGGTAGCAGCTGGATGAGTTGCACCTAAAATCTGCAGTGTACAGTGTGAAGAGGAAAGGGGCGAGAACCGTACCCTGAGGTGCCCCCGTATTACAGATCACAGTACCTGACACACAGTCTTGGGCTCTCACGTATTGAGGTCGATTTGTGAGGTAGTCTAGGATCCAGTTGGAGAGGTAGGATCCAGTTGGATAAGGAAACATTATTCATTTACAATGCATTTACATTAGTGCGTAGATCTAGTCATGCATGTGTCTGGGATTGTCGGAGTGGCTGGACGGCTCCGATGGGAATATTTCCTCCGCTTGTATTTTAAGCGGCTAAAAGGATTAAATAAATCAAAATGCATTTCACAATGGGGGTTGAATTATTCATCGCTCTCCATTGTTTGTAAATGGGATTTGACATGTGCTAAAGTGACTTATAGAGAATACACTGTATACTGGGTAACAATGGGAATTATAGAGAATACACTGTATACTGCCTAACAATGGGAATTATAAAGAATACACTGTATACTGGGTAACAATGGGAATTATACAGAATACACCTTATACTGGGTAACAATGGGAATTATAGAGAATACACTGTATAATGGGTAACAATGGAAATTATAAAGAATACACCGTATACTGGGTAACAATGGGAATTATAGAGAATACACTGTATAATGGGTAACAATGGAAATTATAAAGAATACACTGTATGATGGGTAACAATGGGAATGATAAAGAATACACCGTATACTGGGTAACAATGGGAATGATAAAGAATACACCGTATACTGGGTAACAATGGAAATTATAAAGAATACACTGTATAATGGGTAACAATGGGAATTATACAGAATACACCGTATACTGGGTAACAATGGAAATTATAAAGAATACACTGTATAATGGGTAACAATGGGAATTATACAGAATACACTGTTTACTGGGCCTCTAACTCTGCCCAGTCCTGCCCATACCCCATTTGACCCCACTGTGTCCCCTTGTGCCTCATGCAGTAATAGTGTCCTACTCTGTGTAACATACCATGATGAAATCTCCTTAGTGCTCCCCATATAGTATAATTCCACCTTAGTGCCCCCATACACTATAAAGCCACCTTAGTGCCTCCACACACTATAAAGCCACCTTTGTGCCCCCACACAATACAGTATAATGCCACCTGCCTACCCCCACACAGTATGCCACCTTAGTGCCCCCACTCAATACAGTATAATGCCACCTGAGTACCTCCACACAGTATAATGCCCTGACACAGTATAATGCCCCATTAGTGGCCCGGGCTATAAATGAAGTGATTAGCAGAGGAGAGACGTCCACATATATCATTGCTGCTTTCATTATATTCTATGGCATGGTGCACCGATTTTTCCCCCCTTTACTACAGCTGCCTCCTGACCCCTACTACACAGGATGTGGAGGTCACAGGACTCACATTCTTATTAAAAACTACATATCCCAGAGGTGGGACCCTTACCATAAAGATACATGTTACATATTCTATTGTCTATATCCTATACATAATGTTGGAGTGGCTCCCCAGAGTATTAGAGGATGCTACCGTGGTCCCAGGCTCTAACTCAATAATGATCCAGTAGAAGAGCCCCAAATCTAAAGGGTACTATGGTATATTTTTTAGGGGGTGTAGGAGGGTGGGCTCCCACAATAATCTCATTTGGTTGGCCCAAGAAACCTCAGTCCGACACTGTCTATATACTCCCAGTGCCTTATATTGGGTGAGATGATAGCAGAGAGCCACATTATGTCTCATCGCGGTCAAATGGACCCAATGGTGGGCATTGTCGCGCTTGGTTAGTAGTACCCCTGCTCGCTGCTTATACTGTGGCTGGAAGACAGCGGATAACAATGGACATAACAGGAGGGGCTACTATAATAATACAACACAGCCCAATGCCCACCAAAGGGGTGAGCATTGGGCTGTTTTGTAGGGGCCCCCTGGAGCAGCGCGGCTGAAGAGCTCACAGTTCACTTGGACGAAGGGTTAATAGTAAATCTCCTATGAAGTCTCTATGCCCGGGAATGACTTTTCTCTCTGCATTGTGCAGGTTATACAAACCTATGCATCCAATTCACACAAAGACAAATGAAGGTCGCCCCATCCGAGGTGTTGATTAATTGCTGCGCTCCGTCTGCCCCAGAACGGCAGTCTGAAATTGGGACACTCTACTTCCCAGAGCTACGTGCAGGCAAACATCTGGGCTCCCAGAACGGGTTTGTGCTTCAGTACACCTGCCCGTCACGGTACCAGTCATCACCACTGACCTGGCAGGCGCTCACTTTGTGTTTTTGTTGGCACCAATGCTGAGAAACACAGTAAACATTGAGAAATTCTCATCCTGGCCCTGCGCTCAACAACATAGATATTCCCAGCAGGCATTGTGTGGTGTGCCTTGTCTTAAAGGAAATTTCTGCTATATAATGAAATATATAATAATAACTATTAGGCTAAGGCAAGAGGGCAACAGGGTCAGAGCATTGTCTACTACCGCAACACAGTGCCCGGTGAAATGTATAGTGCAATATAGTGTGCGGCTGCCTATATGCACCAAATACCTGGAATACTTAGAACCAGACAGCAAAATGTTACCACGTATGTACTAGACCCAAATCAACGAACAGTTCAGTGTGTATATAACGCAGCATAGGTGCCCAATAATATAGCCACATGATGTTACTTTTATAAATAATGCCGCCATACACACACACAGTGTCCAAATAATAGTGCTATATAGTGCCCTACAACAGAGGCAGCCACCGTACTCACGTACAAGTGACAGTCACTACTACATGACAATGCTTAAACCCTTCTATATTGCTACAACTACCTCCAGGTGCACTATATGGCGGCATAAGACTCCAACCCTATTATAAAGCATTGTGCAAATGTGAACCTGAGAGCTTTCACACTTTATATTAAGCATCTTAAGACGCACTTATAATGTCTTCTTGATTGAACCTACCTACTCGGTTCTTTGTCTAAATTCAATAGTAGTTATAGCTTAATATAGGCTACCTATGGGAAGAGTCGGTCCGCATTCTTACAGGTACTTATCAGGATGAGGATACTGGAAGGCGGCGGAGATCTTGGCGGAGTTCCTAGAATACATTCAGTCTGGATTAATTGTGTCATTATGAGGAGGCTTCAGAGCATCTCAAAGATTGGCGGAAGAGCCCTTGGAGGGGATAAAGAGTTAAGGGGAGAAGTAAAGGATCAAAGGAAGGTTACACAATGGCGAGTTTAGAGGTTGTTCAAAAAACGTCATCTCCATAGGGAAAGTACAGAGAGTATGACAATGGAGGATACGAAAGACCTCAAGTGCCCACAGCGGCTCTGCATGTGGCTTTTTGCATTAGTTTAAAGACGTGCACTGTACCTTAGGGGATCATATTCTATTAGGCTGCGTTCACATTTACGTTATTTGATCCGCTCTTCTGTTGCAACGCAGAACCAGAAAAAGTTGATCAAACAGTAAGAACTCTATGTCTCATGACAGACAACAACAGATCCCGAGGGACTCAGCTGACTATAATGGGGTCCATGGGGTATCCATTGTCTTCTCCCGGAAAACTCCAGCTGAAAATGTTGTGCTCACAGTTGTGATTTTAGACGGACTCTGTGCCAGAGACTTTGAATCAGTTGTGAACGTAGCCTTAGCTAGACATGTCCTAAACCTGCAGTGGTTGTTAATACGAAGGTGCTTCTTTTAGATACGACATTGTGTGCTGATTTATTAATATATCATAGTAGTAGTCAGAGCTCTGTTTGCTGATACATAGCTCCAAATCCTCTGCATAGACAGAAAATGAAATAATACAAACCTGACTATCTGCAGTCACCACTAGGGGGAACCCACTGCAGACCGAATTATTGAGTTCTATTCATATAGTAAATTCCTGAGCCTCCCTAGTGGTGGCTGCAGACAGCAAGTATTTTATCATTTAAAGTGTAAATCCAATTATTTATAAAACCACTTGACATAAATAGTACAGGTGAATATAAGAAACTTTGTAATAGATCTTATTAAAGAAATCTGTTTTCTTCTTCACTTAGGCTGAGACACAGGCTTTTACACAGAAGTCTATGGAGAGGGGAGGCGGAGGCTGCTGGAAAAGACACATAAATAACTGGAGCTGCTAAACTGTGCCAACGAGCTCTTTTAACACTGCTGTATCTACAGCATAAGATGCTACCACTGTATAGAATGAGGCAATAAATCAATTGCCAGCCTCCTCCTTACCTTTCCATAGACTTCTATGTGTGAGCTGCATATGAGGATAAACAAACTGAATGAAGATGAGGAGGCTGCTAAGCTCTGCTACACTGTGAGTGATAGAGCTCTTCTGACACTGCTATATCTTCAAGATAAGACTCTACAACTGCACAGAATGAAGCAATAAATCAATTAACAAGCTCCTCCTCTTCCTCTCCATAGACTTCTGTATGGAGACAGATTTGCTACAGATAAACAGTCTGAGTGAAGATGAATAGGAGAAGAGAAACCTGATACATAGAGAAAGAAGCATTTTTCATTAATAAGATCTATTACAAAGTTTCTGATATTGACCTGCACTATTTATTTCTGAAAGTTGTTTTATAATCGGAGGTGCACTTTAAATTTATGCAGGTGATTTGTAGGTCTGTATCAGTAAAATAAGCTCCAACCGCTATAAAGATATGTTACAAAATTAGGATTAAAGTCCTATAATTGATGATGATCCCAGGTAGCACTTTGGAGACTACAACCTATAGCAAAATCAGGTTGCGGAATGTCAGGCTTCTCCCTCATGCCTGGGAATTCTGAGTAGAGCATGTCTATACCCTATATATACTACTATTTATATAATGCAGGAATGGAGCTTTGTTGGGGGGGGGGGGATCTAGCAGCGGCACTTGGGCCCTGGTGTCTGAGGGGGCCCAAAGGCTCCTCTGTCACATAAGAAGACTCTAGTGTTATAAATAGCACATAGTAGAGGGGGCCCTGATGAATATTGCATTGGAGCACGAGAGTTACACCTCTGATATAATACTGTCTACTGTGTGTGTATGTAGAATTTTATATATATATATATATATATATATATATATATATATATATATACACACACACACAAACATATATATATATATATATACAGTCATATGAAAAAGTTTGGGCACCCCTATTAATCTTAATCATTTTTAGTCTATATATATATGGGGGCAACACATATGATATATCTAATAACTGATGGACACAGTAATATTTCAGGATTTAAAAGAGGTTTATTGTACTAAAAAAAAAAATGCAAAAAACATTAAAAAAAAAAAATACCGCGGGGAAAAAAAGGGGGCCCCAACAAAAAAAAAAAAAAAAAAAAAAAAAAAACACCCCCTTCTAAAAAAAAAAACACCCCCCCCTTCCCCCCGCTTTTTTTTAATTTCTGCTGCCGGGTGGGGGAAGATGTTATTTTATAACATTAAAAAAAAAAAAAAAAATACACAATAAATTTGTTGGGGGCCCCACAGACACACACCCCCCAAAAAAAAATATCCCACAGATGTTCAATGATATTCAGGTCTGGGGACTGGGATGGCCATTCCAGAACATTGTAATTGTTCCTCTGAATGAATGCCTGAGTAGATTTGGAGCTGTGTTTTGGATCATTGTCTTGCTGAAATATCCATCCCCGGCGTAACTTCAAATCGTCACTGATTCTTGTACATTATTCTCAAGAATCTGCTGATACTGAGTTGAATCCATGCGACCCTCAACTTTAACAAGATTCCCGGTGCCGGCATTGGCCACACAGCCCCAAAGCATGATGGAACTTCCACCAAATTTTACAGTGGGTAGCAAGTGTTTTTCTTGGAATGCTGTGTTTTTGACGCCATGCATAACGCCTTTTGTATGACCAAACAACTCAATCTTTGTTTCATCAGTCCACAGGACCTTCTTCCAAAATGAAGCTGGCTTGTCCAAATGTGCTTTTGCATACCTCAGGTGACTCGGTTTGTGGCGTGCTTTCAGAAACGGCTCTCGCAACCCCCCCCCAAACACTCCCCCCTAAAAGGGGGGTTTTTTGCCGGGCAAAGGGAACCCCCCCCCACCAAAAAAAAGGAGCCCCTTGGGGGGGGGGGGTCCCTCTGTTCTCACCATCTTCTCTCTGCCTTTCTGATATTTTCCTGGCCCCCCCCCTCCGGGCCTTAAAAAAAACGGCCCCGGGGTCCCCCCTTCCCCTCCAAAATCCCCCCCCAGAGAAAACCGAAAGAGAAAAACCCAAAAAAAAATTTTTTTCCCCCCCCCCCCTGAACAACTATGTTGAACAATCTTTGTTTTCAGATCATTTGAGAGTTGTTTTGAGGAGCCCATGATGCCACTCTTCAGAGGAGATTCAAATAGGAGAACAACTTGCAATTGGCCACCTTAAATACCTTTTCTCATGATTGGATACACCTGGCTATGAAGTTCAAAGCTCAGTGAGGTTACAAAACCAATTTTGTGCTTCAGTAAGTCAGTAAAAAGTAGTAGGAGTATTCAAATCAATAAAATGATAAGGGTACCCAAATTTTTGCACCAGTCAAATTTTGGTTTAATGCATATTGCACATTTTCTGTTAGTACAATAAACCTCATTTCAATCCTGAAATATTACTGTGTCCATCAGTTATTAGATATATCAAATTGAAATGGCTGTTGCAAATACCCAAATATTTAGAACTAAAAATGATTAAGATTATAGGGGTGCCCAACTTTTTCATATGACTATATATATATATATATATTATACTAAATCTATTACAGTGAAGTGAACTTGGCATGCATGATATATATATATATATATTATACACACATACTGTATACATACAATGAGCCTCAGATGATGTCCTTGCTTGTCGTAAACATCTGTGCATTCTAAATCAGTGGTTATCAATCCAGAAGTCCTTCAGCATAACAGCGACTATGTGTTATTGCGTGACATTATGAGCGGTCATCAATCACAGCACAAGGTCATGCATACCTATACATTATATAGTCTGTAATAGGGCTGTGTTCACATGACCAGGAATACTACAGATATCTCGGGGCGGATTTATTAGGAAGTGCTCATGGAACGCCTCTGCTTCAAACAGCTGATCCCTAGGGTTCACAGGTGTCAGACCCCTGCTGACCTATCCTAAGAATAGGTCCTCAATTAGTAAATCTTGAAAAAACCCTTTTTGCACTCCTTTGGGTCCTCGTCCAGCATCCTGGGTGACACCAGGTGTCCCAGGGTCACCCAGGAGGCGATTGGGTCTCAGCGGTGACTCTGTGGCGTATGATGTCGCCCAGGTGGCCAAAAGAGGACCCTAAGGAAGCGCCACACGCCACGAGGATGCCCAGGAGAGATGAGGGAAGGTGAGTATAACTTTGTTATGTTTCCTCATCTCCCATGGGCCTCCACTTACTATACATGTGGGCTGAAGAGACCTTACACTGGGTTCACACTAGCGTTGGCTCTCTGTCGTTCAGGTCCGCCAGAGGACCCGAACAATGGAGAGGCGGACTGCTAAAACAGTGGTTACACACGGATCCTGGTGGACCCCAATGACTATAATAGGGTCTGTTGGGTGTCCATTGTTTTGAAACTGAAAGTTTCGGAGAAATACATCCTCCTTACAGGACTTTTTTTCTCTGGCGATTTTTAGCGGACTCTGTAACGGAGTCTCCAACACAGATGTGAACCCAGCCTTAGAGTATAATAATTTCACTTCTGGTTTGTGATGAATTTATTCGACCCAAAATGAATCTTTGGAATCCACCCAATACGAATCTTCAGAGGTTTCGCCCACTTGAGTTTCCCTCAAGCAAAGATCGTAAAAAGCAGAGTTAATGGGGCAGATTTATGGTGCTGTCTAAAAGAAAAACCATCTTTGTTGCCCATAGCAACCAATCACAGAGCGGCTTCCATTTTTGATGAGCACAATAGAAAATGAAAGCTGTGCTGTGATTGGTTGCTCTGGGCAACGCAGACCGTATCTATGAAAGTTGTAGAAATTTTTACTTTCGAATGATTAATCTTGATTTACGTTGTCGCTGCGGATAGTTTCCAGATTATTTTATAATATTTCTGGATTTTCAGGAGTTTTGTATCAGATTATAGGATTTTTCGGGAGCTGTATAAAAGGTTTTTACGTTAATTCAGATTTTTTCACCGTTTCTGAATGATTTCTTTGATAAAATGTGAAGGACTACAGTGAATGTGTTTGTAGTCGTCTGTCCAGAATATATATATTATACAGGGGTCTTCGTGACATGATGGAGGCCCGGCGCGCCGTGTGCGGTCCTGTCAGGAACAATAACATATATGTGTAGCACATACATCATATGTACAGGATCAAAGACGTGACTATTGTCTGCGCTCTGGGCCCGGCGGGTGAGGGGGATATCCCACCTCCATGCCAGTGACCCTGCATACAAACTATACAAAACAGCAGACCACAGGCGCCGCTCCCCCCCCCCCCAATTCTTCGTGTTGGTTACCGTAGTTTCTGTTGCCTTGGTTACCTTGTGAATGGATGTGTGTGGGGAGATGGTTAATGAGTGAGGTGACTGAAGACGACCCGGTTTGGGAAAGAAGAAAACAAGGATAAAAAAGATTCTTCGAGTCTCTGGAGAGCGTCAAGAAATCGCGGCACATGAAAGGGTTAAGATGAAAAGAACCAATGAAAACCCTCCGTTTTGCCCAGCCCATGGAGAGGATGAATGGCATTAACATCGTATACCCTGCAGAGCTGGCAGCATTCCTGTAGAAGGAAATCCCCGCGGTCTCGCAGGAGCCTTTGACGCATTTTATTAAAAGCGGTTCCTAGTCTATGTAGATTTAGCTTCAATATCTTAGTCTTGACTGAAAAAAAAAAATCACACGGTAACGTGGATGGGTCTGTATCAGTCAAAGATAACAAAAATGTATTGCGTCGTTCCTCTGTTATTCCTCCTGGAAATGTATGAATAAGTTGAAAATTGATCAATACCATTCTACTAATCAAAGGGGGTGTCTAGAACACACTGTTATAGTACGGGCCCTTTGTCATCTACAGAAACCGAGGATGTCGGCGGTGTCTGAGCGACCAGATGATGAATCTCATTGTAGTTATGACTCATGTTTCTCTGTCTCTCAGTCCTGTTCATCTCTATGGTGTGATGCTAACACCTGTAAAGGTTACATGGCGCCAGGACGCAATATGGCGAGCTCAGATAAGGTCAGATATTTAGCGCTGTGAGATTGGAAAGTAAGATGAAATAGGATTGTACAACTGCAGATTGTGTGACTTTTATCAGCAGAGACAGACAAGTGAGGCTACAGAACAGCATGGAAATATGGTGCTAGCAGGGGCAAATCGAAATGACATACAACTGGATTTTCCAGCTTCTGTAATTCCTCCTCTTGCTCTGACCTTCACCTTCATACATGGTACCAAGTTCTTGGCACCTCCAGAGTTATTCTGCCTGGATTCAGCATTCAGCTGACCATACAAAGACATTTAATGGCACCTTACCTTACCCCATATCTATATGTTCCCGCAATTAGTTTTAGGGTTCGCGGGTGGCCATATAGGCAGGGGTGGCTAGCAACTGCTTCTCTCTGGTTCCACCTACTCAGTTGTTAAACTTTCCACCAGTTCACAAAATTAGGAAGGTGCCCTGACCCGCTCCTAAACTCCTGATAGAGCAGGAAGTTGAAGACTTTCTGCCCTACCACTCTCTAAATTGTAGGCTGCCAGCCACCTTAGACACAGTGAATATATCTGCTGGGGCTGTGTGGTCAGGGGATCAGAGGTAGGTGAGTATAATTTTTATTGCACATTGTGGAAGAATATTAATATAAGGGCATCAGGTGAATTGGGGGAAATAATAAAAGGGAGGGCATCTGGGGACATAAGAAAGAATAATAACATGGTGGGGCATCAGGAGACATTACAGGGAATAATAATATGGAGGGACATCAGGGGACATAGGGAATAATAATAGGAGGGGCATCAGGGGACATAGGGAATAATAATAGTGGGGCATCAGGAGACATTATGGGGAATAATAATATGGAAGGGCATCAGGGGACATTATAGGGAATTATACTATTGGGGCATCAGGGGACATTATAGGGAATTATAATATTGGGGCATCGGGAGACATTATAGGGAATAATAATATTGGGGCATCAGGGAACATTATAGTGAATAATAATATGGAGGGGCTTCAGGGGACATTATAGGTAATAATATGGGGGGGCATCAGGGGACATTATAGGGAATAATAATATTGGGGCATCAGGGAACATTATAGTGAATAATAATATGGAGGGGCATCAGGGGACATTGTAGGTAGTAATAATAATATAGAGGGGCTTCAGGGGACATTATAGGGAATAATAATATGGGGGGCTTCAGGGGACATTATAGGGAATAATAATATGGGGGGGCATCAGGGGACATTATAGGGAATAATAATATGGGGGGCATTATAGGGAATAATAATATGGAGGGGTTTCAGGGGACATTATAGGGAATAATAATATGGAGGGGTTTCAGGGGACATTATAGAGAATAATAATATGGAGGGGTTTCAGGGGACATTATAGAGAATAATAATATAGAGGGGTTTCAGGGGACATTATAGGGAATAATAATATGGGGGGCATTATAGGGAATAATAATATGGAGGGGTTTCAGGGGATATTATAGGGAATAATAATATGGAGGGACATCAGGGGACATAGGGAATAATAATATTGGGGCATCAGGAGACATTATAGGGAATAATAATATGGAAGGGCATCAGGGGACATTATAGGGAATTATAATATTGGAGCATCAGGAGACATTATAGGGAATAACAATATTGGGGCATCAGGGAACATTATAGTGAATAATAATATGGAGGGGCATCAGGGGACATTGTAGGTAATAATAATAATATAGAGGGGCTTCAGGGGACATTATAGGGAATAATAATATGGGGGGCTTCAGGGGACATTATAGGTAATAATAATATGGGGGGGCATCAGGGGACATTATAGGGAATAATAATATGGGGGGCATTATAGGGAATAATAATATGGAGGGGTTTCAGGGGACATTATAGGGAATAATAATATGGAGGGGTTTCAGGGGACATTATAGGGAATAATAATATGGAGGGGTTTCAGGGGACATTATAGAGAATAATAATATGGAGGGGTTTCAGGAAACATTATAGGAAATAATAATATGGAGGGGGTTCCAGTGACATTACAGGGAATAATCCCATTGGGGCTTAAGGGAACTTGGGGGGGGGGAATAAAAATATAAAGGAACCTAGATTATATAACAGGCGGCACTGTGGGGGCTACAAAAGGTGGATTGGCTTTGTGTTAAAGGGACCTGTTGTAAGGGATTTGCCAGTTGAGAAAGTCCCCAGTGCTGCTGCAGAACCCTGGGGGGAGGAAACAACAAGACAGTGAGCCCTAAAGCTGAACCCCCCCGCTGGCCCTGCCTCTTGCCTGACTGTCCTAGGTGACAGCCGACAACTTGGAGCCGGACCCTACTCTGAATAAGTGACAACACAGAACGCAGACAGGCCAAACAACAACAAAAGGGAGGTCAGCAAGCCAAAGGGTCGGTAACAGTCAAGCAATGCAGTACAGAATCACAATCCAAGAGAATAGTCAAAGTCAGAGGTCAGGAATAAGAATACAGGTAATAGCAGAAAAGGAGCTAGCAGGGACAAGGTCACAAGACAGAATCTCAATAGCCAGCGTCCATGTGTGAACTGATGACCTGTTTATAGCAAGTCCAGGACTTGCCCCAGACCTGATTGGTAGACAGGCCTTCAATCACACAGGCAAGGATAAGATTAACTGTTAGAGGAGCAGGGAGAAGCAAGGTGCAGGAGACGTGTGTGGCTGAACTTCAATTACATAGGACAGTGTTCAGACTGAGCATCAAGAATCTTAAGCAAGGAATCAAACTGAATACGCCTCCTGCGCCGCAGCATGCCAGCGGAGGGTGGTGCAGAGACCCAAAAAGGCAGAGACATTACACATGTCCTGTAAAATTTTCATGCACTGCCACTCCACAACCCAATGCTCCCTCATGGAACCTGTTAAAAATCTGAATCCCACCCCTGCATATAGACCAGAAACTATATATGGGTCCCCAGAGTAACTTGGCACATGGGTCCCCACTGAAAACCAAGGACCTATAAATATATAAGGGGCTCATCCTCATCTCATGACAGCCATGACAGATATGTATTTATAAATATTCCAGGTGATATCTCTGCCTGACAACCGTGTGCGGTCCACTTGAAAACCTAATAAAAAGCTACCAGAGCAATCCTAATGTACAGCAATAAATTCTACAGCTTTATGTCCCAGCAGGAAGACAACATTACAACTAGATTTCTATATACATAGTCGGTTCCCAAGCTGTGGGCGAAATCTATAACTATGTAGTCCGCTTTATTGTAAGGCATATTGAACTCTGCAAGCTCCACTTAACCCTTGTGATACATAGCGCCATACGGTATAAGAAGCATTAACCTGCATAGATCCTGCAGGGTGTCACTTGGGAAACAACATTGTCCATCCACCATGGAAACTGCAAAATGTAGGAAAAAAAAAAAGCATATTCCTGGAAATGAAAAGCAAATTTTTACATTTTTGATTTAGGGGTTACATAGGATCAGAAAACAGCTGATTTCTTCGAAAAATAGCGCCACCCCTGTTCATGGGTTATGTCTGGCTTTACAGATCAGCTCTATTGAAGCAAATGGGACGAGTTGCCATACCACAGACAATCTGTGGACAAGGGGGGCGCTGTTTTTAGAAGTAAGCAACCATGAACAACCCCTCTATACTTTAGATCAGCCTGCCCATATGAATCTGTTGCCATATAAGTGTCACAAGAGTTTTGGAATCTTTGTTTTTATAGCTTTATACTCATGAACCAGGCAGCTCAGGATGAATACATCACAGATAAAGAAGCCTTGCAGTGAAAGAAGGCAAAAACTGAAATTTTGTTGGCCTAGTTTCTATTCTCTAACAGTCCACATTAGACTTTAGTCAGCAGAATTGGCCAATTTTTGTCATTTCAGTCAACAATCGTTTACAAAATACCATGAATAATTTCTGTCTGCCAAAAATTTTCAGCCATGTTGGAAATTTTCAGCTATTGATCGACTTTAAAAAAACTGTTCGCTAGGATTGGCAGATTGCAGACTCAGAGCAATTTTATTTTTCTAAACTGCCCCCAGTTGGTCATGTTGATGTGGGATTGTGCGGACATATGATACCACCATCGATTGATCGACCACGTGACGGACGACTTTTATCTAATGTGTATGACTGGCCTTATGTACTAACCATCTTCATCAATCCGACAGACTGCAAACGACAAAGCAGTGTCAGACGGAAGTTCCTTGGGTCCACCAAGTAAAATAATTCTGGGGGCCCATCCTCCAACAATCCTTAAGAAATAAAAAGTAGTAACCTTCATATTTGGGTGTACAACCACATCACCACTGACCGCATGTTTATCCTATCAATGAGCCATAAGTGTCTCTAGTGGGAAAACTTTTTAGTGCTGCAAAATTCTTGGAAATTTAGATTTGGTTTCTGACAAACAACATATATGGTAAAGGAAACTCTAGACATCAAAGTTGAGTTCTGTATATATATAGGGGCGTAGACATAGTGGGTGCAGAGGCAACCAGGCCCTGGACCCAGAGGGACCCTAAGGAACCCTCTGCCATATAAAGTATGCCACTATTTTAAATGACACAAGGTAGATTACAGATCCTGCATTGGACCCCAAGCACTGGTATAACTATAGAAGTCACGGGATCACAGCTGCGACCAGACGCAGAAGCCGGGGGGGGGGGGGCCACAAGTCACCTGCATCATTCAAGAACTGTAGAAACTTATTTGATCCCTTTTTTGATTTCCTTTGATGGCTGGCAGTCTGTGCATCGTAAATTTACTCCCCCCTGGTGCACTAAAGTGAGAAGTTTTATGATACACAGCCATCCACTGTCAGAAAGGAAAACATTAACTCTTTCATGGCAAAAATATCAGGTGGTCAGCAGCATATAGTCAAGGAGTGATTCTGTACAACAATAGAGTGTACGATTACTATGCGGGGGGGGGCACGGACAACGGTTGGGAATGATGGGAATCTTGTGTGCACAGATATGGCGTGAAGAAGTCATCATGGCACTCTGGGCTCAGATAGAGAAGGAACAGGATATGTAATTGGTGAAGAAGTCGTCATGGCGGTCTGGTTTCAGCTAGAGAAGTAACAGGACATGTAATTGGTGAAGAAGTCGTCATAGTAGTCTGGGCTCAGATAGAGAAGAAACAGGACATGTAATTGGTGAAAGAGTCGTCATGGCGGTCTGGGTTCAGATAGAGAAGGAACAGGACAAGTAATTGGCGAAGAAGTCATCATGGCGGTCTGGGCCAAGGCAGACAAGAAACAAGAAATGTAAATGTAAAATGTAAGGATGGGACACAGCTGATGTTTTTGAGACATCGCGCAGCAGGGCCCATGAGCATTTAGTTACACCTCTGACACACGCTATGTCCATTCGCTTCTGTCAAAGCACTCCAGACTACAGCACCCATCATTTCCTTACACCCTGCAGCTGTCAGAGCATGATGGGCATAGAAGTTATGCGACATCCAGAGGAGAGCGGCAGGGTGGGGAGCGCTGTGTGCTTTAATAATCGGGTGCACGGCTTTCTCTCCTCACTATCTCAGCTCTTCCTGCAGGCTTCTGTATATCGAGGCTCAGTGACAGCAGCTTCAGCACATCCTTTAAAGTTCTCCATTAGCATGGAAGCCTGAACAACTGCTCGTATAAAGTTTCCCTTCTCGCCATGATAGAATGATAATGAATCGCCCCAGTTACCTTTTGTGATTGCATATTTTATCATTCGTCTGGAAAGCTGCTGTATCCGAGAAATGAAGGCAACCGCAGCAACGCTGACCTGAATAGGAAATAAACAGGCACTATACAGGGAGCACGCAATACTCTTATACTGTGTAGTGCTGGATTTTAAAATGTCTTCGGAAACTTCAAAGCTGACAGGATATCTGGAGCTTCTCAGGATGTGCCACCTGATCAGTGTCATACCTTACAACCATCCCTCTACCTTCAATTGCTGTGTACCCGGCTGAAATTTTTTGTTCTGTATCAGGCTTACACAGCGCATTTCTGGTTCTCCCTTCACCGATCACTATTTTATCCTCACATTTCTCCAGTTCTCAGAACCTACAAAAAAAATGTATATACATATGGCAGAGTGTTACTACTAGGGCATAGTTGCCAAATATCCCAAATTTACCAGGACAGGTCCTAATTTTTTAAAACAAATTTGGGCTTATCCTGGGTCAAAAGTTAGATGTGGTTTATGAAACCCAGCCCCACTTGGTTTGGGGGCCAGGGGCAGTTTGGAGGCAGGATATAATGGGGTTGTCCAGTATTTTTTTTGGACTATACTTAGGATAGGCAACAAGATTGTGAGCTGCAGAGGGGTTGAAATGGCAGCCTAGAACCCTAACAGTGCCCTCCAGGCAGCCATGAACAAATGCCTATTAGATCCACCCAGGATCAGAGTCAGGATCTAATAGGCATCTAGTAAAATGTACAGTATACTGTAATACAGAAGTGATGCAGTATATTGTGCATGTGGTCAAGTGATCACATGTTCAGGTCCCCTTGTTGGACTGAGGGAAAAGATAAAAAAAAGTTCAGAACTTTTTTTTAAAAAATATAATAAAATTTAAGAAATTATAAAAGCTCCAAACCCCCTTTCCAATTACTCTTATTAAAAAAAAAAAAGACTCCATAAAAGTCAGAACTATTAAACAAAACCTTTCACCATCTACACCTCTTTGCATCCTTCCATAGAGGCCGCTCCACTGATTCTGGCACAGTTGGAATTTTTACTCTAGACTGCACGGTTCCAGAGCAATCATTTCTCTTAGTTTCAGCACCCAATATCCTACTTAGGCTTCCTACTGTCAGGTGGGCAGTCCTAGACTACCTGCTCCAGTTCAGGACCGCCCACCTGTAGAGAGTATAATTGTGCTCAAACTAACATCAATGATTGCTTGGGAATGGTGAGGGCTAGAGAAAAAATTCCAACTGTGCTGGAATCAGTGGAGTGGAGTGGAGACTATTGAAGAATGCAAAGAGTTGGAGATGGTGAAAGGTCCTCTTTAAAACTGGCACTCCTGTAAGGTACTCTTATCTAAATAGTACATCACATGCCAACTGTGGAAAACCCAGTGATCATCTTGTCTCCCTGATATGAGAAGAGGTTGTAAAACTCAAAAAATTCATTTAGGCTAGATGTTCCCGGTCTTTGCACAGGTCACAAATAAATTGTGCAACACTTCAGCAACTTCCGTAGTGTTACCCTATGGTATAAAACTGTGAATCATCCTAAAAACATCACAAAAAATCCCATCATGTCTAATTGGTTGCAGGGTCAACGACTACATTTTTTTACCATAGGTAAACAATGACGTGACTCCATGATGTAGTGTAGCTGGAGAACCTTGGCTTTAAAGGACTTGTCTAAACCTTTAACCCATTAGGGAGTTAATAGAGAGGGGTCCTCTCTCTTCAGGATCCTCAGGCTAGTTGTCTGTCTGGTACAGATCCCTCATAAATCAGGTGCAAGCTCAACTTTTTTGTCCGTCGATTTCAGTTGAAAAAATGGACATCTGATGGAGTCCATTATAGTTGCGGTTCCGTGGGCTCCATTCATGTCCACTTTTTTCACAGTCCGTTCTTCTGGTCCTCTGACGGATGTTGGTCAGAGTGGAGAGTGGTTATAACTCAGAGCCTCTCCTGCGCTGGAGGACCTGACCCGTCCTGCACTACAGAGACATCTCATGGATGACAAAGGACACTATGTAATACTTCTTTCCTCCAGTGGGGGTGCTGCAGGGAAATTAAACACTTGTTACCAAGTTCTCCCACCAGTTATAGTAGATCAACAGACGGGCACTTTGTAATCAAATTATTGTCCAGGGACTCTTCTGACACCTTTAAAAACATTTACTGTAATGGGGTAAGCCTGGTAGGAAAGAACAACAATTTAATAAAGTAAAATCTCATAGCAAGGCATCGATCAGTGCTCAGCACATTGATCACCTCATTATCCCAGCAAAAAAAAAAAGGTAGAACCTACACAATATGGTGGAGACGATGCAGAAAAACAGCCCCGAGTCAATACAAAGATCCTCCATAACTTCAATGACGAGAGACGGAAAGAAAATCAATAACCTGCAGCAAATCAGAAATGTCTATTGTACACAGAAGCTAAAGCTAGATTTTATTTAATCATTTGGTTTTCTTGTTTTTCCTAAAATGAAAACAAAAATTGTGTGTACATCTGCTTTGCGGCATGACTGGCCAAACCTTGATAGCAAATTAACTCTTTCACCAAATGTGCATAGTCCCTCCAAGTAAGCGCCTCAATATTGCAACATCAAGAAGGATAAGCTGTTCTGCAAATTGAGGAAGTACCCGAGGTCACTAAGATCTGCAAATGATGGAATTTCCAAGCACCTAGCTCCAATCTGTGGCACGTGGGAGTGGCATAAAAGCCAGATTGAAAGCAAAATTTTTTAGCCACATGAGCCTCAAAAATAAGAACAGGTATGGGATGATTGTGCGATGTCTCCTGTTCACCGACATGCCAATTATCGCTACTGGAGATGGACGAACCTCTCAGGATTTGTTTTGTTTCCGATTTGAGTGGCTCGGTTCCCAGATTTGTTTCGGGTTAAACAAGTTCGGTACAAATCACAGTTTTATAAAAATTGTCTTGAAACATAGTGTATAACACTGTCCGGGCTCCTAGGAACCTATCTATAAAACATAGTGTATGACACTGTCAGGGCTCCTAGGAGCCTATCTATAAAACATAGTGTAGAATACTGTCAGGGCTCCTAGGAACCTATCTATAAAACATAGTGTATAACACTGTCAGGGCTCCTAGGAGCCTATCTATAAAACAAAGTGTATAACACTGTCAGGGCTCCTAGGAACCTATCTATAAAACATTATGTATAACACTGTCAGGGCTCCTAGGAACCTATCTATAAAACATATTGTATAACACTGTCAGGGCTCCTAGGAACCTATCTATAAAACAGACCTCAGAGTAGAGTAGGTGAAGGCCCAGGGGAGGTGTAAAGAAAAAAAGAAAAAATATTTATACTCACTTTCCCTCACCTCTTTTGGGCCTCCTTGCCATGTCCGGTGCTCTCTCTTGGCCTCCTTGGTGATGTCCTGTGACATCAAGTGCCCATGAGTCACCGCTGTGCTCATGTGACTGCTGGTGGCCCAATTACTGGCCTCAGTGGTCACCCCTGGCACATGACGTCACCAGGAGAGAGCTGGACCAAAAGAGATGAGGGAAGACGAGTATAAATGTTTTTTATTTTTTTGATCTCCCCTGGCCTCCACCTATTATACTCTGATTTCTAAAGAGCCCCAAAGTATAATGAGGTGGCCATTTTAGTTCAGGCCAAACCCCAGTTGGTACGAGTCGGTTCACCCATCTCTAGTCACTACTTGTGGAGAGGGACAACATAGTTGGATGGAGAGACCTTGGTTTATAACTCCGAGTAACTCCAACGTACGCTGTACAACGTTGCATTTCTAGTTGCGGAGGTGACCACTGCATGGACAGGTCACCTGATTGGAAGAATGGCGTGTGGTGATCCAATCTGTACTGGAAGTGAAATCAGAAGTCACATCCCAAGTCTAGTGTGGCAAAGAGAGTGGACACAAAACATCAGAAGGCATTTGCTCAACATTGGGCTATGATCCGGACGTCCAGATACAGGTGCTCCATTGACCTCACGCCACCAATATCAAAGTCCATCATGGTGCACAACAAGACAGCAGTGGAGACTGGAATGGAGGCCTGTCCTCTTCAGCGATGAGTCTTGGAATGGAGGTCGATCCTTTTCAACAAGGAGTCCTGTTTTTGTCTTTGCCAGAGATTGGTCCGGAGACCATATGGGCAGAAAGTAGAGCTCCTGTCCATATAAAGATGTCTACATGAGCATACCCTTTAATTGTTCCTGTTTGGGGAGCGTCTTATCTGAACCATTCGGAATAATCGCTGTTTCAGTTTTCCTTTCGCTATAAATAGATGACAACGCACAATACACTGGGAACAATGCAATACTGGCTGACAAAAGCTGAAGAAATCTGCCTAATAGAGCGCCATAGTTATCTTCTACTGGGAATTAACGTACATTGAAGATGAAGGGACGGAAACTAATGATATCGTATTTGTGTCCGGCCGTCTGATTATTATTCAGCTGATGGATGTGAATGTTGTTGGGTCTTGTGATCGCCTGAATTTATTATAAGTGACTGCGGGGTCCGAGGAGAACAAAAATACATCACATAGATATAAAAGAGAAAGTACAAATATTATTTGTTAAAGGGATTTCAGCTCTGAAGCCTTACAATATTAATAATGTATGTACACAGTGACTCCACTAGAAGATTAGTGAACGCAGCTCTGGAGTATAATACAGGATGTAACTCAGGATCAGTACAGGATAAGTAATGTAATGTATGTACACAGTGACTGCACCAGCAGAATAGTGAGCGCAGCTCTGGAGTATAATACAGGATGTAACTCAGGATCAGTACAGGATAAGTAATGTAATGTATGTACACAGTGACTGCACCAGCAGAATAGTGAGTGCAGCTCTGGAGTATAATACAGGATGTAACTCAGGATCAGTACAGGATAAGTAATGTAATGTATGTACACAGTGACTGTACCAGCAGAATAGTGAGCGCAGCTCTGGAGTATAATACAGGATGTAACTCAGGATCAGTACAGGATAAGTAATGTAATGTATGTACACAGTGACTGCACCAGCAGAATAGTGAGTGCAGCTCTGGAGTATAATGCAGGATGTAACTCAGGATCAGTACAGGATAAGTAATGTAATGTATGTACACAGTGACTGCACCAGCAGAATAGTGAGCGCAGCTCTGGAGTATAATACAGGATGTAACTCAGGATCAGTACAGGATAAGTAATGTAATGTATGTACACAGTGACTGCACCAGCAGAATAGTGAGCGCAGCTCTGGAGTATAATACAGGATGTAACTCAGGATCAGTACAGGATAAGTAATGTAATGTATGCACACATTGAATGCAGAATAGTGAGTGCAGCTCTGGAGTATAATATAGGAACAGTACATAATCTAATGCACTGTATGTACAAAATGACTGCACTTATTCCGCATATTAATTCTTTATGTAAAATAGCATATAACTGTGAATATCTTCTTACACTGATTTACAGACAGATTATAATTACTGGGGCCCCTGGATGTTAATGAAGTTCTGTCAACCTAATGAAACTGAATACAAAATTATGCAAAAAAAAACTAGATGTATATGAACTGAATTAAAACACATTAATATAAATGAATAGATGTATATACAGTCTGCAGACATGGAAAATAATGAATGTAAATGCAGGACACAACTCAGTATAGATAAGAATTAATTACTGTGCACAGTGTCGGAGCGCAGGAGAGGAGCAGACATACTGCAGGGATTCAGATTGGATCTCGGGTCATATATACAGTCTAGGCAGTCAAGACTCATTGACACAGAGAGTTATAGCAGACAATGAAAGATCAAATGTGAATCCTCCAGGAAAGGAAGCCTTGACACAAATGTGGACAGAGCCTTAGAAAATATCCTTGCAAGGTGTCCACTGCCTCTATCAGATGCAAATTGAAACTACAGTGGGTACGGAAAGTATTCAGACCCTTTTAAATTTTTCACTCTTTGTTTTGAGAGACCCCCAAGTTTCTTCCCCTCTTTTTTCTTTAAAAATTTAATTATTTTTTTTTTTTTTTTTTTCTTTTAAAACAACCCCCTTTATTTTTTTGCTGGAGTGACTCCCCCCTTTTGTAGCCTGCCTGTCGCAGACAGAGTGTGAGCAGGAAGCAGGAAGTGACGGACAGAGGCAGCAGCCATCTTGGCAAGTGTTGTATTGAACTGGTGTGGGTTTTTCTGTACAGCTAAGCTGTATCTTGGTCCAGAGCAAACAGAGTGTAAAGAGACACAGGACTAGTGGTCCACGTGAAAGGAACTGTGCTCAGTGGCTGATCAGTGAGACTGACATTGTGACTGTGTATATGGATACCACAGATAGAGACTCGCAGTGCGTTGTGTACGGCGGCACCGCAAATCCGCTCATCCCAGCTCAGGTATGGTTCGGCAGGACTGTCAGTGTGCTGAGTGGAATCTGCTGTTGGTTACATTGCATTCAGTTGGTTTCCCTGTCTGTTAAAGGGACTTCATCCCGAGATCCGATAACCGTGAGGAGAGGCGCTCACTATAAAAGAAAGGACCGACTTTGGGCCCCACGGGCCACGGACTGAGCGGTCCACCTGGACCACTGGGGAAAGGGGGGCACCCAAATGTGAAGTCAGGGTCAGTTAGGGATAGTTTTGAGTATATTGTTCATTCAGTGTCCATACGCAGAGTGGCAGGTAAAGTGAACCATTGAGAATTTGCCTTGAAATTGTTCATGCTATATTGTATATTTTGCTTGCTTTAGCCCTGTCATTTTACCTTAACTAGCCTTTATTAACTTATAGTAAAATATATTTTTTCTGAACTACCGCGGGCGCATTTCTGGTTGCGGGTCCAAACCACCGCGCCCGGTCACAAATTGGCGAGCGGCGGATCCGCTACCAGATGGCGGGCGTCGGGGAATGGGCTAGAGGAAGAAGCCAGCAGGGGCATAATGAGTCAGTTAGCTAAATTTGATGGCAATAATATGTCAGTGAGTATGTGGGTGGAACAGATACGAATGTACAGCGAATGACAGCCACCGAGTACTAGTAGAGCAGCAATATTGACATTACAAGGGGTGCTAAGACCACGGTGATACTGAGGCCATTTGAACAAGGCGACATTTGAGCAAGTAGTCCAGATTCAGAAACCATCTATGGGAAACTGCATTGCTGGGGTCTCTGCAGGCTCGGTTCTTCCAGAGGGTACAACAGGAGAATGAAAGCCTTCCCCAATTGCAAATGCCCACAAGAACGCCCGGATATCAAGGAGGAAAGAGGGGGCTCGCCAGCCTTCTGAACCCTGATCGGACTCTCGTGACCAGTTTGTCCTGGGGTACGGACGGCAGTTTAACTGGACTATGCAGGATTTTATACGACGAGGACTGATGCTAAATTCCATGATGTCAGGTAGAGGCCATCCGGCCAATAGTATGGTCCGAGGCCGCAGACCGCAGTTGGAGTTACTTTGTCACAGGGGGCTAGTTCTGGCCAGAGACAGTAGAAAAAGGGACGGTTAAAGAAATTCTCACAGTAATGCAGAAACTGCAGAACAAATGGAACACTTGCACACTCGTTGTGATGAGCAGTCTATGAAAATTGCAGACTTCCAGAAGACTGGAGATGAAAGGGTGAGCCATCCACACCCAGCAAGTCAGAATCACCCACCACCCGCTGGAGGGGAGGTAGGACCACCGAAGGGGTCCAAATCATTTAGTGCAGTGCTCAAGAGAAATCGAAGGGGCTACCGAGGGGCCCAAACAGATGGCCGCGCGGGGGTACGCTGCTGGGGGTGGACGGATGGGCCACGTTGCTGCTAGATGTCCAGAGCAGCGACAAACTTATGAGGACGCCGTTAAACTGAAGTCCCCTGCGCGAAGGGCGGAGTAGGGGGACTGACAAGGGACTATGTGGGGGAATGCCCTGATGATGACCTGATCGGCAAGTCCTGTCAACAGGTGGAAATGGAGGGTATTCCGGTTACCGGGATGATTGACACGGGTTCCCAAGTAACGACCTTGAGTAGAGACTGTTATGAACGGTACTTCCGGCAACATGTGAAATATGATCCCCATACATTCGACGAGTGGTCGGCTAACCAGTTACCAGTTCCGGTCGGGGAGTGGCCTGGATGAATGTCCGGGTATGTGGCCAAGATCTAGGTAGGAAAGGCATTGTGGTGGTACAGGAGTCACATGAAGTAAAGGTCCCTGTCATTTTGGGGATGAATGTGTTAAAAGAATTAGATCAGATCCTCTTTGAAAAGAAGGTCACGGTTATTGGAAAGAAACCACCACCCATGGCCTACTCAAACAGCTTCCAGCGGCTGATCCGGACATGTGGCTTACAGAAAAGTTCAGATGCACAGCGTCCTCTGGCTCGAATTTCAGTTCCTTGCATACAAAAGTTACACGCCACCCAGTCGGGAGACAATAGTGTCTATGCCGTAGGCACCGGGAAACAGAGGGCATAGCTGTGTTGGTAGAACCACTGCAGGCAGCCGAAGGAGGTGTTGATCCGCTAGTGGCCCGTTCCTTGGCAATAGTTCGCAATGGAAGAGTACCACTTCGATGTGAAACACTCAGGACCAGAGTGTGGACCGACCCCAGGGAGGCTGCTGGCTAACATCTATGGACTCCGGAGGAAGTAAGGAAAGTAACTCCAATGCAGCTGAAGCGACTGAAAGGGATGAGTGGACCGTAACTGTGTCCATGGGAGAAGATGAGGAACCCACCTCTGAATGGAATGGCTGTGCAATTCGAGAACAGATGAAGATGGATGTAAGTTCATGTTCTCTGGAATGGGTGCAGAAGGTAGATGAGCTGTTGTGGGAGAACCAAGCCACCTTTGCACGGTATGCTGAAGATTTTGGATGTACCACAGGGATCTACCATGAGATTCCCACAGGAGACACCCCTCCAATTAGAGAGCGCACGACAAATTCCTCCACAGTTGTATCAGGAAGTGAAAGAACTGTTAGCAAGATGCTACAGGGTGGGATCATCCAAGAAAGCCAGAGTCCCTGGGCGGCTCCTGTGGTGTTAGTAAGAAAAAAGATGGGTCCATCCGATTTTGCGTAGACTATCGGAAGTTAAACGCTTGCACCGTACGAGATTCCACCCCTTGCCACGGATTGAGGAGTCCCTCTCAGCGCTAGGGAGAGCCCGGTACTTCTCCTCACTAGATCTGGCTAGTGGGTATTGGCAGGTGCCGATGGCCACAAAAGACAAGGAGAAGACGGCATTCATCTTGCCCATGGGACTATACGAATTTAACCGGATGCCCTTCGGGTTGACAAATGCACCCGGAACGTTTCAGCGGTTGATGGAGAAATGTCTCGGTGACTTCAACTTTGAGTTCACTCTCATCTACTTGGATGACATTATAGTGTATTCTGCGACCTTTGAAGACCATCTCCACCAGTTGGGGCAAGTATTTCGAAGATTGCGGGAACATGGGCTCAAATTGAAACCCAGTAAATGTCGGTTGTTCCAATCTGAAATTGATTACTTGGGTCACCGCGTATCAGGAGAAGGGGTGAGACCATCAAGAGACAAGATAGCGGCTGTTCAAGATTGGCCGATACCGACTACCCTGCGAGAAGTGAGGGCGTTCCTTGGAGTAGCCGGTTACTATCGACGGTTTATTAAGGATTTCGCCAAGGTAGCAGCACCACTTAATGCTCTCCTACGAGGCACATCCGGTGGTCCAAAGAACCGGTCCGTGAAGTGGG